>JAQPPZ010002877.1:7200000-8400000 GCA_028583015.1 Wollemia nobilis | reverse complement strand
GTGCACCACGTAACTGTAGGATGACCCCCCTACAGTACAGAAATCAACTTTGTCAAAGTTGAAGAAATAATGGCTTTCGCTTGAGCACAATCCAAATATTCTGACTTGATAGTAGAGAAATGCAAGAAGATGACGGATGAAATGGAAAAGATAGTGAAGGCCACATAAAGTAAAGAAACTAAGCAAGGAAGTGCTTACAAGCTAAAGGCTCCACTTGCTTTACCAGGCTGTCACCTAAAAGAGAAATATTTAACCAGCTAGTATAGTTCATCATGCCGGCCCAACTGACAAATGCTCCATAGAGCATTCAGAAATTACATGAGGTAGTAGGCAATATAGCTCTACTCTTTAATCCCAAATTCATGGGCAAAACACAGGAGATTGATCCCATACTCTTGATGGTTAAGGCCAATAGAACTAAGAGGTATATGGGAATTCTAAGGATATACTATAAGCATACTACCAATCAACACTTGGCAATAATTGGGTAATCCTATATTATGCCTCCTAATTTCATATTGCAAGGAGTGGATTAATACATTTTACCCCTGGTGTATTGATAACATAAAAGGCGGTATTTGGCAACCAACTACTTATCATGGACTTTGTCATTATGTTCTTGTGTAGACCAGCCTAAGCCTTGGTAGGTCAATGGTGTTTGGAAACCAGTTGTAGACAGTGATTTTGACCCATGTCATGAGACTTGATTTTTATTGCAATGCAATGTTTTGTTGTTACATTTTAAGTACTTGCATAGATGATGAAATAATTAGCATGACATGTCTATAGTTTGTTTAGAGTTGTTAGGGTGGGAGACACATTTTTGTTGTTTGTATACAAGAATTGGACTGTGTAACAATTGGCATTAACCACCTGGTGCCCCAAGACTATATGTAACTTGGACAACATGGTATCATAAAGATCACCAACAACCAATGCTCCCTAAGTTATGTTTACTTGATTTGTGAATATAATGAGACCTATGCATTCATCTCTTTCTAGTTGTGTACTTGTTCACTATTGATCTCATAGTTGAGAAAATCAGAATTGGATTGGAATCAGCATGGAAAAAGAATCGGGAAAAATCAAGAATCGGCAAAACAATTGCGAAAAATTGGCAATTTTTCATTGAAAAAAGCTTTTTCATGCATATCACAATTTTTTGGAAAAAAATCAGCAAAAAACGGCTAGGCTGTGAATCGGGAAAAAATCGACTTGAATCGGGACTTTTCACAGATTTTCTCAACTATGATTGATCTTTCCATTGTATTGTATATCATTGCATAATATGTTATTGTATGCTGTTTCATAATTGCATACTCCAAGTGCTACATTTTATGGCATCATTGCTTGTGTGGATTTGGGTTGGAATTTTGTGACAATGATAAGCAGAAGTCAACATGAGCATCTTACTCTGACAAGCAAACAACAATGACAATGGAGAGTGCAATCCATGAAAAGAACAAAGAGGATAGCAAAAAAGAGAGCACACTATCAAAACATGGCCAACAAAAGTTACTAGGAAGTGTCGATGTGAAGTCTTTTACAATGCACCATGCAAATAAGGAAAGACCATTATTGACATACAAAGAACTTGATTCAGTTGAAAAAATCAGTAATCGACGAAGAACATGAGACTGAAGAATAGTTGGAAGAACATGCAAGGAGTATCACTGGGGAAACCCCAAGTGACCACAAGGAGCGATGCACTTGGGAAAGCATGAGGGGACTTCGACATAGGAATGACCATGACTATGTTACCCACAAAGGGAAATAACAATGAGCACAAGGAGTAGTGTTAGCAGCAATGCGTAGGAAAGAACACTTCCAAAAAAAGCACTCGAGTGATATGAAAGAAGTCCAACATGTAGAAAAACATCAAATGTCGGACAAATACCAAACAACTCTTGTTGTGCATATGAGGGTCAAAGTAGGGCAATCAATCCAATTCCACGTGAACAAAAAGCAATAATGGCCAGATTTAGGAAGATATATAAGTATATATGCTATACAAATAAAAACAGGTTAGGGAGACTTGACATAAGTACTTGCACAAAATGTGTTTGCATATTATGAAGTTCAAGCATAAGAAATCAAATAGTGGGCTATTTCACTGATAGCAGATTGATGGAAAGCCACGCCTAAAACCCTAATGTATCCAAGTTAAGCCCAAGTGATATGATTAATTTGCAAGATCTCAAGGGAAGTTGATCGTATTTGTTAATTCTGTACAACATTTATCAAAAATAAATTGAAAAGCAAAATCCGAAGAGATAGTTGAAAAGAGGGATGAAGCAATTCAACTGCTCATCAGCAAAAATTATCAAGAAGAATGAAACTAACTCGATCAAAAGCAATCACAAATACATAAAGATCCCATTTTATGTTGTAGAGAAAATGTAGGAGCATGCACAACTCGTAGACAATTAAGGAATGCACTCAATAAAAGAAAACAGCAAAAACCAGTTTGAGAAGTAAGAGTCTTAAGTCATGAGGAGGGAGAAGAAGTCGCAATTCAAGTCACACATCCCAAGACCAAAGCCAAATAGATAAAAAGACTTTTGAAGATTGTCATGATTGCCATAAGGGAGAAAAGTGGTACCCAAATGGGTAAATTGCTCATTCGACTAAACAGGGTGATTTAAGGCTAATGGAAGGTCACGCAAACCAGCTAATAAGGGCTTTGAAGAGTGGTATGACAACTCCAAGGAAGAAGAAGTGGGGTACAACTGTTTTGAATGAGATATTGATCATTCAAATGAAGAGGTCAGTCTAAGGCTAGTTGAAGGTAGCCCAAGCCATCAGTCGATCAGTGTGAGTAATCAAAGTCTTGGAGAGGGCAGACGAAACCTTGAAATGGGCCACCAAGACGCTTTGAAGGGTTGTCAACTGATGCTAACGAGGGTTGTCAAGAGTTTTAGAAGTGTCATATAAATGCACTAAGCTCACAAGAACCTCATACAACCATCTATGAGAGGCCATTTGAGACTAAGAAAATACCCTAAGAGGACAAGATTATCATCACTGCCATAATTGACTAAGTCATGCCTATCAGATTGATTGTCCACAAGCTATGGGTTTTCGATATGATGGTCAAAGTTTAAAGGAGAATTATAGTCATCTAGGAGGACAAGGTAATAACAAACCTATACTGGTTCACCAACAAATGAGAGAGTAGGCCATCGGAGATGTGCAAGGGGTCATCCAAATACTCATGATTACCATGCACACAAACAGGATCAATCAAATTATATTCAGGCTGGTCAAAACTGCCAAGAGGGGCATCAAGATCAAAGGAAGAGTCTTTCAAACCTTTAAGGAGGTCATCTAAGAACCCCCAAATTGTAAGTTGTTGGTGTCCAGCTATCTAAAGTGGGTTTCAGATCATCCAAGACTTGTGAAAGGCCACTCAGATTTTGTAAGTTAAAAGTGCAGTATTTTTTAAGGTCCATAATGTTGCCCAAGCAGCATATGAGACCACTTGTACTCCCCATGTGTTCAATATAACCTGAAGCATGCCACTAGAAACTTAAGGTAGACCACTAGAAACTGAGACAGGCCATCAAGAAGAGCATGTGAGACACCCTCCACAACCAAGTTGTTATATACCTTGTGCAAATGAACAATTGCCTTGTGTGGATGTTCAAACACAAAATGAAGACTATATAAGTCATCCAACGCTTAAAGAATATTGTATGCCTTCCAAGACTAGGCTCAAGTAATCCAAAGTCGAGTAGTGTTTGGATTTCAAATATGGGTCATCCAATTCTGAGTGGAAAAACAAACATTGACAATCACTAGAGGAACACCATTAGCAAAACTATAGAACTGTTGACCCCTCAAGGAGCCACCGCCCCTTTCACCCCCACCATGGGATGGGAAGAGTCAAACCGTTTACTTTTAATTCACTGTGGAAAGTGCAATGAAGCCTGGAACAATTTTCCCTTTGCCAATTGCAAAGGGAGACTTGCTCAACCTAATGTGAAATTCTGATTTTCAAAGGCCATAAAAACCAAAAGAAAAAGGTAAGGCAATAGAGCAATTCGTCAATCTGCAAGGCCATTAGTAGGGGGTAGAGGTAAGTGCTGTATATATATATATATATATATATATATATAGAGAGAGAGAGAGAGAGAGACAGAATTGGATTATTTGTTAGTGAGGGGTGCATCTTTGTTGTTTGTATGTGGGAAGTTGGACAAGTACAATGGTCATGTCCGCCACCATCCACTCTAGCACTATGTAAGCTAGCCAACATGGTCTTGGTATTGTAGAGATCAACCACAACCAATTATCTTTCAGTTGTATTCTATATTTGATTGGAAAATATAGCAAGATCTATGCTTGGATCTATCTTTGATTATGTACTTGTACATTGTGTGTGTGTTGATATTTCCATTATATCAAATTTTATTGACTTGTATGTTATTGTATCTTAATGCATGAACAAGAACCCTTACATACTACACCTGCAACGTTTACCAGAATAGAAAAACTTGAAAATTTAGTCTAAAGGCAAGAAGTTTGTAAGAGACTTGAAAACTCAAAACATTCAATGAAGAAACAGGCTTTCAAAATTCAAGTGACAAAACCCCCAATCCTAGAGAAATCAATTCAACAAAAGACATTCTACAATTGGAACAATGTTGTAAGGATGAAAAGAAATTAGATAGCAGGCTACTACATTGTCAGCTTGAGATTACAAAATTTAACGTCATGCTTCTACATTGATATTGATGAGGATGCATAAGGATAACATCCAAGGTTGAAATCAAAGGATACAAAAGACCAAGATATCACTTCCCCACATCTCTATCTCTAGAGTCAAGTCCTTCATGAGCAATCACTGTTTTTCCTCCATATTTCCCCACCTTTCAGTTCCACAATACAGAGGTCCTCCATATTTAATAAAGTTTAAATTCCAAAAAGCAAAGGTCATTCATGTATGTGACCCTAAGTTTCTATCCTAGAAGATATGTGTGTACGGTACATGATATTCAACATCAACTGGGATTGAAAGAAAGTATACAGAAGATCAATATACCTCCTCTACAAGCAAAACATTCAAAAAACAAATTCAGCAAGAAGTTTTGTTTGCACAAATGAATAGGGATGTAGACAGGAAAATTGATATGTCTGTATTTGGTGAACCAGTTTTGGGTATTTTGTGTTATTTTGTAATTGTACGCAAAGTGTTTGACGAAATGTGCGTACATATATTTAATTATGTTATAAAGTGCAATTTAATATTGTACGTAATAATAAAGTGATGTTAAGTCATGTAAGTCGGCTAAATCATAAGTCATAAGTTAGTTTGTCCTCTAGTGGGAAATGTCATGTAAATGCAAGATCAAATGCATATGAAATGTAATTTGGGGAAGTTATGAGGTAGTTGGAGGGCATAACTACTTTTTGGTGTATAAATAAGCCCTCCCCTCATTCATTCAATGGGTTCATTCACTGATGTGGTTCGGTGGTTGTTCGTTCATTCAGCCAGCTAAGTCATTGAGGAGAGTCATGCAGGTTGATGGATTAATGGAACAACATTGGTACGTGTGAGAGTTGATGCATATGTGCGTAGGGCATGGTGCAGTCCAATCTTGTATGCAGCCATGGAGAATATTCTGCATAGGGTTTGCAGAGTACAGATTGTAATGCTGAAACTGTAACGTTGTATATGCCATTGTTAATATAAAACTGCTTGTATTTATTGTTATCTACCATTGCTGCTGCTATTGCCATTGCTGCTTCTATTGCTGTTTTTGCCATTGTTGCTGCTAATATTATTGCTGTTGCTATTTCTTGTATATTGTACTACAATGACTGCAGATCTGTAAAATTATTTAAGTAGAAATGGAATTGTGTGTAAGCATGTTAAATTTCATTTCTACATTCTAGCACCGTTGCCTGTATGAAGTTGGGTCCAACTTGGTGACATGGAGTTCTGAGAAGCAAAACCTTAGGGAAGATGCACAACGAGAACAATGGAATCCAATCAAAGAAGTGAGTGATTTGTTTGTTGATGCAGATGAAGACTTTCCATATCGAGGATTCGCAGATGCCTGCAAAACCAATCTAGACGTCTGCAGCACCAGTCTAAACGTCTACAATCTAGACGTCTTCAGAACCAGTCTAGACGTCTGCGGCACCAATCTAGATATCAACAAGACTGATGGCAAAAGCACAATTAGACGTCAGGATGACGACAAAAGCACAGTTAGCCATTAGAATGACAGCAGAATAGGTAGACCAGTCAGTCGTTAGGAAGACGACAAAACAAAAAGAGGAGCAGTCAATGCAAAGTTGCATGCTGATGAAGCTTGTTTGATGTTGAAGCAATTGCCAGTTGTGGTGCACGATGGTGAGCGGGACACGAGTCCGACATCGGTGCAAAAGAAAAATGACGTGTCCAACAATACACGAGATGGGAGTCCGGCACTAGGGAAACTGCAGCTGAGTGTGCTCGATGGGCAGCGGGACAAGGGTCCGACATCGGAGCAACTACAGGTTGGAATGTTTCAAGGTACAAACGAAAGTACAAAGGAAGAGCAATTGCTAGGTGATGCGCGTCACGCTTCGCATAAGGGAGCAATATGCCAAGAATTGTTGTCAAGGTTAAGTCAACCTGTGAAACCAAAGGCCAATTTGGGCATACCGTGTAAGTGTCCACTATTTCATGGCGAATCAAGAGAAGACCTAGTAAGGCATTGGAGAATTTGTTGCATGATGTGGGCAGCGATTGGACAAAATAATGAAGTAGATTGGAGGAGGTCGTTTCCTGCAACGTTTCGTGGATTAGCAATAGACTGATACATGAATTTCCCTGCGGACACGTACAAGACATGGGAAGAATTGCGTGATGCCTTTGTGCAAGAATATTAGTTCATTGATAATGATGGAGTCATTACTGAAATCTATAGCCTAAAACAGGATAAGAATGAGTCTGTTTGTTCCTATAACAGGAAGATGAGTGGGCTATTTGACTATTTTGAACACGACCAATCAGACGCATTGAAGAGAAGATGGTTCATAGATGGACTTCTTCCTACATACCGGGAGAAGATGACAAGTTTCCCTCCGTCATCATACAAAGCGGCTTTGAAATACGCCTTGATTTGGGAAAATGATGCAAAAATATTAAAGTATTGGCCTCCTACCAATGGGAGTGATTTTGAGGATGGAAGCGCTTCTGATATTGAAACTGATTCAGACATTGCGCATGATGATTTTGGGGAAGAGAGTAGTTCATCACTATAGTACTGGGGTCGAGACGTCAAGGAAGTGACTTTGAAGAGACGATTGATGACTCTGAGGATGAGTATGACTCAAAAAGTACAAGATCATCACTACAGGTATCTGTAGCACCAAGGGAGATGGTACAACAAAGAGATACCACTAATGAACCAGTCTATGACAATCGTCAGAAATGTCGCAGACGGAGAATTCAGTATGATAGTGAGGGTAGACCTATGGTGCAATGTTAGCAATGCCAATTGTGGGGGCATTTTGCACATGATTGTCAAAGTACTGCACAACAAGATGAACCAGTGATTCATCAAGAGTTTGAACAATCGGAGACGAGTTATAGCCCTTGCCAGGAAGCAGAGGTGGTGAAGCCAATTGCATTGGAGGAAGTGAACCTGCTTGAGATGGTTAACTTGATGAGTTTGATTCAAATTGAGCAAGTGAATCTAATTTCAATTGATGACGGAGACTTTCTACAAGAAGTTGCAACGGTTCAGGAAGTTGCAAAGTGTCGCCAGGAGAGTGATAGGACGGAAGAATGCAATCAATCAAGTCACCAAACGGAAGAATGCAGTCAGCAAGAAGAGCAGATGATGGAGTGTAGTCAGGAAGGAAGCCAAACGACAGGGCTTTGTCAGGAGATGGGTCAGATGGATGAGGCTGGGATGGTTGGACCATGCAGTCAGATGGCGGAGGAGCTGTCTGAGGAGGAGTTGTCATGCCTAGATCCGTCTGAGGAGAACCCGTTTGAGGTGAAGACGTCTAAGGCGAACCTGTCTGAGGAGAACCCAGCAGAGTTGAATACATCTAAGGCGAACTTGTCTGAGGAGAACCCAGCTGAGGTGAAGAAAGTCTGAGGTGAAGTCGTTTGAAAAGGAGCCATCTAGAAGCTACACGTCTAGAAGGAACACGTCTAGCAAGTACATGTTTGAAGGGTACACATATCAAAGCTACTTGTTTGGAACCTACACGTCTAAAGAAGTTACCCGTCCAACCTGTTACACATCTGAGGAAGTTAGATGTCTGGAAAGTACTCGTTTGAGGCGTACACGTCTGGCAGTTACACGTTTGAGGAAGTTAGATGTCTGGCAAGATACCCGTCTAAGGAACCTACCCGTCTGATAGGTTACCCGTCTGAGGAACCTACACGTCTGGCAGGTTACCTGTTTGAGGAAGTCCACCCGTTTGAGACGTCTATCCGTCTAGACCTATTGAGATGTTTACCCATCTGCACTGTTCGCCTTAGACGCCTACTTGTTTGTCCTAGACGTCTACTGTCTAGACGTCTACTTGTTTGTCCTAGATGTCTACTATCTAGACGTCTACCCTGTTGTCCTAGACATCTACTGTCTAGACATCTAACCTGTTGTCCTAGACGTCTACTGTCTAGATGTATACTTGTTTGTCCTAGACGTCTACCCTGTTGTCCTAGACGTCTATTGTCTAGACGTCTACCCTGTTGTCCTAGACATCTACTGTCCAGACGTCTAACCTATTGTCCTAGACGTCTAGACATTGTACCCGTCAGGCTTCTCAATCCATCTAGCCTAATCCGTCAAAGACTAAGCCGTCAAGGATTGTCGTCTGAGGCAGTGCAGTCAGAGCAGTTGTCGTCAGAAGTACAATCCGACAAGGGAGATGTCTGTCAAAGGTTGATAAGAAGTCAGTTGGATCAAGAAAGCAATGAATTAGAGCTGAGAGGAAGCAGTTTCAATAAGTTGAGTGAAAGCTTCCAAATGGTGACGAGGAGAAAAATTTGACTTCAACAGTGATGGTTTTCATAGTTTCACCGTTGAGGTTCCGAGGCTTTGCCCGTTGAGGGGACGCAAGAGGGACACTGCCCCTCGACCCCGCAAGGGACGCTGTCCCTTGACCCTGCAAGGCGGCTCCCGCCCCCTTGACCCCCGACATAGGTGGCGACGGGTGTTGCCCGTCATGTTCATGATGTTGATGGCGTTGCTCATGCTGATAATATGGCTTATTGCAAGTAGTAAAGTGCCTATTTAGAGAATAATGGCCATATTGATCATGTTGATGATGTTGCTGATTCCAAAAAGTGCAGTGAACAATCAGAGACTACTGATCCTATTGATCATGTTGATGTTACACCTGCTTGCAGCAAGGGGAGTGCACAATCGGAGAATAAGGTGTTGCGAGCAGTCTAAAGTGAAGTCTATTGCCAAAGATGTCTGGAACCGGAGAAAGCGAAAGGAGCGTGACAAGAGCTTTTGTTCCATTGTTCAGTACTTCTATTCCCAATGTTTAGCTTGTGTCGTCAAGGACGCTGACCAGTTTAGAGGAAGGGATAAATGTAGACAGGCAAATTGATATATATGTATTTGGTGAACAAATTTGGGTATTTTGTGTTATTTTGTAATTGTACGCAAAGTGTTTGACGAAATGTGCGTACATATATTTAATTATGTTATGAAGTGCAATTTGATATTGTACGTAATAATAAAGTGATGTTAAGTCATGTCAGTCAGCTAAATCATAAGTTAGTTTGTCCTCTAGTGGGAAATGTCATGTAAATGCAAGATCAAATGCATATGAAATGTAATTTGGGGAAGTTATGAGGTAGTTGGAGGGCATAACTACTTTTTGGTGTATAAATAAGCCTTCCCCTCATTCATTCAAGGGGTTCATTCATTGAAGTGGTTTGGTGGTTGTTCATTCATTCATTCAGCCAGGTCATTGAGGAGAGTCATGCAGGTTGATGGATTAATGGAACAGCATTGGTACGTGTGAGAGTTGATGCATATGTGCGTAGGGCATGGTGCAGTCCAATTTTGTATGCAGCCATGGAGAAAATCTGTAGTCTGTAAATATGCCACTTGACTAAAGGAGTGGTCTAGCTTCAGAATACCAACCCCTATGACAACCAAAAGCGCTTCTGGAAGGAACCCATTCTTAAAAGCAAAATACAAAGTACGGATATCTTTCACAGCCTGTCACCCACATATCTAAGGTGGTGCGGATGAAAAATAATTCTGAAGATGTAATCAAGGCAAAGAGGCTGTGCGCCAAACTCAGTGTGAGCAGCACACTGAAGAACTGTTCCCTTACATTTGATGAGTCATTGATGCTATATAGCCTAGACCCTATCCCTATGATAGGTGAGAAATATTATCCCTATGATAGGTGAGAAATATTTAATTAGATCAGTATAACCTTTGGGATACACTGATAATGTCTACTGATAGTTCCTGTAATGAAAGAACTCTTGATATGGATACACATGCCTAATTACTTGTAAAATATTGTGCATAAATTTATGAACTTAAAACAAGAGATGTATATTATAAGGAAAGCTTCATAGCAAGTTCTAACAGAAAAAAACTAGAAAGCACAAAACAAGACAGAAAAATGCAAAGAGAAAAATTGAGCAAAGAGGTTTACAGACATCTTGCGCCTTTAGAATCTTGATTTAGATGTGTGTTCATAAGTAATAACATGTCGAGAATAATGAAATAAATGACATTTTCTGTTCTTTATGCAAATATGAATCTCTTACCGGCGCCATTTTTTCTCCTCCTCTGTAGTATCCTTTGTAGGCAATTTTTCCTCGTTCGGATGAATCTGCTTATCTAATTCATCAATTATTGCTACAAAAATCACAAAGAATATTTTAGTAGTTTGAAACAACTGACATTGCAAAAGTCCCCACAAATTAAATGAAAGAATATGAGGGAGATTTATCTCTTGACCTAGTAACAGAGCTATTAAATTACGAACAATAAGACCAAATATCCAAGAATTAAAAAATTGATATTAAACCATGTGCCTTCCAATAGTTGCTCACTCCATGGAGTCAAATGCAAAGGAAGGAGTTATGCAAACCTGATGAATCATTTAATTGCTTTCCATCCACCATCAATATTGGCACCTTCTTATAATCAGACCATTTGATTTCTTTCTTACTGAGTGGATTCACCTCAACTATATTGTACGGTAAATCATAGTAGTCTAAAAATGCTGCAAATGCGCAAAAGATTTATTAGCTACAAATGACAAAATGTTGCCCCTGAAAAATCTACCCTCCCTTTAAATTCAAAAATACAGGTCTTTCTATCCATATGCAACTTGACCTATTCAATGGATTTGGAAAACATAAAACAATCATCCTATGATTTCTGAAGAATCAAAATCTTGAAAGAAGCGTCAGTTCATTATAAAGAGGGCCTAATGTATCACCTCTAAATTTCTGTGGGAATAAATGGGAAGGAATGGCTAGTTCCTTAAAAAACAAGGACTCTTTTTAAAGAAGGTAACCAACAAAAAAACTGAAACAAATGTACTGGAGAATTCCATGAAAGCTTCTTTTAAACTATAATCTTACAAATTGTCCCACCTACATACATGCACAAAATGACAGGATTTTATAAAGCATGTAAGCTTTCATGACTCAATAAACAGAAGTATTGTTCTTAAGCAAAGAGGCCATAAAGTTGCATTTTATCCCAAACATTTTCTACCAGAAAAAAGATCTTCAGCGTGTACAAGAAAGAATTCTATGCGTTGATTCAAGCACGTAATAGACACACTAGGCCCTCATGTTTTTGAACTCCCAATCTAAGATTCAAAAACATAGGCAACTTAAATAGGCTTTTATATTCATTAAAAAGGGAACTACTAATAAATTTGCTAATATTTTATGTACACCACCTTCCAATATTTTATTTCTTCTTAATCACAGATTTGTCACATATAAAGATGGTCGTCATTTTATTCTTCAAATCCATACTTTGGGCAGACTCCCACCTCTTCAAAACAGCCTATAGTGTTAAATCAAACTCATTTTCTTGATTAGACATCAGAGGTTTATTGTGCAAATTAATCCAACTTTGTGTTCCAGCTGTTTCCCCATGCCTTACACTCAATGAGAGGCATAATCAAACATATGGTGGTAAAATTTTCACATTGCAAACCATGCAACATTACAGAGATACTCTATTGGCCTTCTATGGGGAAGCATGTAAAAGATTTTATAAGAAGATATTTGTTGTGCACTGAAATATCAAATAAGCCTTCTGATAGAAACCAATCACTTCCAGTTCCCTCTGGGCCCTTGAAATCCAACTACATGGACTTCATCAGTGGCATGCCACCCACTTTTTGAAAACATGATTGTATCTTTGTTGTTGTAAGACAATTTTCCAAGACGGATATATTTACTCCCCATACCAAAACAATAAAATCTTCTACCTACTGACTTGTCCTTTGAACATATATGGTGTCACTTTTGCTTACCAATCACTATAATTCTAATTGTGATGCCAGATCTCTTGGTTACTTTTGGGAACCACTGCAAAAGCTTTAAGTCTATCAATTAAGGTTTCCTACTTCCTTTCACCCAAAATTATAGAATGACAACAATATACTTAAACACTCCTTGGTTGATGCTCTCTACATTTATTATAACTGGAATAAGCAGTGCAAAGCTTGTAATCATGCATTGTAGCATAGTTACAGGTGAGTTATTCATGCCTTTAAATCTGATTCTGTCTCTACCATACTTTAACCATTCGAGGACTTACTCTGGCATACAAAACCCTTGCTCCTCATGAGTTTCCAATAGATCTTCCAACAGCTTCATTTCATCAACAAAAGGAGCAAGATAAGGGGGCTTCTTTTGGTCAATAACTTCATTTCTTCAAAAAAAGAAGCAAGGATAAGGCAACTTCTTTTGTTCGGTATTTGATTGAAGTTCGTGCAAAGGCTCATGATCCATTATTTTTTTTTTTTTTTTTTTTTTTTTTTTTTGAGTAATACTTCTTAAACACATCCACCATGGGGATTGAACCCGGGTCACATCACCGATAATGCAAGTGGCACCAAATATAACAAGCTTTATATCAGCATCAAGTTCCTTCACATTTTCAGGTTGGTAATGAAGTTTGGCTCTATTTGGATAATAAAAATTTAAATGTTAACCATACCATAAGTTCAGACCTACTCTATATGCACCTTGTGCCATTTTGGAAAAACTTGGAGAAAATGTTTTCCCATTAGATCTTCCTTCACCTTGATATACATGATGTAATAAATATGAGCCAACTCAAGTTTTCTAAGCCACCACATTTCAAGGAAGACAATGTTATCTCTCATCTTAAGGACTTCATCTCAAACTTTCAGCCTCCTGTGGATGAAGATACTATTCTGGATGACCATGCACACACTAGTAGACACAAATAAACTGCCAGTTACTCGATCACAAAGGTTCATTGCAAAACCCAGCTAAGCAAATGTCCCAAGCAGCATTGTGCAGCATGGAATTTTGGCAGAGAGAGGAAATGATGAGAAACTGGGACATTATCACATGACGAAATAATGTGATAGTCACATGGATATATGCATTTCATCAATTTAATAATTGTATATATTTGGAACATGATTTGCACCATAGTTAGAAAAATCACCGATTTCCCACGATTTTTAGCAAAACTTGCAAGAAATTGTGGGCGGTAATTTTTTTTTTCATTTTCTTGGCGCCAAGAAAATGACCAAACTCGTGGCAATATTTCTCGCGATTTCTCACACGTTTCTTGCAGAAAACTCAGCAAGCCTCAGACAATTAGAAAAAAATTGGCAGGAAAATAATTTTTTAAGAACCCATTTGGCCTTATTTTTGCATTTTTTCCTCTTCAACTGTGAACAATTTTTTATAGAGTTTCATTATTAATAATTTTGAAAATAATGTGTTTTCTATATTTAGAGGAGTTTCAAAATTTCAACTACATCCACATAAATCTCCAAGAAAGTGACCATGGTATTTATGGTAAGCTTAAGTTCTTAAATGCAATAGAAATATAAAGATCTCTTAATAGTTCCATGTACCCTTGGGGAAAGAGACTAATTGATGAAATACCAACTGCATTAGATTAAACGTCTAGTATGTTGAATGTTGATTGCCAATCTTTTATTATTATACCAAACAGATTCTACTTGTCACCTCTTCCTAATACTACCAAAATTTAAATTTGGGAAATTTTAAAGAAAATGAATGAGGACGAAGAAAGGGAATACGAAGCTAAGAGTGGTAGTAGGTTTCATTGAAAGCTTGTTCATTTTTCAAGGCACTTGAAAAAGCAAAACATTTGAGAGGATTGGAGGAGATATACCATGATGATCCTATACCTGAGAAGCCTCCAATTCAACCACCCGTTCAAAGCCAAGGCCAACCATCTAGTTCAAGGGGGAGGAGGGGAAAACAAAAAACAGTTTAAAAACTGCTTTATATTTTTGAAATTTTGCATTTGTATGATACTATGATGTATTTGGTTGGATTTGATGATCATGAATTGTAATTGTCCTCTTTTTTATGAATATCTAATATAAAATTAGCTTTTTGGCTCTCCAATTGTTGTTTAAAATGTTTTTTTTTTAATTGAAAAAAATTCTTTGGTTTTTTATGACCAGGTATTCCCGATTTGGTGATAAAAACTCCATAATTGGGGTGTCGAGCTTATCATGAGTTACGAGTTTTCTAACTATGATTTGCACATATCTTTATATAAATCCTCTAAAACCATTTCCAAAAAGCTTCAATGTACATCATCCTTTTGCTAGAAGCTTCCTTTACACTCTTCTATATAAATAATATCGTACATGTATTTGTATTCCCACTTTATCATGGCCCGTAAAAACTCAATGTTGGCCCTTTTCATTTGGTAAAATAAATTCCCCAATATCCCACTCACTAATCAAGTCCAATTTTGACATGTTGTTTTGTCAGCTTAGGAGTATGGAGATAATTTTTACTATGTTTATTATTTTTGAAGAAGACCTTGTCATAAACTCCTATTGGCTTGGCAGTACAATGATGCAATTTACTATGTATAATTGAAACATGTTCTTCCTCGATATTTAAGAGGATTATTCAAAGTCTAGAAAGCATTACTAATGTCATTTGTTCTTGCAAATATAGGCCCATCTACCTTGCTTCCTTAATAATTGTTTAGTAGAAACTAGCTTATGTTAAGGATTAAGTTCCTAATTATTTGACAATTCTTACAACCTATTTAGAAGCAATGTATTGTTGCGCCATACTTCCTCTTAGGAATCTAAGGAAACAAGTCTGCCAAGAGGAGGTTCAGAAAAATCACATTGTTTGCATCTCATTTTTCTACATCCTCACTCTTGCATCATTCAGACAGCAGTGACCTACTCTTTCATTTGTTATATCTAGTTTCATTTGATGATGAGGTCCTTGTTGAGACAGTGGCAGATTGGAAGTCAGATGCAGCAACCATTTATAATATTTTATTATTTATGTACCTAGGGTTTTAATCTCCTTTCTACTTCCAATTATAACCACTGATATTAGTATTTTCTAGCCAGATATTGTCTTTGACATTTTTGGGATTGAACTACATTTTGCTTATCCATCATAATAGAGAGAGAGAGAGAGAGTTAGTCTTCATAGAACCATCAAATGCCATGATGGAAGTAACATCAACATGCATTTTTATACATGATTCTCCTTAGGTATGAGCTCTCTACAAGAAGGAACATGCAAAGAAAAACTATGATGGCATAAGGTTCATTTGTATGTACATACTATTAGAAGAAATCCAACAGATGTCACTTGACATGTGCATCAAAGGACAGCCATGTTCAGGTGTCACGCCACAGACATTAATGGCACTGAGAAGTTAAACCAGAAGCCTGCAGACTGACATAGGATAATTGTATGCCATCACCCTTGCCAACTTTATTAGATTTAGCATTAATTTGCAATATTACCATGAGCAGATTAAGGTTTGGTTCTAGCACAATGTTATAGAACTTTGTTATGGCGTTGGTGTGTTACTTGATTCAAATGGCATTGAGCCTTTCCCAATTTTGCTCATGGAAAAAACTTGCGCTCCACTGCTTGAGCTTTGGCTTTCAACAGATGAACAATAGGCCCCATTTCATTTGATGAATGCAAAAATTTCCACCTCACTCTATTAGTATACCAATAAGCTTAAAAGTGGTGCTGTCCAACTTTGGTAATGCAAACCACAAGAATGCCTTTATTGCAAGCATGTTTGAATCTATAACCTATCAATTAATAATGATGTATGTTTCAACACATGCACGGTTTTCTGGATCAGCGACAATAAGAAGCCTACAAAGCTAAATGTAACAATCACATAGAAAAAGAGGCTCCATGCAATTAAGGGGATAATCAACAAGATGCTCAACAAAAATACAACTATTTATTTACAAAATTAGGCATAATCTAGTTACCAGGTTCAGGTTCAGGTTCGAGTTTAACAAGGATAAAAATCAAAAAATAATCATCATTAAAAAAAAAGCTGTGAAATTCGTCATGATGGTCAAAAAAGAACATAAATAGTTTCATTAATGTAAAACATAAAATAAATATAAATATGAACAAAGAACTTCACACTTCATACAAAAATGATATTAACTTTCAAATGGTTCTATCAATGAGTTGCCCTATATAATCATTTTGTCCTCTCTTCTAACATTTTATATAGTTATTCTGTTTCAGCCCTTACTTTTATATAGATGGAGAATCGAATAAAGTAGATGTAAGAATAAAATTCGGAAATGGAAAAGTTTTAAGTGTTATATATACAATTTTATATTGAACATTATTTGTTCAAATATGTTGAATTTGTTCACTTAATGTAAAATATCGCAAAAATTTGGACATTTTTGACAAAAATAGCCAAATCTTGTGACATTAAGCACAACCTGAAGGTACATCCACATGGTAAGTGTAGAAATGAAATTTAACATGCTTACACACCAATTCTCATACGTACCAATGCTCTCTATCAATCCATCAACCTGCATGCTTCCAACATCCTTGAATGAATGAGGAGAGGGCTTATTTATACACCCAAAAGTAGTTACACCCTCCAACTTCCTAACACCTCATCATTTCCCCAAATTACATTTCATATGCATTTAATTCTTGCATTTACATGACATTTCCCACTACAGGACAAACTAGCTTATGACTTCTGACTTTATCGACGTAAATGACTTGACATCACTTTATTATTACGTACAATATTATATTGACACTTTATAACATTAAATATATGTACGCACATACCGTCAAACACTTTGCGTACAATTACAAAATAACATATAATACCAAAACTGATTCACTAAGTGCAGACATATCAATTTGCCTGTCTACATCTATCCCCTCCTCTAAACTGGTTGGCATCCTCAATGACACAAGCTAAACACTGGGAATAGAAGTACTGATCAATGTAATGGAATCACTTGTCACGTTCCTTCCGCTTTCTCCTATTCCATACATCTTTGGCAACAAACTTCACTTCAGACTGGTTCGTGCAACACCTTGTTCTCTGATTGTGCACTCCCTTTGTTGCAATCAGGCATAACATCAACATGATCAAAATGACCATTATTCTCTGAATAGGCACTTCACTTCGTGCGATAAGTCATATTAGCAACATGAGCAACACGAACAACATCATGAACATGACGAGAAACGCCCGTCGCCACCTGTGTCGGGGTCAAGGGGGCGGAGCCCCCTTGCAAGGTCAAGGGACAACGTCCCTTGCGGGGTTGAGGGGTAGAGCCCTTCACACGTACCCTTGGTGCCAATTCACTGCTTGGTTGATCCAACTGACTACTTGACAACCTCTGATAGACATCTCCCTTGTCGAACAATGCTGCTAATGGCAACTTGTCTAACTACACTGCCTTTGACGACAAGACCTCTGATGACAGTGTCCATGACAACAATCCCTGACGGCTCAAACTTTGACGGATTGCTCTAGACTGAAGACAGATTGCTTCATACGGATGACTAATGAGCTTTTAGATGGATTAGTCCCCTCAACACCAATTCACTGCTTACTTGATCCAACTACCTACTTATCAATCTTTGACAAACACCTCCCTTGTCGGATTGTACTTCTAACAACAACTCCTCTAACTGCACTGCCTCAGATGACAACATTTCTAACGGCAATCCCTGACGACTCAACCTTTGATGGATTAGGCTATGTTGGATCAGTCTATGATGAATAACTAATAGAATATGACGAATTGGCTCAGACGGATTGGTCCTGACAAATGACAGATCAGTCCTGATGGATTGGCTCGGACGAATCAGTCTTGACATCTCCTCAGACGAGTAACCTGCTAGACGAGTTACTTCAGACGGGTAACTGACTAAACAGGTAACTCCAAAAGGGTTGGTTCCAGACAAGTGAATTGCTAGACGAGTTACCTCCAAACAGGTTGCTTCCAAACGGGTAACCTTCCAAACGGGTAGCCTTCCAAACATGTACTTCCAGACAGGTACCTTTCAGACATGTAGCTTTCAGACGGGTACCTTCCATACATGTAGCTGCCATAGGGGTAGCTTTCAGATGTGTAGTTGCCAGACGTGTAGCTTCCAGACGTGTAACTTCCAGACAGGTAGCTTCCAGACAGCTCCTCAGACAAGTCTTCCGCAGATGGGTTCTCCTTAGACAGCTCCTCAGACGGCTTCACCTCAAACGAGTCCACTTCAAATGGATCCTCCTCAGCCAAGTCCACTTCAGACGAATCCTCCTCAAACAGATCGTCCTCAACCATCTAAATGCATTCTCCAACCATCCTAGCCTCATTCGTCTGACCAGTCTCCTGACAAAGCCCTGCCCTGTCGTTTAGCTTCCTTCCTGCTGACTGCACTCATCCGTCCGGTGACTCTGTCGACTGGCTTCCTTCCTGCTGACTGCACTCATCCGTCTGGTGACTCTGTCGACTGGCTTCCTTCCTGCTGACTGCACTCATCCGTCTGGTGACTTGATTGACTACATTATAACGTCTCGTGACTTGACTGACTACATTCTTCCGTCTGGTGATTTGACTGAATGCATTCTTTCAGCTGGTGACTTGACTGACAGCATTTTGTCGTCCTAACACCCTCCTTACAACACTCAACAACTTCTTGAAATGTTTCAACTTCTTGTGGGAAGTCTCCGTCCTCAATTGAAATCAAATTCACTTGCTCAATTTGAATCAAGCTCATCAAGTTAATCATCTCAACCAGGTTCACTTCCTCCATTGCAATTGGCTTCACCACCTCTGCTTCCTGGCAAGGGCTATAACTCTTCTTCGACTGTGGATGAATCACTGGTTCATCTTGCTTTGCAACACTTGGACAGTCCCGTGCAAAGTGCCCCCACAATTGGCATTGCCAACATTGCACAATAGGTCTTCCCTCACTATCGTACTAAAGTCTTCATCTGCGAATTCTCTAATGATGTGATAGACTGGTTCATTAGTGGGATCTCTTCTTTGGACAATCTCCCTTGGTGTTGCATGTACCTATGGTGATCTTGCACTCTCTGAGTCATACTCGTCCTCAAAGTCATCGGTCATCTCTTGGAAGTCACTTCCTTGATTTCTGAGCTCCAGTGTGGTAGCAATGAACTACTCTCCTCCCCAAAATCATCACGCTCAACATCTGAATCAACCTCAATATCATAATCACATTCATCCTCAGAGTCACTCGCATCGGTATTAACATGATGCCAATACTTCGATGTTTTTGCATCACTTTCCCAAATCAAGGCGTATTTCAAAGCCTTTTGGTAAGACATCGGAGGGATTCTTGTCATCTTCGTCTGGTATGTAGGAAGAAGTCCATGTATGAACCATCTTCTCTTCAATGCATCTGATTGGTCTACCTCAAAATGGTCAAATAGCCCACTCAACTTCCTATTATAGGAACAAACAGACTCATTCTCACCCTGTTTCAGTCCATAGATTTCAGTAATGACTACATCATCATTGTCAAACAACCGAAATTCTTGCACAAATGCATCACGCAACTCTTCCCATGTCTGGTACTTGTTCGCAGGGAATTTCATGTACCAATCCATTGCGAATCCACGAAATGTCGCAGGAAACCACCTCCTCCAATCTGCTTCATTATTTTGTCCAATCGTTGTCCACATCATGCAACAGATTCTCCAATGCCTTATTGGGTCTTCTCTTGATTCGCCATGAAATAGTGGACACTTACACAATATGCCCAAATTGGTTTTCGGTTTAATAGGTTGGCATAACCTCGACAGTGATTCTTGGCATATTGCTCCCTTATGCGAAGCCTGACACGCATCACCTTGCAATTGCTTTTCCGTTGTACTCTCGTTCGTACCATGAAACATTCCAACCTGTCGTTGCTTCGATGTCAGACTCTCGTCTCGCTCCCCATCGAGCACACTAACCTACAGTTTCCCTAGTGCCAGATTCCCATCTTGTACACTGTTGGACATGTCATTTGTCTTTGGTACCGATGTCGGACTTGTGTCCCGCTCACCATCGTGTATCACAACGTGCAATTGCTTCAACACCAAATAGTCGGCATCGGCATGCAACTTTGCATTGACTGCTCCTCTTTTTATTTTGTCGTCTTCCAGACGGCTTACTGGTCTACCTATTCTACTATCACTCGAACGGCTAACTATGCTTTTGCCATCATCTTGACAGCTAATTGCGCTTTTGTCATCAGTTCTACCGACGTCCAGACCTATTCCATTAGTCCTGCCAACGTCTAGACTGGTTTTGTCGATGTCCAAACTAGACTTCTGTCAACGTCCACACTGGTTCCTGTTGCAACATTTTGTAAAGGGGTGCAATTTCTGAAAATTTTGAAAACTTACTGTTGCTTCCCTCCTTCCTTCCTTTCCAGTTCCTTCCTGACAGTTTCTTGCAGTTTTCGGTTCCTATGCTGTCTGTTTTTTCATCTTTGTTGTTCCAGTTTTTCAGCAGTTTCGGCAAGTTCGGGAAAAGCCCAAAATTGTCTAAGTGTTGGGCACTCCCGTGGTCGCTCCATTTTGGGAGCGATTTCGGGAGTCGCTCCCTCTCCCGGGCGATTCCCAGCTTCGCCCTTTTCTCCAAGCGACCGGCGGCATTTGGTGAAATTTTCTAAGTCTTGAAGTACGCGCGACGCCCGTCATTGCGGCAAGTTTTGAGCGAAATTGGGCGGAGAAGTCAGAGAGCAAAGTGAAAAATATTCTAAGTGTTGGAACTGCAGCGACGCCCGTCGTCGCTCATTTCCTCAAGCGCCGCCCATTGTCGCTGCAGTTTTTGAGCGACTTTGGGCGGAGAAAACAAAAGGTAGAAATTTGTAAGTGTTGGCTTGGGAGCGACGCCCGTCGTCGCTCCATTTTGGAGCGCCGCCCGTCGTCGCTCCCCCGTTTTGAGCGAAATTGGGCGTAGGGAGAGGTAAGAAAACAGAAAAAATTCTAAGTGTAGAGCCTCCCGTCGTCGCTCGGTTTTGCTAGAGCGCCCCCCGTCGCTCAGTTTTGCCAGCGCCGCCCGTCGTCACTGTCTTTCTCCAGCGCCCATTGTCACCTCTCCCTAGTCAGCCAATGTCAGCAGGAAGAATCAAGTCGCTGAAATTTCTAAGTCAGAGGACCTCCCGAGTTTGCTCTATCCTGGAGTGACTCCCAGGGTCGCTCTCTTCAGCAGGCGACTTCGATCATTTCTCCCTTCATCAGCTAATTCCAGACCAAGACCAAACACCCGCAGTTTTCAGGATTTGTGCCTATCAGGATGTGACAGAAGATGTGCTGCCAAGGTACGGGGTAGGTGAACATTGAAGGACAAACTGTACTGTGCCTACCGCATTAACCGGACCTAATTGCTCACCCACCAGATCTGCACGGAGCTGTACCATTTCCAGGTAGATCTTGCTGCAGGTACACTCACGGCCATCAGAGGTCAAATCTCGGCAACTTTTGGCAGCTTTTGCAGCTTTTTGTCAGGTCTTGAATTCTGTGCTTAAATGTAATTTGGGGGGGAAAATCCTGCTATAAATAGCAGATGAACTTCATTGTAAAAGGGTGGAAGGGGGACATATTGCTAAGAAAGCTACTGTAACTAAACATTTTTCTTCTGAACCAAAATATACTTGGCTCCGTTATTTGTCTCTATCTTTTATGCTGCCTTCTGCAGGTATTTCTGCATCGTGTCATTTATTTTTCTGATTGTTGTCATTCTGCATTCTGGATTCAGCATTGGCAATTAAGTAGACCTGGAATAACAATGGATTTATGCTGCCTTCTGCAGGTATTTCTGCATCGTGTCATTTATTTTTCTGATTGTTGTCATTCACTAACGGTTTCTGTTACATACATTGTTTTGATTGTTGTTGGTTTAGTGATAGGTTAGTGACTGTGCTGCTTGTTCTTCCCCACCTGAAACAAATGATATTTACATTTCTTTCTGCATTTCATTATCTCTTTCCAACACTCTTATCTAAAAAATCAAATAGATTAGTATAGGAAGCCGGCCTTCTCCGGAGATTGGCACGGAAGGCATTCCTTCCTTCCGGCCTTTCAATCTGTTGGGCGAATCTAGGGCGCAATAGATTAAAATCCTTTCCTAAGTGGCAGATTCATAACCAACAGTTCCATCCGTCCTGCCAATGTCCAAACTAGTTTGGTCAACATCCAGACTGGTTCTATCAGTCCTGCCGGCGTCCAAACTAGTTCTGTTGACGTCCAGACTGGTTCCATCCACCCTGCCAATGTCCAGACTGGTTTTGTCGATGTCTAGACTGGTTTTGTCGACATCAGGACGGGTCACTTCTGGGTAGCTCTCATCCAAACAGATTTTGTTATTTGTAGGACGGATCAATCTAGGGCAGACATCTTTAGGACGGATTTTCGCGTCTATGACTGAAATTTTTGCATCCGTGACTGAAGCTTTTGCATCTGCGAATCCTCGATCCACCAAGTCTTCATCTGCATTTTTGCATCCTGTCTGCACATTTGTTATGTACGTTTCATTGGATGGCCCTTCATCTGCATCAACAAACAAATATGTGGCATCTTCACCTACTGCAATCCAATGCTCTTGTTGTGCATCTCCCCAAGGGTTTTGCTTCTCAGAACTCTATGTCACCAGATTAGACCCAGCTTCATACAAGCAACGGTGCCAGAATGTAGAAATTAAACTTAACATGCTTACACAATTCCATTTCTACTTAAATAATTCTACAAATCTGCAGTCATGATCAATAACAATGCACAGAACCTGCAACAGCAATAATAACAGCAGCAGCAATGGACGATAACAAATAAATACAGGCAGTTTTATATTAACAATGGCATATATGGTTACAGCATTACAATCTACAGTCTGCAAACCCTATGCAGAATACTCTTCATGGCTACATACAAGACTAGACTGCATCATGCCCTAAGCATCTATGCACCAACTCTCACACGTACCAATGCTCTCTATCAATCCATCAACCTGCATGCTTCCAACATCCTTGAATGAATGAGAGGAGGGCTTATTTATACACCCAAAAGTAGTTACACCCTCCAACTACCTAACACCTCATCATTTCCCCAAATTACATTTCATATGCATTTAATTTTGCATTTACATGACATTTCCCACTACAGGACAAACTAACTTATGACTTATGACTTTATCGACATAAATGACTTGACATCACTTTATTACGTAAAATATTATAATGTCACTTTATAACATTATTAAATATATGTACGCACATTCCATCAAACACTTTGTGTACAATTACAAAATAACATATAAAACCAAAACCGATTCACTAAGTGCAGACATATCAATTTGCTTGTCTACAGTAAGATCCATGATGTTTTTTATCTCAGTCCATCCAAGAAAACAAAAAAAGTAGATAATGATGTAATTTTAAAATGACTTCCTTTTTGACACCACAAGAAAGCTAACTTCAAAATAAAAAGATCAAGAACAAAAAGCAAGCAATGAAAAAGTTAAATAAAAAAAGTTGGGAAACAGATGTTACCAAGCTACTATTTTCCACTAATATTTTCATCTATGTAGTTCTGAGATGCCAAAGCCTACCTTGCTTTGATTTAGACCTTCCAAAATTATACATGTCGGGTCTCCTATGTTATGCCTTGTAGAAATTATCATGTTCAATTTAATGAACATATTACTTCTTGTCATAATCTTTACAGCTGCAACAGTCATCCTCATATGAAAATTTGACCTTTAATGTTAGAGGAAGATATTCTGAGAAGAATAATAAATATCATGTCAATATCTCCCTTGGACAAGTTATTGTACAGACTAGGATTAGAAGTATCTGCTAGCCTAAGCTGAATATTAACTCTCTAAAAGTGTCATCTGTCTATCATCACGTTTAGGCTTACTAAGTAGATACACTTCTCTCCCTTGAAGTCAAACCATATGAAGATCATTTATAGCATGAGGGGTTCGTGTTGGGCGCAAAATGAATTATGGGAATATTGAATATTATTTAATCCACATATCTGTAAGAATGGTCTGCTATATTAAGTGAATGGAAAAATGCTCAGTGACTTTGTTAGGGGGGTCAAGTTATTTGATATTGATGGACTTTTTTTTTTTTGGTAGGTAATAGTATGTATTATATTTATCTGTCGGGTTGAAGGGACCCAATCCCTATTTACATAAGGTGGTCAAATTGCCAAAGATACAAAAATTGAACAATCCCAGAACCATAGGGATGAACTGGACGAACAACAGCAGCCCCACTTGAGCAACAAAGAAACTAACCCAGTCCAGAATCTAATCAAAATGGACTGAAACATACATACAGACAAAGGTAAATACATTACTTGTTAGTACATACTGCGAAAAGAGAAAGAGATTACAGAGCAATCCCAGCAGGACCAAAAAGACATGAAAAACAATCCTCCCTAGATCCCACTCCTAATATTACTGGGAGTCTGCTCCATCCTCATGATTATCAGCATTCTCCTGTTTCTTTGCAAGACACAAACTCACTGGTAACGCCGTCGTCAATGCCACAAAAAAGCTTAAAAAGGGGATAAATCCTTTAGCTCCAAGCAGGGCATCAGAAATGGGGTCAAGCTGCAAGACAGAGGGTTCAATGATGGCCATAGTATGAGACGGATGGTGACGCTTAGGGGACCAACACAAGGAGGCACTGAAAAGGCAATCAAAATCAACAAGTACATGAAAGCAACCGTGAAGGTGGTGGATTTTAAAGAAACACCAAATGTTGCAGGTTAAGCAAAGAAAATTCTGGAGGCACATTCCAATGCAGCTTGGAGTTCGAGCTTTGGGACAGGGGCCCAATCTATGCCAGAGATGGAACCACTGACAAGAGAGCACATCAGCTAGGGTGCAGGGGAAAGAAACAGTTCGAATGTGGAAAAGATTGAGGACACAGGGGATGGCAAGGTTTAAGGGACCGGCAAACAAAGCGGCACGAGCAGCGAAAATGGCGAAATGATGATGGGGTTGGGAAAGCTAAGGAGTGGACTTTGCATGATGAAAATGAAGGGGGTAGCTGACGTGGAGGCACGTGGCCTTTGGGCGTTGCCAGGGAGTTTCAGTTGCTGCACTGTACTTCAAACGAACGCCTTGAAAAATGCCGCAATCAAAATTGCGAAATATCATGAATAATTGAAAAAATTAATGTTTGACAATGGAGTTTTGTTCTCGCGGCAAGCTTTAAGAAAGGTGGGAAACCCCAAGTTGATAGGTGCAATCTCCAAGGCGTTCTCCAGAAGGTTCGGCTCCTTCTCCGAGAAGCCAGTTTCCCTAAGCATGTGTGAATTGTTTGTTTTAAAAACCCGTCTGGTAATTGCAGTTCCAATCTTCCTGAACAATTCCTCCAATCCTCCTTCAATAAGCACCCCTTTTGTCGGCCCAAAATGAGTTTTGTCGAGCCAAACACCTTGGAGTTGGAACCCATTGCAGAGGCCATTCTTGCTGAGAGAGGTTTTACCCCCTTTTTTACGAAACTTTCAAAATATGAGACCGATATTACTACGGCAATTCTGGAAAGTTGGGATGGGGGCAAGGTCAATATTCGTGGCAAGGATTATATAATTGACATTAAACTGTTGGTTGAGCTCACTAGGCAACCTGCTAAAGGGCGGTCAATCCATCGTGAAAAGCACAATTGGGAAGCCGAGTTAAAGGAATTCAAGGACCAAAGCAAATTCTGCAAGCAGGCGAGGGCGGGAATGCACCGTGATGATCTCCCCATCTCGTGGAACAAGGTATTGAAGCCCGTCATGGAGTACATAACCGTAGATGACCCTGAGAAAATTTTATGTAGCTTCCATTTTGCCATTAACCATTTTAGGGACATCAACCCTATTAGCATCCCCCAGTTCATGTTGAATTCTATCAGTTATTCCATAGAGGCTTGCAAGAAGAAGAAGGGAGATGACCTCCCTTCCCACCAAGGCCTATTTAAAGTTTTCTACAATCACTAGCTGGTCCATTGCCCTAATGGCATAACCCTTCCCGCTACCCAGAATGTTGCTCCTAAAGGAAAACCTAGACCTGCCCAGGTTAAATCAAGCCCACCCTTATCCTTGACCTCGTCCTCGGTGTTGACCTCAGACGCCTTCGTGTCCTCCAGAGTTGCCTCAGTGAACTTTTCGTGAAAAAACAGGAGATGTAAGGCATTGCGAAGATCTGTGAGAGTATCCGCCAGATCTTTCAATTGGGAAATGCCATTTTTCAGTTGAGAAATACCATTGGAGGTAGTATTGATGATGAATTGCTACAAAAGTTGAGCTGTAACATCACGGTCATCCTCGTCAGAATTTATTTCCAGAATTTTCTACTTGTCCTAAATGAACTTGTTTCTCAGACGAGGTGAAAACCTTACGGTGCCCTCGGGTTCCTCGCACTTGATTTTCTTCTTCGCAAGCAACCCTCTGACTGCCTCCACAACCACTCTCTTCTTAGCAGACATGGTCGGGGAAGAGGTAGAGGATAAGGGTGGGCTTGATTTAACCTGGGCAGGGCTAGGTTTTCCTTTAGGAGCAACATTCTGGGTAGCGGGAAGGGTTATGCCATTAGGGCAATGGACCAGCTAGTGATTGTAAAAAACTTTAAATAGGCCTTGGTGGGAAGGGAGGTCATCTCCCTTCTTCCTGCAAGCCTCTATGGAATAACTGATAGAATTCAACATGAACTGGGGGATGCTAATAGGGTTGACGTCCCTGAAATGGTTTACAAAGGCAAAATGGAAGCTACATAAAATTTTCTCAGGGTCATCTACGGTTATGTACTCCATGACGGGCTTCATTACCTTGTTCCATGGGATGGGGAGATCAACATGATGCATTCCCACCTTCGCCTACTTGCAGAACTTGCTTTGGTCCTTGAATTCCTTTAACTCGGCTTCCCAATTGTGCTTTTCACGACAGATTGACCGCCCTTTAGCAGGTTGCCCAATATGCTCAACCAGCAGTTTAATGTCAATTATATAATCCTTGCCACGAATATTGACCTTGTTCATCTCCTGAAAATTTCTTAAAAAAGGGGATAAAACCTCTCTCAGCAAGAATGGCCTCTACAATGGGTTCCAACTCCAAGGTGTTTGGCTCGACAAAACTCATTTTGGGCCGACAAAAGGGGCGCTTATTGAAGGAAATGGTGGAGGATCGGAGGAATTGTTCAGGAAGATTGATACTGCAATTACCATACGGGTTCTTAAAACAAACAATTCACACATGCTTAGGGAAACTGGCTTCTCAGAGAAGGAGCTGAACCTTCTAGAGAACGCCTTGGAGATTGCATCTATCAACTTGGGGTTTCCCACCTTTCTTAAAGCTTGTCGCAAGAACAAAAGCAATTTTGAATTCTGAGGTTCTCCAAACCACCAAGAAGGACCACGTGAACCGGCAGTTAGGTTGACGGTGGGCAGTGGGAAGTGGAAGAGACAGGCTGGAGGATGTGGCTATGACGGGGGAGAAAATGATGATGACACGTACGATGGATGTGATTAATGGAGGGCGGGTTCGCGTGGAACAATCTCTTCTCTTCTTTGTATTGCCTGAACTAACATTTCAAAGTGCTCCAGTTTTACATGGTTATATCTTTTATCAACAATCCTACATTTTTTATCCTTAAAGGCAAAAGAAAAGACTTCTCTTTTAGTGAACATTGAGAATTTCTGATTTCTTTTATTCGTTTCATATTTTGAAATCTGAGGTCTGGGGATTCTGATGTAGGGTTTACACCATTTGTAACAAATTTTAATTTGCCTCAGTAACAGCCACCTTCTTGATATTCTCTGGAAGTTGTTTTTGACAGCTACATAGTGGTTGGTAACAGTGTGAATTCTCCGTATTCAAATGCTGACAAGGGCAACAGGTATCTACACTGTGTCCTCTCTATGCTATGTTCTCTTCCCTGAGCATAGCTCCTCTTGCCTTGTTGTGCTCTTCCAATGGATATACATTTTGCCAGTATCATGTACTTGTTAGGGTTCCATTTTTCCAGAAGCTTTATATCAAGGTAAGGGTTTGTCAGCAGTTAAATTACCGTCAAAGTAAGGGTTCCATTGTTGAGAGCAAAAAAAGTAAATTACTGCATCAGCGTGGCATACAAACACAGCCAGGTGCAGGTCCTGGGTGACTTTGATCAAAGTGATACCCAATTAGGGTGGCAGCTAAGCCAAAGGTTACCCCGGCCAAAGCTCGAATTTACCAGTAAAAAAATAAACTATAAATATAGACTAAAAGTTTATTCGATAGTGGAAGCTAAGCTAAAGGTTACCCCTCCCAAGCAGGAGTTTACCAATATAAAAAAATTATCAATATTAGACTGAAATTTTATTAGTTTTCATAAATATGTTGTGTTGTTAAACAATTTGTTTCCCCTTTACCAAGGGCTTGTAATGTACAATCAAGTGGTGTGCTGAGATTGATGGCATAGGTACATTCAAATATGCCCTAATTTTGAAATCATAGGAATATAGATCAACATTTACCCACTATTCAAATCAATCGATTATATTCCTCAATTTCAAGGAGACCTGGTTTTCCTAAGTAATACATGCATAATTGTCAAACTATTGTAATACCACTACCACTATATAATCATGATTTAATACAGGTAGGCAGTTTCAATCCTATATAACCCATTAAAAAAAAAAAGACTTTACCCACTCCCAGGGATGGCGATACATAACCTTGCCAGAAATTGCATGGCAAAATCAAAAACAAATTAATTGAATTGAAGTTAAATATCAGCCAGAAGTTGCTTGGCAAAATCAAAAACAAATTAATTGAATTGAAGTTAAATATCAATTTCTACTGATGGCCAAGGAAGGTCAATGATATTATTGAAACATAAGTACCTAGCACATTCCCACAAACAAAAAATAATATAAATTTCCAAACTAAAGCGGCGTTCACAGAATGTGTTGTGATGCTATTCACACATAGATAGAAGACTTAAAGAAAAATGGAAGAAAGAATATATACCTAATGCACTTCAGGCACAGGATAGTTATGTTGATATGTAGATGTAAGAGACCTAAAAAAAATGGAAGATAGGCTATGTACCTATTGCACTTCAAGGCAGTCGACCCTGAAAAACAATTTATCTTGAAATGCAGACATATTTAGGATAGTAATGATGATACATTTAGATTTTATGTATAAATTGTTTTGAGAAACAAAAATAAAAAAATAATTTATGAATTAATAGCAAAACAAAAAAATTGTACTTCAAAAAAATGACAACTTTAATTTTTCACATAAGCTTGTTTCCTTTATGTCCCATGCCTTGTTTGCCCGGTAAAAGTTTTCTATTCTATTCTTTCCAATTTCCGGCCCAAGAAACAGCATATGAATAGAAATCCTTGATCCCATGATCCGGTTCACCTAATACTCGTGTCCTTTCCAGATTAAACTCCTTTAAGTCCATTGATTTATATTTTAAAAGGAAATTACCTTTAACCTTATTACAGAAGGGGCACGCCTCGTACTGATAAAGAACAAGATTCTTGGGAACAAATTCTGCGGGTGGGCGCTCCTTCGCGACCGCCGTAGAGAAAGAAGCTGCGAACGAGAACGAGAAGGCTCCCGCCGCCATGAAAGGCCCATTTCCCTTTCCCTTTGCGGACGCGCTACCATTACCTTCTTCCTCTTTCTGTCCGCCATCGAAGCCTCTTCCGGACAATGTGGAAACCTTTCTAAATTCCCAAACTGCCGGAGAACCTGCAAACGCTCCATTCTGAATGCGACAGGCAATCGTGCCCAATCGCAGGGAATTTCTAACGAGAAATGCTAAACCCTGAACCCTCATGGCGGACTAAAAACGTAGTAGTACAGCCGATATTTAGACAGGGTTTAGGCAATTTTGACGCGTGAAAAATTTATAGAGCGTTCGTTTGTGATTTTAGTTTCAGGTGGTGCTCAGGCCTTTTGGAGCTTGTCCGACGTGGCACGCTTGCTTTCACGTTTTAGTGTCACCGGCTCGTGTTTGTTCTAAAGGGCACCTCAGTCTCGTTGGTTTGTGGAGGCAGTGCGTATTCAGCAAATGACGTGTGCGCCTTCCTACGAAAGGGTCCACGTGGATTTATGCGGTGTGTATTTATGGGCAAAATGGTAACTAATGGGAATATGGAATGGAATGGAATGAAAGATTTTAATTAAGTCCGCGATACCCAAATATGGTTTATGAGACATCAAATATGAAATATAAGATTGTGCAATATTATTTAACAATATAAAGTATTTTTTTAACTATTTTTTTTGTTTTTTCCTTTGTTTCCATGTACTTAATAGGTAGAGGCTATTCAAGTACATATTTTTGTGGTATATTTTTTTTTATTTTTTTAAATGTTTTATTTTATTATCCTATGTTTTAAATTTAGTAAGATTTTAGGTAATTCAATCATATGATGAATCTAGATTTAATTAAATTACAAATATTGTTTCAAATCTCTTTGGATGGGTTTTCAATTTTCGATTTGTTAAAAAAATAAAAATGTTTAAGATTATTGTTTTGAGTTTTTGACCTATTAAAAGATTTTAAAAAAACAAAACAAATAATCAAAAAAAGGTTTTTAAAAACAAATCGTGTGTTTTTCTCTCTTTTTATGTCTATAGTTGAGTTTCTCATGAGAAAATGGAGTAAAACTCCAAGCGAGTCAGCAAGTTTCTCAACACAGATAAAATTAAAAAAAAACTTGCCACACACAAATTCTCGTGAGCTGCGTGAGAACTCACAATTTCTTGGTGTGTTTTTGAACTATAATAGCATGTACCTCTTCTATATCATAAGTAGGTGGCAAAGAGAGGTATTTTATTTTGAAGCAAAATGTTTATAACGATATTTTCATTAAATTTTTTATGGAATGTTAATTAGTAAAAAGCTCATGTGTTACAATGATGCGACTACGAGGGTGTGTTAGGGTTATGATGGCAGCCGAAACAACCTTCCACAATATGTGATATGAAGTCATTGCTTGCAAACATTTCAAAGGGTAAAAATTAATCTTGGGCAGAAAGCTTTCAGGCAAGAACTAAAACACTAAATAATATTGGGTTTTAGGTTGACTTATTTTTGCAAGGTATCAAAACAAAAGGTGCTTGTTTTTTATTTTTAATAATATTCTTTTTAAATGTTTTTTACAATTTAAAAAGTTTAATGGTTAAGGTTTAAGACTTGGCCCTCTAGGAAGAAGCAACCATGACTGCTACTTCATTACTTCATTGTTCAAAAATCCTGCCAATGGAGCTTTTATGTTTTTGTCCCAGTCCCTCTTGTTTGATCAAGGGAAGTAGGAACATATGGCTCAAGCGCTCAAAGAAAAACATCTAGTCCAGCCACAAACAAGTACAAGGAACACCTTTGTACCCAAGCTTGATGAAGCTCCCATAGTTGAAGTCCCCCTAACTTTATCCAAAGTTCGTTCCTCACACTAACAGTACAAACTCTTGCATGCAAGTTTATGGGTATATGGTCAAGTCTAGCATCCATCCAGAAATATATAACATCTACTTGGAGATTTAAAATCTCCAACTATGAGCTAATGATTGTTGTAAGAGGCTATTTCATGGGCATCCTCTTTGTAACGGAGGAAAGAAACTCAATCTTCCATAAAAGGCCTTGGTTGTTAGGATTAAGCCCTTTATACATAATCCAACGATCCATAAGCTTTGATCCATAGGAAAAAGAACCAAAAGAGGTTTCTATATGGGTTAGACTTCCATTATTACCTTTATATTTATGGATCAAACAAACAATGAAACTTATAGACAACACGATAGACACATTTGAAGATTGGACTCCCCCAAAAGCTAATAATGTAGTTTGTGTTGGAATGTGTGTACAAGTGAATTTAAAAGTATAGGAATCAAAGTACTTGGATCCAAATATAGGAGTCAAAGTACTTGGTTGGATCCAAGTATAGGAATCAAAGCACTTGGTTGGATCCACACACAGCCATCAAAGTACTTGGTTGGATCTACACATATCCATTGGACTATGAGCACATTCTATTCAAGTGCATCTTTTGTCATCAGCATGGGTATTTCTCTAAGAATTATCCAACCAAAGTTCAAGAGGAAAATAAAGTTGAGAAACAATAATTTCAAAGTGTTGGAAGAAGACAACTGAGGAGATCTAGAAGTCAATGAAGGAAACCAAAACAAACTAAAAAACATAAGACAAATGGGTAAGCTATTTTATCAAAAGAGTAGGAGGAGACCCTCTAAAATAACAATCCCCTAAAGACATTACAACACATAAGGGAAAGCCCCAATAGAAACAAAATTTGAAGAGGAAGTTGACATAGAAACAAAAAAGGACAACCCCAAAAACATAAGAATGAGGAAGAATTAAAGGAGAATCAAGTTGCAATTCTCACCATCCCTAGAGGCACTCTAGAAACTAGATGCATGATAAGGGGCAAGAAGATAAATCAAGAGACAAACAAAACAAGTTAATATGAAAATTTAGAAGAAAATTCATACAATCTTGGACTTCTCCAAGGCTAAAAAGACAACCAAAAATAAAGGTCATCTCTTGGAATGGAAAGGGATTAGGCACTCCCCTAAAGAAAAACTACCCCAGATCTTAATAGATCCACATAAGCCATATGTAATTTGCATATAAGAGACAAAATTGTCAAAGCAGACAGTCAAAATCGAATGGTACAGAATATGGGAAAACTCTATTTTTTTATAAAGAATGAGGAGCCTGACTAACAAAGAAACAAAATTATTGAAAAAGTTGGATCTCCAAGATCTCTTGGAAACCAATGACATCATAATCAAAGCTAGCCTACCCAACATAATGTATCTTGCTCTCTTTTTTTATGGAGCCTCCAAGGTTTAGGTCTATTAAGTTTTTTGGATAGCATATTTAGTTTCTATACAAGTTCATTTAGTTTTTATTCAAGTTTGTTAAGTTTAGGTTAGCATAACAATTATGGTCTATAAAAGTTATATCAATCTATTTGTTACAAGCTCTTAGAATTTTTTATCAACTCCAACCAAAGCACATTTATTGCCTAAGAGTAGAACAAAAATGTATGTAATTTTGTTTTTTATATAAATATTTTTTATTTGAGAAAAATAATATAAATATTTTTTGCATAAATTACATGGTGCTAGATACTTTACAAAACTAGACTTGCATTTTAGTACTCATCAAATTAGGGTTAGAGAAGAGGATATCCTTTAGATTACTTTTTATACACATGAGGATCATTATGAATTTGTACTCATGTCTTCTTGTCTCACTAACGCTTCTTCCAATTTCCAAAGTCTCATGAACTCTATCTGTTGTCCTTTCCTTTGCAAGTTTTTCTTGGATTTATTTGATGATATATTAATTTATAGAAAGTCTTGGTGGATCATCTAGTTCATGTTAGCAAAATTCTTCACCTATTTGAAGAGACAAAAATGCAACACCAAACAATGCTAAATAAATTGAACACAAAGAACCCAGAATTGCATAATAGATGATCTTATATTAATGGGGGGAGCCTAAAAACTCCATTGTTACAATGTGGATCCTTGAATCCTTTTTTATACAGATTTACAATGGCTAGGGTTCTCCGAAACCCTAGCAAACAAGGTTGGTGGTGTCTTCAAGCACGTCCTTGCTCCCAACATAATTGAGTGGGCTTCTTGTTATCCGATGTCGGGCCACTCCAGCTTAAAAAGTTATCCAATGCTGATGTAGCACCTTCAGATCTGCACACAATAACACAACAAATAGATTAGTAATACCTGTGAGGGCTCCACAATGTGAGGCCCTCTATAAGCAATAGTAAAACCCTAACTATCTACTGCAAATAAAGTGAACATAAATAAAAGTGCATAAATGAAATAACAAACAATAGATTTACCTTACGTTCTTGTTATCTTCTGATCTATGAGATTTTGTTGTAGTGAATTGGCGCGATGATGCCCTAGCATCACCCGAAGGCTAGGGGGTCCTCAGAATACTTACGTAAAATACTCGCGGGTGCTCGATGACTGTAGAAAATGCTCGTGGGTGCTCGAGACTGAGAGGGAGGCACCCAGAGGTGCTTGGTGGTGAGGGGAAGTGCCCAGAGGTGCTCAACGATGATAGAAAGTACTCGAAGGTGCTCTACGACTGAGGGAAGACTTTGTAGAAGCAAATTTAGTGAGATGGATGAATGGCGATGACTACGGGGGTTATGATGAGCGAATATGGAGGTAGAAGTACTCGGATACTCCTAGGGATTCAAGATGAAACTCAGGGAATTTGAGAACTTAGGCCAAAGACTCAAGGACTCCAAAAACTTAGGGGTTGAGCCATCAAAATGGCTCCTATTTATAATCCAACCTAGGGCATGCTAGGGTTTCAATGACACTAATCGTGTGGCTGAGATAAAAGCACATCGGAGGGTGGATATTAAATTTAGGGTGTGGCATGGATTGATGTGAATGGATGGATAGGATTAAATGAAATCGGATGGCTGGGATTAATTCACTTATATAAATATATATTTATTAAATATATATAAAATATTAATATTAAATATTAATATATATATATATAATAAATATATATAAATATATGTAAATAGTGGGCGAAAAATGGTGGGAAAGCATGGGTGGAGGACAAATGGCTAGGTTTTGGTGTCTACAGATGCCCCTTTTTGTACTGCGTTGCGTGAAACACAATGTAGTGCAAAAATATGAGACACCTATTTTGGCTAGGTGTAGAAGCAACTTCTCTTGGGATGTGGAACACGAGCTTGAAGATAAAAGAATAAAAGAATTTGAGTTTTGCGTAGCTTACCCCCTCAATTGGTGAATGAGTTTGTGGATGAATCTCATGAGCCAATTGAAAAATCTATGCAAATGAATGATGCAAATGTGATACCATTTTTGCCCCAATGGTGGGAAGGGGATTGGTGAAAAATGTGATATGATGCATCTATTTTTCCCCAATAGATGAAGGGTTTTGTGAAAATGGTATGTTTTTGCCAAGATGAAGGGTTTGTGAAAAATGTGATGGAGAATGTGTCTATTTTTGCCCCAATAGATGAAGGGATTTTTCCAAGTGTAGATATCATGATCATGTAAGATGTATCCCATTATGGGAAAGTCAAAACCAAATGTGGTTACCCCAAATTTGGGGTGATTCGATGTTATTGAAGAATATGCCTTCTGGCATCATTGATATGCAAACATGATGAATATCAAGGAAATGTGTAATGATGAAATTTGATATTGTCCATGTTTTAAGCCCCACGAACTAGGCCATCAATGACAACTTTTGTGCAAATTGTTCTTGGCAAGGTTTCACTCAAAATGTGAAGTACCAAATATGATTGTGATTTCGAACAACGAGATATGGAATGATGAAAATGACCAAGTGTCCTTATGGTAGGCTCTTCATCTTACCGAATTGCATGGATGCAAATCGCTGCAATCGCCAAGTATATAGAACAACCCACTAGATACAAGGTTCACTTGAATGTTGTTTGAACTTGGAAAATATGCAAATGATGATATGAAATGATGTGAAATTGATGTATGAATGATGATATTGATGATTATGATCATTTTGTGAAGATTTGGACCATTTTGGAGTGCTTTTGTAACTTGTTTGGTGAATTTGCAATTTGTGGTCGCAAATGAAAATTATGCATCCAAATCAGTTGGAATCTTCACAAAACTTGATAAAATGATGAAATAGATGCATGGATGTAATTTGGAAAGATTTGGTGGGGATAAGCCACTATTTTGTGATGATTTTGTCTTTTGTGCAATTTGACACCAAACGCCCGTTGGTACTTTTGGCCTGTAAAAATGCCCATCGATGTTTGGGCATTCTACAAATACCCATGGGTGCTTCAATGCACTAGGAAACACCCATGGGCATCTCAAGGTGCTTGAAGCAGCTATAAATAGCTTCCAGGATGAGAAACCAAGCTCATTTGTGTGTTTGAGAGTTTGAGAAGCTATGTTTGGGAGAGTGGAGTGAAGTGAGGTGAAGTGATTTGAGCGAAAGCTATGGTGATGGAGGGAGCGAGTGCGGAGGTCGGGGCTGATGGCTGGAGTGTGGGCTGTTGAGGTAACTTCCCTATTTGTTGTATTGTGCAAAATTTTTTGTGTTTTTGTGATTTTTTTTTGTAAAATTATTGATAAATATTTTGTGTTGTGTTGCAGCTTAGGATTTTGGAGGCTCGACATCGGTTCTCGCCTTACATCCTTGGGATGAGGAAGGTAGTTTCGGATGAGGAGTGGGAGTTGTTGGAGGATGTGGGGCTAGTGGAGGTAGCCTAGGTGGATGTGGTGAGGGTTGATGAGGGGTACCTCTCTACCTTAGCAGAGAGGTGGGATGCGGATAGGGGGATTTTTTAGCTCCCCATGGAGAGGTGACTATGACCTTGGAGGATGTATATCACATCCTCAAGGTACTGATGGAGGGGATCCGGGTTGAGGTTGAGCTCAACCGAAAGATGGATATGATGAGGATGTTTGGGGATGCATGGTAGGGTGTGAGGGTGGAGAGTGGAGGTATACCATACTTGTCCATGTATGTGGACAAGGAGTTGGATGCCCTCCATGCCTTGGTTATGTTCATGTTGGCCAACATCATGGCCTTGAATAGCATGGGTGTAGGTTCCCTTGGAACCTGATAGGGGTAGTGAGTGATATGCTCACTAGGTGATAGGTGTATGCATGGGCTCCTACCTTGTTGGTGTAGGTATATTGAGAGTTATATGAGGTGATGAGGTAGAGGAGGAAGGGATTGGGTTGCAGCTTGTTGCTACAGTGTTGGGGATGGGAGCACTTTAGTATTGCTTGGGCGAAGGGCTTACCTGTGGTAGACTTGGGTAGGGAGCAACCCTATGCTAGGAGATGGGTGTTGGTTGAGGAGGTACAATCGAGTCGACTAGTGAGGATGAGCTAGTGGTACCGAGAGTTGTGGGCTAGATTGACATCCACCCAAGTGATATGGAGGCTATGGTGGGCTTGTAGGTGGACTAGTGATGGAGAGCACTTATGATGAGTGCGGCAGGCTCGATGGGTGGTTGGGAGACATCGGAGTGAGGTTGAGTACTTTCAGTTCTCTTGAGTACTCCGATAGTTTGGGTTGAGGTAGGATGTCCTAGATGAGCTAGTGTGCTATAGGAGACATCGGGAGGAGATAGGGCTACCATGTATGGAGCCATGGAGGGTGGCCTATGAGGATGATGAGGAGATGGATCTCCCAGATGTAGATGATGTGGGGATGACTACAAAGTATGATGTATGGTTTGTAGCTCAACCACCATGGGTACTACCTCGAGGAGCAGTCGATGGGGATGGTGATGGTGAGGCTAGGGATGAGGGGACTAAGAGGCTAGGGATGAGGGGACCCAGGAGGCCCCCAAGTAGTAGTGGTACCTTTGATCAGATAGTCGAAGGAGGAGGGCTAAGGGTGCGGTGAGGTAGGCTCTCGAGATTGGGGGAGATGGTGGAGATGGGGAGGATGCGAAGGAGGTTTCGGATGGACCTCCAGATCAGAGTGAGGAGGATTGGGTATGGTTAGAGCAGTAGGTGGTGGAGCAGGATGTGAGGATTATGAGGCTCTAGGTAGAGCTAGTAGAGAGGGAGCATCGACATAATATTGACATAGCACATCTTCGATCTCGGCATAGATATATCGAGGCATTGGAGGATAGGTTGATGGAACATCATATTCCACTTCCAGATCCTCCAACCTCATCTGTATCCGAGGGTGCTAGGCGTAGCGAGTCTAGGCATAGCTCTAGGTCTAGGGCTCCTCCTAGGTCACAAGGGTCCTCTTGGAGGACATAGCTAGTGCTTAGATGCACTTTTGTATATGAGCCTTGGTGCTCCATTGTATGTAGCCTTTTGGCACTCATTGTACATGCGATATTTATACATATATATACATGGATTTTACCTTTTGTGTTATATGTTTTTGTGTGAATGCTTTTTGTGGAATGCTTTTGTGTAATGCATGTTTATATGGATGATGAATGTATATGATATGTTATGGATGATTAATGCAAGGTGGTATGGATGATTAATGCAAGGTGGAATGTATGGATGATTAATGCAAGGTGGAATGTATGGATGTGCTAATGATCATTTATAGTTTAGATCTTGTTTGTCCATTTTTCTAGCATTGTTGTTTAATCAGGGGCACCAAACTTGGTGGCATATGGGATGGATGACTCATGAACTGACATGGATGTTGACATGGAAGAAGATATGGATGTTGATATGGAAGAAGATATGGATGTTGATATGGAAGAAGATATGGATGTTGATATGGAAAATAACTATTTTGCAGAGACTCAGACATACTAGTGGTATCAAACAAACTCACTAATACTACCTAATCCCTCTAGGACCAAATGTGTGTGCAGTGAATTCATTTACCGAATCAAGAGCATGGTAATGACTCGAGGTAATCAAGAACCAATGTGTGTGCAAGTGAGTTCATTAACTCATCTTGAGTAAATTGGGTAAACCTATTATGGATGAGACCAAGAAGCTAGCTTGTCCTTATGAGTGGTCAGAGGTCTCTTTGAAAGAGACGTGTCACCATGCATGAGCGTACTCCACTACCATTCAAGCATCTATAGCTCCGGTGGAGGCTAACTCCATAGTCCATGATTTGTGTTTTTGATCTCTTAAGTTTTGGGGATGACTACCTAACCATCTGACTGGAAATGTAGTACGATCCTTACAACCCAATGATCAGTGGTGTGTGATGTAAAATATTTAGAGTTTTTGTTAGGGATTTTTCCCTACTCTTTCTTTTATTTTTGGAATTGTGATAGTGGTGAGAACCACTATTTTTATGGACTATGTTGCATGATGGGACTAGCAAGGATGACCCTTTTCACTTTGAGGTTCATACCAAGTATGGTGTTATCCCTCTTTGACACAAGATGTTTTTAAGATGTGAAATTGTGTTTGGTTCAAGAATGTTTTGGAGTCAATTCCCAAAACTCAAGATTTTCTTAGTGTATGTGTGCAATGGTCCTAAAAAGAACTCGACATGTATTTTGGAGGTTTCTTAAAACACTAGGAGTGGTTGAGTGACTGAAAACACCTAGGGAGTTGTTGATGAAAATGTGGTTTGTGCGAATGGCAATTTGACATTGTGTGGATGATATTGTGAAGGTGCCCCTGATTAAGGCAACATGACTTTTGTTGGACCAATTAAGACCTTGAACTTAATAAATGATCCCTAATATGAAATGTGGAAATGTGGATGTGAATGCAATGTTATGAAATGCAAATTTGTGACATGCAGTATGAGATGTGGGTGAATGCATTGTTTTTGAAATGTAGATGCAAGTGAAATGCAATGTTATGAATGAAATGTATGCAAATATTTTTGTGTATTAGCCATGTATATATACATATATAGAAATCAAATCATGCATAGAATGCTCTCAAGTGTATAACATTAAGTGGTTCGGGTTCTTCCTCTCCCTCTAGATTGGCAAGCCTATAAGTACCATTACCCACTCTTTGTGTAACAATGTATGGACCTAACCAATTAGCCATGAATTTATCATGAAGATGCGGTAATGCATTGGTATTTTGTTGGTTCTCTTTAAGGACAAGATCTCCTACTTGGAATTCATGTAGATGAACTTTGGCATTGTAAGCACGTTTGAGGCGGTCTTGATAAACTCGTAAATGCTCTAAAGCATTGACTCACCTCTCATCAAGGAGTGTGAGTTGGTCAAGATGTGCTTGTCTAGCAGTGTCATCATCTATGAATTCTTGCAAAGAAATTTGCAAGGAGGGGATCTCGAGCTCAAGAGGTATGATTGCTTCGGCTCCATAGACCAATGAAAATGGTGTTGCCCCTGTAGGCATGTGGATGCTTGTTCGATAAGCCCATAATGCCAAGGGAATTTGTGTATGCCAATCTCTATGATTTTCTTTGACAAGTTTCTTGAGAATAGCAATTAAGGTCTTGTTGGAAGCTTCAGCTTGTCCATTTGCTTGTGGGTAATAAGGAGTCGAGAAACTATGTTGAATGTTATATTTCTCGCAAAGTGCTCGAACATCCTTGTTCTTGAAAGACTTGCCATTGTCTGAAGATGATTTTTGAGGGTATACCAAAATGACAAATGATGTGATGAAGTATAAACTCCACAATTCTAGGTCCTATCGTACTAGTTAGAGGAATTGCCTCAACCCACTTTGTGAAGTATTCAGTGGTTGTGATGATGAATGTATGTTGTCCCAAGGAAGGAGGTAAAATTTTACCAATTAGATCTAGACCCCATTGTGAAAAGGGCCAAAGGATTTGAATAGGTTGTAAAGCTTGTGATGGTACATGAGTTAAATTAGCATGTTCTTGACACTTTTTGCAATGTTTAACATATGTGCAACAATCACGTTCCATTGTGGGCCAATAATAACCCATGCATAAAATACGCTTTGCAATGGCCATTCCACTAAAATGACCACCACAAGTACCATCATGGGCTTCAACTATGGCTCTTTGTGCCTCACTAGACTCGAGATAATGAAGGAGGACTCCATCATAACCATGTTTATACAACACGTCCCCCAAGAGAACGAAATGAGCTACTTTTTGCTTGAATGTGCATTTGGCAATTTGAGACATATCATATGGGAGTGTTCCAAACTTGAGAAAGGCTACTATTTGGCTTGACCAAGGCTCATATGGATCCGACTGGATAAAGCAAATATCCTTTTCATCTTTAGACTCAGCACGAACAATTGTAGATTTAGAGACCGTTGAAATTATAAGGGGTTGTACCTCTCCAAAGGAGTCTTTTGGAATCAATGATCCAAGGGAGGCCATCACATCTGCAAATCTATTAGTCGAATGTGGTAAACTATTGATTTCATACCAATCAAACTTAGAGAGCAATTTCATTGCTACTTCATGATAAAGCTTGATGGTAGGTTCTTTGCATTGGTATTCTCCATTGATTTTCTTGACGACAAGTTGAGAATCACCAAATATCCTAATACGCTTAATGCTCATAGCTATGGTTGATTGAAGACCTAAGATTAAGGCTTCATACTCTACAGTGTTGTTTGTGCATTGGAAGTCGAGTTTGAATGATAAGGGGATAGGTACCCCTTGGGGTGTATGAAACACGACTCCAACACCTTGACCTTTCGTGCACTTAGAGCCATCAAAGAATAGTGTGATATCGACATCTTCCTCCGAAATGACATCTTCTTCTTGTTCAATGATAACAAATACCGAATCATCTGGGAGCTCAATAATCAAAGGATGATCACTAGGTAGTGGAGCTTCCACAAGTTGATCGACTATTACCTGACCTTTAATGGATTTTTGGCTAATGAATTCCAAGTCAAATTCAGTAAGGAGCATTATCCATTTAGCGGTGCGGGTGTTATTGTAAGTGCGAGACATCATATAACGCAGAGGATTTTCTCTAGCTATGACATATGTTGTGTGGCTAAGCATGTAATGTCAAAGTTTCTTAGTGGCAAAAACCACTGCTAAGCACAATTTTTCTACATAAGTGTATCTAGTTTCATAGCTTACCAATGTTCGACTAATGTAATAGATAACTTGCTCTCGATTTTCTTCATTCTTTTGTGCAAGCATTGTCCCTAATGCAAAGTCCATTGCTAAGATATAAAGATAGAATGGGACCCCTAGATGAGGAGGAGCTAAGACTAGCGGAGAAGCTAGGTATTGCTTAATGTCATCAAAGGCTTTTTGACATTCATCTATCCAAGAGAATGGCACCCCCTTTTGTAGTAGGTGATTGAATGGCCTACATTTGTCAGAAAGTTGCGCAATAAAATGATGGATTGATTGGATATTTCCTTGTAAACTATGCAATTCCTTTAAGTTAGTTGGGGGAGGCATCTCCATGATGGCCTTGACCTTGTTAGGGTCCACCTCAATGCCTCTTTTGGAGATAATGAATCCTAGAAGTTTGCTCGAGGTAACACCAAAGACACATTTCTTGGGGTTCAACCTTACATTATGCTCTAGGAGTCGGTCAAAAACTTTCTCCAATACACCAATGTGTTCTTGTCGAGTTTTAGATTTAGCCAAGAGATCATCCACATAATCTTCGATAATATTATGCATGTAATCATGGAAAATGTATGTCATGGCATGTTGATAAGTAGCACCTACATTTTTGAGGCCAAAGGGCATCACCTTGTAACAAAAAGTTCCCCAAGGTGTAGTGAATGTTGTTTTGTGTTGGTCATCAGGATTTATTTGAATTTGGTTGTATCCTAAAAAACCATCCATGAGTGAAAGCATTTCATGGCCAGCGTAGGTATCGACAAGAGTATCAATGTTTGGGAGAGGAAAGTCATCCTTAGGACACGCTTTGTTAAGATCTCAAAAGTTAGTGCAAATGTGTATCGCCTCGTTAGGTTTTTGAATGGGTACCATGTTTGAAAGCCACTCAGGATAGTTGATAGGAACTATGAAGTTCACATCTAAGAGTTTTTGAAGCTCTATTTTTACCAAGAGGGCCATGGTAGGATGCATTCTCCTAAGTTTTTGTTTGATCGACTTAGCATCGGGTTGTAAGGTGAGATTATGGACAACCAAACTAGGGTCAAGACCAGGCATGTCCTTGTAGGACCATGCAAATATGCCCTTCTTCCTCTTGAGGAGAGCAATTAATTGCTCTTGTTCTTTGGGTGATAAAATTTTGCCAAGCTTGACAATTTGGGGATTGTCTTTGTCTGAACTAAGGTCCACATCGATAGTATCTTCAATAGACATGTGGGAACCTTCCTCAAGTTGATGGGGTGTAGGGATCAGATGAATATCATCTAAGATGTCATCAAACTCTTCTGGCTTATCCTCATCTATTTCTTCCTAGAAAACCTTGGGATCCAAAGGTGAGGGTGAAGGTGAAGGTGGAGGGGATGGAGGAATGTAGTTGGTGGAAGCCCTTAAAAATTCCTCGGATAAGATAAACTCAAAAAAGTATGGAGGTGAGGAAATCTGATCCATATCAATAAGGCTTATGTCAATTGGAATTGGTTTAGCTGGATCATATGGATTATGGAGTGGGGTAAATAAATCAATAGGATTCATGTTGACTTATGGGCAAGGTGGATAAGGTTGGATGGAATGGATATGGACCTAGGAACCGGTGCTAGGAGCTTGGTAAACCTGGATAGTAACAAGCAACACAAAATGCATTTTAACTAGATGATATATACATGCAATGCAAAGAAAGACAAATGTTTTTGTTGATTTTTGATTTTTTTTTTTTTTGGTAGTGGTGAAAACCACTATTTTTGTGTTATGTACATATGTTACAAGTTGGCTTATGAAATGGCTTAATGGAATGGAGGTGGTGGTTCACCGGTAGGGGCGGCTCGCTCTTGTGGAAGAAGCAAGTGAAATATGGGCTCATGGATGGGGAACATGTTGAGATAAAACTCATCTTGTTCGGTATGGGGAATGATGGGCTCTGATTCTTCTTCAGATTCATCTAAAATTATCGACATAAGTTCAAATTCTTCATAGATTTCATCGTCAAAATTATCGGGATGGAGGGCTTCTTCTCCTGAATTGAGATTAAGCCTTTGGAAGGCTTGTTCAAGAGAAGAGGTGGTGGAAAGTGGGTGGTAACCTAGACCTGAATGGTCATGCACCTCTTGATATGGAACATCGATAGGTTGATGCACTCCTTGTTCATGCAATCCTAGGCCATGACCTTGCCAATTGACTATGTGAAAATATTGAGATGGAAATCCCGTCATGTTTGGAATGTTGGCAAGTGTTGGTTCTTTGGGTTCCTCTAGGGGTGCTAGATTTGATGAAGAATCAATCCCCCCATATACAAAATTTATGCTATTTGGAGTTGAACCCATGTTATATACTGCTCCTATGGCCAAAGGTGGGTCACGTGGGTGACCAAAATCCTTAGCATTAGGGATGGTGAGGGGTGTGATGGTGATGTCTTGGACCACGTATTCACCAATACCAGGATTAGTGAGGTGGACCTCGACTTGGGATGATATGGAAGGACTATGGTCAGATGATGGCTCGAGGAATGGTGAAGGTTGAGATGTTTCACAATCTGTTAACTCGACTTGTGAAACATTAGGTGATGGTGATGGATTGGCTTGGGAAGGTTGTTGAATGGATGATGATGATGTGGATTGACTGTGACCACATGTGCATGTAGTCAATGATGAAGATGATGGGGGTGTGGAAGCTTGATGTGGATTGGTGATAGGGAGCTCCTCAGGAATGGGATCTTTTGATGAAGAGATTGGTGAAGTGGTAGATGGATTGGCTGATGGTGAAAGGAAAAGGTGAGTGGAAGGAAGCATGGACTCATAAGGATTTGAAATGAAATTGCAATACTTAAATGACTCGACGTCCATCGGTATGCAATGTACTTGTCCCTCATGAACATATTTCAAACATTGATGTAGAATTGAAGGGACACATCTCATTTCCCTCATCCAAGGTCTTCCAAGGAGTACATTGTATACCATGGATCCTTCCAAGATGTGAAACATGGTGTGCAACATTTTGACCCCTACTTCAATGGGCAAAACAATAGTGCCAATTGTGGAACACAAAGCATCATTGAATGCTTTTAGGGTAAATGATGACTTGGTGATATGGGATGGGGGAAGGTTAAGATGATGAAGGGTGGATGTGGTGATGATATTGATAGAGGAACCAATATCAATTAGGACTCTTTTAAAAGACTTCTTGTCAATTAGAGCCATGATATGCAATGGAGGGTCTATTGATTCTGATGAGATTGGCTTAATCTCAAAGTCATAGAATGTGATGGAAGGCTCCATGCATGTTTGGATGCTCCCTACAAAGTTGTTGAAGGCATTAGGATCTTGAGATTGTAATTCAATGGATTTTAGAATATCCATTAATGCCTCATGATGTGGGGGAGATTGTTGAATTAACTCATAAATTGACAATTTGGTGGAAGCCATCTTTAGACTTGTAGTTAACCGACTACTCAATGAGATGATTGGTCATGGTGGATGATTGATGGGTGGATTTGGAGGATTTGATTGGCTAGGGATATGGATGGGTGATGAAGGATTAGGTGAAACTTGAATGGGTGGAGATGTAGGAGGTTGTGACACACTTGCTTGTGGTTGTTGCCTTTGATTGTTTCTTTGACCTCTAGTGACCACATGGATGGCCCCTACAAACCCTTGGTATTGTTGGATATGATTGACTTGATTAGGAGGAGTTTTGGTGTTAGCCCCTCCTACATTTGGTTGCACCTCCTCATGATGAGGAAGTGGTGTTTGAAATATACCAAGGTTTTGATTTTGTTGAGCAAGGGGATTGTCAAGCTTGATTGCCCCCAAGTCAATAAGGTCTTGCACTATGTCTTTAAATGAATGGCAATTGTTAATATCATACCCATTTTGCCTATGATAAGGATAAAATAGATGTTCTCGATAGTGTTTACTATATTTGGCGGGATCATCAGGTCTGATTTTGGGTAAAGCAAGTTTGTTTGTGTCATATAACCTTCAAAAAAGGGAGGCATATGACTCGGCTAAGGGTGTGTATTGGTGATTTTTTTGGATAGACTATCATCGGGGATGGTTTTCCATAGTTGGCACTATGTTTTGCATGGCTTGAGTTGTTGAGGGTACCATATGATAAGCAATTTGTTGCGGTGTTTGTTGCACTAGGTTGTTGTTGAGCCATTATCGGCTGGCTCATGACCACTTGATTAACTTGATTGGGTTGATTGGTTGGGGTAGCCTGTGTTGATTTTGGTTGGCCAGAATAGTTGCTTTTATATTGGCCCTTATTTTGCCATTCTTTCTTCTTAGGCTTAAGTATGCCTTCTTGGATTTTGATTTCCTCAATGACACTAGCCTGAGCTAAAGCTTCTTCAAATGATCGATAAGTTTGTAGTTGAAGCATCCAAGAGATAGGTTTTAGACAACTCTTGGTGAATAATTTGATTAGCTCATCCATTGGTAGGGTGAATGGCAATTTAGTGATGACAACCCTCCAACGGTTTCTAAAATCATAGATAGATTCATCATCATGTTGTCTTAAAGCATAGACATCAGATAATGAAATCTTCTTTTTAACATTTAAGATGAAACGCTCAAAGAATTGGTCAATCAATTGCTCAAAAGTATAAATACTATGGTTGGGTAATTGATTATACCATTCTATGGCATCTCCTCCTAATGTTTGAGGAAAAGTTTGAAGCATGAGAGCATTGTCATTTTGAATTCTAAAATAGGCATGTACAAACGTGCTCACATGTTCTTTGGGATCCTCAGTTCCCTTGAATTTGTCAAACTTAGGTATCATAAAATCTTTCGGATATGGTGATGATGGTATCGAAGGATGAATGGGTTGATTGATCAATTAGCGTAAGGTTGGTTTCTGGTTTGTCAAACTAGGAGTAAATTGTATCAATTGATCTATCTATTTTTGCATGGCCTTAATTCGAGGGTCTTCCTCAGGAATGTGAAAGCCCTGAATTACCTGATGATTTTGAGGTGGGGTGGAGAAATATTGTGGAGTGACTAAATGATGATGAGATTGGTAATGATGGCTAGGTGAATTTGATGGAAATTGATGCATGGGAGATTGATGATGAAAATATGGAGAATTATGGAATGAGGTTGATGTATGAGGGTTATGGCTAGGTTGGCCAATGGGAATAGGATGGGTAGTGGTATGACTTGGTGGAGGAATAGGGATAGAAACCACAGAAGACTGTGGTGCCCATGATGGACCCTAGTTAACAAGGATAGTCTGAGTAGAGTTTGGTAAAGGCTTAGGGTTCACCTGTACTTGTTATTGAGCATTTTGATATTATCTAAGAAATTTGTTTAGGTGTTCCCATGCCTCATTAATCTCTCTATCAGAATCTAAGGGTATGGAAGTAGATGGTATGGAAGATGTGGTTGGGGGACAAGTTACACTAGGTATGGCAACTTGTGAGGTTGAAACTTGTGAAGCAGCATTTACATGTGCTTCATACAAGGGGTTGGTGTATGTGGAGGTGTATGAAGTGCTAGGAGCACATGAGGGTTGGGGAATGGACATATGGGAGGAAGGTGCAACTGATGCCTCAAAAAGAGGGTTAGTGTACACTTGGGTAAAGCTAGATGGTGGCTAGGAATAAATAGGCTCCTACTGTAAAGTAGAATCTTGTCTAGGTGAGGTGGGGACTGACTCTAAGGCATAGTTAGAAGACTTCATGAGAGCTTCTACTCTTGCCATGTCTATATGGGTAATATGATGGTCAATGGTTGGTGAGGTTGACTCTTCTTGGGGCATAGCCATATGAAAGGTTGTGGATGGTAAGGAATGTGAGGGACCTGCAGATAAATCTGCCTGTGTCACATTCAAGGAATCTACCATAGAAGTGGTGGGGAAGGTGGATGAAGGTTCCATTTGATTATCTTGATTTAATGCTTTCTTTTGTTTTCTAGTTAAGACCATAAAGCAAATAAATCAAAATACAGATTATGTAGTAAAAATGAAACACACAATTTAAATTTCATAATAAAAATAAACAATCAATGCTAAGTTTGTTTAACACATGTGTCTTACCTTATTCATTGATTATCTCCTTTTAATGTGAGTTCATTTCCTTAGGTTTCAATCTTGTGTGTTTCAAATGTGCTAATCTGAATTAATCCAAAGAAAGGTAAAAACTATGGCTAAGCTGGGGCAACGAGATTCTTGTTGGTGATGAAATCCAACAAGTTTTCTCGGGGGTGACCTAGGGTTTCTAAGGGTAGATATTGGTGGATGGAGATGAAAGCCACCATCACCAAATCTCAAGCAATGGCTAGTGATGAAATCCAACCACTATTGTTAAATGTGAATCGTGCAGTGTGTGGTTCTTTTTAAAATTTCTGATTTTCTATTGTGTTCATACAATGTTAGAAATATAACCACTTTCGATGGTCTAAATCAAAAGCCACTATTCACAATACCAATTTTTCCAAAGGATATAGAGTACACCACTTAAAACCCACTCTAAAAAGTTGGGGGTTCGTCTATTCCTCCATATGGAATCACCCAAGTACGGGGATACTCTTGGTATATGAACAATGTTCCTACTTAGACCTACAAAAATAGGAATCCCTAACCCTATAATGCAAACTAATTATGCAATTTTGATTTACATGAAATCATAATGCAATATTTTTCAATTTTTACACACAACAAAAAATAAAAACTTCAAAATAGAAGATGTGTATGGATGCAAATGATTAATCTAAAACCTAATATGCAAGCTAATATGAATGTTATTTTCCAGATTAATTAATGAAGTTCTTTTTATCTCAAAAACCTAAAAAAGACATAAAACTACCAAAATACGTAAACAGAAAAGCTAGGGTTTGGATAGTAGACTTACAAACGGCCTACGTATCTATTCTAACTCTCTGTAAAACACCCTTGGGTATTTTTGAAATGCACCTAGGCATTTCTGGATAGCCCTCGAGCATCGTCGGGCATTTTGCGCACCTTCTGCAACTTCTTGCAACTTCCAAAAACCCTAGATCTAGCAAAATCTATGAAATCTGCGCTTCTAAAAACCTTGCAAGATGATAGAAAATAGCAAATAAATTAGTAAGGCAAATCATAAAAAGAAACCCTTAGGGGTCCCACCATGATCACCATTTGAAGAGACAAAAATGCAACACCAAATAATGCTAAATAAATTGAACACAAAGAACCCAGAATTGCACAATAGATGATCTTATATTAATGGGGGGAGCCTAAAAACTCCATTGTTACAATGTGGATCTTTGAATCCTTTTTTATACAGATTTACAAATGGTTAGGGTTCTTCGAAACCCTAACAAACAAGGTTGGTGGTGTCTTCAGGTGCATCCTTGCTCCCAACAGAATTGAGTGGGCTTCTTGTTATCCGATGTTGGGCCACTCCAGCTTAAATAGCTGTCCAATGTTGATGTAGCACCTTCAGATCTACACATAATAACACAACAAATATATTAGTAATACCTGTGAGGGCTCCACAATGTGAGGCCCTCTATAAGCAATAGTAAAACCCTAACTATCTATTGCAAATGAAGTGAATAAAAATAAAAGTGCATAAAATGAAATAACAAACAATAGATTTACCTTACGTACTTGCTATCTTCTGATCGATGATATTTTGTTGTAGTGAATTGGTGTGATGATGCCCTAGCATCGCTTGAAGGCTAGGGGATCCTCAGAATACTTACGTAAAATGCTCATGGGTGCTCGACGACTGTAAGAAATGCCCATGGGTGCTCGAGACTAGGAGGGAGGCACCCAGAGGTGCTTGGTGGCTGAGGGGAAGCGCCTAGAGGTGCTCGATGGTGATAGAAAGTGCTCGAAGGCGTTTGATGGTTGAGGGAAGAGTTTATAGAAGTAGATCTAGTGAGGGTGGATGAATGGTGATGGCTATGGGGGTTATGGCGAGCGAAGATGGAGGTAGAAGTACTCGGATACTCCAAGGGATTCAAGATGAAACTTAGGGAATTCAAGAACTTAGGCCAAAGACTCAGGGACTCCAAAAACTTAGGGGTTGAGCCATCAAAATGGCTCCTATTTATAATCCAACCTAGGGCATGCTAGGGTTTCAATGACACTAATCGTGTGGCTGAGATAAAAGCACATCGAAGGGTGGATATTAAATTTAGGGTGTGGCATGGATTGATGTGGATGGATGGATAGGATTAAATGAAATCGGATGGTTGGGATTAATTCACTTATATAAATATATATTTATTAAATATATATAAAATATAATATATAAAATATTAATATTAAATATATATAAATATATGTAAATAGTGGGTAAAAAATGGTGGGAAAGCATGGGTGGAGGACAAATGGCTAGGTTTTGGTGTCTATACTATTATAAAGGGAATTTTTTTTTTTAAAGGGTCCAAGTTTTCCTTTGGGGTCTAGGAGGTAGAAAACCTAGGACATGTAGTATCTTAGGAAGGATCCAATGTAGATCCTAAAAAGTTCAAAGCTATGCAAGATTGGCCCTTACCTAAATTCCTTAAACAACTTCATGGATTTTTAGGACTCTAGCTACTACAGAAAAATTATTTGTAATTGCTTTTCTCACTGCTCTCACTAAAAATGATGCCTTTGTTTGGTCTAAAGTCACATCTCAAGCCTTCCAATTCATCAAAGAAGCTATGTATACCACTCTTATTTTGGCCACCTCTGATTTTAGCAAAGCTTGTATCATTGAGTATGATACTTATGGCATAGGTATTGGAGTTGTGTTGATGCAAGATGGACACCCATTAGCCTCTAAAAGCAAGCAACTTTTAGGTAAGAATATGTAAGATGGACACCCATTATTTAATAGCAATATTGAAGAAGTGCTTAGGGAACAACCACCAGGATTTGAAATGAAAGGTAAAGAAGGTATATAAAAAATACATTATATGGACTCAAACAAGCACCAAGGGCATGTTAATAAAGAATTGATATATAATTTTTGAAGTATGGATTTTTGAGAAATATAAATGAAACTACATTGTACTACAAAAGGGAAGGTGCTGATATTTTAATTATTTGCTTGTATGTTGATGATCTAATTTTCACAAGAAATTCATTAAGATTGAAGAGAGAGTTCAAGAAAGCCATGATGCACATTTTTGAAATGAGCAATTTGTTTTGATGCATTACTTTCTTGACATGTAGGTACACTAAACACATGATGGAATCTTCACTTGCCAATCTAAATATACACATGATATGCTAAAGAAATTTGGTATGTAAAGTTGTAAATATGTTGCTTACCTTCTTGCACAAGGAAAAATAATGTGCAAGGATGATGGAAATGGAAGAGTGGATGAGAGGAAGTATAGAATATTTGTTGGATATGTCTCATTCTTTGCCGGAAAAGAATTGTATGACAGGCACTACAGCGCAAAAGACGACGGGTAGGGGGGGTCCGGGGGTGTCGGAGGCACCCAAGGACCCCCGGCTACGGTAAAGGTGATTACGTAATAGGTGATGGCTCGGGGTGCGTAGGGGGACGCCCTCGGATGCGGTGAAAGAGAAAGATGCTTGGAGAAGACCAGGTGAGAATAGGCGGCGGAGCCGCCTAAAATTTTTCACCTACTTTTATCGCTACTTTTCACCTACTTTTATCGCTACTTTTGGAGCGGCCCCTGGATTCCCACGGTTGGTGGGTGGTTAGTGGGTGTGGGTGGTTTAGCCCACGGTGTTGTATCCACGGTACCCTAATACCACTTGGTGGTTTAGGGTTGTATGAGTTTCCTTATATAATTATTGTAATGCCCCATTTGAGGGAAAGAGAGAGAATAATATATCAAGGAGGATAGACTCTTGTTTTTTGGACTAGCCCAAATCGGGTGAACCAGGGTAAATCTTGTGTGTTATATGTGCATTGAATGGTGTCATTATTTCCTTAGTTATTATTTCTGCATTATTTCTAGAATATGTTTCTGTAATTCTCTTCATTTGGTATCAGAGCCAAGTCATTAGCCATAGGGGGACGCCTTTATTGCTAGGGTTTAAATCCGTTTGAAGAAGATCTAGGGTTTCTAGGAGTGAGAGGAAACCTATTCTGGAGTGGGAGTTACGCGAAGGAGTTTGAAGGAAAAATGTTAGGAAATCATTCAAGGATAGAGATCGAGAAGTTTGACGGCAAAATTTTTGAGCTATGGAAGTTAAAGATGGAAGATATGCTCGTGGACAGAGATCAGTGGGCTGCTATTTTAGAAATAACACAACCTACGGGTATTTCCAATGAAGATTGGGAGAAGATGAATCGAAAAGCAAGGAGTCTGATTCGACTGTGTCTTGCAGATTCGGTGCTCATCAATGTTTCAGGAGAAGCTACAGCAAAGGATCTTTGGGAGAGGTTAGGGGCTTTGTATCAATCGAAGTCCCTAGTGAACAAATTATTCCTCGAAAAGAAACCGTACAATCTTAGGATGCATGACGGGGATTCGGTTGCGAGATCATCCGAATGCATTCAATACGATGGTAAGTCAACTAACATCTCGTAGAAATTAAGTTGAGTGAGGAAGATAAATGCATTACTTTGTTATGCTCTTTACCATATTCATGGGATAACTTAGTAGTAGCAATTGGTAGTACAACTTCATCCACATTGAAGTTTGAAGATATAGTGGCATCTCTATTATCTGAGGATATGAGGAGAAAAGCCATGGAGGGCACATCTAAGGAAGCCCTAACAGTGAGAGGGCGTGCCAAGGAGAAGGACAAATCTAGATATGGTGATAGGTCTAAGTCTAAAGGTAGATCCAAGTCTCGGGGGAAGTTTGAGAGAAAATGTTGGAATTGTGGCAAGCCAGGTCATATGAAGAAGGATTGCAGATCAAAGAAAGTTGAGTCGGAAAAAAGTCTGATGAATCGACTTCCACAGAGATGAATAAATCCATTGATGAAGCAGGGGATGTATATTTGGCATCCTGCTCATCATGCTCCACACGATCAGATAAAAATGATTGGTTGATTGATACTGGTGCCTCTTTTCATATGACTCCTCATAGAGGGTGGTTCAGTGAATATGAAAGATATGATGGAGGGGAGGTACTATTGGGAGATGATTCACCACTCAGAATCATGGGTCGTGGAAGAGTGAAAATTTTTTTGTAGGATGGTAGGGTTAAGACCCTACCAGGTGTGATGCATATTCCGAGACTTGCTAGAAATTTGATTTCGGTAAGCAAAATGGCCGATGCAACGATAGAATGTCGGTTTTGGCAAGGATTCATGCAAAATGGTTCGTGGATCAATGGTGTTGGCAAGGGGAGTTCGGATTGGAACATTGTATAAGCTATTGGGAAGCACTATGACAAATGAGTGCAATAGCTCAACTGTTCTTGAGGTTGATTATGATAAAAGCTCAACACTCTGGCATCAAAGGATGGGACATATTGGAGAAAAGGGATTGCGTACCCTGTACACAAAAGGTATGGTTCATGGTATCCCTAATTACTCAATGACTTCTGAGTTCTGTGAACATTGTATTTATGGTAAACAGAATCGGGTTAGTTTTCCATCTAATGCCACAAGATCTAGTGGGGTACTAGATTTGATCCACAGTGATATTTTTGGTCCTGTTCCTATGCCATCTCTTGGAAAATCACGGTATTATGCTTCCTTTGTTGATGATTTTTCAAGATATGCATGGATTTACTTTCTTAAGAGCAAAGATGAAGTGTTTGAAAAATTTAAGGAATTTAAAGCACTTGTTGAGAATCAAACTGATAAAAGGATTAAGGTGTTGAGGTCTGATAATGGAGGGGAATATTGTTCTAATATATTTGAGAAATTTTGTAAGCAATGTGGTATTGCAAGACAAAAGACTACTTCATATACACCTCAACAGAATGGAGTTGCAGAGAGGTTGAACAGATCACTGATGGAGAAGGCTAGAAGTATGCTCAGTGGTGCAGGTTTGGCACAAGAATTCTGGGCAGAAGCAGTGAGTGCAACATGTTACTTGCGAAATCGGTCACCTACATCAGCATTGCCAGATCAAACTCCATTTGAAGCTCTATTTGGTAAGAAACCATCTATTTCACATCTCAGAGTTTTTGGTTGTGATGCATACATGCATATTCCAAAGGAGAAAAGAAGTAAGCTAGATAATAAGGTCGTTAAATGTATCTTTATTGGTTATAAAGATGGTGTTAAAGGATATAAGCTTTGGAATCCAAAAACTAAAAGTACGAGTGTATAGTAGAGATGTGGTGTTTAGGGAGATGATCAGTGATTCTAGGAAGGTAGTTACAGAAGAGGAACTTGGAACGGTCCAATTTGATCTCATGGACAACTATCAGACAATAGAGGATCTGGAAGGGGAGCATACAGATGAGGATATGGAAGAGGAGCATACAAGTGAGGATCTGGAAGAGGATGAAGAAGAGGTTCATACACCTGTGGTAAGGAGATCAACACGGGAAAGGAGGCAACTCGAAAGGTACAGTCCATCCGCTTTTCCTACTTCTTTTGTACTATCTCATCATCGATGAAGATCCTAGAACAGTTAGAGAAGTCATTAATTCTAGAGAGGAAAACCATTGGGAAGAGGCCATGGATGAGGAAATGATGTCCCTAAAAAAGAAGAGAACATGGGATTTAGTGAAATTACCAAGTGGTAGGAAAGCAATAGGTTGCAAGTGGATCTTTAAAAAGAAGCGAGAATGTCGAAGGTAAAGTGGAGAAATATAAAGCTCGCCTAGTTGCTAAAGGTTTTTCTCGAGGTTGAAGGAATTGATTATGGTGAAGTTTTTTCTCCCGTTGCAAAGCTAACATCAATTAGATTTATGTTAGTCGTGGGTCGCTGCATTCGATCTTGAAATAGAACAGATGGATGTGAAAATCGCATTCCTTCATGGAGATTTGGAGGAAGAAATCTATATGAGGCGACTGAAGGTTTCACTCATTGCGAGAAAGGAGGATCTCGGTATGTAAGTTAAAGAAATCATTGTATGGACTGAAACAATCACCTAGAATGTGGTACCAAAAATTTGATACTTATGTTTTAGGAATTGGTTTTGTTCGTAGCAATGCTGATCACTGTGTGTATTCAAAGAAAATTGGTAATGTAATTGTCATTATAGTTCTTTATGTTGATGACATGTTACTAATTGGAAATAGCAAGAAACTGGTCAGGGAAGTAAAGTCTCAGTTGGCATCACAATTTGACATGAAGGATCTTGGCCTTGCAAATTTTATATTGGGTATGCAAATAAAAAGAGATCGCTCTAACAGAAGGTTGTGGCTGGATCAGAAAAAGTATGTTGAGACAGTGTTGAAAAGGTTCAATATGCAGGATTGCAAACCGGTGAAGGTACCTATTTCTTTAGGTGAAAAATTGTCTATTGAACAATGTCCAAAAATAGAAGAAGAGGTAGAGGAAATGTCACATATTCCTTATGCAAATGTCGTAGGTAGTTTAATGTATGCCATGGTTTATACTAGAGCGGACATTGCCCATGCGATGGGAGTCTTGAGTAGATATATGTCTAAACCTGGTAAAGAGCATTGGACCGTTGTGAAAAGGGTGTTTAGATATTTGCGTGGCACCTCCGATTTTACAATCTGCTATGAGGGTACAGGTAAAGAAAATAGACAATTGGATATAGAAGGGTTTGTTGATGCAGATTAGGTGGAGATCCGGACAGGGAGAAGATCTACTAGTGCTTATGTATTCAATTTGTTCGGAGGGGCCATTAGTTGGATGAGCAAGAGGCGGATCGTTGTTGCTCTTTCAACTACCGAAGTCGAGTATATGGCTGCCATCGATGCAAGTAAGGAAGTCTGTATGGCTGCAAAGACTATGTGCTGAAATTGGGTTCTTTCAAGGAGTCGTAAAGATAAACTCGTGACGATCGAGTGCCATATTTTTGGCAAAGAACCCCGCTTACCATTCAAGAACGAAGCACATTGATACAAAGTTCCATTTCCGTAGGGACATGCTTGAACAGAGGAAAGTGTTGCTTGGAAAAGGTAGACACCAAGGAAAATGTTGCAGATGCTTTAACCAAGGCTGTAAGCACTGAAAAGTTTAGATTCTGTTCAAATGAAATGGGTCTGGCAAAGTATTCAACAAGTGGGAGAATGTTGGATATGTCTCATTCTTTGTCAAAAAATAATTGTATGACAGGCACTACAGTGCAAAAGACGACGGGTAGGGGGGGTCCGGGGGTGCCGGAGGCACCCAAGGACCCCCGGCTACGGTAAAGGTGATTACGTAATAGGTGATGGCTCGGGGTGCGTAGGGGGACGCCCTCGGATGCGGTGAAAGAGAAAGATGATGGGAGAAGACCAGCTGAGAATAGGCGACAGAGCCGCCTAAAATTTTCACCTACTTTTATCGCTACTTTTCACCTACTTTTATCGCTACTTTTGGAGCGGCCCTCGGGATTCCCACGGTTGGTGGGTGGTTAGTGGGTGTGGGTGGTTTAGCCCATGGTGTTGTATCCATGGTACCCTAATACCACTTGGTGGTTTAGGGTTGTATGAGTTTCCTTATATAATTATTGTAATGCCCCATTTGAGGAAGAGAGAGAATAATATATCAAGGAGGATAGACTCTTTTTTGCTGGACTAGCCCAAATCGGGTGAACCAGGGTAAATCTTGTGTGTTATATGTGCATTGAATGGTGTCATTATTTCCTTAGTTATTATTTCTGCATTATTTCTAGAATATGTTTCTGTAATTCTCTTCAATATTGATTTGAAGCCTTATATACTTGACAATAACAAGACCAAAGATTACATATGTCATCTTCTTGGTTTCAAGATTCACGAGTCAATAATCAAAAATCATATGAGAGTGGCTAATAGAATTTTTAGGTATATAAAAGGAATTCTAAATTATGGAATGAATTATACTTCATCTAGTAAGATTGAGTTGGTTGAATACAATGAGCTAGATTAGGGAGGCTCAATTGATGATAGGAAATCTACATCAAGAAATTTTTTTCTTTTTCATCAGGAAATGCATTGGTAATTTGGAGTTAAAAAAAACAAGCAATAATTGCACTCTCAATAGTAGAGAGAGTATATAGTAGCTACATCAACAAGCACACAAGCAGTGTGGTTGAGGTAGATCCTAGAATATCTTAGTGAAAATGAAAATAAAAATACCAACTACCATTTTTTTAACAACACAAGTGCAATTCAAATAATTAAAAATCATGTTTTTCATACGAAATCAAAGCACATTAACTTGAAGAATCATTTTATTAGAGACTTAGTTCAAGAAAAGAAAGTTGTATTGAAACACTGCAATTCAAAAAATCAATATGCAAACATTTTTACAAAGATCGTTCCAAAGAATAAATTTATTTCACTCAAAATAAAAATTTCACCATTCAGTCTTAAGGGAAGAATGTTAAAAAATTGCAATACTTAAAGAGACAAGAATAAGTCATAAATCATGTAACGGTTCCAATATAGCCATGTTGACCATATTTATTTTTATTAGCTCGGGCCTGCCTTAGGTTTAGTTAGTCAACTCTTAAGCATTAGAGTTAGGGTTGATGTTGATTTAATCTATAAATAGGATGGATTTTGTAATAGTTGGGGATCATAAAATTTATTTAGATTTAAGTTGTCTTTCGTGCATAAGAGACTTCACCCTCTCTATGTGGCTATGAGACTTCACCCTCTCCGACTAGCTATGGATGTACATTGATTTGATTCTAGAAAATTGATTATATTATATTTGGTTGTTTGTAAGAGGTTCTAGATTATTATTTCATTAAGTTATTTGTGTTACTGGATTGTAATTGTCATTTTATATGACATTGAAGTGGTTGCTTAACAAGTGGTATTAAAGTGACACTCGTTTTTTGGATTGTAGAATTTTGGCAAAAAAAAGTTAGAAAGTTTTGATCCATCCATATATTGGGGTCCCACTTTTGAATACCTGAATGGTCATCGATTGCAAAGCTTTGAAATCTTTGAAAACCTTTGGTGCTTGTTGAGTATCTCTTCATTTGTGCAAAATTGAAATACAAATGCATCATCTAGATATATATTTGACATATTCATAACCAACCCCAATCCGAGAGAGGCTTAGTCCTTAATTTCTCATGTGTTTATATTCATGACCAACCCCGATTTGAGAGAGTATAATATTCACAATGCTTGTGTCTCCCCTCCCAACATCCAATTCATTCATGAATTTGATCACCCTCATAATGCATCCCTCAATATTGGCATTGCCATTCCTCTTGGTCCACCTACGAATCGCACAAAACTTCATCTATGGGGGTGTCGATACATCGTCCCCTATACCCAAGCCCAAAAAGTCTAAAGATAAGTTTTGTGGCAATATTGATCATATGTAAAATCCAAATATTATGAGATGCTATTTCCAACACTTTCATTGGCATGGGTTAGGTTTGGGCCATTATGAATAAGGGTCTAGAATCCTTGTCGATCCACCTTATCAACAACCTAAAGATAAATCTGGCTTAGGTTATCAACGCCATCCTATTAATGTCTTGGAAGATGAACTCCATCACCTTTCTTGAGACCCTTTAGAGGATGATTTCAACATTGAGCTCGAGTGCGATATATATATATATATATATATATATATATATATATATATATATATATATATATTGATTCTCGTTCTCCTCATTCTATGGTCAATATTCTTGATCATTTCTTCTAGTATTCCTCATAATATGTCATTCCTTTTGCTTATACTATCGATGATCTCATCAAGGACTTTGAAACACTATAAATTACTTCCTCTCCAACGAATGTGGTTTCTTTTCCCACTTCTCCATTGCCTTTCATCCATACAATCACTCACATGATAAAACGTGAGTTCGATTATCTTCTTGTTAACCCAACTCTCCACTCATGGTATTATAGCCTTGCTTAAATAAACCTAGACCTTCATCACCCTCAAATAATAATTCCACTAACTTTACATCTTCTCCTACCTCAACTATGTCGATAAATATGATCTTCATAGATCTATTTGCCCTACTTCATTACAATGCTCATCCTAATCAAATCATATGTACAAATTTTGATTACATCAATTTTGATCATATTTATTTTGAACCTTCTCTGAAGGATTTCCTCCCATCAAAATGCTTGCTCCACTTGGCTAGTGCTCCCCTTTCTTCCATCCCACCTCATGCTCCTTTCGTCCACCATGCAAAAGTTTCTTATGATGACGAGACTCCTGTCCCCAATGTTGTAGAGGACTTACATATTATTCCCATCCCTACTCAACTCAAGGATGGTTCACACATGCTTGTGGAGGATACTATCAATGTTGATATTGATGATGATTCTTCAAATCATCATATCGTCAAACTAGGTAAGGTTCTATCTCTTGAAAAGAGAGAGAGCTTCACCACACTCCTCAAAGAAAATCAAAAGGTATTTGCATGGCCTTACATTGACATGCTAGGTCTTGAACCATCTCTGGCTGTTCATAACCTTATGCTCAACAATAACACTAAACCCATTAAGCAAAAGCTTTGAAAGATGCATCCTACAATTACTTTGATGGTAAAGGGGGAGTTTACAAAAACTCTTGGACATGGGATTCATCCAACCGATTGATCACACTGAATGGGTTTATAATATAGTCCCCATAATGAATTCAAAAGGAGGTATTCGGATATGCACTAACTTTAGAGATCTCAATAAATCATGTCCTAAAGACAACTTCCCCTTGTCCAATATAAATACATTGGTCGACGCCACAATAAACCACAAAATATTTCCCTCATGGATGGATTTTTAGGATACAACCAAATCTGGGTTAATCTTGATGACCAACATAAAACATCATTCACCACTCCTTAGGGGACTTTTTGTTACAAGTTCATACCATTTGGCCTTATGAACGTATGCGCCACATATCAACGTGCCATGACCTACATTTTCCATGACTACATGCATAAAATCATGGAAGATTATGTGGATGACCTATTGGTTGCAGACATGAAAAATTGATCCACTTGAGTGAGTCATTTTCCCTAGGCCCTCAAAGAGACCCTCTAGACTTGCCCAAAACAAGACTAGGTATCTCTTTCCCCCTTTTCCCTCTTTTCCTCCTTTTTTGATGAAATCATGGTCGCCTCTGATGGGGCACGATTTCACCCTCATGAAATCATGGTCAGTCCTAACAGGGCACGGTTTCACCTAATTAGGGTTTTTCTTAGGAAACCCTAATTTTCCAATTTGACGTCTTTAGAATTTGGCTCTTCTTGGTTTTCCCACCCTTTCTTCTTTCAAATCCACTATAAAAGGAGAGTTTGAAGTCTTCTTTTTCCAAAGAATAAATTCAATCCAAGTTCCATTTTATTGCGATTTTCTCTTCTACAAGCAAAGCTAAAAAAAACTCACAAGTTTAAAAGTGCTCAGTGTTTAAGTATGAAATATAGTCTGTTGAAGCTTTGTTCTTTGCTACATTGGATTGTGTGTCGCTACCCTTGGTGGATAAGTGTTGAAGCCCTAAGGAGAGATCTGCTACTCGGAGGTCTTCACCCTTCTGTTTTATTTTTTAGGTATCTTCCAGATTGTTTCTATTTATTTGCATATGCATATTCATAAAAAAAAATTGTTGCGCATTAATTATTTTTTAGGTATATTCCAGATTGTTTCTATTTATTTGCATATGCATTAAAGAACAAGATAATGTTGAAATTGAAACAAAATTTGATCCCTTTGAAGGACCCTATGGTGGGTTTCTTTTTACATCATTTGAGCATATCTAGGATTTTATGAAAATTAATAGAGATAAAATATGAAAGGGTATGGATCAGGAGGCTTAGCTCAAAAGAGATGAGACTCCTCCTCCTCCTCTAGTAGATTCTCCTAAGCATGTTTAAAAAAACCCCTTGTTTGAATCTTTACATCCTAATAATCTGAGATACCAACCAACTTGTGCCACTACTATAACCACCAACATTGAAAGAGTCCACAAGTCCTTCCAACTAGTAGTGTCACTCAAAATTGTATTCAATTTCCTCAACTCAACATTCTTACTTCTGTTCCACCAAATGTTAGTTATCCTCTCTCGCAGGGTATCACATATAACAATAGTATCAATGCTTCCAACACAAGCCAAGCGCTTGTTCAACAACCTACTTATACCCCTCCTTTGGTGAATTCAGGAATATTGCATAATAGTAATCCAAAGGTGCAAAACTTGGAAAATATGGTAAAATAGTTAGTTTCAAAAGTGGAGATGATTCAACCTTAAAATTTTACTTACAGTTATAAAGAGATGTGCAATCAACCATTGGATCCCATTGTTGTTGCTAAACCTTATCCTAAGCACTTTCCTATGCCGATTTTACCTATATATAAGGGGATAGAATATCCAATAGAGCATTTAAAAAGATTTAGAACAACATGCCATGATATCATATATGATGACATGTTATTACTAAAAACATTCCCTAAAAGTCTTGGTGGCATGGCATTAGAGTGGTACTATCAGTTACCTAATTATTCCTTGAGGAATTTTGAAGAAACAACATAATTATTTGTTCAACAGTTTGGTGCTTATGTTGAAAAGGATGTGACAATGAAAGATGTCTATGATTTAAAACAAGGTAAAGAAGAGAGCTTTTTAGAATTTTTGTCTCGTTGGAGGAGTCTTGTTGGATGCTTGAGATATACTTTACCCCTCGAGACATGATTGAGATATTTATTGGAACTTTACAAGAACATTTATCTTATGCTTTAGAGATGACAACTATCACATCTTTTGATCAAGCAATTGAATTAGCAAGAAAATTAGAACAAGCTCTCATTAGAAGAGGCCAACTCAAAATAAAAGAAGATAAAAATATCAAGTCACAACACAAAAATAAGCATACAGGAGGTGATGGTGTAGTAGGAAGTATGTCTGTTAATAGTATTATTAACAACCTATAAAAGATGATACTTCAAAGACCTCCACAAAGGAATTTTACAAAGCTTAGCATGTCTATGGAAGCAGTTTTGAAATAACTTTTGGAAGCCAACATGATTGAGTTACCTCCCATAAGGTAACCAAATACTACAACTAACTGGTACAAGGCAGGTCAACATTGTGCATATCATAGAGTGGAAGGACATTGGATGAATTATTGTAAGAAATTGAAACATGTGGTACATGATTTGATTGATGCAGGACGTATTGATGTAGAAAATTCTTAGTCATCAAATAATCAATCTTCTACTCAACAGATACCGACAACAAATCAGGATATAGGAATATTCAAGGATCCATTACTAAAGCATGGTCAATAAGAAACTAAACAGGTATCCTATCAGAATGAACCTCCTCCCTATGGTAATATGGTTGGCATGGTTGGGCTAACTACAAGAAGTCAAGCTCAGGCTTAACCGACTCAACATTATTAGCAAGAAAAGAACTCTACATCACAACCCACTTTGTTTTTGAGGAATAATCAGAGAAATATTTCAGAGATAGGAACCCCACCTTTGATACTAAGACCTCAACCTAAAGTTTCCTTTGATCTCCAACAACAACTAGCTAGTAATCTAGCTAAGATATCTATCTTAAAGCTCTTACAAACTTTCCCTACCCATCAAGAAGCTTTGTTGGAGTTTCTAAGGCAACAATCTGTTCCTTTAGATATTTCCCCTAGTGTTGTAGTTAATGTTGTAGATTCTCTTGGGATACATCATATCTCATTCTTAGATGATGATAAGGCTTCCTCAGACTTGCATGGATATTATTTCTCTTTACATTATATCATTTATTTGGGATACTTTTATCAAGCATATCTTGATTGATAATGATTCTTCCCTTAATTTGTGCACTTATCATAATTTTCAAAAAATTTAGATTAAAGGAGGAAGACTTGACTAAATATGATATTATCATCAAAGCTTTCAATAGCAAGTCCCAATAAGCCTATGGTGTTATATCCCTTTCCCTTAAGATTAGACCTAAGATCTTGGATACTTTGTTTTATGGGGTATTTTACCCTACTTCTTTTAATCTTCTTCTTGGATTTCCTTGGATTCATGCAATGAAGGTCGTCCCTTCTACCCTTCACCAGTTTTGAAATTTGAATTTAAGAAACAAGTTATCACCATTTCTGGTGACCCTTGACCATTTGAATATCGTTCAATGTTTGAGTAAGCTCAATCTGATTTCAACCTCCATATTTTTATTTCCTCAATTGTTTCTCCATGTTCCTCATCTCAAATATCATAGCAATTTGAAAATTTAAGAATGAGTGAGGAACCTCGAATCAATGTTTCATCAAGGGATCAAGATAATAAGTTTCTTCAAAAACCTCTTCTAGATCTTACCAAGCTACCGCCTTCACCAAGGACTATGGGTTTACCCTATAAGAAAGGTGATGTACATATTGGCACATGTACCTTTATCTTCATAGGAACTACCTTCGAATAAAAGATACATGGTAGCAACCCCTCTCTTGTTGAGCATTCTTTCGCTCATTGTTACATTTCTAGTGACTACCCACTTCCTAAACAAATCCTATCTAGTATGGAATATGTAGGTAAGGATATGGGACCACAATAGAAAGGCATTCAAGAGCCCTTGGATGTCAAGATTTGACCTGGGAGATGTGACATAGGTTTCATACCTAAAAAAAAACAACCTTTATTATTTGACAATGATGATCATCTTATGACTTATGCTAAATATTTGGATCATCAAAAGTAAAAAATGGGTGACGAGGATGATGGTCCCCCTTATTCTTCTGAGATCTTGTTTTGTAATATGATTATTTTTGTGTGTTCAAGAGGTAAGCATTTTTTTTCTACAAAGGATCCTACTTTGTTGTGGGATAGCTCCTCCTTGTGTTAAGAATGATGGTTTTATTCGAGAATGTATTGATTATCATACTATGGCTATCAAAGCAAAAGCTATGAAGGAGCCTCTCTATGATTCTAATCATCGAGGTGACTTGCCTTCTAGATGTTTCTTTGATGAAGCAGTTAATGGTATACCTATTCTCTTTGTAAAGATAGGAGGCACATTCAAAATTTGTATTGACTATTTCTTTATCTGCTTAAATTAACCAACCAAAATTAATCATCAATAAGGCACGCATTTTCATATCATTGCATCCATATGCTTGCTCATAATTGCATTGTTGCCTATCATATTCTGCATGATTTACCTGATATTTAATTCAACTTGCATGTTTGATTAACATATTTTGCACGGTTACTTATTCATGACTACTTGATCATATAGATTTTCGAGAATTTTGTGACAATGGCATGTGATGATACCTAGTTAGATCATAGCTCACATGCATTACACTTTCACTAGGGTTTTGATGCCTAGCAAAATCTCCACCCTAGTGATTCTTCTTTTTTTTTCCTCTTCTTCTTCTTCTTTGTTGTTCTTTCATTCTCCTTGGCCTTGAAAGTATTATTCATGCCCATAATTTTCCCTTAGGTAAAGGATGATAGCTTCTTATGGATATGTACTTGTTCCCATTTTCATGATCTTTTATTTTCTTTTGTCTTTTGCCTAGACAAGGATATATGTCCTTCTGCCTTCTTATGATTGTTCTCTACTTCTTATAAGCACTTGCACACACAAGCGATCTTTCTTTTTTGCTTTCACACATTGCACACATCACAACCCTATCAGGGATAGAGCTTGTTCACTCCTTTCATCTACATATATTACACCCCACATGGGATGGTACACATCCTAGCGGGTATCTTTTGTCAATCGGGCATGTTCCCCTATCGGGTTATACTCCTCTTGACTCAGCAAATCCAACACTCTATTATAGGATAAGATTCATGGCCATTTTAGTAGGTCACAATATACATCATAGTGGGTAATCACCCCATAAAATTCACTAGCGAGCAACCATCCATAGTAGGTCACACTCCAACATTTGATCATCTTAAGTGAGCACTACACCCATAGCAGGTTCAACTCCATATTCATGTTCGATTCATGATGTTTGGTCACACTAGTCTACCATGATCTACACTAATTAAAACACCATGCTTCTATCACCTCTTTTCATTCTTGTTTGTTGACTTTTGCTTCTCATTCTTCTTTTCTTTCATGTGCTTTTTCTTCTATCTTGCATTCGCCTCATTTTGCATTCATATAGTCCATGCATTGCATAGTTAGTTTCATGCATAAAACATCACAATTATAAAAATCACAAAAGATAACAATAAATAATATGCATACACACAAAGCACACATAAATCAATGAATCATAACAAAAGCAACTTAGTATTACTCAAAAAGAGAAATATACATAAATTTTTGGTCGGTGTACTATAGTCTGGTTCAGGTACACTCGATCAATCCCTAGGGATGCATGCCACAATAAAAAATTGGTAAGTCATCCTGATCCCTAGCCCTAGCTTTGGGAGCTTATCTCCTCAGCTCTGCCCATCGAAGGTGGCCCCAATGGGGGTATATTCATGGATCGAGAGATCTTTCATGATCGATATCGTGTCTTGCTCACCAACAATAGGGATGGAGGGAGTCTCACCTATTGTCCCTCTAGTACCACCTAGTAGTACATGGTCTCATAAAAGGTATCCTTCTACACGACCACCTCCAACCTCTCTCCTATCATCTATAGCAAGTGGATCTCGTCGCTAGTCTGGCTGCTCCTAATAATAGCCATCCCCTCTACCCAAGCCCTTTGATGCTCTATATCCATATGACTCGCCTTCTCTTAGAGATGATTAGCCTCTGCTTGGGCTACATCCCTATATCTCTACAGTGCCTAAGGCACTCTACAACCCCTCGATCCTTTTGGACCTATCCTCTCGAAGTAGGTCCATCTACCTCTAAAGAGTTGCTACATATCATAGAGGAGATCAACCTAATATTTAATCTTTATCATTCAATCAAAATTGCATATAGTTGCATCTTAGGCTATGTTTTATACATCTTGTTGTTCCTAAAATATTTTTTTTTTATTTCATTCTTAATCAAAAAGCAAATAGTATTTTAAGTTTTAGGCCTTGATTTTTGCTTGTGTGTGTGCATTAGGGATAGATTAGGGTTAAGCTTAGACAAAGAAGTATCTTAGAAGAAATGTAGGTGGTCTTAAACTTTTTTGTTAAACACAAAGTGCACGTAAAATTCCCCTAGTCTCGAAGTGCCATAGAGGAGAGTGGAAGAGCATTGTAAATAGGCCCATTTGTGATACCTTTCATTTTTCCACTCACCATATTTTGGTAAATCAAACATCAACACCATTGTGGGTCATAAGATTATTATTTGTCTAAGCAGGTGGATCCCGTTGCTAGTCTGGATGCTCCCAACAATAGCCATCCCCTCTGCCCAAGCCCTTTGATGCTCTATATCCATAAGACTCACCTCCTCTTAGATATGATCAACCTCTTCTTGGGCTACATCCCTCTATCTCTATAGTACCTAAGGCACTCTACAGCCCCTCGATCCTCTTGGAAATATCCTCTCAGAGTAGATCCATCTCCCTCTAAAGAGTCACTATCTATGCTCGTAGCACCTCTGTCTCCATCCTCATATCCTCCTAACCTGAGGCCTCAATTAGGTTGACTACTACTGATGTGGAGGTATATCCCACTACTCTACACAATGGTACCCTGATTGTTGTGGGGGCAACTCCAACTATCCCTACCTCCTCGATCCTTGTAGTGATAATGGCCTCCATCACTATCTTGATTGGGACTCATACCTATATTCATATCAAGGCTACCTAGCCCTACTACTCCCTCTTTATGGCTCTACGAGTAACCTCTTGTAAAGATCATTGCATGCCCAAGCTCATCATTTGGTGCTTTTGTATCGATACTAAAGGAAAGATCCTTCGAGACACGACTCCTATATACCACCTCCAGTATCTGAAGGTCACTCCTGCATCATCAACCCTGGGATCCATGTAAGGTGGATCATTTAGGTCCTCCTCTACCCACCTAACTAGATTAGGGTCTACTCTAACTCCTGCTAGATTTTGATACACTCTCTTGTACCTATAGTATCCTAAGTCTAGGACCCCCTACAAGATCTTGAACTACCATAGGACTCTATCAAATTGATAGACCTATAGCTTACCTCTATTTGTAGTCAACCACCTAATCATCCTCACCCTGGCTAGCTCCTCTCCATCCTCAACCCATCCTGGGTGTAGACACCAAGGTCACCAAATAATATTGGTCTCTATCAGCTCATATTTACTTGTCTCGCTAGTGGTAGGTTCCCGACATAGGTCCTCTGGACCCGCTCGAGTGATCTGGACCACCTATATGTAGTTTGCCACTCCGGGTTGGGCAGTGGTCCTAGCAGTGCATCCGATATTTGTACTACTATGTGCTTCTAGCTCCACACCTAAAGCAATATCGTATAGACTATCCTTGTATGTCACTTGTACACGATGTTGTACAATATCCTGTACAAGCAAGCTAATCCATATGGGCTACATGCAAATCATACTCCCAGGTCTTGCATATCTACTTCTACACCCACCATCACCCATGGTAGATATCACCTATTGATGTGGCACATCACAAAGCCTGCCACCACCTTGTAGAACATGATTATCAATGGATCAACTCCACATCACCCACTAGGTCATCTACTACCATCATGCTCTCTTGCACCTAGTGGATCCATCCTCCTAATAGTTATTGCAATGTAACTAACAACCCTCACGCTCTGTAAATAGATCTCCCCCTAATGGGGATGCGTAAGATTCACCACACATCCTCTAGTGTGATGGTCATCTCCCTTGTCGGTAGTTGTAAGGTCGACGACTCTGGATACCACCTCTTTGCTAGTGTTGTCAGCAGTACTTTGTATGCCTCAACTCAAGGTATTCTTGCTAGGTGGTCTAGCCCCACTACCCCTAGAGTGTCTCTCTTCACCTGCTTGAGTTCACGAAGCTCCACCTCCAAGGAGCCCGATCGCCACTCATGGCTCTCGAGTACGCAAAGTTGCACCCATAATAAAATAAAAATTTAATCAGTATATTTACACATTAAATTAATAAAATTAAATTAATGCTAGCTTGCTTGCTTCTCTCTTCGATGAAATAATGCTCATTTTTTTGCAGGTGCAATTTCATTGTCTTTGCTCCTTTTGCAAAATTGTGCCTCGTTTTCATAGGTGCGATTTTGCGAAATCGCACCTGGATTTTCTTGGGTGCAATTTTACCCACCGCTATAACTAGAGAAAATTGTGGCTGGGTCATGAAAGTGTGCCTGGTTCATTTGCAAAAAAATTGTCGAATTTGGAAAAAAAGTCCAAATTAAAAGACAAAAATGAAAAACTTTTGATTAACAAGATGGGTTTTTCGATCTTACCTCTGCTTGCTCCATTGTCATGCCGACCTCACCCCTCATGATTATTGATTGATGCACCAGTAATGCCATCTCCAATTTTCTCCAGAGCTGTTTTATCCCTCCTTGTGCGATGAAAATGAATTAGGCTTTTCACACCCTTTTATGTTTTATGCCTATTTTTGCTGCTCCTCTTTCTTCTATCTTTAATTTTTTCACTTTCACATCTTCTAAGTCCACAGTTTCAAGTTTCATTAGGAATTTGGCATTCCTCATGAAAATCAAGGGGGCACCCTGGCCTAAGAGGTATTAATATCCCTAATACCTCGATTTGTATGCAAAACATGAAAAATGTCTAAAATAACACTGTTTTTGCATCACCCCTTTTCTTCTAAAACAACCACTCATTTTCTACTTGTTGTCTTCCATTTATAGGAGTCTACATATTTCTTTGATGCATTTATTAGACCATAAATGCATCAAAGAGTGGGTAAAATATAGACACAGGAAATTGATCCACTTGAGTGAGTGATTTTCCCCAGGCTCTCAGAGAGACCCTCTAGACTTACCCAAAGCAAGACTAGGTCTCTCTTTCCACTTTTCCCTCTTTTCCTCCTCTTTTGATGAAATTGCGATCGCCTTCAACGATGCATGTTTTTGCCTTGGCAAAATCATGATCGACCCTGACGAAGCGTGATTTTACCTAATTAGGGTTTTTTCTTAGAAAACCCTAATTTTCCAAGTTGATGTCTTTAGATGTCGGCTCTCATTGGTTTTCATGCCCTTTCTTCTTTCAAATCCACTATAAAAGGAGGGTTTGAAGTCTTCTTTTTCCAGAGAATAGATTCAATCCAAGTTCCATTTTAATTGATATCTTCTCTTCTACAAGAAAAGCTAAAAAAAACTTGTAAGTTTACAAGTGCTCGGTGTTTAAGTGTGAAATATAGTCTATTGAAGCTCTATTCTATATTGCATTGGATTGTGTATCATTGCCCTTTGTGGATAAGTGTTGAAGACCTAAGGAGAGATCTGCTACTCGGAGGTCTTCATATTAACAATTCATATTTTTATTTTATTTCTATGAAATTGCACTTGTTAATCTCGAGGTGCTATTTCACTGATCTAAGATTCATAGTTTTTGTGTTCTATCTCTACTTCTACGAAATCGTGCTTGATATTTTTGGGGCATGATTTTATCAGTCTAAAAAATCATGATCGCTCTACAAGGGGCATGATTTTGCATAGACCAAGTTTGGGAGCATCCTACTATCTCCACACCTTAGATCTATGTTATATGCTATATTTAGATCATACAATTTCATTCTATGTTCTGTTCATCATTCTATTCTGTTGCATTTCATGGTGCTTGTTCATCTTTCAAAGGTCAACTTTCGCTTTTATCTTTAGAGGTCAGCTAAAAGGACCTAGGAGGCTTGACTGCTACCCCTCCAAGTATTGATCATACAATGGCCTAAGCAGACCCCCTAATGTTGATCATAATTTTTCAAAGTGTTTGTAAAGCTATTTTGCAGGAATTATAGGAGTCTAGATCAAAGGATATTTTGGACGAAAGACAAAGCTAGGATCAACTACCATATAAGATAAGTAATATGATAGATCTATAGGTTGTTTGCTGTGTGATTTCTATTTTTGTTAAAACCCTAGATCATAAAGATAAAAGGAAAGGAATTTATTTAAAGTTTTTAGGCATTTAAAATATAAAAGTATTTAGTGTGCATTTAGGGTTAGCATTGTTGGTGCATCTTCCCTTGAACCCTTGCTTGAAGGTTTTCTATTTTGAAACCTTAGGTTAGAAATCATTCAAACAAAGAATAATTCTAATGTTAGCTCTTGTCTGCTTGCATTATGTATTTCTACATTGTCCTTTATCTTTCCTAGCATAACTCTAGAAAGGCCAAACATAGGTGATTGTCCTAAACTGAACACATCAATACATTCCACCCCGGACTTGGAGCGAGTCCTTAAACCATTCCTGATGAACTTTTCTCCTCTTTTTACATCGAGGTGTAGAGAACAACATACCCCTATGGTCACCTCAACTTCCCTACGGATCCAATCAAGAATCATACGCGGTAGGGTAGTTTTCCCTCTCTACACTAGCTAAATACAAAAAGCATCATCAACACATTGATGACCTATGCAAAATTTGTGACTAACTCTTCGAACACAATGTACTTTTGAATCCAAAAAGTTCTCTTTGGTGTGACCTCAGGCAAACTTCTTGGGTTTATTATTTCTCAATAGGGAATCAAATTTGACCTAGATAAAGTCAAGGCTATCATAGCCCTGTCATCCCCTACAAATTTAAAATAAGTATGTAGCTTGTAGGGCAAAATCCAAGTGATTTTTTGTTTCATTGCCCAACTATCCGATAAGTGTAATTTGTTCAATCATATATTATAGAAGGGGGTTGCATGCAATTGGGACCATGAGTGTGAAGCTACTTTTGACACTATCAAGACTTATCTTACTTCACTACCTATATTATCTTTTCCTTACCCTGATTTTCCTTTCCATCTACACATATTCACCATAAATTTTGTGTTGGGGATGTTGTTAACCCTAAAGAATGAGGTTAGCCAAGAATAAGCCATTCATTACATTAGTCACACGTTAGTAAGCTATGATATATGATACATTTGCATGGAGAAACGATACCTTGTAGTAGTCTTCACCACAAAGAAGTTACACCATTACATGTTAAATCATGCAACTTATGTTGTAGCTCACGATAATCTGCTCAGATACATGATGGGAAAAAGCTCCAACAATAGCATAATGTCTATATGGATCATGTTTTTAACCAAATTCAATATCAAATTTATCAACCAAAAATATATTAAAAATCGGGTCATTGCTAACCACCTCATAGAAGCTCCTTTATATAGTGATAAACCACTTCTTATCGATCTTCCTAATGACTCAGTCCTCCATGCTACCAAAGTTGAACAACATGTGGAACCTGAAATATATGCAGACCTAACCCTCATCTTCGATGGCTCTCATTACGAATAAGAGGAGGCACAAGAATCATCTTCTTTACATCACAAGGGACACCACTCCCCTTCTCATTCAAATAAGACTTTCCTTGCACAAATAATAACATCAAATATGAAGCACTTATCCTTGACCTTAAAATAATGCTTGTTATGTGCATCAAAAGACTATAAATCTTTGGTGATTTCCTAATCATTATTAATCAAGTAAAGAGAATCTACCAATGTTGATACCTCGTGCTTAAACAATATAAGCAAGTTATTGATCAACTACTCACTCAATTTGATTGGTATGAAATCAATGCTTCTCCATGGTTTACTAATCATTTCACCAATACAATGGCCTCTCTTTGTTCTATGATACCTCAAAATCCATATGATGAAATTACTCATGTGCATGTTCAAATGCTTCACAAATCGTCAATCTCCTCGCAAACTTCCTCTAATGATGCAAGTATCAATTTTGTCCAAGTTGAACCTTGTGACCCTTGGTTTTCTTAAATCAAGGACTACATCAAGCTAGGCACTCTTCTATCATATTTACCTCATGCCCACAAGTGCTCATTTAAACAAAAGGTTAATCTAATATACTTTATTGGGGGATATATTATGCAAACACAACTATGATAACATCCTTTTGTGTTGCCTTGAGGTACACGAAGCTAATCATGTTCTCGCATCCACCCATGATGATACATGTAGTGGCCACTTTAGTGGCATGGCTATTACCAAGCAAGTCCTCCAGATGGGCTGTTACTAGCCCACAATGGAGCATGATTGTTGTACATATGTCAAGAAATGCATTAAGTTTCAAAAACATGCTAATCTCATGCATCTATTGTCTCAGGAACTACAACCTACCAATCTATGTGGTCCTTTTCTCAATGGGGTTTAGATCTCATTGGAAAAATCACTCCACCTTCTAGCAATCATAAATTCATTGTTATAGCTATCAAGTATTTTATAAAATGGATTGAGACAATTCCTCTTATCCAAACAATGAGACCTAATATTATTGATTTTTTTACACAACAAATTATTTGTCATTTTGGTATTCCTTCAAAAATCAACTTTGATAACAGTATGTATTTCAAGAACAAGAATGTTCATGCATTGTGTGAAAAATAAAACATTCAACATAGATTCTCCACTCCATATTACCCCCAAGGTAATGGCCAAGTAAAAGCTACCAACAAAACTATTTATGCTATTTTTTGCAAAATCGTTGTAGAGTCTCATCGTAATTGACATAACCAAATGCCTTTCGCACTTTCGGCCTACAAAACCAGTATCAAAAACCTACTGGAGAAACACCATTATCATTAGTCTATGGCACAGAGGCCATCATACCCTTAGAGCTAGAAATTCCTTCTTTGAGGATTTTGTTACAAGAATTCATTGATGATGATACTGCTTGTCAAGCATGATTAAATTGACTTATCCTTTTATATGAACGTCACATCAATGTTATTAAACATACACACATTTATCAAGATCATATTTGATGTGCATAAAAACAACAATATCCAAAAGAAATATCTAGTCCTCAAAGAGAATCAACAAACACACCAGTCAACCATACCATATTTATAATAAATTTACATCAAACTGGTTAGGACCATATATCATCATGAGCAAATTTGGTTTTGGGGCTTATCACCTTGATAATATTGAAGGAATTGAGGAGCCTAAACCCCTCAACATCATCCACCTCCACATGTTTTATGTTTTACTAATATCCATTATACTTCTTAGCCTCTGATAGATCTAATCTCGACTATTACAAAATACAAAATTCAAAAAACAATAACAACAATAATAAAAATAAAAACAAGATCAAAATCGTATATCTACGATGTACTTTGCGACTCATATTTTGTTGTCTACATTTTATCTCTTCTCTTTTTTATCCTCTTTCTAAACTCCTTATCAAATTTGCATGGTCATGCTTCAAGCGACTACATGCCTTTGATTAAGATATCTTTCTTCTCCTCTTCTCTCCCAAATTCCTCAATATTTTAGTCAATTTTTTATGGTCATGCTTTGAGCGGCTACATATCTTTGATTTGGTCATATTTTTCTTCCTTTTTGCTCTTTCCCTCTATTTGGTTCCTTGTCAATGTTGTATGTTCATGCTTTGAGTGACTACATACCTTTGATTGGTTACATTTCTTTCTTTCTTCTTTCCTCTCTTCTACTTTTCCTTTTCTTTCTTCCTTATCTTGCCATTTTTCATCCATTTCACATGCTCACTTTTGAGCCTCTTCTATCATAATACACACCCATAAATCATGTTGATATCTCTAAACATCTATGATCAATATCTTCTTCATATGCATCCATACATGCCACAAATATCCTTTAGTGTAGATTGGGTAAACCTTTGGATTCACGAATTCGTATTCAACTATCTCACTTGATTTTATTACTCAAACCACATTATGCATAAAATAAACCACTGAAGAGTTAAACATAAATTTTTTAGTATGATTTTAGTGGTGTCTAATCCTATTCTTAGTTGCATGGTAACAGGAAGTTCTTCTATTACTTAACCATTCATATTTAGTCCAATCAACCTTTATCGAATGCCATCAAATTTTAAAAACATTTTGAAGCTTCCCCTAGCTGACCTGAGTTCTTTTGTGGACCAATCACGCATCTCACATATTAAACAAATTTTGAGTATAGGGAGGACAACACCTTGCATAAGCCTTGCCATAAAGCAAACGATTTTTCTTGCTCATCCTATCATTTGCATGATCCAAACCTGAGGATTGACAAAAGGACAAGCTACAAAAAAGGCAAAAACAAAAGCAAACACAAAAAGAGCACCAAAAAAATAAGAAAAGAGCATTATAAAAAGCTTGAATCCCTGAGGTCCTCAGGTCCATAGATCATGGGGCTAATATCCATCGGGGCTATAGATGCATGAATAGCAGTGGAGTGTGCGTTACAAGTGACAACATGTATGCCACATTAGCAAACTTCTTTTGTACAGACCACTGCATGCTTGTGGATAAGCTAGATTAAACAATTCCATTTAAAATTGGTTAGTCCAACCTCATCTAAAATGGATAAATGAATATCATGTGCACACATAGGTCTATTATATGATTAATATCAATCAGGATAGTCAATATTTCTATAGGATATTGAATGACTATTAGATGAGTTTGATTATTCAAACTATGGTGTCTGACTTTATAGGAATTCTTCTAAACATCCAATGATCCTGAGAATAAGGAGAGAACAACATCACCGCTAATTATACCAATAATGAGTGTTCTCTTCATAATGGTTGTACATTGTCATTCATTTCATACAACATCATTTACATCACATGTACTGGTTTAGATTTATTTTACATTGCATTCATTAGACACACAACATGTTTGCTTCTTTCATACTAGGATAATTGGTTAGCACGACTATTCCTTTATCTTATATATCAAACCATTTGATATATTCAAAACCAAATATGGGTTTTCAAAAGTATGATCACATACATGCATCTCAAGTATACATACAATACATGTCTCACATCCATACATTCATATTTTGGCATATTTATATATAGTCAAATCAATGCTACATTTCATACACTATCTATCAAACAACATCATCAATGCATACTCACATGTATTAAATCACCACAAACATACATCATCCACAATCAATACACATCACACCATTGTACATCATCAATAAAAATCATCACTTATCATATCATAAAATGCTCTATAAATTGTCAAAATCGTCTGTAGGCTATATTATATATACATCATACCATACATCACTACATAGGCAACTATCATAATATAAAAAATAAAAATGGTGGCATACTCGCCACACCAAAAACAAAGAAGTAAGCTATCTCAACTCTGTTGCCCATCAAGAGTATCTCCACTTCCCTCATGCCTGCAAGAAGGCTCCTCAACCCTCCTTGGAGCCCCCTCATCACTCGGACCTTCGATAGATATTTGCTTGTGGTACTGCTCATTCCACTACTCAAGACATTGATGAAACAACTGACTATGTGCTCCTCTTGCTATGGTATGATTGGGACTCAAACTCTATATAATTTGAGACATTTATCCCTCGACTTATCATTTGTAACTCCAACTTACACACCCTTCTACCCTCTTTGTAAAAACATTGCTTGACATTGTCCTTCACATGATGCATCTCATCAAGCTCAATCCACAAAGTAGACACCTCACTTTGAGTTCTTTGTTGCTCTACCTCCTTGCATAATATAGCCACATCAACCACCATCACCTCTTGCTCACTTTGATGGTGGTAAGACCCTAAGGTCTTACTATAAAATTATTAACAAATTAATGTAAATGTAATCGCAGGCCACTCAAAGGGGGCTCCCTTGTAATTTCTTTGCCACTATAGGGGGCTCCCTCCTTGGAATCTAAGATTCTTATTATTATTATTCATGGATGATTTGATATGGATGGCCAACCTAATATATATCTAGCCTAAAGCTACATTGGTGAAGAGACATGATGGTTCACGTATGAAGAGACGTGATGGTTAATGTTATGAAGGGTTGTGATGGTTCACTTTATAAGTTGATAATATAATAATTAAATGATTAATAATACTAACTAACACTAAATAATAATGTTAGGATTGAGGATCCTAACATGCCACCCTCCTTAAAAAGAGCTTTGTCCTCAAAGCTCAAAGTGAGAAGCTTTATCCTTTGTTTTCCAAGAAGGATTTTTGTAAGTTCTTGGACTCTTTTAATCGCATCCTTTTGTAGGCAGGGATATCGAGAAAGATGAAGCATTAGCGGGGGGTTGCAAAGAACAATAGTAGAATCTTCCTTAGGAAAAGCATGATGACGATGGGAGGGCAACCCTTGGGGTTCCTCAAATACTTCAGAATGATGCATCAAAAGTGATGGTAATGATTTCATATCCTTTTTTGGTTCCTTGGTAGATCCAACGAAGGAGTGTGTAGTCACTCTACGTTGGTTCCGAATAGGTTTGGTCATATGGCAAGAACTCACTATTGGTGAGGAAGGTATGTGTAGGTCTTGTAGAGTACATGTTTGGCTAGCATTGATCACTTTGGGTATGTCTACCTCATCCTTGCTTGGTACATCAATCACTTCTTGCACATCAACCTCATTGTCTTCATTGCGATGAGTAGGTGCACTGGTCACTTCAGACACAACTACCTCATCTGCTTGCTCTATGGAGAGAAAGGGATCAAATTCCTTCAATAAATATAATGTTAGTGTAGCACATTTATGGTGGGGTCCAAATTGTTCATCACAATTATCACAGAGTCCTTTTGCTCGTCGTTCCTTCATCTCCTCAAAGCTAAGATGTTTAATTTGTAAAGTTTCGTTAGATTTTGGGGTTGTGTAAGTGCTTTGGGCCCTTCCATTATGCATAGGTTTAGGAGCAATGTAAGTGGTCGAAAATTTTTCCATAAGTGGTTTCCCTAATCGTTGTTGTGCATTGATTTTATCTTTAGCTAATTTTTCCAATCCATAGGTTTGCATCATGGTATAGGGATTGAACCTTGTCACCTCCATTCTAATTTCCTCTTTTAATCCCCTAATGAAGACATTGATGAGAATTGATTCATCCAATCTTGTGTTGTATTTGGTGATATCCTCAAACCGAGTTTGATACTCACGCACAAAAGTGATTTGATGAAGATCTTTGAGCAATTCCCACATGACTGGGTTCCACATGGCTTTGATACCAAATGGTAAGATCCCAAGGTCTTACTATAAAATTATTAACAAATTAATGTAAATGTAATCACAGGCCACTCAAAGAGGGCTCCCTTGTAATCGCTTTGCCACTATAGGGGGCTCCCTCCTTGGAATCTAAGATTCTTATTATTATTATTCATGGATGATTTGATATGGATGGCCAACCTAATATATATATCTAGCCTAAAGCTACGTTGGTGAAGAGACATGATGGTTCACGTATGAAGAGACATGATGGTTCATGTTATGAAGGGTTGTGATGGTTCACTTTATAAGTTAATAATATAATAATTAAATGATTAATAATACTAACTAATACTAACTAATAATGTTAGGATTGAGGATCCTAACAGATGGCCCCAAGCCTTTGCCCCGACTCTCGCTAATGTTGCTGCCAATGCATCACATTCTCATTGCAACTTGTCCCCTTGCACCCTAACTCTCTCCACCTCCCTCTCTACGTTACCTCTCTCTACTATGGTTGCATCCCTCTCAGCTAGTGCTTGGTATCTATCCAACACCAAGGCAACCCTCTCCTACATCTAGGTCATCTCTTACTTTATCATCAGGGACTCCACCTAACATACTCTATCCCGTAATATGTGGACCTCATCCAATGCATCCATCATGTTGCGTAAGCAAATACTCAAGTCTACATCTAATATCGCTAAATATTCAATCACATCTACATCTACTACCATCTCCATAGACCCAGATGGGTTTGCCCCTTTGTTTAAATGATGTCTCATGCATTGTATGAGCTCTACATCAGACTCTTCGTTGGCTTCCTTAATCTCAATATCAAGACCACCTACTATTACACCCATGATACTAGCCCATGTCTTCACTCCTCCCCTTGAACCACTCACTGTTCCTGTGACATCCCTTATAGCCCACTCTAAACCCCCAGTTGCTACTACTACTGTCTCTCCAAATTCATCTATCACCCCTTTACCAAGCTCCCATCTCTATGTAGTGTTAGCTTTTGATGCTAAAATACTTAATGAAATGCAACCACAAGGCATAAAATGAGCATGCAATATTAAATATATGATGATAGCAATATAATAGGCATGTAAAACTCATAATAAAATTTTATAATAACTCATAAAACTACCACTAATAAAATCTCACAAAAATGGGATCTTCATACAAAATATGGAGATCTCAAATGCTCCAATATTCATACATGCTCTACATTGTATCTAACTTGAGCCTGTACTCTAATCTAATATGATTTTGAACTCTCTCCTCACTATCTCTACTACAAAGGCTAATATATAATAGAATATGACTCTTGGCCTTCCATAATCCTATGACACTTCATCTTCCTATTTATAGACTCATGTACATATGGACAACATGCACATTTACATCATTAAGTACCTTGCACATTCTAAAAACACTTGTGCATTTATTATATTGCTTAAAGTAACTACTCAAATTCTAATCTAAGACACACTCCTAATCTAAAGATGTACCCAATATGGTACATTAGCATGTACAAAATAATGTAATATATTCGAACACCCCATGTATTACATTATTTTGTTATTGAAGACTTCAGTCTTTAGTATGGATCTTTGTATTTCATATGTTCTTTAGCTTAACCTGGTTCCTGTTCTTCTTTTGGTCCAGTCTTCATCTTATTCCAAGAGCTCATGCTATCTTTTCTTGTCTTCTTCATTCCACTACTTTTTTGTATTTCAAAGTGGTTGATAAGATCTTCATTCTTAAATTTTTCCAAGTATCCTTGATGAACAAGAGATCTCATTATCTTGCAAGTCATAAGTGGATCAAAATTGATCCATTTTATTTCTTTTTGTTCTTTGGATGACCTTTCTTCTTGTTCTTCAAAAACTTCAAACTTGAACTCATTATTAGTATATGCTTCAAAAATAAGAACTTGAAAAAGATAATCTAGTCTGAATATCAATATCTCTTCAAATCTTCTATAGTACTTATATTTATAGTAACAAAAAAAGATGAGTGAGATTTTCCTCCAAAATATTTACATGGATGGAAAGTCCAACAATTTGCTTTCTCATGACCAATCTTGTTGCAATAAGTGCATTGTGAAGATTTATCTACTCCTTTGTTACTTGTATTTGAAAAATCAAGTTCATCCATTTCCTTGATAAAATAGTAAAACCATTTGTGTACAACTAAAGCTATTCTACCTTTACTTATTTCATAAATTTGTAGGACGTCTTTCTGATCAATATTATTTTCTACCTTTTGAGTATGGTTTTTGATTTTATTCCCAATATCTTCATTAATATAGTTGTCATTAATTTCTTTCATCATGTCATTGGAAGATGTCTCTATAGAGTCTACTTTTGCCAAACTATCAACTTGTGAATTCTCAAAAATATTTCTAAGCCATATTGGCTCTTCTATTTTAATTATATTTTTTCTATTATCATCTCTAGAATCAAGTATGTCTTTGAACCATTTTGATTCCTTGAATCCTGTATACTTAATAAGCTTTTCCATAGTTCTTTTTAAAGTAATATTTCTTGTAACTCTTTGATTTAAAAAGAACAATTTTGGTAGAATTTTAAAATATCTAAACCTTTGAGGTTGACTTCCTTATGACTCCCTAGTTTTAGAGTATATAATCAAATACTAACTTTCAATTCTCCAAATTTGTAATATACTAATGATCAAACAATGATTTTGTCAAGAATTTAATTTTTCAAATTATTAGGTAGTATTCCTTTTAGCTTTATAGTATAAGATCAAATTTGATAATATCTTTTTAATTCTCGACTTTTGTAGAATACCTTGTATCTCCTAATTTTTTTGAATATAATATGGTATTGATAAAATGCTTAGCTTTCTAGGTTACCTTTGAGTTCAAAACCTTTTTACTCCCTAATGTTCAACTTTTACTCTTCAAGATAATCACCTTATTTCTCCCTATTTATGAATAGAAAGCTAAAGATATTTTGATACAATTTCAATTTTGAGGAGGTTCTCTATTTTCAAGACCTTTAAGTTGGATTCCTTATGTCTCTTTAATTTGAGCAAGAGACTAATATCAAAAGTAAATTTTCCAACTTTCTAGCAACTCTATGTTTCGCTTCTTTCAATTTACAATAATATAGTTTCTAAATTTCAATAACTTAAATTTGGTGTTGAATTCCTTTAACTCCATAGTTGGAAATTTAGAAAACAAAGGTATTTTAAAATTTAATATTTCTATTTCAATGTAAAAATTCTTATTCCTCCAAGTTAAACTATTTGCTAAATATTTCTATGCAATTTGAATGAGGTAATTTCAAAACCTTTGTAAATATTTCTTTCTTCAAAAAATTTCTAAGGCATTCTATAATTCTTCTAAGGTTGTAAATCTATATCTTATTTCTCCTTTTATTAAAAAAACTTAAGTATAATGAATTAATTAACCTTGACTTCAATATTATGCTTTGTATCTTCTTAATATTTTGCAAATATTTTTAATTAGACTAAATATTTCTTACCTCCTTTAATATGATGCTCCAAAGCTTTATATTGCTTAATTTATTCTACAACCTACACTCTCAAGATGCTCTTCATTCACTGTGATGCATTCAATGCACTTTGATGCTCAATATCCAATGCTTTGACTCTCCAAATTGCATCTTTCTCTTCCCTTCATCGTAGCATATATGCACTATTCTTTCATGCTTCACTCTCTCCTCTTCTCTGTTTTTTGTAAGTGTGTTCAAGTGGCACTCTGACTCATGCCTTTATTGCATGTAGAAGGTGTTACTTATGTGATGATTGGTGCTTTTCTTCCATCAGGACACTTGGCATTCAAGTTGATGCTTCTTCTAGGGCACTTAAATACTCCTTGGTATCGAAATCAAACCAGGTGGCACTATGAAAGATTAATAATAAAATAAACACAAATTAATCAAATTTCAATAATCTTCACGCAGCCATTACAACCCTAAAACATAAGAAATCGTGACTAATTTATATGGAGAGAGTAGGGAGGAAGTCGACGGAGAGGAAAGGAAGGGGAGGTTGGAGGAATAAGGGGAAAGGGAGTTGGAGGGATAAGGAGGAAGAGGGAATAAAGGAGAGAATGGAGGGATAAGGGAATAGAAGAATTTAATCTAAAAACATCTTGCCGACATAAACAATTAGCCGACAACTCTAACCTAACCTAAACACTAAATAACCACTTAACAATATTAAGGTTCCCCCCTTCCTTCTCCCCCCCAAGTTGAGAGGTCCGCCACCGTCTCTCAGCTTTACAAATTGAGCTTTAGCCGGCGCCTTGGTGAAGATGTCCGCAACATTCTCCAAAGTGGGGCAATAGTGAAGCTCAACAGTTTTAGTTTCCACCATATCTCTGATGAAGTGGTACTTCATATCAAAATGCTTTGATCTACTATGGTGGACAGGATTGTATGCCAACTGAATGGCACTAATGTTGTCACAAAATAACCTTGTTGGACCACTTTGTTGCTCTCCAAGTTCTTCTAATACCTTTCGTAGCCATAGAGCTTGAGTACTAGCATGAGTGACCGCTATATACTCAGCTTCTGTTGAAGATAGTGCTACTATCGTCCGCTTCTTGGAACTCCAAGTTATTAGTCCCGATCCCGGACTAAAACAGTTCCCTGAGGTTGATTTTCTGTCATCAATGTTGCTACCCCAATCACTATCACTGAAGCCTACAAGCTTGATAGTGTTACATTTATGGTAATGGATTCCAAAATCCCATGTACCCTTTACATATCTAAGAATTCTCTTAGCTGCCTACAAATGCAACTCAGAAGGGTTAGACATAAATCGAGAGACAAGAGAAACAACATACTGAATATCAGGTCTGGTGTTGGCGAGAAACATCAAACTCCCAACCATGCTTCTGAAAGTGGTCACGTCAACTTTTGATGCTCCATCATCTTTGCTTAATTGGATCCCATGTCCAATTGGAGTTGCAACTGGTTTGCAATGCTCCATAGCAAACTTCTTAAGCATGTCCCGAACATACTTATGTTGACAGATGAAGATACCTGTATCGGACTGATGAACCTCCATTCCAAGGAAGTAGTGCATTAAGCCAAGATCCTTCATCTCAAACTGCTCCATCATGGAGTGTTTGAACTTCATATTCAGTTTTTCATTACTACCCATGAATATGAGATCATCCACATACAAGCAAACTATGAGGATGTCATTTCCTTGTTGTAGGTAGTAAAGAGTGGGTTCATTTCTACTTCTGGTGAACCCAAATTCTTTGAAGTACCCATCAATGCGTGAGTACCAAGCTCGTGGTGCCTGCTTGAGGCCATAAAGTGCCTTCTTCAGTTTGTAAACAAGATGTTCCTTGTTTTTCTCTTCAAATCCTTGTGGTTGCTCAACATACACTTCTTCTGTCAAGTAACCATTTAGAAATGCACTTTTCACATCCATGTGTTGGACTTTCCATCCCTTATTTGCAGCTAAGGCAAGAACTGTTCTAATAGTCTCCTGTCTGGCTACAGGAGCAAAAGTCTCTTCATAATCAACTCCATATTTCTGAGTGAATCCCTTTGCAACTAGTCTCGCCTTGTGCCTTTCAATGCTACCATCAGCATTAAACTTGGTCTTGTAGACCCACTTACATCCAACACATTTCTTGCCTTTAGGAAGCTTTACCAGCTCCCAAGTGTCGTTGTTTTTTATAGAGGTTATCTCCTCTTTCATGGCATCTTGCCAAATTTTTTGAGTACATGCCTTCTCATAACTAGAAGGTTCAAGTTGTGCACTAGTTAACAAAGCATAGTTAACTTGATCTCCCCTAGGTTCCTGCTTGGGAGACATCATCACCATACAAGTGCATACTTTCTAATCTGTGTAAAACATAATCCATTTCACTAGCTTGACTCCTAGTGTATCTTCTTGAAAAAAATTTATCCAACATCTGAGATGATGGATGATACTATAGAGTTCTCTTACCTTTGGATGGAGAATCAATGTCCATTGGTGAGGAACGTACAGATCGTTGTGGAGAAGGACTTGGTGAAGAAGAAGAATCAGAAGATGAACTTGGACTTGTTGGAGGAGACTGCTTTCCTTTCTGTGGTGTCTGTGGTTGCACTCGCTGAGAAACTACATCAGTGGATTCAACATCATTGAATATTTGGGGCTTACCCCATTCTCCCCCTTCATCAAAAATCACATCCCTGGAAATCACAAGCTTTCTAGTCCGGGGATTATAGAGTCTGTAAGCTTTTGTATTCTCACAGTATCCTACAAAGATACATGCCTGACTCTTTGGATCGAGCTTCTTCCTAAGCTCATCAGGAATGTGAGAATAGGCCAGTGAGCCAAACACTCTGAAATGCTTAACATTTGGCTTTTTACCATACCATGCTTGGTAAGGTGTCAGTCCTTTCAAACTTGAAGTAGGACTTCTGTTCAAGATATATACGTTGGTCCTGGTTGCATCTGCCCAATATGAATTAGTCAAATGCTTCATCTGAAGCATAGATCTTGCCATCTCCACAATGGTGCGATTCTTCCTCTCTACGACACCATTCTGCTGTGGAGTGTAGGCAGCAGTGAACTGCCTCTTAATGCCATGTTGCTTACAGAAATTCACAAACTCATTAGAGGAATATTCTCCTCCCCTATCTGATCGAAGACATTTTACAAAATGTCCACTTTCACTTTCAACTCTTGTTTTGAAATCGAGAAAACATTCATATGCTTCATCCTTATGTTTCAAAAAATATATCCAACACATTCTAGTATAATCATCAATAAAGAGTAGAAAGTAAGAGTTGTTACCCAGACTTTGTGTCTGCATCGGACCACAGATGTCGGTATGCACTAGCCGGAGTGGATAGCTGGCCCGCCATGCTTGTCCATGAGGAAACTTTGATCTGGCATGCTTTCCAAGAGCACACCCTTCACAGACTTCTTTACCATCCTGAACTTTAGGAAGTCCAGTGACCATGGCTTGGGAAGTTAGCATTTTCAAACTAGCAGAATTCAAATGGCCATATCTCAAGTGCCATAGAACACTTGGATTGGAAATAGCAACACTTGCTAACTTATCTCCCCCTGGATGGCCAAACTTTAAAGGAAACAATCTATTCTTTGACATTGGCACTTGAGTAATGATTCTATTATTGTTATTTTTATCAAAAATAGTGCATTTACCCTCATCAAAAAGCAACTTGTAGTTCTTTTCTAACATTTGACCAACACTTAAAAGATTATGTTGGAGATGGGGTGTATAATAGATATCACTTACTTGTTTGACTCCTTCTTTAGTTGGAACTACCATAGCTCCAATGCCTTCTACTCGCCAATGATTTATCATCTCCCAATTTGATGCTGGATTTGTAGGAGGAATTTAGAGTAGCAAAGAGCTCTTCTTTGCCACTCATATGGTTTGAACACCCAGTGTCCAAGATCCATGTATCATTCATGTTATGATCTGTCTGACCATATGAGAGAAAGAGATTTGTGGCCTCTTCCTCTTCTCCAAAGTTTCCAAACTGACTGCTCTGGCTGCTACTAGCTCCCTGTGAAGTCTTAGTCCAACAATCATGAGCATAATGGCCAAGTTTGCCACAATTGTAGCAAGATTGTTTTGACTTATCTCCTCCTTTACCTCTGCCTGATTGTTTCCCTCTATTTTGCTGTCCTCCTCTATTCTGTTGTTGTTCACTGTTGTTTGAGAATCCTCCTCTCGTTCTGATTTCCTCCTCTCGTTAGGAGTTCCACCTCTCCCGATTATTTCTGCCTCTTCCTCTAGACTTTCCTCTACCACGACCTCTACCTCTGCCTTCTTGAGAAGCAAAGGCTTTATCATCTCCTCCATAACTTGTGGAAGGAGATGGTTGTAATCTCTCCTCATGTGAGAGAAGTGAGCCAATGAGGGTTTCAAAAGATAGAGAAGTTAGGTCTTTAGATTCCTCTATAATGATGGCTACTGAATTCCACTTAGGAAGAAGTGTTCTCAACACTTTCTTCACTATAACTTCAGGCTTTACATCTTCTCCTAAAGTGACCATCTTATCTACTACGGCTTTCACACGCACGCAGTAATCACCAACCTTTTCATTTTCTTGCATTTTAAGAGTTTCAAACTCTCTTTTCAAGGTTTGGAGTTTAACTTGTTTGATTTGGTCACTACCCCTATAACTTTCTTGTAAAGCATTCCAAGCAGATTCAATAGTTTTAAAAGAAGCTATTCTAGGGAAAATACTTTTATCAAGGGCGACGTGAATGTGATAAAGGGCAAAAGAATTATTCTTCTGTGCTTCTTTTCTAGCCCTTTTATCAGCACCACTCAAAACTGCCCACTCAGCAGCTGAAGGTTCAGTATATCCCTCTTCAATCACATCCCAAAGACCTTTGCCAATCAACAAAGTTTTCATTTTAATTGACCAATACTCGTAATCACCACCATTGAATTCAGGGATTGGTAAACTAGTATTGGAAGCCATTTTAGAAAGCAACTTTTATTTCAACTTCAAACAAACTGTACAAAGAAGTACAAAATAGATTACTGATTTAAATCAAATCTAGCTTTCTTAAAATGCTCACTGATTTGGCGTTCTTCTTCTTGAGGATTTCCCAAAACTGGAAAGGTGAAGTTGTCTGCTTCGTCGTCACTGATGATAATGACTTCTTTTGCTGCTGCTGCTGGCTCAAGACGCCTTTTGAGAACAACTCGTTCTTCAATTGCAGGTTTCACCTCCATTGGTTCTTTTTCCTCTGCTTCTGCTTCTGCTGGTTCTGAATCAGGAGAGCGAGGTGTATAGCTCTCACTCGTTTCAACTTCAGGCACTACAGGAGTATAACTATCACTTGATTGTCCTTCAGGTACTGTTTCAACCGTCTCGGATTCAACTACTCTTTGCCCGAAGATATTATCTTCTGAATCTGCCTCGTATCCAGAATCTGGTTTTCTCTGATGTGCAATCACTTGGTTTTCCAACTAACAAAACACCGTATGAAGTCCACTCTGCTGGACTTTCCTGTCAAAGGAATCAGGAGTCTCTCTTCTCAACAGAGAGAGCAATGCATAATAGCATCCAGATGACCGAATCATCTACCCAAAAATACACCGCATGCACTGGGTTACAATAATGATGCCAAAAAAAACTTTTCACCCTTTTAATTTTTTAAACAATTTTTCAAAATTTGTTTTAATAAAGTCCTTAAAATTTTAACAATTTTTTTATATATATTTTAAATTAGTTTTTTTAAATAAAAGTTTATTTTAAAAAAACTTAATAAAAAATATAAATAAAAATTATTAAATATTTAAAAAACTTTAATTAAAAACTAATAATGAAAAATTAAAATAAAAAACCTTATATTTTTTTTTTCGTCACGAAATCCCCGACGGGATTCGAACTCAGGACCTCCGTGTCCTACCCGCAGGCACTAGCCGCTGCACCACGCGGCTCCGATGGTAAGAAGGACGATCTCCGCCTTCTTAAACTTCGCTGCGCTAGGCGATTAAAAAAAAAAACAAAAAAACTTTGTTTTAACCCCCGACGGGATTCGACCCCGGGACCTCTCCTCCGCAAGCCAGAGACTCAACCGACTGCGCTATGCCCTTCGGCTGGAGACGAAAGGAACTGGCGGTTCCTTATACTGTCGTCGACGATAGATTTAAAAAAAAAAATTAATGTGGATTTATCCCACATTCAGTGGGAGGAAGACTATCTAGTCTTCAAATATGCGCGAAGGCGCATTATCTTTCGATTGCCTTCGGGCAATCGCTCCTCACCACTATGCTTGCTCGGCCAATCTGCGTTCGCCACGTATCACCCTCAGACGAATCCGCGTCCGCCACGTGGACAAACCAATTTTTGCCACCGCACACGCTCAGCTTGCCACCTCTGCTCGCCACGTCGACCGCCACGTCAGCTTGCCATGTCGATCGCCATGTCAGCACCACGTCGACCGCCATGTCAACGCTCTGTCAGCACCCGCCACGTGTCAGCTGCCGCCACCTCAGCGTCCACCTCAACACCTCGATCTACGTGTCCACGTCAGCTATCCGCTCTATGACTGCTCTACCATGTGTCACCTCAAAATGCATGCCCAACTCTACCACCTCCTCGATCCGATCGCCAGCTCCTCGAACACAATGCACCCTCGGGATGCATGCCCAGCATGCTCGCTATCCAGTCATCGTGCAACCTCGGGATTCGTGCCCATGCACGCTTGCCCGGTTGGCTCTGATACCAAATATCGAAATCAAACCAGGTGGCACTATGAAAGATTAATAATAAAATCAACACAAATTAATCAAATTTCAATAATCTTCACGCAGCCATTACAACCCCAAAACATAAGAAATCGCGACTAATTTATATGGAGAGAGTAGGGAGGAAGTCGGCGGAGAGGAAAGGAAGGGGAGGTTGGAGGAATAAGGGGAAAGGGAGTTGGAGGGATAAGGAGGAAGAGGGAATAAAGGAGAGAATGGAGGGATAAGGGAATAGAATAATTTAATCTAAAAACAATTAGCCGACAACTCTAACCTAACCTAAACACTAAATAACCACTTAACAATATTAAGTGTTCATACTTGCTACACTTGGTAGTCGACACTTCGTCCTGGGTTACAAGTATCTTTTACACTTGTAGAACTTGTCGACGAATGTTACAAATTCCTACCTCCTTGGTAACATTTGAGTTTTCACTACACTTGACTTGTTTATCCCCTCTACAACGATGGTTTTGCTTCCTTGGTGCTAAGACTATGATTTAGCTCTCCTCATAGTGGTAAGCGCTCTGTGTCTGACATGCCAAATAGAAAACAACAATTTTATCGCTTCACCTTACATACCATATGATTGCTTTATTCTTCAATACCTTTTCCTTTCAATGTAACTCTCATTAATAAGCAATCTTCAACCGATTCTAGTGCTCTTCCTTTTGTTTTAACATATATGCATTATGTTGGCCATTACTCAAGTGTCTTACCTTACTTTTGTGTTATCTAGCAAGCGTTATACCAAATAATGTAAATGATGATTAGCTCTTCATTGTCCTCCACTCAACGACCTTGTATTGAGTTTATGCAACCCTAATTGTGGTTTGCTTAACTTCACAAAAGCTCCTTCAATGGTGTTTCTCTTTCTCAATAATGTTCTCAACTGAATGGTGGTGTGCTGTAGATAATATTCTTTTATTATGGTGGTATATCCTCTATGTTGGCTTGGTAGTTCTTCCACTTATTTTGTGGTTATGCAACTTGGCATCGATTCATTTATTTCTATTGGTGGCGCTCTTACCTATTTTTTTGGTAGTTGGATTGCTTGGCACTTTGCTATGTAAATGGCATTACTTCTAGGTGCTTAACTTCAATAGAGCTTCATGCTCCTTTGTTATAATATATTGTTGACTATTGTACGTAGCTTTAGAGAGACACTAGCTCATGCCTTTATATTACTTTCCCCCCTGTACTTTCAATCCTTCTTAAATAGTTACTCTATCTTTCTTGAAATGATGGCTTTCTTATATAATATGGTGGCAACCCTTATCTTTACCAAGACTTGCTAATGGTGGTTTTTATTCCACAAAAACTTCTCCTTGTTGGATAATCTTCCATAACGACTCCTTATCATATATATGCTTGGTGGTTTCTTCTTTGGTGACTCCAAGCTTCTAATTTGTGCCAAAACCTATGGCTTTAAAATAGAATAATACTTCTATTCTCTTTTGTAAACTTTTGACTTATTTACTTTTCAAGAGATAGTAAGGATTTTATCTTTTTCCTTTCCTTATATTATTTCTAATTTCTCCTTTATTTGTAAGTTTTAATCCCTTGGGAATGCTATCTTATCCAAATTTGAAGATATAAACTTGATACCTTTCCTTTAGCTACTTTAAAAACTCAAATGTGGTGTTTTTAAAGACTTAATAATAAGCTAATGTGAACGTTTAAATATTGAAATTTTATAGCACCAATATTGCATACATTTTGGTTTCCTTTTGTAGCTAGGCTTCTTGGTGATTTGATTCACAAATCTGCTGCCCTAAATTTGTAAAAATTGCAGCTCCAATTTTTATTGCTTTGCTGTCCTTCTTTTGCTACCAATTCCTCCTTCAATTCACTATTCAAGGACCTTTCAAAATCTACCCAACTCTTCTTCAAAACATAAGTTTATGTCACCTCCATTTTTCTATCTTGTGTCTCTTCAACCTCTACTATGAAAATCAATGATCTTATCCTTAGCAAATCAGCCTTCAAGCCTTTAATGGTAGTCTTCAATCTCTCAAATTGGTGACCTCTTCAACCTTCTTTCTCCTCCTAAATTTTGATTTCAAACTTGGCCTATTTAGTTGATATTTTTCTCAATAATTTGAATGTCTTGAGATCTTTAAGAATCCTTTCTAAAATTTTTCAACCTTATTGCCAAATCCTTTTTCCTTTTGGGCTTGTTATCGAATGAAGACAATTATCCCAAATTCTTATTTTCAGGAGCTACTCCTTCTTGCAATCATCTACCTTGAGCTTTCTTCAAATCTCCTTCAATGGCCACTTCTTCAAATTTCTTCAATAGGGATTTTTCTAGTCTTCTTATTTCTCCTTTCAAGCTTTTGTTGAGACCTCTTCTTTTGAGTCTTCAAATTTTGAAGCTTCTCAAATATTTAATAGGACTTTTCTTAACGCTCTTCTATCTTCAATATTTAATCTTGTAACTTCTAAATCTGAAATTTCTTCAATGGGCCCTTTTCTTGGGTCTCCTCCTTCTTGATTCATAGTCTTCAATATTTTATAGGAACCTCCTTCTTGGGTATCCTTAATCTTCAATATCTATTTTTCTATAATAAAGAACTAATTCTTGTACGAGGAAAGCACATAGACTTTCAAGCAATCGAATATGAAATTCTTCTCTATCCATTGTATGAAGCTTCTCAACTTCTAAGAACTAATTTTCTACAGCAAGAAACTTATATAGTCATAAGAAAATCCATGCAAATATTTTAGATATCTATAAATCAATAAAAATCACTAGTTATCCTTCAATCTAGTGGAAAGAGATCTATGTTGAGTCCTAGTCTTCACAAGTTTTCCTGCAACCCTATGGAAAGACTCTTAGCCAAAAAGCAATTCTAAAAATACTGAAAATGAAATCTCCCTATCTCCTCTCAATCTTCTTGTGGCTCTCCCTATCTCCTATCAATCTACCTTATGCTTTGATACCATTATTAGTTGATTCTAAAATACTTAATGAAATGTAACCACAAGGCATAAAATGGGCATGCAATATTAAATATATAATAATGACAATATAATAAGCATGTAAAACTCATAATAAACTTCTATAATAACTCATAAAACTACCATTAATAAAATCTCATGAAAATAGAATCTTCATACAAAATGTGGAGATATCAAATGCTCCAATCTTCATACATGCTCTACATTGTATCTAAATTGAGCATGTACTCTACTCTAATGTTCTCTTGCATTCTCTCCTCACTTCTCTCTACTACAAAGGTCTATATATAATAGAATATGACTCTTGGCCTTCCATATTTCTATGACACTTCATATTCCTATTTATATACTCATGTACACATGGACAACATGCATATTTACATCATCAAGTACCTTGCACATTCTAACAACACTTGTCATTTATTATATTGCATAAAGTAACTACTCAAATCCTAATCTAAGACACACTCCTAATATAAAGATGTACCCAAAATGGTACATTAGCATGTACCAAATAATATAATATAGTCCAACATGTAACCCAACAAGCATCATATTCTAACACATCCCTATATCATCTACATTCAAAATGATAATATACTTGTCCAAGGATGTATCCAAAGGCACACCTGTGACCATCTCCCATGATCTCCCTTGACCCTCCAAATAACTACTAGCAAATCAAGAAATCCCCATGACAAATTGAACTACCTTAATACTTGAGTAAATAGAAAGTAATTTCACTGTATTGCCTCATGCCCAGTCACCCATCGTCTATGTCTCACGTAACCTATCTCAAATTTGATCTCACCCCATGATGGTGCCCCTCTCCATGGGCACCAGATAATGTCCTATCATCTTAGGCTATCAAATGCGCCTCTATAATAGAGTTGTTGTCCCTCATGTGGCCTCCTTAGCCACATGTCTATGTCATATCACCATCATAAAGTATATGATAGATATGTCTCCATCAGCTCATGTGCTTTGTATGGTAGCCCCTGGCCTTAATATTGCTATGTGCTCCCAACCCCAAATCTATAGTAGTAAACTTCTACCCAGCCCTATTTGTTTTGTCATACATAATGCATGTAGCTCATTGAATTTTTGTGCTAATAATGTTGAATCCCATGCAAATATATGCCCTCAATCCATAATATAGCACACCACCCCCATCATCCTCTGTAAGAATCTGCATTCAAAAGTGTAAGGCAACACATATATTGAAATAACAACCATCACCAGGCAATGCCTCAATGATAACAATGTATCATTCCAAAACTCCTCATACACTATACCATTAATGGTCACTCTCACTCCCTCCCATCTATTTCTAAAGGTTCGCTATAGTACGGCACTCCTATGTCCTCTCCCTACAACAATCATTTTCAATCCCTCTACTGGTAATCAATATATATGGTATATATCCTCTAGCGTAATAGTCATTTCTCCTATCAAGAAATGAAAGGCATTTTGATCAAGATCCCACCTATCACATAATGCAACCAAATACGAGTGGCCATAATGCAATGTCACCATCTCTATCACTCTGTAAAAAACCAGATCTTGTAGCCATTACTTCTTGTCTATGCCCCATATCTTCTTCAAATACACAAGCAAGGGACAAAATTGATGCCTTGACTCTACATCCTTCACATTTTCAACATCAATACTTCATCACCATTTTTTTTTATAATTTTGTACATCTGTACAATTGTACAGTCATAGGTTACCCTACGACCGTACAGATGCGGGTAGATTTGACTACTCATTTTTCTCATTTGCACAAATTTAACAAAAAGATTCAAAAATTTACCCTAACACGTGCACACAAGCAAATACACACACATCAAAAATCGTATAAAAATAAAAAAATATACATGCAAGTACATGCATACATGCCACTCCACTTTCATTTCTATTTTCTATGCATTACCTAAGCTACGGTTCTATTTCATTAATAAAGGATCCTATGGTTCCTTTTATTCCTCAAAATTCACAAAAGAGAGCCACATGGTCAGCTTACATAAAATGCCCACCCTCCCGCACCCGATTGCGTAGCATCCGTGGCCATCTCATCAACCTTGATCTCCAATTCGATAGTGCTTTGCTTTGAAAACACTCCCACTCTCTCCTCCCCTTGTGATTATTGTCCTTTGTAAGTCATAAAATGAATTGTGCATCTTACAATTGAGGCTTTATAGGTGCATGAGGGTTGCAAGTTACCTTACAGCTTTTTGGGTCATAGGTTACCCTGCGACCAAAATCAAACTACTTCAAATTTTTCTCCCCAACACAAAACAATGATTTTCACCTCAATTTCATGTTACCTCTTCAGTATATTTCAATCCTCATGTGATTGGACACATTCTATCACACCATCGACCAATTTGTCAAGTGTTTTGCCACTGCTTCATATCATCTTCTCCCATAAACTCATCGCTTGATGGGGTAGACATCATACAAAAGTTACCTCACATGTGATCAATAATCAAACACTCAATATTAGAAATTACGTTTGTCCAAGAAACTTTGCCAAATATTATCTCAAGCCCTCCTTTAATAGGGTAAACAAAAGCAAAATTTCTCTTATCTAAGTAAAAGTCGTAAGATCATGGATTCCCTTCCTCAGAGTGGCAGTCGTAAGATCAATTGTGAATAAAACACCTGACACAAATCTACCAAGGGTTGAATGACTTACCAAATTAAATCAAGCTCAACAATTTATTAGAGGTAAAGTTTCAAAAACATGCATCCCTTCCACAATTGGGGTATTTTACATTGATCATGACAAAAGGTAATCTTGCGTCTACTCTCCCAATAATCATCATGGCATGGTAAAGGTCGTAATCATCCACAATCATCCATAATCAACCATCACCAATTTTTCTTCAAAATCAAACCACCAACTAGTGTCATGAGTTTTTGCACAACACCTTGTCTTCACACAATGCATTACAAAAAGAGAGAAATGTAGACACCCAAAAGTTGCACATTGCCACTTCTCCCATCATCACAGCTGATAAATTTACAAAACCCACAAAATTTACATACATTAGCCTCAAAACACTATTCATTTATTAAAACCACTATTCATGCACTATTCGTAAGCCCTCCTGTGTCACTTAAGCCCTTTCCTACACTTAATCCTAGGTCCCTATGCAGCCATAATTCTAACATTAACCTTGGTTAATCTCTAACCTTGTTCAAAGCCACATCATAGTCAAATTCCATCCCATGATCAATCTGATTCATGGCCACCTTACCTAGTATACCCTTTGACTAGCCTAGGCTCCACCTCATCTATTTGACCTTAGTATAAAATAGGGTCAACCTAAGCAGGGTTAACGTTAACCCTTGCTCCACACATCTTCCCATGTGCATTTAGGGTCTTAAATGGATTTTGAAGACTTTTGTATCCCAAAGCATAGGAGACATGATGAGTCACCCTCCACCTCACCCAAAAGTCAACACCTAACCATTATCAACCTAACCCTAGTCAGACTTAACCCTTGCTGCATGTCAAATCCCCATGTGCATTTAAATCCATAGATGACATTTGAGGATTTTTGGGTTTCAAAGCACGGGGTAATGATGAGTCATATTCCACCTCATCCAAGTCAAATATTAACCCATGGTTAATCCTACTGTAGTTAGGATTTAACCCCAAATCCACTTCACATTCCCATGCTCATTTATGACATGTAGGTGGGTGAGGGATTCTCTCAACCAAATACACTTATGAGGTATACCACATCAGGAACACCTTGCAAAGGACACCTCATAGGGCACACCTTAGCCCCCCCTAACCTCTCCAAATTCTATAAATTGATGCTCATTTCCTCTATTTCTATTCATCAACCATTTTACATACCTAGACTCTGCCAAAATCCATCTGGGCTACACTACATTTAATCAACTCACTTTACCATCAATCTCCATCAATCACCATAGAAACCATATTTTTGCACCCTTTTGTGTCCCAAATTGTTTCTTTGTTGCAGGTTTTGAAGGTGACTTGACAAAGACATGAGCTCCAACAGTAGTAGAAGATCATTTTGTACCACCTAGAATTCCATCAGGATAACTTATAGTCAGGATTACGAGGTAACTTGCAACCCAAATGGTCGCACCTTAAGGTGTGACCCTTTTAAAGGGTAAATTTTAGACACTAGAAGGACATGAAACCCTCCAAGAAGGTAATTATCATCATCTAAACTAGTTTTGTAATCATTTTCATTGCTTTTATAATGAATTAGCTTTATTTTGGTATCTTTTTGCATGTAAACACACGGGATATAATTGAGATAGACCCCCATTGTTCTAACCCCTTTTTGTAGGTCTTGTAGGTCTCGTGGATAGGTTTGATCGAAAATGGCACACAAGAATTAAGCCCATTTCATTTTAGGACCTCTTGGAAGACCTTGGGGTGTTATTGAACAACTCAATGAAGAGGGGTTTTCACCTCCTAAAACCCTATTTTGTGGTCTCCAAAGACACTTTTGTAAAAGGGCTCTACTTGTAACCCCTTTAAACCATTAATTGCAAACAACATCGATTTTCTATTAGTTCACACCTAACACATCTAGTTCTTCCTCTCCCCCCATTAACCCTCCCATTACCACTCATGCTACCACTCTAACTAGTAATCTTCTTTCTAGTACTATTGACCCTAATTTGCATGAATATCTTTGGCATCAAGATAAAACGATTGCTTGAATATCCAAAAACTTAAGCAATCAGAACTAGTTGATTTCTTCCATTATCTAGTACTTGAATACCATCAAATTTTTTTTATACTTATCCACTACTATACCTCTTTTTCTCATGGGCTCTCAACAAATTGTTGAGAAAAAACCCTTGACCATTCATAAAGTACCAAATAATATTGTTCTTTCGTAATTGCCACCCAGTCGTAATCATCCAACTTTTGACCCTTATGACCTAGGTTTTTCTTATGATCTAGATTCCTTGGCAAGTGGTGTTTCTAATTTTATTAAATGACCTCATGACATTATTTTTCCTCTCAATAACATGTCCACCTTTGAAGGTATCGATCCTCAAGGATGGATGACCAAAATGGAAAGCCTTCTCCATCTTTACCATGTTTCTAAAGCATGATGTGTTGCATTAGGAGCTTCTAAGTTGGGTACCCAAGCTTACCAATGGTTGTTGTGGTAGCTCTGCCAATAGGGTAGTCCTCTTTTATGGTTTGAATTCAAAGAAAGATTTCTCTAAAATTTTTACAAGGTCTCAACATTTTGCTATGGTCTTAAGGATAAAATTTAAAATGAAGTCAGCATGCATTATCCCTATACTCTTGACGATGCACAACATATAGCTTTGGAAATAAAATAAAATCTCCAAGATTCTAGTCCTCCATATAGACATAACTTCAACTATTGTTGTTATTACCATAATTTTGAGTGTTCCTAGGGAATTTTCTACTTCAAATTTCATTTTCACCATCCTCGAGATAAAGCTTATGAAGAATATCATAACTTTATATTGGAATATGGAGACACAAAAATATCTAATGATGAAGATTCATTACAGCAAGAACAACCAACAAAGTAGGATATCAACCTATATAAGTAGATGAAGTATAACAGGAGGTTGATACCATGGTTCTCTCTATTAATTCACTTATGGAGCTCTAAGACCGCCACACTATCAAGGTATAAAGATTTATTAAATGACAACATGCCACTGTGTTGATTGATTCATGGAGCACACACAACTTTATAGATAGCAAGGCAACAATATCCTTGGGCTTGTATATCAATACTTCAAATGAAGATATATTTCAAGTCTTAATAGAAAAAGGGGTACTACTCAGTGTGTGGGTCGAGTGACTAAAGTTAACATCCAAATGGAATATTATACCTAGGTAGGCAATCTCTTTACCATGAACCTAGGAAGTTTAGATGCCATTTTGAGAGCACAATGGCTATCTCAGCTTGGTGATGTTACTTTTAATCTACAAAAATATTTGTTAAATGGATAGAGAATAGAAGGACCAATTGTCTCCAAGGAATCCAATCCCATCACTCCAAGGTAATTATATCATATAACATGGAAATAAATTTAAAGAAATATGGTTGGGTATTATTTGCCCATGTCAATTGCATGGAGGTTCACTCGTTGCATCTAACTATTCCTTCATATTTACAAAAACATATGGATTACATTGAGGAGTTCTTTAGTGATCCAAAGGTCTACCTCCTGAGTACACACACGATCATGTCATTCATCTTGTTCAAGAAAGTCAACCTCCTAATGTGCATCCTTACTGCTACCCCCAATCTCAAAAGTCAAAAATTGAGAAATTGGTTCAATAAGTGTTAAAGTAAGGAATCATTCATCCAAGCATCAATTGATATTCATATTCGATGGTGATGGTAAGATGTAGGGATAAATCATGGTATATATGTCCTAATTTTCATCTATTCAACAATATCATTATCAAAGATAAGTTTCCTGTCCTTGTTATAGATGATTTATTGGATGAATTGCATGGTTCTAGATACTTCACTAAACTAGACTTGCACTATGGTTTTCACCAAATTAGGGTTAGGGAAGAGGATTTTTCTATGACTATTTTTTGTACAAACAAGGATCATTATAAGTTCCTAGTCATATATTTTGGACTCACTAATACTCCTTCCACTTTCCAAAGTTTCATGAGCCAGGTCTTTCATCCTTTTCTTCATAAGTTTATTCTAGTTTTCTTTTATGACATTTTAATTTATAACAAATCCTAGGAGGATCTTCCTGTTCATATTGAAAAAGTCCTTCACCTATTACAAAATAAAGAACTTTTTGTTAAAAGGTCCAAATATTCATTTGGGTTCCAAGAGGCAGAAAATTTGGGACATAGTAACTCAGTAAGGAGTCAAGGTAGATCATAACAAGATCAAAACTATGCAATATTGGCCCTTGCCCAAATCACTTAAACAAATCTACGCATCCCAGGTTCAAGTTCTAAAAAAGATTGGTGATCTATCTGTTTTCGGTGGCGAGGGAGAGAACTCTGGCGACTCACAAGCTACTAAAGAAAATATGTCTACAACTATACTGGAATTGCCACTCCTATTGTTTCTCTCACAAAAAAGGATTCATTTGTTTGATTTTAAGTCATTTCCCAGACCTCTCAATCCCTCAAAGAAGTTATGTATACCACTTCAATTTTGGTCACTCTTGAATTTAGCAAACATTTTTTCATTTAGTCAAATGTTTTTGGTATAGGTATTGGAGCTATTTTGATGCAATATGGTCACCCTTTGGCTTTTGAAAATAAGAAAATTTTAATCTAGAATCTAGGACAATCCACTTTTCAGAAGGAAATGCTAGTTGTTTTGCATGCCATAGAGAAATTGAGGCCTTATTTGTTTGGGGATCATTTCATCTTCAAGACTAACCATAATAGCCTTAAGCATTTCTTAGAGTAGTGTCTCTCATTTCCTAAACAAAATAAATGGATGACCAAGCTCTTGGGTTATGATTTTATCATTGAATACAAGAAATGAAAGGAGAATGTGGTGGCTAATGCCTTATCTCATAGACGCGAGGATGATGTTGTTATCAATGCCATCTCTTACTCTTGTCCATAATGAATTTCTTAACTTTGATAAGATTTATTTTTTGATACAAAGACTACTTAGATCATTTAGGACATGATGATGGGATCCTCACTGGAGTGATTTGCAGGATCATAATTATCTTCCTTATTCTTTAGTTATTAAGTCAAAGGTACTCTAATAATTGCATGCATATCCTTTGTATGGACACTTGAGATTCTTGAAGACTTACCAATGAGTGAAGTAATCATTTTCTTGGAAAGGATTAAAAGCAGATGCCAAGACGTTTGTGGCTAAGTCTCAAATTTGTTAGTGTAACAAAGAGAAAACAATTAAATCTCCTAGATTGTTGCAACCCTTGTGTATCCCTAACCACCAATAGGAGCACATATCCATGGACTTAATTGAGGGTTTTCCAAATTAGAGGGTAAAACAATGATCTTTGTGGTAGTATATTTCCTTTCCAAGTACGCTCACTTCTATGAAAAACATCCTTATTCAACATGTAAGGTGGCTAAGGTTTTTCTTGATTATGTTTTTGAATTACATTGTATACCCAAAACCATTGTTAATGACTATGACCTTGTCTTCACTAGAAACTTTTGGAAGGAATTGTTTCATATAGTAGTATGAAGTTGAATATGTCCTCTTCATACCACCCTTAGTTTAGTGGTCAAATAGAAATAGTTCATGAATTTTTGGGTACTTACCTTTGTTTTTTTTCTCAATATTAACAATATCATTGGGTACAATGGATCTCATTAGTCAAATGGTGGTACATACTTCTTACCATTCACAACTTAATATATCTCAATTTGAAGCATTGTATGGCCAAAAATATCATTTGATTACAAACTATGTTCCAAGATCTTCCAAGGTTTCCCAAGTAGATGAATTGTTACAACAACGAGTTGTGCTTCAACTACTTAAAGTTAATTTGACCTTGGGCCAAAAACACATTAAGAAATAATATGATTTATATAGTTCTAAACAATAATTCATTGTACAAGACATGGTCTTTGTGTGCCTACAACCTTACAAGCAATTGTCCTTGAAGACCAAATCTAGTTAGAAGTTGGATCCTCATTTTTATGGGCATTACAAGATGGTTCATAACATTTATGAAGTGGTATATTAGTTGGAGCTTCCACCCTCTTCTCACATCCATCTAGTCTTTCATGTATATTTTTTCAAATAGGTTATTGGCCAAAAGGTGTAATCATAGACAAATCTTTAAGTACTTGATGAGGAAGGTCGAATCACTCTTCATCATGAAGCAATACTATAGTCTAGATTTTTTCATATTTGATCTTAAAAAATTTAGGTTTTCCTTATCAAATGGATGGACCTTTCAAAAGAAGATTATATGTAGAAGCATGATCTCATTTTCAGTCTTTTCTAGTTTTGGGGACAAAGCTTTTTGAGGCGGAGACATGTAACAGTTCCAATATATCCATGCTAACTATATTTATTTTTATTAGCTTGAGCCTCAAGTTTAGTTAGTCGACCCTTGAGCATTAGGGTTAGGGTTAATATTGATTTAATCTATAAATAGTATGAATACTTTTATAGTTAGGGATCACAAAGTTTATTTGGATTTAAGTCAGGTCTTTCGTGTATAAGAGACTTTATCATCTCTTAGTGGTTATGATACTTTACTCTCTCTAAGTGGTTGTGGATTTACATTGATTTGATTATAGAAAATGAATTATATTATATTTGATTGTTTGTAAGTGGTTTTGGATTATTACATTTGTGTTACTAGATTGCTATTGTCAATTTTTGTGGCATTGAAATAGTTGTGTTATGAACCTCCTTTGCTTTGATATTCATTTTTAAGAACCTCCTTTCCTATCCATAAGAATTAGTACCAAATTGCAATAATATTAAAATATGTATTGCTCAATGAATATAAAAGCATTGATGGATATGCTGAAAAATAAATAAATAAATTCATGAACAACTCAAATAAGACAAAATGCACAACTTATTCCAATACATTCAAAATATAAATCAAACCATTAAGGTAGGTCAACATTGTATAATTGTCCTTATTGGAAGGAAGCCACTCCACACTATCTCTAGGCTCCATGAGCCAAGACTATTACAAGAATACTAGATCTCCAATTCATGCTTACAATGGAAATATCCCTCCCTTTTTATAACCATCCTCTTATGCTATTTTGGGGGAAGTCATAACCCTATCCTTATCCATTATTATAATAATTTCCTATAGATAGATCTTGGGTTATTTTTAGCCAATATAATTTATGTATGGCTCATCCCAACTATACACTAAAGTTGGGTTATTTATAGCTCATGTCAACTATACAATACAATATTATATTATTAAGTACCTATTTTGGGTACCTAACATACAATACAATATTATATTATTAAGTACCTATCTTTGGTACCTAATACTCCGTATCCCTCACAAATATTTCATCCTTGAAACATAAGAAAAGACTAAATAATATGATCTTTTGATTCTTGCTATGATCTTGTATTGATCTAGATCATCTATCCATCCCAATGAAACTCTAATTGATGGTGGCCTTTGCTAATGTTGATATGTCATTATATCATTTGAATATTTTGGAGTTAATCCTTTGGCTCCATATTGTAGACACCTAAAAAGTGTCATATTGGCAATGGTTAAATATTAATATTTAATAAATTGTGCAATTATTTTAATTAATACATTGCAACCTTATAAATATTAATATTGACTATTCTAGCCCCTTTGACCATCCTAAGCACCTTCCTATGCCTAACCCATGGTCATCATGAGACCATCCTGCTATTTTAACCTCGATTCACCTAACTCTAGTTGGCATTTATTCCCCTCTTTCCTCCACATTCCAAGCTCATTAATGCACATGGGTGAGGATTCCCTCCACCCAAGCACATTGATGAAGCATATCATTTTTGTGGGTGAGGAATCTCTCCACCCAAATAGCATTAGTGAGGCATGTCATAATGCATCATAGGGTGTCATAGCCCAAATAGAGAATGTTGCACATTTGTCCATCCAAGCAGCCAAGTGGGGAAAGTCAAGATTCCTCCTTTCTCTCACCCATGCCACTTGTCCATCATTCTCCCTCATCCTCATCACTCTCCTCCACCATTGGAAAATATTACAAATATGCCCCAATTTCATTTGCTTAGAGAGAGCACAAAAATACTACCAAAACTCTACCCAAATTTTGTTTGACCTTTTGCATAGATTTTTAAATTTGTGATTGTAGGTACCTCACTTGGAGAGCTCAAAGACATCGATCATGGAGTCTTTTTGAAGTGCATGTTAATATTTTTTTTGTAGTTGCGCCCATCTCTGACAACCAAACAACATTGATTTTCCACCAGAGTCTTGGAAACAATCTAAAAAATGCCCAAACAAAAGCTTGAAACCTCTGCTAAAATACAAAAGAAACCGCCCTAGGTGGTTACATAGATCCAACCTCCCTAGATGGTTATACAAAGCCAACCGCCCTGGGCGGTTGAGCCTCAAATGCAAATAGAGGTCCAAAATCAACAAGTAGCCAAGCAAGGTAAAATAAGGTAGTTTACAAGGTTTTGTAACCATTTTGCATAGTTTTGTAACTTTTGTAAAAGGTTTTGTAAAGTTTTGTAAGCTTTTTGTACTCCTTTTCATGATTTAGGGCCTTATCTCGAAAGGCTCAACAAATGCTACTAATGCTTTCATTGTGGGCTTGTGTGTAGGTACTAGGATCCACATAGAGGCTTGGGAGGTCAAGCAATGAGACTTCAAAACCCTCCCACAATTTTTTGTGTGATCGAGGAGATGATTTGTGGCACCATAGAACTCATTTTCAAAGAAAACCCTCCCTTTTGGGAGGTCCATTGTAATCAAAAGGGTTGATTTGTAACAAAAAAATTCTATTAATGCAATATCAAATTTCTATTTTGTTTATTTAATTGTTATGGTGCATTTTCTTAGTCACATAAATGGTGATCATGGTGGGACCCTTTTCCCTTAACACATTTGACACTTATTATTTTGCATGAGCTTTGACACTTGCATCTAGCATAGTATATCTTGTGTATTTTTCTTAGGGTTCTTCATACTTTCTTGCTTGTTTTGCTTGTATTAAATTTCTATTTCTTTCATATGTACTTAGGAGTAGAAAAGGACACAATCACCTCATTCAAATCAGGGCTCTGTCTTTCAATATCTGTCTAGCAGACTCAGGTACAACCGTCTAGGGTGGCTACCAAAATCAAACACAACCACTCAGGGTGGCTACCAAACTCAAACAAAATTTCCCATGGCAACTATCAAACTCAAACACAACCACCCAAGGCGGCTACTAGATTGAGATACAACTACCTAGGATGGCTACATAAAATCAAACACAACCGCATAGACATAGACTCAAAGGCACATAAGACTAAGTTTATTTTCTTTCCAACACAAAGTCATAGATTAGTAGCTTATATTACTTAGTTTTGTATAGAGACTCATGTCATAGATCATTTTTTTGTTATTTCTTGTTTGAAATGTAAATTTCTTTTAGTCATCTCTTATTTGCTTTCAAAGACTCAAGGCTCATTAGTTTAGTTATTTTATTCCAAAGACTCAACACTCATTAGTTTAGTTGTTATTTGCTTTCAAATACTCAAGGCTTATTAATTTAGTTATTACTTTCAAAGACTCAAGGCTCATTAGATTAGTTGTTATTTGATTTCAAGACTCATTAGATTAGTTATCATTTGCTTTCAAGACTCATTAAATTAGTTGCTATTGCTTTTGTGACTCATTAAATAATATTTAGTTTTTCATAGATCATTAATATAAAGGATATTGTTCTCATTTGTATCCTTAGGGTTAGCTTTAGATATGCATGGTAGATAGGTATTTTTAGCATCAAAATCAAAACAAAATGAAATAAAAAATAAAAAATAAATTATAAAATAAAAAAGCAAATCAAATCAAGCACACACTTTACATGATATATTTTACAAATATTTTGTGAGGAAAACCAATCGGTGATGTTGGATTTCACCACCAACCATCGGTTGATCCTTTAGACACCATAGTTAGATCACATAGTTTCTTAGATTTCATCACCAAGAAGTTGGTTACCCTTGGGACTAGCTCGGGGTAATTTTGAGGTTAGATGCCCTTTTGTTCATAGGGCTTAATAATTATTGGACTCATAGCTATCATTTTTATCTGAGCCTGATCGAGGGTGAAGCGAAAGCTCGATTGGGCAAGTAGCAGGATTTAGACAATGTGACCTCTCTCGAGAGGTTTTTTTCCCCTTAGGATACCCAAAGTCGACCCACCATCCTAGGAAGCTGCATTAGTCATTTGTGTCTCATTCCTCGTAAGGGGAGTGGGCATGAACACACCCTTATAGATCTCATTCCATCACCCCTTCATAGTTCCTAGGTTTAGGAAACATAAAACACACAAAAACCAAAATAAAAAAAAATAAAAAACATAAAAATATAAAAATATATAAAAATGTTGCAAAACATCGAAAACATCAAAACATAAAACACCCCAAAACAATCATTATTTATTTAAATTTATTTCTTATCTCTTTATTTGTATAGATAGTGTGTTTTTATTTAAAAAAAAAGGAAGCCACCACGAGCACTATTACCAGGAACCTCTAATTTGCATCCCACTCCATTCTTGATAGCCTATGGTAATGACCCATAGTCAAGCCAAGGCCCAATCCCAAGCCCAAGTCTCCATGGACCATTCAAGTCAATCCTCCCATCCTTCAATCATTCCCTCGACTCATTAGGGGGATGTGTCACAAATCCACCATGGTAGCCTATCCAATGAAGCCCACCATCACATCTCTCACCCACTTGAGACACATCACACTAGATATGATTCTAGAATGATTCACCATGCCACCCATACCATCCCTCCTAAATCACCTCATCCCAAGACTCCCCTCTCTCCACCCAATCCAAATGTCACACCCATCGATCTTGAAGTTGCCTGCCTTCTCTATACCAATCCAATCTATCATGCCCAATCACCTTCTACCAATTAGGATCCCTCTTCATCACATCTTCCACCACCTAGCTCACCATGACCATCCCTACCCCTACTACACATTCCTACCCACACTAACCCCCCACTCTCCTAGGTGTAAGCTTATAAGCCCTATCATCCTCCATCACCTCTCACATCTTCTATTAATTTTCACCCCACCTTGAGTGTGACAAATTTTGGAATACCATCAGAATTCTTCCCACTTGAGGGAACTAATCTCACCCCCCATAAATAAATAATAGCCCTAATGTTGGTGGCCATTGATCCAAACCACCCATCTTCTTCCAATCATATTCATTCATCATAATGTCAACATATTTCTACATCACCCTCCTATATCATGCACAATTCTCACCAACATCATTAGGCCCAAGTCTATGCCACTTCTCATCTACATGCATCCACTTCCTCTTATTATTTTCAATTTTCTAATCCACCTCAATAATCCACCACTCTAAATGTCACTCCTTCCACAACTTACCCTTCATCCACTACCATTCATATCATTGGTGCACATGTTGCACATCCTTCTACCTTTTTTCTACTTGTCCTTCTCAATCTTATGATCCTCTTGTTTCTTCTCATATTTCATCTTCTCAACAAGTACCCTCTAGCAATTGTCCCCCCCCCCCCCCCCCCCCCCCCCCCCCCATCCCCCCCCCACCCCCACCACCCCAAAAACTTTCCCTCCCTCCCCCCCCCCACTTTTTTTTCCCAAATATCATCATGGGCCTCTTATCCACCCATAGTACTTACAATATATTCCCACCCTTATGATTCTCATTAGTGGCTAGTGACATAGTCATAAAACCCATACCAACATCAACCACCATCTAACCAATACCAATCCACCTTCGATCAATACCAATATCCCTCTCATCAACATCAATAATAACCACCTCCAAACCAACATCAATCTACCTTATAACTATACCAATCACATCCAACCTAACACCCACATCATTTGACCTCCATACAACCTCTCATTCATATCAATCATCGTTTACTCAACCCCAACCACCTCCTACATATCATCAACATCCAACTCAACAATTACCATCGAATCCCATACATACCTATAACCAATCTCATCAACCATATCAATATCCACCCTTGGATTTCCAGGTTCCCCAAGCACCATCTTCTAATCCCAACCAACATCATTACCATCAACTTCATTCACATCAATCATATCCCCCTATTGAGCCATCCCATTTGACTCATCATGGTGCACCCTATTCAACTCCCTAGGCCACTCTAGATGCATTTCAATTATTGGCTAACAAGGTCAATAGTTTAGAATCACAAGTTATCGGTATTAGGTACCAAAATCCAACATTGAGTCAACTCCAAAATTACCCCATCCACCCTTTAGTACCAACACTACCATATCCTCCCTTGTTTGAAATACCTAAATTCAAAAAATTCAAGGGAAAAGAAGATCCTCAAGATCATGTGAGCACTTTCATCAATGCCTGTTATCTCATCAATGAGATAGACCCTCTCATGCTCCATACTTTTTTATTATCCCTTATGGGAGGAGCCTTGGATTGGTATAACCACTTGCCCAGACACAACCTTTACAATTTTGAACAATTGGCCAATCTCTTCCTGGAGCGCTTTGCTCTAAATGTAAAAAAGAAAACCACATTGATGGATCTCACCAATCTTCACCAATTTGATGATGAATCTATCCTTGATTATGGCAATCGATGGAGAGTTGTATTAACTGAATTACCATTTTCTATCCCCATCATTGAGCTGACTCGAATGTTCACTCAAAGTTATTCAAAATCGATATCCCTCTTGCTACAACTCCAACAATATTGAACTCTCGAGGAAGCCTTGACCCAAGCCAAAATCATCAAAGATATCAAAATTCAAGAGGGAGAGATCAAGCTCTAAAAGAAATAATGGCTAAACAAAAATGCTAAGGGCAACAACAACAATCAATCCAAGCCTACCCAAGTCAACCAGGTAGTGTTGAGTAGTCCAACCACTCAACCCCCACAACCTCAATATCCACCACAACAACCTTCATATCCACCATAACAATTGACATACAACATTGTGCCACCTCCCACTCAACTTCAAAATTCCAACCAACCCACTTATCATTCTGGACACCCTCAATGACCCCCATGTAACTTCACACCTCTTTTAGAGCCCTTGTCAATCATATTTCAAAAACTTATGGATGCATAATTGATCTCTTTACCTAAAATAAGACCTGAAGATCCAAACAAACCTAGAGGAAGAGGGTATAGAGAAGATCATTACTATATCTTTCATCGATAGAAGGGCCATGATATCAATGGTTGCATTCAACTCAAGCACATAGTGTAGGATTTGATCAAAAAGGGGTCTATCAAAGTTGACAATCCTCTTGCCCCACCTAATCAAAACCTTGGTATTTATCAAACTCCATTACCACAACATGGGGTAACACAACCAAACAATGGGGACCCAATAGCTACCCCTCAACCAAATCAAGTCAATCACATCAACAATATCCCAAATTACCAAGGTTTTGTCAGTATGATTCATGTTGTCACTAGAAATTGATGGTACCCTGATCAACCAACACCACCAATTGACCCTTCAAATGTGTCATCCTCATCAACTTTACCACCTCCACCAGTGCAAGCCATGACATCTCAACCTCGACCAATCCTCCATCTTAAGAGTAGGCTCACTCATAGCCTCAAAATGGCATCGACCAAGCTCTCGATTTATGAGTTAATCCAACAATCGCCTCCCCATCAAGAGGCATTAATGGATATCCTTAAGTCCATAGAGATACAAACCCATGACCCTAATACTTTTTCTAATTTTATGGGTAATATTCAAACTTGCACCTCATCGACCATTACCTTTTATGATAGTGAAATCAAAATTATTTTGATCGAAGGACCAGATCCACCCTTGCACATCATGGCTTCTATCGATAACAAAGTTTTCAAATATGTTTTGATTGACATAGGCTCTTCCATCAACATCATCACATCATCTACCCTCAAACATCTCAACCTTCCACCCACTCATATAGTCGATTCCACTTTCACTCTATGGGCCTTCAATAATACCCTATGCTCAACACTTGGAATAGTTGTCCTCCCTATTCAAGTAGGGGTCTAAACCATCCACACCTTGTGTCATGTCTTGGATGGATAAATGCAATATAATGTGCTCCTTGGTAGATCATGGATATGAGATATGTAGTGTGTACCCTCAATATTACATCATTACCTCAAATATACACATAAGGATCACATTCACTGCATTTCAATGGATGATGAACCTTTCAAATATTATCACATGGTCACCCACCCACATGAGTCTCCTTTACCTTCCACACATCTATCCCTCACCTATATCCCACTCAACTCATCTTACCACTCGACCTCACCTACACCACTTGTACCCAATCTGCAACCTACCCACTCAATTCCACCCAATCCAATTCCTCCTTCTTCATCCTTGGGCACTAACCATACTCCTCATATCACCCTAAATCAAACCCATACACCTCCTCCATATTATTCACATCTCCCTCCCCAACATTATCCACCTTCCTTCTACCCTTCTCCCAATGCTCAACCATTCCACCCTTCCTCTAGCACTCAAGCCACTCACTCTCATCCCCAACCTCCCTATTCTCCATATTCTTCTCATACCCCTTCTTCATCTATAGTTACTAGACATCCATTATTGACCCCTCACATATTACCCACACCACTTCATCCTTCCCCTCTAGACCCTTTTGTCCATTACCCCCACCAACTCCATCTAGACCACACCCTTCTACATATTCCAACCATCCTAACAACTGACCCATGGCCCCTATCTCTACTCCTATCACCTCCATCATTGGATAGGTTACTACCACCATCACTCCTACCACTATCACCACTCCTACCTCCACCATACCCACACCCACACAATATTCCCAAACCATATCTCCTTCCATGATACCTGATCCACCCCCACCTCCAAATTTTTTATGAGAACCCATCCATCCTTGACACGGTTCAAGTGATACACTTCTTTTTTGTGACTCTCATTCATCTCTCCAACACCCTCATCTCAAACTGCTAGTGTTGTTGTACATATGACTACTCTAAGCACATGAAAATATCTTGTACATATTGTCATATTTATGCCTCTAGTTATAGAGTTAGATAGGTATTTTGGCCGCCCTAGTTGTCCCCCCTTAACCATTAGTGTGTTGGCCCCCATGGGCTCCTCCTCTAATCACATAAATTTTGTGTATGGGGGAATCAATTCATCATTAGACAAACCTCCTGATAAAGAGCTCAAAGTATTATTTTTTAGCAACATCAATTTTTTGGATAACCCCTCATTCGCCATGAGGTATTTTCAATGCTTTAATTGGTGAGGATGTGGTCTTGGCCACTATGAGAAAGGAACACACACTATTTTAGAGCCTCATTCTCAGCCCCCTCAAGATAAATCTGGCTTAGGATATGATCAACATTCTTTGATCGACCTCCTCGAAGATGATCTTTGATGCATTACCCTTGGCCTCAAGGAGGATAGTGATGATGAGTACATTGATCCTAAGTATGCTCACCTATCACTAGATGACTTTTTCCAAGTTTCCACAATTCATGCCATTCAATATGACACCTCAAAATATGAATTTGATGAGCCATTTGAGGCACTTTCGATTGCCTCTGATAGCTTTAAAGAAGAATCATCTCCCATTGTCCCCATTATAGATGTAGATAATTTTTACCTACATCTATTTCCCATTTCACTTCCCATATTTCCTATGCTACTCCCATTGGAGTACCCTGATGCACCCATTCATCCCCTACCTCCACCATGGCCACCTCCACCTGATCCTTACCCACCCATTCTAAATCAACTTCTTCCTCATGAGCATGTACAAGGGAACCCAACCTCTAATCCATAATCCCCTTCATTCCCCCAAGTCAACATGATATTTGTTGACTTATGCACACCCCTCCATAATCCAAATGATCTTGCACACCCCATCCCCATCGACACTAGTCTCATTGACTTCAAGTGGATCTCATCCCCTCTATCTATCTTTGATTTTCTTCCCTCAGATCAATTACTCAGAGACTCAAATGTTTACTTTCCTCCTTCTCCCCCTTCTTCACCTTCTTCCATTTATAATATCGAATTTAGTGATACCACACCACCCCTCTTTGATAATTCCATAGATGACATTCACCTCATTCCCACCCCTCATCATCTTGAGGAGGGTTCCCACATGCTCATTGAGGAAACCATCGATATCAACATCAACATCGACCCTGACAACCCCAAAATCCTTAAAATTAAAAAAAAGTCTCTCATCTAAAGAGCAACAATATTTTATCACACTCTTGATCAAATACCAACAAGTTTTCACATGGTCCTACAAAGACATGCTTGGCCTTGATCTGAATCTCATTGTCCATAATCTCACATTAAATCCCAACACCAAACCGATCAAACAAAAGTTGAGGAAACTTCATCCTACCATTGCCCTCATGGTTAAAGAAGAATTGCAAAAGCTCTTAGATATGGGCTTTATCCAACCAATTGATTATCTAGAATGGATTTCAAACATGGTGCCCATTGGCAAACCCAATGAGGGGATACACATTTGCACTAATTTTTGTGACCTAAAAAAAGCATGTCCTAAGGATGATTTTCCTCTTCCCAACATTGATACACTCATGGATTCCATCATTGGCCATGAAATGCTCTCCTTGATGGATGATTTTTTAGGATACAATCAAATTTGAGTCAATCTTGATGACCAACACAAGATAACCTTTACAACTCCTTGGGGGATATTTTGTTACAAAGTCATGTCGTTCAGTCTCAAGAATGTAGGAGCTATGTACCAATGTGCCATGACTTACATCTTCCATGATTACATGCACAAAATCATTGAATATTATGTGGATGATATTTTGGCCAAATCTAAAACTCGCCATGACCACATCGATGTTTTTCAAAAAGTATTTTATCGACTACTCAATTTAGGAAAAATTTTAGGGTTCATAGTCTCCAAATGAGGTATTGAAGTGGACCCTAATAAAGTCAAGGCCATTGTCAAAATATCACCCCCTATGACCCTCAAAGAACTTCGTAGCTTGCAAGGAAAAATTCAAGTGATCCATCACTTCATTGCTCAATTATCAGATAAATGCAAGCCATTTAATCATATTTTGCAAAAGGGGGTCACATTTCAATGGACCATAAAATGTCAAGAGGCTTTTGATGCCATTAAGTGTTACCTTGCTTCCCCACCAGTTTTATCACCACCTCGACTAGGCATTCCATTTCATTTGTACATATCCGCTACTGATTTCGCTCTAGGGACTATGTTGGCTCAGAAGAATGATGCCAATCGAGAACAAGCCATCTATTACATTAGCCATATCTTGGTGAGTTACGAAACTAAGTATGCATATGTGGAGAAGCTATTCCTAGTTGTCATATTTGCACCAAAAATCTTTACCACTACATGCTCAATCATACAACCTATGTCATTGCTAGAGAAAATCCATTGCATTATATGATGAGTCACACTTACACCAATACCCACACTACAAAATGGATAATGCTCTTAATGAAATTTGATCTTGAATTCATAAGTCAAAAATCCATAAAGGGTCAGGTCATTGTCGATCAACTTGTTGAAGCTCCTCTTCAAGATGATCAACCACTTATCATAGAGCTTCTAGATGATTCCATCTTCAGTGTTATCGAGCTTGAAGAGCATGTCAAACCTGAGGATGAAGTCGATATTACCCTTTTCTTCGATGGGTCTAAGTGTGAACAAGGGGGAGGTGCTAGAATTATGTTCTTCATGCCTCAAGGGGTTCCCATCCCTTTTTCATTTAAGCTCAACTTCCCTTGTACTAATAATAATATAGAATATGAGGTATTGATTCTAGGACTCTAGACCATTGTTGCCATGCGCATTAAATGTATCCAAATCATAGGTGACTCCCTCCTTATTTTTAATCAAGTTAAGGGGGTCTACTAGTGCAAATGCTTGATCTTAAAGTCTTATAAGTAAATTATCGATAAATTGCTAACCAACTTTGATTGGTATGACATTGAAGCTTTGCCAAGGTCATCTAATCATTTTTCAGATACCATGGCCTCTCTCGGGTCCCTTATTCTATAAAATCCCATCGATAGCATCACTCACATTCAAGTTACCATGCTTTCCCAATTAGCTATCTCCTATGAATCTTCTAATGATGAATGAGATGTCCATCTAGTTCAGGTAGAGCCTTACCATGATGTATTTGCTCAAATCAAGGATTTCCTCAAACTTGGTACCCTTCCTATCGAATTGACATCAATTGCTAAATGCACTTTCAAACAAAAAGTAGCTCGATATACTCTCTTAGGGGATGTGCTTTATCATCATGGCTATGATGGTGTTCTTCTTCGTTGTCTCGAACCACAAGAGGCAAGTTGGGTGATATCTCAAGCCCATGATGGTACATGTGGTGGTCATTTTAGTGGGATGGCCATCACAAAGTGCATTCTATGCATGGGTTATTATTGGCCCACCATGGAACATGACTGTTGCACATATGTTAAGAAATGTCCAAAATATCAACATCATGCCAATTTGACCCATGTTCCATCACAAGATTTACAACCCATTCAAGCCCTATGGCCATTTTTGTAATGGGACTTAGATCTTATTAAGAAAATCTCCCCTCCATCCTTGGGATAACATACATTCATCATCATAGCCACAAAGTACTTTACCAAGTGGGTTGAGGCTATTCCTCTCACCAGTATGATAGGACCTTGAATTATAGAGTTTATACTACAACACATCATTTGTCATTTTGGTATCCCTTCAAATATCATATCTGATAATGGTCCCCCATTTAAAAACAAGGATGTTCAAGCATTGTGCAACAAGTATCATATCCAACATAACTTCTCGACACCTTATTACCCCTAGAGCAATGGATAAGCTGAAGCTACCAATAAGACTATATGTGCCATTCTTAAGAAAATTATACAAGAAAATCATAAATATTGGCACCTCCAACTCCCTTTGGCACTCTAGGCTTATCGCACAAGCATCCACATGCTGATAGGGGCAACTCCATTCTCACTAGTCTATGGTGTTAAAGCCATCATGCCTCTTGAGCTTGAGATCCCAACCCTATGCATATCCTTACAAGAATTCATGGATGAGGACACAACCCACCAAGCAAGGCTCGATCAACTCACTCTCCTTGATGAACATTGAATCAATGCTCTTGAGCACCTTCACATTTATCAAGATTGAATCAAAAGAGCCTATGATCACAAAATCCATCCATGAGAATTCCAAGTTGGTGACCTTGTACTCAAATAAAATCAACAAAACTCAAATCTTCCACCTCATTTACATGATAAGTTTATTACTAACTAGCTTGGTCCATTCATTGTCACATAAACATTTGGTTCAAGGGCCTATAAACTTGTGACTCTCGAGGGATTTGAGGAACCTGAGCCCATCAATATCCTTCATTTGCATGCATTTAATGCCTAGCTCATATTCAATTTCAAAAAAAAATAAAAAATAAAAAAAAACATGCAAAATCAAACAACAACAAGCTCATGTCACATGCACTCTTTACTTTCCAATCAGTTCACTTTCCTTCCATGTTCTCATTCTTATTTTTATTCTTTCTCTCTAATTCCTCGCACATCACTCCTAGTTGTATGGTCATGCTTCGAGTGGCTATATACCATGGACTAGTGTGTTTTCTCTCTTTCCTCTTTTTCCTCTTTCCTCTCTCCTCTTTTTTCTTTCTTCTTATTTCCTCTTCTTCTCTTTCTCTCTTTCATTCTCTATCATCTTTCAATCCATCACCATCTAATTACTTTTTCCATGCTTCATTTTGTGTTCTCATTTTGTTTTAATCTAATGCTACCTTGGTCATCATTCGGTTAAATTTGACACATGTCATTACAAAGGATTTTGGTTGTATTAATCAAGGGCATCTTCATAGTCATAGTTGTCTAACCTCTTTACATGCACTTTTCCATAATATCCACTATTCCCACATTCATAGCTCACCATGCTTTATCTCTTTCCTCTCTTAGGTTTGGAGAATCTTTGGGTTCTTTCAGTCATTCAGCCATACCTAGTGTCTCAGTCAACCTTCATTGAAAGTCATTTATCACTTGAGTGCTATAGGCCTTCCTGGTTACCTCAGGTTTTCTCTTGGACCATGCACACATCTCATATATTAATCATATTTTGAGTCTAGGAAAGATGAAACCAAGTATCCCTCTCACCATAAAGTGAATGGTTTCCCCTGCTCATCCTATCATGCACATAATCTGAGCCTAAGGATCCATATTGTGAAAAAACAAGAGAAGCAAAAAAAGGAGTCATCATCATCAGTTGTATTAATTATCATGGATCCTTAGGGAATTTTAGATGTCTCCATCAGGGCTATAGATGCCTTGCTAGTAGTGGAGAAATATCGAAGGATTATGGGGCTATATATGCCTGACTAGTAGTGGAGTATACCCTCCACGTGGTGACATGTCTATCACATTAGCAACCTTATTTTGTATATACCTATGTCTACTCATGGATGAGCTAGCTTATAATGGCTTGAGTCATAATTGGTTAGTCCTACCTTACTCAAAATAAAAAATGAACATCACTACACACACATTGGTCTTTGAGCAACTTGACTCCCTTGGTTGGTCTTAGTATCTTCAAGTGCTTATTTGATTAGTAGATGAGTTTGATTGATGTCACTAGGGTGTTTGAGCTTCCTAAAAGCACTTGTCGATCCTTCCTTCCTAGGATAGGTAAAATGACAAGTCATGCCACCTTTGCTCTTACAATTTATTTATCTCCTATATCCATAGTGTCACATTCACTCCATTCCATTCTATAGTTATGTCAGTACCATTATGTTGATGCCCTTGATTAATCAATCAATTCATGAGTAGCAATGTGTTATTAGGCCTTTTTGAATGATAATCAAACATGCATATATATATCCATATTATTACATTCATCATTTCATAACCATTACATCTCACATTAGTCACATTTATCATTTCATAATTTGAATCATCTATTATGAGTATCATCACATGCATCTCATTACATTCATATACATACATCATCATAAAACATCATAAATTCATCACACATCACATAATCATCAATAATACACATCATTTTCCACATAAATATATATATATATATATATATATATATATATATATCATGTCACAAAAATATCATACATCATAATAATGTTAGGCTCGTAGGCTACATCATCATGGCTTGTAGGCCTACAAAATTGTAGTCAAATCATCACTACATAGGTCCTCACTGTTGATCATTGCTAGTCTCATATCCCTTTTGCTCTTGTTTGCCTTTTTTTTTTTTATCCTTACTGATCCTTAGCTTTCCACTACCACTCTATTATCCTTATCACTCATCTCCTTGAGAAGATCTATCCCTTGAAGCTCACGATGTGGATGGCTCTCTGAACCATGGCCTCATCTTGACAATTGAGGGTCCACTCATCGAGCTTTGTTGGGACCTTAATAGCATCAATCGAGGAGGGACCTCAAATCCCTCCCTAATCATGATATCCTCCATATCCATCACCCTCTCCACCTCTAATTGTATCTGTGCCATCACTCTCATTACTCTACCCTAGGCTTCCACTCTTTTCACTTGTGCTCTAGCTAACTTCACCCATAGTACCTCTATGGTAGTTGCCTTGCTAGTCTCCTCTATCTACCTTCATAGCTACTCCATATTAGCTATCACCTGATCCCTCTCTACTACTACTTTATCCATCTACTAATGCATAACCTCCCTCTCTACCATTATTACATCTAACTATTGGTGTAGAGCCTCCCTCTCAATCATAATGATATCCATCTATTGACGTAGATCATCTTGCTCTATCATTATCACTAATCTATCTTCTTGTAGCTATGTGCTAGTATCTATACTAGCCTATCCCTCTCTCCCATCACCTCCTCTCTCTCTCATAACCACTCCTCCCTCCTAGCCATCAATAAATCCTATTTTTGCTCCACCTCTCCAAGTCTCCTCGTCGTCCTATCTCAGTTCTCTTATAGGTTGTCTCGCTCTACCTTGAGTAATGCTACATCCTCCTCTTGATCTACCTATGATAGGTCCTCCATTACCCCCAACAGGCATGTATAACTATCAACTCATTAGCATTATAATCATAGTAGTGGCTCCTCTTCCTCCTTTACCACATTATCCCCCCTATCACCTCATACTCTCTTTGTTGCCAATCTGGGCTTCCAATATTGTGTTGCCCACCAGACATCAAATTTTGGGGTCATCCTAGCATCATCCCCATCTACCACCTCGGTGTCCTCATCTCACTCATCCCTCACTGGTTTTACTTGTAACAACTTTAAGGTGGTCTCATCACTATACCTCATGTAGATGATATGTGGATTAGGTACCCCTTGTATCAACCTAAACTATCATCGTACCCGAGAGAACTAGAAGAGCTCATGCTATATCTCGTGTTGACCAGTCACCCATCTAATCCATCGTACTTGACTCAAGTGCATACCATCCTCTACCCATGTTGACCCTCCTTCCATGTCCTCCATATCACATCATAGGCCCTAAGATCTATTCATAATCATCTATAATACTCCCCACCCTTCTTCTATGATTATCCTCATGGTTCTTTCCTATCATGTTGCCATCTCAAAACATAGTGCTACCCTGCTACCATCTCTACATCCATATCGTATGGTAGCCCCATTGGTCAGCATATCCTAAAGTGCTCCCACCTTCAAACTTGCAGCAACATACTGTAGCCCAAAGCCATCCTCTTTCATTGATACACCTTGTACACATCCATGTACATCTATGTCAATAATATTGGTGCCTAGGCATATAATATTGGCATCTCGATTAACTTTGTAACCAATACCAAAAGATTCCATGGAAATTACGCATCACTAAAATATGATATTATGACATTGGATGTTAGGAACATCAAGACTAGCTATTGTGGTGATAATATCTCTTGAAGGTACTCTACCAAATACTATATTCCATCGTTGCCCATGTTAATCGACCTCCAATTATCAGCATATATCTGGGGTATCACCTCTTCCTTATCCATGGGTGTGTGGATAGGAATACCCTTCACTAGGAGCCAAAAAATATGGTACACATCCTCAAATGTCATAGTCATAACCCCTATAGGAAGGTGGAGTATCCCCTTGTTAGGGTCTATCACTCTACTAGTGTTGATAGGTATCGTCGATCTGTGTGTATGGGCTCGATCTGTTCCACTTCTCTCAGGTCTATTACCCTCAACCTACTCCTAGTCATCCTCACTCAACTCATCCCTAACACTCGAAAACACAGTGCCAAAATGATGCCTTAGCCATAATGATTTCAATTGCAATCATCACCACAAAATCATTAGCACATATTTTGCATTTCATACATATACAATAAAATCATGCAATTTTTTATTGAAAAGAAAATCATACAAAGTTTGAATTCCAATCAACCAAATAATAATAATAATAATAACACAAAACAAAAAAACAAAGGACCATGATACTTATCAAATCTGCACACCCTCAAAATCCTACTATCACACTCTCTCTTGCCATATTGTTTACAAACTTCTTTCTCCTCCTTATCTATCGCTCGTCACAGTTGCAAAATGAAACCCATAAGGCCCTATTTATTGCTTTGCACTAGAAATAGCTCAAACAGGTCACAAACCACCCTAGGTGGTCACCAATACGTAAGGCAACTACTTTGGGCTATTGCCCAAGCACCAGATAATCACCTCGGACGGTTACCCAGGTGCTAGGCAACCACTTTGGGTGGTTGGCTAGGTCATTTAGCCAATCACTCCAAATTTTGTAACTGACCCCCAAATTCACCCTTTTGCATCTTCATTTCACTTTTGCTACCATTTTTATCCATATTTTGTCAATCACCTCATGGTTGTCATCCATTTCTTTCCACCCACTCATCGCTTGAGGGGGTAGACAATACCCACAAAACTATGTCTCAAATCAGTTCAATACTCAAACACTCAATTTTGGAGTCACTTAAGTCCAAGAATATTTGCTCAAGGCTATCATTAACCCCCTCTCTACTAGGGAAAATAGTAGAACTCATCTTCTTCTCTCAAAATTCTAATCAAAGACTCAAAATTCTAATCATAGTGATCTCATCAATCTGTCAAAGGTAAATATTCAAGGGCATTTGTCGCTTCCATGACTAGGGCATCTTACATTGTTCTTGATTTGAGATAATCCTACATCACTTCCCTCAAGCCAAAGGTCATTCTCCATCATTCTTCAATCATTATCACTCTCCATCATCAATCCAATAATCGGTGTCATCGATTTTTGCACCATATTGTGTTTGCACACAATGTGGTACAAAAAGGGGCATCTGTAGACACCTAAAAAGTGTCATATTTGCAATGGTTAAATATTAATATTTAATAAATTATGCAATTATTTTAATTAATACATTGCAACCTTATAAATATTAATGTTGACTATTCTAGCCCCTTTGACCATCCTAAGCACCTTCCTATGCCTAACCCATGGTCATCATGAGACCATCCCTCTATTTTAACCCAAGTTCACCTAACTCTAGTTGGCATTTATTCCCCTCTCTCCTCCATATTCCAAGCTCATTAATGCACATGGGTGAGGATTCCCTCCACCCAAGCACATTGATCAAGCACATCATTTTTGGTGGGTGAGGAATCTCTCCACCCAAATAGCATTAGTGAGGTATGTCATAATGCATCATAGGGTGTCATAGCCCCAAATAGAGAATGTTGCACATTTGTCCATCCAAGCAATCAAGTGGGGAAAGTCAAGATTCCTCATTTCTCTCACTCATGCCACTTGTCCATCATTCTCCCTCATCCTCATCACTCTCCTCCACCATTGAAAAAAATTACAAATATGCCCCAATTTCATTTGGTTAGAGAGCGCACAAAATACTACCAAAACTTTACCTAGATTTTGTTTGACTTTCTACATAGATTTTTGAGTTTGTGATTGCAAGTATCCCACTTGGAGAGCTCAAATACAATGATCATGGAGTCTTTTTTAAGTACATGTTAATCTTTATTTTTACAGTTGCATCCATCTTCGATAACCAAACATCATCGAATCTGCACTAGAGGCTTCTAAACACTCCCAGAAAGGTCCAAACCACAGCTTGAAACCTTTTCTAAAACACAAAAGCAACCACCCTAGGCAATTACATAGAGCCAATCACCTTGTGCAGTTACACAGAGCTAACCGCCTTGGGTGATTGAACCTCAAATGCAGACAAAGATCCATAATCAACAACAAGCAACCAAGAAAGGTAAAATAAGATAGTTTACAAGGTTTTGTAACCATTTTGCATAGTTTTGTAACTTTTGTAAAAGGTTTTGTAAGCTTTTTGTACTCCTTTTCATGATTTAGGGTCTTATCTCGAAAGGCTCAACAGATGCTACTGATGCTTTCATTGTGGGCTTGTGTGCAGGTATTGGGATCCGCATAGAGGCTCAGGAGGTCAAGCAACGAGACTTCAAAACCCTCCCACCAATTTATTGTGTGATCGAGGAGATGATTTGTGGCACCATAGAACTCATTTGCAAAGAAAACCCTCCCTTTTGGGAGGTCCATTGTAATCAAAAGGGTTGATTTGTAACAAAAAAATTCTATTAATGCAATATCAAGTTTCCATTTTGTTTATTTAATTGTTATGGTGCATTTCCTTAGTCACACATATATAGGAGGCATCCTTTTCCTAGCAATAAATATCCCTATTTTTCATCCATACTTGCTTGCTTTTGCCACTTGAGTATACAAGATTGCTTTATTGGCTCTATACTACTATTGCTCTACTTTGGTAATTTGAATGATGGGTTCATTTGTTTCTTGATATCGCTACACAACTCTGAAAATAAAAATAACTATGCTTTATTTTACAACCATTGTCATACTTGGTGCCTTTTTGATTTTCTATAAAACCATAATATTGTTGCTTTAAGCCATGCCTCTAAGATTGTTGTTACTTCTGGTGGTATGGATGGTAATATGCTACAACCTTAAATTGATGTTCTACTTTCTTTGACTCCATATTTTGCTCCTCTATTTTAAATTCATTTGCATGTTGTTCTCTCATATGCCATTTGTTTGATGTGTCTTTATGCTTTTCTATGTCTTTCTTTTTCATGGACTATGTTGTTGTCTCTTCCTTGGACTTTGTTTTTGCTACTTCTTTCTTGGATTTTATTTCAAGTTTTGATGTTTCTTCCTCAATTTGTTTTCCCATAACAAATTTGTGTTTTTCTATCATGAAAGGAGATTCTTATTTTTCTTAGATCCTTATATCTTACACTGGAAAATATCTGTATTGTTATTTTCTTTTTCCTATATTAGAGCTTCATAAACTTTTTTTGTACATTAATATTAACAATACCCAAAGAATTTAACCAAGGACAACCAAGAAGATTGTTTGCATCATCCATTTAAATAGCATAATATTTTGAATGTAATAATATTTGTCTATGGTGATCTTTAAAGCTTCAAAATTTTCAAAATTTATAACCTCAAGCTATATGTCTTTAATTTCTTTTGCCTGAACTTGCAATCTCTTAGCCAAAGACATATTAATGATATTGCATCTATTATTAGGTTTATAAAAATAATAAAATTTTCCTTTTGGATGCTTCCATGAACTTGCACAATAGAATTTCTAAAATTGAACAAATCCCTCTAACCACTCTTTGGCTTATTTGACACCAACGATGTGGTTCCTTCAACTTGCACATTGTCATCTATAAATTTTCTTCTATCATTTCATTATCATCATTATTATTATTGTATTCCTCCAATAGCCTGTTTACCTCTTTTGTCAACTTCTTCATATTTTCAAAAAAAATTGCATAGACTTTGGTGTTTCCTTCAGTCCCTACACCATCATCTTTCTCTTTTTATTTTGTCAATTTCTTGCAAATTATCTGCTTGATTATTTTTTCTACACAGTTTTTGGTTTGTCAGTTTATTTTGTTTATTTCTTCTACACATTTTGGTAGACACACCTTTTTGAACTTTGTTTTACTCATCTAATGTCCAAGTTATTTTTCCTTTAATATGGATGCTATCACCCTTATCTTTTTTTCTTCTGCTAATTTCTTGAAAATTTTCAATTCTCTTTAGTTTCATTTGTTTATCTTGGGTCCGAACTACCTTTTTCTCAAATACCCATCTGATCAAGAATGCATCTTCAAATTCTTCTTGTGTGTGTGACTAATTATGGGTATGCACAAATTTGTATACTAAGATAAAACTTCCCCTTGTAAAATAAATAGAAAACTTACTTCTCCATAACCATTCATGAAAATATAAAAATTCAAAAATTTTCCACTATTGTTTAGCATCATTATCATTCTCTCTAGTGAATATCAGTAATTCCATGTTCTTAATTTTCAAAATTTTAGAACTTTTTTTTTAAATTCCTCAAGTATCCTCTATTCTTTTAAATAAACAATTAAATTTGCACTCAAACTAACATTGTTAACAACCTATGGATTGTATATTTTCGACAATTGATAATTGTCTGCTTTGTGGACTTATTTTTTTGGCACTCAACTTAACAATTGTTAATGGCTTGCAGACTGTGTACTTTCGACAACTAATAATCTCTTGTTCCCTAGATTTTCTTTTTTTTAATGGACCCCTACTAAAATATGAATCTTTTTTTTAAACGAACTACTATCAAACTGCAGACTTCTTTTTTTTTGGACTGTGACCAAACTATAGACTTTTTTTTTTCATGAACTACCACTACCAAACTGCGAACTTTTTTTTGAACTGTTACCAAACTATAGACCTTTTTTTTGGACTGCTACCAAATTGCGGATTGGGTATTTCAACACTGTTACCAAACTGTTGTTGCTACTGTGCAGACTACTACTAAACTATAAGTTGCTACTATGCAACTTTTTTTCTTCTTTTTTAGATTATCTGGCAAACTACAAGTTTTGCTAAAGTGGTAGAAATTGTTGCAAAAACTATTGCTAAAGTTGTTGTTGACGGTTGTATGACACTTTTGTGAAAACTCCAACAATGAACTAGGCCTTAGACTATGACTTCCTAATGGCTTGACGTGAATCTCACTAGCCATAAAGGTTTTCTAAGCTTGTACTATTCTTTGATTACCAACAATATTCCTACTAAGAAATAATTGATGTTGGGTTTATACTCTTAAGATAAAAATACTACTAATTGGGTGTGGGACCATTGACCCTTTTCACGCAAATATTAGTTCAAGTACTTTCCCCAGTTAAGCGAATGAGACTTACACCCGATCTTCCACGAGGTTATTAGCCCAATGTAGATGCTTATTAAGCATTGATATTTTGATCTAAACATTAAATAAATGGTTGAAACTTTTGCATTGAAACACAACCTAAAAAGTGCTCTTAAATTATTGAAGCTTCTACAACAAAATATGATCCTGGAAAATGCTCTAAAATAATTGAAGTTTCTACAACAAAACACAACCCTTGAAAGTGCTCTAATATCACTTGTTAAGAACCTCTTTTTCTCTGATAACAATTGTTAAGAACATTCTTTCTTATCCATAGGAATTAATATCAAATTGTAAAAATACTAAGAATTGTATTGCTCAATGAATACAAAAGCATTCATGGATATGCTAAAAAATAAATTAATTCACGAACTCAAATAAGAAAAAATATACAACTTATTCCAATTTATTCAAAATATAAATCAAACCCTTGGGACAGGGCAACACCTTACAATGCTCCTTATTGGAAGGAAGCCACTCCACACTATCTATAGGCTTCATGAGCTAGGACTTTGTTTTTGAAGTAAGACGAAGTACAATAGGTGGCACAACTAGGGGCCACACTCCTAGGGGTACACCAGGGGTCTCCCTTCCCGTCATTTAAACTTGGTAAGCCTGGATAACAGTTCAACGACATACCACTAAGGTATCCTTACAGGACAAAAGTAGGGTTTTGAAAGGGAATGAGCCAAGACTATTACAAGAATACTAGATCTCCAATTCATGCTTATAATGATAATATTTCTCCTTTTTTATAACCATCCTCATGTATTTTTGGGAGAAGTCATGAACCTATCCTTATCTCATCCATTATTATAATAAATTCTTACAAATAGATCTTGGATTTTTTTTTTTTTGGTTACACAGATGAATTGGTTACAATCACAATTTTTAGTAACGGCTAGCGCAGCTGGCAGGGTTCAAACTATAGCGAAGGCTTCCAACACACCCACCGTATATAACCAATATAATTTTTGCATGGCTCATCTCAATTATACACTAGAGTCGGGTTCTTTATAACTTATGTCAACTATACAGTACAATATTATATTATTAAGTACCTCTCTTGGGTACTCAACATACAATATTATATTATTAAATACCTATCTTGGGTACTTATTAGAATTACAAATAAAAATTTAAAATGGAAAAAAAAAATATATATATATATATATATATATATATATATATATATATATATATATATATTGGTTATATAGATGAATTGATTAAGAAGCACCAATGAAATAGAATGTACAATTTTGAAGATTGATAAAGTATTTATTAAAAAAATTGTGTGTTATCCGCCCATGTAGAGGAGTTGGAGAGCAAGTGGGTAGTTAAAACTCTCTAGTTATGGAGAGGCCCAGGTTCAAATCTTTCCCCTCACATGTTGTGGATATGTTATATATAAAAAAGTTTCCTCCTCAAAAAAAAAAAAAAATTGTGTGTTTTTTTTTTTCAATTTTCCGTATTAATCTTTGTTTTAGAGTACCACCACATCTCACATCTACCACAATGAAACTTTTAAATCTTGTGTAAATCAAAAGCTTTTTCTTGAGGAAAATTTAAATTGAAATATAAATAAATAATAATTATAATTTAAATGATCAAAAAATCAAAACTTATAAATTATAATAATAATATATATTCCACTCTTGGTTGTTTAAATAGTTGTAATAAATTATAATAATCTAATTCAATGACTTTTATGTGAAAGTTCTAAGTGGATTGATTTTGTCAATTGATTTCTTTGAAGCTTCTCTTTGTCTATGGAGACTTTGGTTTGATAGGTTTAATTCCTTTGGGGCTCCTGTGTATAATTCCGTTAGGAATTGTTGATCACCCTTACATAATGATTGAAAGTGAACTGATCTTTGTCAATGGACGACTTTGGTTTGATTGGTTTAATTCTTTTGGTGCTCCTCTCCATAATTCCGTTAGAAATTGTTGATCAATCTTATAACATGATTGAAAGTGATGTAAGGAAAGTTCACTATGGTAAAATTTTAAAAGGAAACCCCAATCGGTAATAAATGCTAACAAAGTGTTAAAGAATGAAAACTTTTTACTTTTATTTAAAAAATAAAATTTTTATTTTCACTAAACTTTTAAATCGCATTTTAATTGATCATAATCAAAAGATTTTAAAAATAAAAGAACATGCATACGGTCAACCTGCCAAAGAAGATGATGTATACATTAAAAAAACCTTCCCTATGTTTTTGTTAGAATAGTGAAGGCCCTGTATTTTGAAGGTGAAAACCCATTCGCCTTTTAGATTGAGATCGGTTCTACATGGTTAAAGCTATTCGGGAGTTATTTTAATCTTATTAAATGGATTTTAGGTATTATTCGGGAGTTATTCTAATCTTATTAAATGGATTTTAGGTATTCAATTCAATTTTTTAGTCTTATCAATTGGATTTTGGGTACCCGATTCAACTTTTTAGTAAAATAGAGATTCAAACCTCCCTTGGAGGATTGCTCTCTCCTCTCCAACTCACCTATAACATCTCAATAAAAACCTTGAAACTGTAAATAAAAAGTTTGGTTTAAATCTCACCGTAGTTAGAGTTGGTTCAAATCCTACTATTTAATTTAAATCTCTGTGGTAGATGTGCTTTCATGAAAATCCATTTGTGGTAGATGTGCTTTCGAAAATCCATTCCAGTAAGGTCAAGATTCAAATTTATGCAACTTCAATCAGAAATGTTTAAAGACGTTAAAACTCTAATAAAAGGTCACGATTCAAATTTATGAAACTTCAATCAGAATGTACAATGTTTAAATCCTATTGATTAAGACCATACACGATGCTTTAATATATCTGACAAAATTCCAGTTCAATGATAACAGTGCATCCGTGCCCAGAGACATCGACCTTTATGGCTTAAAAAAGTCACTTTCCTTTCTTTCCTAAAGCTTTTTGCAACTTTTTTTCATAATGTCTAATAATGGGTTTGTTTTAAAAACAAATTTTGTGATTGATGTCTGGGGTAAACCACGCGACCGATCTTCATTATTCAAAATGATAGCCAGGCCGCTCCCATAGTATCGAGGATAGATAGCAGGTGGGTCAGATATACAATTGACTGTACACTGATAGACTGAATTTTTTTAGACTATATTACAATTAGTCCCTTAGTTGTAGCATGTTTATCCGCGTCCAAACTCTAGAGACGAACGTCATGTTGGGTTGCATCTAAAAGATGACTGGCAAAGTGAATTGTTATTTGTTGTTGTATGAACAGAATGGGTCAACACAATTAATTTATGACAACCTTCCATACTGGCCTGGCCCACAATTTATGCCTGAGTATTGACAATGGTGTACTTTTGTCAGGTGCTATACAGGGTCAAAGTTGCTATACAGCATATACACTGCTATTTGCCACTACAAAATTTCTGTTAGCTAAAGTAGAAGTTTTTTAAATGATTGTTGTTAGAAATTGAAAAACAACACTATTAATGACTTCAGACTGAATACTATTTTTGCCATCATAAGTATCTGTCTGTTAGTCCCACTGGTCCTCAATTCTATAGTAAGGAAAACATGATGAGGGAATCATGCAGAGATTGATTGAAGGCATAGACAGACAGGTGGGAACAAAATAATTTCAAGAGAAGAAACAAAAAGCAATGAGTGTTAAAACAGTTCCATGAAACAAGTACCATGATGCTTCAGATACCACATTGAGCTAGGGTTACTTTTGCATTATCACAGGAATGATGTATGTAGCAGACCATCTTCAAAGAAATGATTGCCATCATGTTTGTTTGAAAGGATGTATTATAGTCTAATGAAACCAAGTAATCCTTGTTCTATAATTTGCTCAAAAGCTGCAAAGAGGGGACCATTCAAGAAATCTCACTGCATAGATGCAAGTTCAATCAGTTGCTTTCAGGGAGGGCACAGGAGGCTAATATTCTTCTGATATGATCATAAATAAGCATTGATGGAATTTTTGATCTGTTTGTTTAGGTGGAAACCTTGAAGACGGACTCTATCCAATAAGCCTCTAATTTAAGGGTGTTACTGAACCTTTAGTAGCTGTAATTGTTGCAAGAGATGGACCAGCTAGGATTGACCAGGACCTTATTTGAGCAGTGTAGGACGACGGTCTCCCTCTGAGCCATTTGCCCTTCACAAGTTAAGCTTCTGTTCGAATGTAAATTGGATCTTCAACTGCTAAATTCGATCTCTAGGTAGTGTGTCTCATCTTCTATATTTTGTCTAATGAGTTATAGTCGGTGTTTAGCACGCCGAATTTCTGGCCAGTGGGCTGTTTGGTGTGAAGTTGGATTTTTGAGGGCCTCTTTTGATTTGGACAAATGTTTGCATTTTTAGTATAACAATAACTGCGTTCAAGTTCTAGTAGACCAAGACTTGTCTGAATGGTGTTAAATTGCTTCATCTATCCTTCATTCATGTAACATTCTCTGTGCTTCTACAATGTAAAATAAAGCAAAAAGAGAAACACTACGCTTGTGTTCTTCCACAATTTTATTTATATCACAACTCACAGAACTTCATCTGTTTCAATTTCAAATAAATCAATGTGAAAGAACTTAAACCATCCATTGAAGCGAGGAGCAAAATAAAAATTGAAATTCAGAGCCTCTGATAAAGTGTAAGGCTGTTTAAAATTTATTTTAGAACATTTGGAAACAATGACACATGCAGTTCATTTTTATTCTTTTTCTTTTAAAGAATCTCATTTCTGCTACATGGAAGGGAAAGGAAATAAAACTCTTGAGATAACATTTGAGATATAAATATTCACATATATTATATTATATTAATCAGTAATCCAGACTTTGAAGGACATAACACCCTCCAGAATTGAACCCTGATGGAAATAACTACATATTACAAATTTAACTTCTCTTTCCATTTTCTCAAATAAGGGCCATCTTTCCAGAGTCTCACATTAGACCTTACAAAATGCCGCTTCCTCAACCGCAGGTTGATTATTGAGTTTCTGGGGATTAGTAAATGGGCATTGGTTAACTGACGTAAAGTAGGGCGTTGATGGTGCCGTGCTGAAAGGGGTAGAGGGGCTGCCAGCATTGGAGCTATTATTTGAGCCTGGAATGGTTGTGCCTCTGCAGAACCTTATGACTGGAGGCATTCCATTCGAACATGGGGATTCTCTCGGAAGAGTCTGAAGAGGAGTACCGAACAGGGAAACAAATTCCCTCCTCTCCATTAATGTCGGTTGCCTCTCAGTAGGATGGGCTGCCACCATGGGAGGAGACCTTGGAGGTCTTTGCGAATGGCGGAAAGTCGGACTTCTGTGAAAACTCTCTGGAGGAGGAGGGCTGCATTTTGACGATGAGAATGTATTGTTGCTCTCTGACCTGCGATGACCTTTCTTACTGATGAATGCAGATGGGTCCCTTAGAGCTTTCATAGGTGTGAGAGGGGGTGTGCCAGGTGGAGACCCAGAAGGAGTAAGAAGAGATGGAGAAGATATGGGTGTTACAAAGGGTGTTTCAGTTTCCTCTGAGTTGTGATTGCAACTGTTGAACTGGTTGCTGCTAGATGCTCCATCTCCATTTGTGGATGCAGAAGATTCGTTGCATTGAAAGCTACAGGGGAATGCTTTGGAAACAACCTCGTAAGTGGGGTTTGGGACAGAGTATTGTTCAGGAGAACCGGGCCCAGAACTATTATAGACTCGTGGTTCAGGAGAACCTGACATAGAGCTATTAAAAGGGAGTTGTTCAGGAGAGCGGGAACCAGAACTACCAAACGCGTGCTGTCTAGGAGAACTGGACCTTGAGCAGAGGCTTGGAGATACAGAACTAGAAGTTGGCCTGGAAGGTGAGGTTGAGGATGAACGATGAGCAGGAGAAGAAGGAATACTGGATGAAGAGTGTGATAAATCTGAGGACACCCTAAACATGTTCTGCTGTGCTGGTGCAAAAAGACTCTGGTGGGAGATGCACTTGGTCGACATGGACCTGAAAATCTGTGGCTGATGAATTAGGCCAATTGAGTAAGGAAACTGATTTAACTGGTGCTGGTGCTGGTGCTGCTTTGGAGACGGTGGTTCTGATGACACTTTGGAAGATGGAGACCGCAATGACTGGGTCACAGGAAGAAAAGAGGCATTATTGTTGCTGCCTGCATCCTTTTGTTTTACAGGCTCCTCGAACTCCATATCCTCTTTGGTCTCTTCCTTGATGGTAAACAATAAGCTTGGGCTCCTGAATACACCATGCATGTACAAGTTCTCACTGCCCATGGCTTCTGTTCCCACGGGGAATAGCTTTGCCAAAAACTCTCCATCTACTGAGGACCCAGAGTAGCCCCCAAAAGACCCAACAAGAGCTGCCTCATGGGCGAAGTCCCCTCTATCAGAGCTGTACTCTGTGCCTATTCTGCTTACTCTTCTCTTAAAGATACCATACTTCTTCCAATAGAAGACATAGTAGAGCTCTGCCAGTAGCACCAGCACAAAGCCACCAAAGACAATGCTCAGCCCAATCCCAAGCGCTCCAAGTGCGGCCATTGTGAAAATGCACCCTCCTCCTCTACAACCCGCTCAACATGTCATGACTTCATCCCATATTGCATGCACCAAGAACCATATACACGTAGTTTTCTCAGACATTTCCGTATGTGGCATATACTCACAAGCTATGCTCCCCAAAAGCTGCCACTTTCCACTAGCCAACACTTAATCTCTCGAGATAAATCACCAACGTCCACATCATCCCATAATCTCTATCTTTGCACGACAAAGCTGCAACTTTTGATACCCAAACCAACTCACCATTCCATCATCTCTATCCTTGCATTACAAAGTTGCCACTTTTGACACCCACAGACTTCTGAGCTCTATATGACCCACTGAAGCAGAGCATTCAACAAATGCAAGCACCAAGGCATTAGCACCCATTAACACCACACCACCCTGCAACAACTCCATGCCCACATGAATGCCTTGATGGTACTAAACACCCTGAAAAAAACACACTGTATTGCATAGTTCCATGGCTCCTCAAATCCCCAAAGATGCCCGTTATTGAAATTTGCAGAAAGTAAGCCAAGTAACCGTTGCAGACAGCAAGCACCCCACAGACAAATGCAAATCCAAAGACAACAAAACAGAAAGGCCAGAATGTACAAACAAAAGAAACAAAAAGAGGGCCACTACTCACCAAAATTTCCTAAGCCCTTCCTAAGGCCATCGTTAAGCCTCCCAGTGTCTCCAAAATATGTCCTAACCCATCCAAAGAGTACATTCTTCCATCACAAAGTAATCACATGGTGGAAAGAATCCCTTACTGCAACGCATATAAAAAAAAGAAGCCACATAAACACAAAGAGACACTATCCAGGGCTACTGTCCTTTTTAACCTGCACCTGACCGTTGTCAGGGCACCCGCCAACTTGTTCTGTTTAATCAAGAAGTCTTCTCCCCAAAAGCCCAGCATTCACCATAAAAAACCAACTTTGCCTACACACAACCCAATACAACCCAAACAAAATATCACTATTAGGAACAGTGAAAGAACGCTAGACACAGTGAGCTCTCGCCCAGAAAGGCTTTGGGACGCGTACTGTGCACAGTAAAACGTATGGAAATTCGAAATGCCCATTCTCTAGAAGACCCACATTCAAATTTTATATTGGCTGTTGTTAACCTCTTCCTACGCAGTACTGGCAAAGTTTGACGTTTTTTAACGTAGCCGCAGCAGGCTTGAATTATGATATGTTTGGTGCAGGCGTTATACTTAGTATGTGGCTCGGGTTTCCGTGCTGTCATGTTCATGTGGTGGTATACACATTGAATATCCACCTTGGCCGGTGAACAACCATCTCATCACGGTTGTATACACACTGTATATCATCCCCGAGTCCCACTTTGGGTGTTGCTCAAACGTGTTACCATGGTTGTATAGACATAGTAAATCCTTCACCTTTGTGGGCGACGTGATTCTCCTCTTGTTATATACACACTGTATATCCTCCCCTCTTGTGCCCTATTAATTAGGGGGTTAATTAGGGTTTGCGCTTCAACTTGCACGGCACGCGTCCCACCGAATGAAGCGAAAAGTGTGCGCGTTAGCCGAATGAAGGGAAAAGTTTGCGCGTTACAGACTGTCAACATCGCCGGCTCTGTACGGGGTACGGTCTCCCGCTTTCTCACCAATAAACAATTCTACAATACTATTACTAAGGTTATTATTTTAATTTCGCAAGATTAAAAAAAACTGTTGGTGGTGTTTTCAGTTCATTAAATCAAACATCAAACATTTATTATTAAGATCAGATTACTACTTTTATAATAAACATGTTTCCAAGGTTTAAATCTAGACAATCTTTAAACAAACACTTAATTGCTGTCATGATAAACATGATAAACATGTAGTTTGAAATCTTAATAAGTTTAATATATATTTTTTATATATAAAAGAAAGTGATCCTTGTTCCATCTTTTTAAATGTGTATTTCTAGTGGGAACTTCCCTATCCCAACTTTTTAAATATTTACTGGGAGTGAAGGGTACTTTCCCATCTGACCTTTTCAAATGTTTACTCCGAGTGAAGGCTCTTCCCTCTCTTATTTCTTTTAAGTGTTTATTTTGAGTGAAGGGGATTTGGGCTCCTTCCCTATCTCACTTCTTTAAATATTTACTTCTAATGAAAAGGCCTTGCAGGACCCCATTCCTTATTTTATCTTTTTAAATATTTACTGCAATCAAAAAAATTTAGAAGACCCCTTTCCTATCTTATTAAATATTTATTTCTGGTAAAAAGATTTAAGATTGAAACTACTTACCAGCAAATCAATAGGGCATTTAATAACTACGCAACGAAACGAAGGGCTCGTTTGTTATTTTATTATTTAAAAAAATAAAAGCAAAGACATTGTATAATTAATTTCACGAGTGACGCTCCACTTTTGGGGGTTTTAAGCTCGTGCATGAAATTTTAAACATGCAGAAGATTTATATTTACTTTTTGAAAACAAAAAACAGACCACCTCCATTATTGAGAATTTTAAAAAGTGGGAGATAAAAAAAAAAAACGCGAGTTAAAAAAAAAGAAAAAGCTAATGTTGAAGGGTAGAGGGAACTAAAATAAGTAGCATTATATATTTAATAAAAATATAAAAATTGAAGGGTTGGTGAGAAGAGAGGAGGTATCGGGATTTTTAAAAAGTGGGAAATTAAATAAAAAGAAAGAGTTAATGTTGAAGGGTGGGGAACTAAAATGAGTAGCATTGTATATTTAATAAAAAGTGGGAGATTAAAAAAAAAAATTAATGTTGAAGGGTAGGAGGGAACTAACTAAAATGAGTAACATTATATATTTAATTAAAAAAATTGAAGGGTTGGTGAGAAGAGAGGAGGGAAGATCTTCGTGTGATTACCTTAGAGGAGTTCACATGGAATCTCAACTACTTAAAGTTGGGAGTGGGACTCTTAAGTACATCTTAGAGACTACACTTGACATAGGGAGATTAAATGTTTTTATATTAATAAATATAAATTTTTTAATTATATAGTATGAATTTAATTGGTTGGTTAAAAAAGAGATTAAGGTTTAAATTTGGTAAAAAGATATATATATGGTTGTTGAATTGTTGGTGTAGTGTATGCAAGACTAATTTTAATTTCATATAAATATAAAGTTTATATATATATATATATATATATATATATATATATATATATATATATATATATATATAAGTTATTACATAGAGTTGTCTACAAGAATAATATTGAGGTAATTTTTTTCTAGAAAAATGTTTCATCTTTTAAGAGTCATATCTTTTCAAAGTTGTTTGATTCAAATGATTCTTGGATCAAATTGTGCAAAATTTTAAAAGCTTTAAAATGAGTGGTTATATGAAGGAATCTAAGCAATATTGAGGGAGATAGGATCCTATGAAGTCAACCATTCAGAACAAGGGCAATGACAAATTTTCAAGTCATGAGAAAACAAAATTGTAAATATCTATTAGCCAGGGTTCAAATTGCAGATATCTATTAGCCAAGGTTCAGATGATGGGAAGAACAATCAAGGGCTAGGGCATTAGTGAGACAAGACATTTTGTTTAGGCATAGAATTTTTTAGCTAAGTTTCATTTATCCCTTTATTTTTTATGAAGTTTTGCATGCAGATTATTATAGGTTTATTTTCAAATAATATGATCGATATAGAATATACTCATAAATTTTAGTAGATGTTGAATTATAATGTCCATTCCATAGATCAATTTATAACTAAATCCTTAGAATCATCCCTAGTAGTAGAAGTAGGGAGGACCTTACAAAGCAATGATCCTTGTTGCTCAAAGATAAGACAATCATTAATAAATTTAATGGGTCTTGGCCAAGGGCTTTGGCTCTAAGAAAATGAATTGATAGGAGATGGAAGTCTCCTAGAGTGAGTCTATCCTTTCTTCTCAAAGGTTCATTCCTAGCCATTTTTTTTCCAAGGAGGAAAGAGATATAATCCGAAAAGGGGGTCCTTTGTTTATGGGAAGAGAAAGACTCTTTCTTACTCGTTGGTTTGAAGGCTTTGCACCTAAAAATGTAAATATATCCCTTATACGAGTTTAGATCAAGATGTATTATTGATTAAAATTTGGGAAATGGATACCTTTAAGGTAATAGGCAACACTTTGGAAAAATTCTTTGAGATTTTAGAAACCACAAAAGACAAAGTCTTGGCTATTTATGTATGAATATTGGTCACAATTGATATAAATAACCTTTACTAGAATCAATCATTCTTAATTATGAGGGTAAGTTGTGGATCCAAACCATAGATTATGAAAATATATCTTATATTTAAGATGTGGATGTTGAGTCTTATTGAGAGATTATGCATTAAGGAGAATCCAACAAAAACATATGTAGAAAATTGCAAGAGAAATTTAAAAATGCATATGGATGAAGATGGTTTTCAATTAAAAAAAATAGGTCTAGACAAATAAAAGTAAATAAAGAGTGAAGACTAGTAAGGATATTGGAAGAAATACCAATTTTATGGAGGCTTTAGCCTATGAAGAAAAAGTATATTAGAGCTTAGAGGATATGGTACAACATGATCAAAATATTAACAAGGAATCATATACTCAACCTAAACGTGACTAAGGGATGAACATTCTCGCTAAATCTAAGGAATGTACCTCACCAGATTTTGAAGACTCTCTTAAAGTACCATGCACCATTCATGAGAAGGAAAGTGGTAGAGAAAATACAATATTAGATGCTAATACCTCTACCATTAACAAGGAAATACCAAAAAATATGTAGGATAATTCAAAAACTTCCTTAGTAGAGCCGAGAGAGGGTATGTCTAATGAAAAGAAAAATTGTGAAAGAATATTAAGGAATAGAATAATAAGACCTACCCCTGATACTAGCAAGGCAAAAAGAGAAAAATTTTCAAATTATCAAACGAGAGCCAAGGAAACAAGAGTAAACACAATCTAAGTTGGTTAAACTTCTCTTTACCAAACAACAAAATGATATTGATAATTCACTAGAGGGGCCAACAACCCCTAATGAGACATGATTACCATCTCATCGAATATAAAGGGGTTCTAACACCCCCTTAAAGCATAGGTGTGTCAGAGACGACCTATGTTTAAGTAATAAGCTTGATATTCTTTGTTCCAAGAAACTAAAATGAGAAAGAAAGAAATTTTCAAAAATATGAAAGTAGTATGGGCAAGATGTGAATGGGACACTATAGATTCAGGAGAGGTAGAGAAAATTCTAATATATTGGAATCTACTTAAAACCTATATGATTAGTAAAGATAAAAAATCTTGATTCATGATCGTATGAGATTTTCATATCATAACCAAGATGGATAAAGATTTTGGAGAAATTAGGAAAATAACCCAAATTATGAGCGATTTCTTAGCTTTCATTCAAAATCATAATCTATGGGAGGTTGTCTTTGAAGAGGACACCTATACATGGACCAACAACAAGATAGGGAAAAACTTGATAATAAAAAAATTGGATGCATACTCTCAGATAATTGACTAGATAAATGGACTTGTGCTAAAATTAATACCTTCACAAGGATTGGTTTAAATCACTGGGTGATAAGAGTTAAAATGGTGGTAAGTGAATATATATATATATATATGAGCATATGTGGGAAGACCATCCTCAGTTTGTTGATATGATAGCACAAACATGGAATTTTTCATAAAATGGTGGGCTATATATGCTTCCAAAATAAATTAGATCAATGTTATCTAGATTAAAAGAACGAAACAATAACACTTAAAAAAAAAAATTGAGAAGAAATAACTAAAATAGAAACTTATAAAATTCTAAAAGGTGAGCATAATAATCCAAGCTCAGAGGAAAGGGAGTTGCTTAGTGAATATCATAATATTTTGAGTAAGGAAGAAAATTTTTGGAGACTAAAATTGAGTTAGACTTGGTTAAAGGAGATAAAAACACAAACTTTTTTCATAGGATGATAATAGTATAGAGATCAACATCTAAAATTAGTAGAAGGGGTTTGGATTGAAGACTAGAGCAAAATTAGAAAGGAGACAAGGCTTTTTTACTAGAATATTCTAGAATCACATGAGATTCAAGTTCTTAATGATAAGCTTCTAGAAGAAGTACCTTTAGTTATAAAAGATGAAGACAATAGTAAATTGATGAAGTCTATTACTGTAGAAGAAGTTAATTCATATCTTTTCTCTTTTGCTAGGTCTGGATGGTCTTTGTAGTATTATATCAATATAACTAGGGAATGTTGATTCTTTATTGATGGCAGTAGAACAGTCTAGGATAAAACAATACATACCTTATAAAATAAATGGAACATATCTTACCCTAATTCCAAAAAAGAAGAATGCAAAATTGTTTGATTCATTTAGGCCCATAAGCCTATGTAATATGGAATATAAGATAATATCCAAAGTGATGGTAAATCAATTAAGACCACTATTAGACAAAATTATTTTAAAAGAGCAAGGAGGATTTGTGAAAGGGAAACAAATTCTAGACAAGATCATAGTAGCTCATGAAGTAATGCATTCAACAACTCCTATAAAAGAGATCAATGGTTTTAAAGCTTGATATGAATAAAGCCTATGATAAGGTTAAATGAGATTTTATTTTTGGAGTATTAGAAAAGTTTAGATTTGGGAAGAAATTGGTTAGATGGATTAAAGCTTGTGTCTCTATAGTATCATATTAAGTGTTGGTCAATGAGCTAGTAATAGAATCATTTAAATCCAAGAGGGGTCTTAGATAGGGAGATACTTTATTACTTTATTTGTTCATTATTATGGCAAAGGTATTGGTAAGGAATATGAATAAGGTATGCAAATATGGGCTAGTAAACAGACTTAAGGCTAGTAATAACATCGACATCGCCCATCAACAATTTGTAGATTATACAACCCTTTTTAAGAGGATAGGAGAAAACAAGGCTAGAGCTTTGAACAACTTATTAAAGGAATATGAAAGAACATATGGACAGAAAATTACTAGAATAAAATCCAAAATTTACTTCCTAAACACTCCAGCAAGAATCAGAGTAGCGATATGCAAGTTACTTCAAATGGAGAAGAAAAATTTGCTACCAACATATTTAAGGATGATTTTATTTGATGAGAAAATAAGGATAGAATTATGGAATCCAATTATAAGTAAAGTTCAGAATAAACTATGAGCATGGAAAGGTAGATGGTTATCATTAGGAGGAATATTGTAACTAATTAAATTAGTCTTATAGGTCATTCCGACATATTATATGTCCTTGTATGTTATGCCAAAATCAACAAAAAAAGTTTAATCTATATTATGCAATCATTTTTATGGTCAGGATAACATGATACATGCGAATTTCCTTTGGTAAAATGGAGCAAGGTGTGTGATGATAAAACTAGGGGAGGTCTCGGTTTAGGAGTTCTTATGGATGCAAACTTAGCTCAAAGGGGAAAAGTAATTTGTAGATTGAAAAAGAGAGTCGAAGACAATGGGTAAGAATTCTTCTAAGGAAATCCATTAAGCTCAATGATCTAAGCTTGATCGTTATTGCATTCTCACTACCAGATGGTTCTACACTATAGAATAATTTTAAAAAATAATTTGATTTAGTGATTAAAGGTCTAATATGGGTGGCGAGAACTGGAGAAACAAATATATCTGGATGCATACTTGGTGTGAAAAAATACCACTCTATCTAGATCCAATTTTGAAACCATAGATGATATTACTTCAATATAAATATGGTGATAGGGTTTCAAACATTATGTATAAGTATTAGGAAGGAAGATAAGAATGGAAAGAAGAATCTTTTACAAGTTTATTGGACATTGTTGCTAGGAGGTAGTTGAGCAGAAATATAACAATGATTATTCTGAGGGGATTTATGGATAAATTGATTTAGAAGTTGAATAGCTTGGAAGAATACATAACAAGAAGCAAATATAATGTAAAGCACCAATAAAATAGGAATACTGCAAGAATATGAAGAGATATTTGGGATAGCTTGAGCATTCCAAAAGTTAAAATGTTTGTATGGCTAGTAGGTCATAGGAAAATTTTATCCTAGGATAACCTAATGAAAGGGGTTTTCATGGCCCCTCATAATGTATTCTATGTAAAAATAAGGAGGGGGGTATAGACCATCTCCCAGGACACTACTTAATAGTTTGGGAATAATGGCAATGGATTCTTAATATGTTTGGTAAATGCATGGTGATGAATGGTAGAATTGTAGAATGATTAAAGCAATGGTAAATCACTTTTAAAAGTGAGGCATTACAAATAATCTGATATACATCGAAATATACAATACTTTGAATTGTATGGTTGGAAAGGAATAGAAGAATATTTAAAGGAAAGGAAAACAATTTAGAGGTAATGAAAAGGAATATTTTTTTAGCCATAGAGGAGTCTAAACCAACCCTATCAACTCACCCAATTACTAATCTTGAAGTAGAGAGCCTTGATAGATGGAGTCAAGTCATTAATTGAAATTATGATGGTGGGTATAAGAGAAACAAAGGAAGACAAAAACTATAAAGTGGAAACCACTATAAGTAGAGTTGGTAAAATTGAATCTTGACGTAGTTTCTAAAGAAAATTCAAGACCAAGAGAAGGAGGAGGAATAATGAAAAACAATAGGAGTTAGATTTTGATAAATTACACTTTTAGTAGTGGATTTAAGACAAATAATGAAGTTAAAGGGGTGGCTTTGGAAGGATTGAAAATATGCAGACAACTGAAATATAATACAATATGGATGGAAGGCAATTCACTAATAGTAATAAATGCAAATTTGAGGAAAGCAAAGGGTTCATGGAACATATAAGAGATCATTGTGGAAATACAAGACCTTGTTATAGAGTTTTAAAGAAATCAGCTTTACACATATAGTAAGGGAAGAGAACAAATATGCAAATAGACTATCAAATATAGGGGTTTTAATAGAGTATTGTGAAGTTAAATTCTTTTTTCCATGGTTAAATGAAGTAGTAAGTCTAGCTAAAGCTGACTAGAAAAATTTGTAAGGAGCAAATTCAAAATAATATTCCAAAGGATTACAAAATATTTTAGGGGATCTAGCTGTAGATAAATGCATTGGATAAAATTAACAGTCCAAATTTGGTAAAGTGGACTATGATTTTGTGAAGTGAGTAGAAGTTTTGTATGCTAAAGCAGAAGAAGAGAATATCAGATGGACTTCATGGCTAAATGGATTATTTGAGTTGTTGGTTGGATTATGGGACAGAGTATGGATTGGAACTTTCAATTTTTTGAGATTGCTAAATTATTTATTAAAATAATACCATTATAATTATTATGAATGAGATTCATTTCAAAACTCATTAAAATGATAAAATATTTTTTTAATTGGTTATTTGAGATTAAAATGAATTCCATTTTTATTATATAATGACCCATAGATTACTTATTATGCATATATTACTTGATAATATTTGAGTAAGAAATTTCAACTTTTTAAGCTACTAAACTATTTATTACAATTCTTATAGTTGCACTTATGCTTTAGGAAGGAAACTAATAATCTAGAGCTAGTAAAGCGGACTATGATAATGCAAAGTTTTAGAAAAAAAATCTATGAAGATGTGATGTGTAGACAGTAGACATGCAATTTTGGTATTGTGAAGGATATTGCAAGAAAATGTTAGGAAGAAGGATGTTAAATTTTAGAATATTTGTATTTACAAAGAAAATTAAAGAAAATCTAGAAAATGAAAATCAAGAATTTAGATTTTTATAAAAAAATATGTAGGTATCTAGCTATGGCAACTCAATTGAGATGAGAATTGACTTTGTTTGTGAACTCTCAAGCTCTAAAGGAGAGAGTTGTGATTTGTCAAAGGTGGGGGAGCCAAGTACAACCCTTTTTTCTCAAGCTAATCTCTCTCTCTCTCTCTCCATATATATATATATATATATATATTGAAGTGAAACCCTATTGAAAACCTATTTATATTAGCAAATTTTATTTACAAGAACATTGTTTAATAAATTTGGACTAGGACAAGTTGTTGGAAATATAAAGAGGACCTTGATGGTGAAACCTTTGATACTATAATTTGGAGGTCCAAGGTTCAAATCCTTGAATTTTAAATAGAATTAAGAAATACTTAGTCAAATTAAAAAAAAAAAAAAAAAAAAAAAATATATATATATATATATATATATATATATATATATATATATATATATATATATATATTAGTGTGTGTGTGTGTGTGTGTGTGTGTGTGTGGTTTTTATTAAGGCCATCAAAACAATAGATATTTATTTAAAATCATTTTTTAAAGTTATATGTGGTTTTTATAGGGCCATAAAAAAATAAGGATTGAAATGTATCCCACCTGTATTACATCATCACCACATAGTGGTATTACAACAAAGCCTGGATATTATCTATGTATCATTTGACAAGTTCGAACTTGGGTCTCCTCCTTGAAATATTGAGGAATCTAACCGATTGAGCTAATGCCACTTGATATTAAATTGTTATTATTATTTTTATTAAGAAATAAAATTTCTTAGGCAATTTATCTTTTTAGAACTTGTATTTTCTTGAGATTAGGTAAACCCCACAATTAATTAAATTATCTAGTATCTTATATCCTTTTATGTAAATATGTTGATATTTTCAAGATACTTGATAATTGATGCACATCTATCAAATAGCATGAGCTTAGCTAATTAACTTTCAAGGTGCAGATCCAAGTTTGAATCTTGTCAAGCATTACATGCATACTTGTCAATTCATTGTAATACCATTGTGTGGTCATAATGTAATACACATGGGACCTGTTTCAATTTCATTATTGATCCATTCCATGTATTTTTTAGCATTGATAATAGTTAGTAAATCTCCCTCAATTGAAATATATCTCTGTCATTTTCCATGGGTGTCTTATCCTCAAGAGAAAAGTCATAACCCTACATAGTTGTTTGTGATAGTTCCATATGATCCTACATAGACAATGATATTATTGCCTTGGAAAACACTACCTCCACCACTATTTCTAGGGTTTCCTTTAGAAGCACCATTGAAATTAAGTTTGATAAACCCAAATTTGGACATTTCCATTTTACTATGAGTCTATAAAAATTCTTTACATTAATTCCATTATTGTAGATCACTCTTACATTTATCTTCAAAACTTTTAACCAAGTTGTTAACATCACACATTAGAATTTCCATCATGAGCTAGCATATATTTTTCCACACATAAGAATTTACATGATGAGCACCATGCCTATAAACATTCAATAAGAGAGGTAACATTACAAATTTAAACTTAGGTATGATCTTGAGATTTGTTTTTGATTTTTTTTTTACTCCTTTCAAGCCACAAATTCGAACAAAAAATGGTAGCATTAAATTATCCATAAAATGATTAGTGGTTTAGCTTTGGAACTTTTTATACAACATTTCATCAACTCTTCTAATGTGGTTGGAGCAACACAATATATTCTCATATTAGGACACCCTTAAATGGTGGAAGCAAAGGAACAATAAAGGAGTAGATGATCTATAATTTCTAGCTTCTTCTTACATAAGGGACACTTCAAAGGTCCATGATATCCTCTTCTTTGCAAATTGTTACCTATCATAATTTTATTTTGCAATACTAATAAAAAGAATGTTGAAGCCTTAGGGAGATCCTTAAGTGACCAAACACTCTTCTAAGAGAAATCCATAGGAGAAAAAAATGATTGATCTAGATCCTTATATCCCAACTTGATAGAATATGCACCATATTTTGATAGATTTCAATTATTCATCCTTTCATGGAAATAAGGGTAAATAAACCTATTGAAGCTTCTTTTGGAGTTATCTATTCCTTGTTTGTGATCCTCTTCCTCAGAAAAATTACTAAGAGAAATATAATACTTAGAAATATTGCTCACATTAATAAATTATTTAACTCTTGAACCTCTACAAGCTAAGTAGACATGAGCTAATGGTTGTTATTTTAGATCAAGACTAAGAGGATAAGGATTCAATAAGCATAAAATCAAAAAATATAGAATCCCTCTCATTTACTATATATGTGTGTGTGTGTGTATTTATATATGTACACACACAGACATATATATATATATATATATATATAACTTTTTAAACTCTCTTTTGCAAAGTTCCATGTTGCTAAACCTCTAGGCAAGCTTCACTTCTTGGTTAATTTTGTTATATCCATAGAACTTAACATAATTTTGAAGTAATAGTTTTCCGACTCTTTCCTTAACCTTTGAACAATATATCTCCAAGTTATGCCCCTTATTTCAAACCCATAAATATGCAATTTTTAAAATTCCACCACTCTAATAATCTTTTCTCCACAAATCTTATTCCATTTACAAAGTTGAAACCTACTTTTCTCCTCATATAATTTCCAAAGAAAATCTCTCTATTTTTTATCAAATTCAAATATTATGCTTATCACAATCATGTATGTAGTAATATATCGCAATGCAAACTTTACAAGTTTAAGTTTTCCATCCAAGGTTAAGAAATTAACTTCCTAAGTAGCTAGATGAATTTCATTCTACCAAAATTGGGTGTCAAATATCCTTATTCTTTCTTTTATTAGATAAAGGAAATAGCTATATTTGTGGATGGCAATTTTCTAACTTAAAACCCTAAATATTTGTAATAATTTATTGTAAATAAAGGGAACATTAACTAGAAAAACTTTGGATTTTGTTGTATTAACTAAATACCTAGTAGCTTCCTCATAGCATGATAGTATTGATTTAAATTTTATGGCTTTATCAACTAAAGGATAACATAAAAGAAGTGCTATCAACAAATTGAAGATGAGATTGAAAGGGACCATTTATCATTACCTAAATATTTTGGTTTTACCTTATAGTTTTTCATTTGAGAGAGTTTTTTCCAAAGCCTCAACAAGAATAATAAAAATAGAAGGAGATAATAGGTCATGTTGGTAGAGACCATGTGATGATTAAAGGCATCCAAGAGGGATAAATTGATTAAAATAGAATTAGAGTGCTATAACAACATCTAATCTACTCACAACAACATTAATTGAACTATTTTTTTTAGAATATAATATAGAAAACTTGAACAAACTCTATCACATACTTTTTATATCCAATTTTACAAGCATACCTAGTCCTTCATGGATTGAAAATAATGTATGATATATTGAATAATGATCATACCATTAAGTATTTTATTAACTTAAATAAAACCCACTTTGTTCCTCTACAATAATATAATCTAATGTCTTTCAATTTGTTTGTTGTAGTTTTTTAGATTAGTCTATAAACTATGTTACAACTTATTATTGAACAAAAAACTATAAGAATATTTTATCCCACTTTTTTTCAAAACTAAAACGACAAAATAGATTTATTATCACTTATTGAAGCCTTTTTTACCTAGCCTCTTCTACCTCAACTACAATTATAGCTCTTCAAAATCTCCCAAATAAATTGAAATAAAATTATAGGGAATCTATTATAAATAAGTGCCCTACCATGACGGAAATAGAAAATTGTTTTATATAGCACCTCCATCGATATCTTTCTTATTAAGCTTCCATTTTATTTTCATGTGATATGTGATGGAATGTTTTATGAAATCTCAACTCAAGCCTTATTATCCTAAACATCTTCTAATATAATATCTTTAAAATAATCGATTGCTTCCTACCTAATCTCCTTGATTTTTCCTCAATTTCTCTCCCCTTTAGATTTGAGATATTTTTGATTTGACGAAAATATATCTATTTTGATAGTGGCATGGAAAATTTAGTATATTAATTACCCTTCTTAACCCATATCTTGTAAGATTTTTTTTTCAATGAGTATATCTTGTAAGATTTTTAGTCTTGTCAAGTCATTTTACAATATGTTACGATAATAATCTAGTAATTATTTTTTCTACATATATGTTTATTGACTTATTCCCTTAATCTTACTATCTCTTATAAATTATTGAACTCATGTTTAAACTTGAGATCTCATATATCCTTTTAGTATTTCAACTTAAAAAAAACTTGTACATACTTAGATCCTTTGAACCTTGCTTCATTCTATCGCAACATAAACATTTAAAAAAATTGTCTTAGAGCTACATAAAATAAAAAATAAAATGGTTTTGAATGATCATTATTGAGGTCACACCTTTAGGTAATTGGTTTATGATACGAGCTTTCTTACAATAGATAATTTGAGGAAATAATACTTTAGTTTCTAATCAACTACGAAAAAAATAATCTACTCTTTAATATGTGTGGGTCCCATTTATTTTGAAGTACTAAATGGATAACACCTCAAAGTCCATTTATATTAATAAATGAATCAAAGTCCCCCATTGATCCTATGCAATTAGGGCTACCATTATTCTTCTTTAAGGGATATAAAACTATCTTGAAGTCCTCTCCAATAATCTAGAGCTTGTAAGTCTGAATCAGTTTTTAATTTAACATGAATAAATTAAGGTCCTCTTAGCGTCTATCTTAAATAATTGTATTTAAATCATATAAATTTATGATACTAATTCTAAGTTTTTTTTATACAAAATCTAGCAACCCAATTATTAGTTATACCTAATAATTATCCATTCTATTTTTTTATTGTACTAGATAGTTTCAGCATCTCCAAAATATCTAATTGTAGAAAAATCCCCTATCTTCATTATCCTTTTGAATGCTTCTTTACGTTCCTTGTTACCTAACTTTATCTCATGTATTAAAACAAATTCAAGACTATGGTAATTGCTTTACCATTTTATATATTGAATATTCCAAGATACCATCTTAATAATCATTTTCTATTCTTATCTATCAACTTAATCCCACTTTTTGTCAATAATTTTAATATTTTATTGTAAATTCCATATTTAATATCTCTTTGAATTTTTTGTTTTTTCTTTGATCATACTTTTGGGATCATCCTCTTTTTTACTATTCCTTTTGATGATTTCATCATTTTATTTTATTCTCTTTTCTAAATTATTCCCAAATTAAATTACTATCAATAGTTTTACATTGCCTTGGAGATCCTAAAGTGTAAGGAATAACTTTCATGTTATTTTTTAAATTGTAATAAGATGCTTTTCTATTGTTTAAATAGGATGAAGATGATTTAATTAGTTTAGAGTCAACTTCTTATTCCTTTTCCCATTTGAAAAATTTTATTCTAAATTTTACTTTGTAAGTTTGAACCCTTTTTAATTTAGACTTTGATATTATAGTTGCACATTATTATGTCTTTACTACTTCTAACTAAAGTTTGATTTAAATGATCTACGACGTTGTTTTCCATCTAATGAGGTCAAGGGTCTTTCTTTACCACTTTTCTATGAGTAAAATATGCTTAACATAAATCATTTGATATTGTTATATGCTCCCCTTGGTTTAACCTTGGGAATTTATAACTTAAGTCTATTAAATATTTAGTACTTGTTTTCATTTTGTAAGCTCTTGCCATGTGTTTAGTTTCATGGAATATTATGATACATGATATCACAATATCCTGTTTTCATAGTCCACAATTTAACCCATTTTCTTAATTTAAATTTGATAATGATAGACATTTAAATATCCATGGCAACACATATTCATATAAATACACCCATAATTTGTTTTAGAAATTTTGATGCCAATTGGATGAAACCCCATAAAGCATTACTAATATTTTTCAAAACATGACAACCTATATTGGAACCCTTTCAAGAGTCTTCAACTCTACTAAAACAATATCACTCCATGGTTTTAAATAAGAACTAATATTCCTCATAATTCATGGTTTACTATCCATTACTTTGTTAATGAATTTTGAATTGGAGATAATGATTGTAATAAATTATGTCAACTATATTATAGATTTAGTCTTCACTTCCCTTCAATATGCTTTTAAATCTTTGAAAAAATTAGCTAGTATTTGTTAAATATATAAATCAACACTCTACTTTTAAAAACCATTACATTAGACGTGATAATCTCATATATATTTTTTAATTAGTTATATGGAATTGAAAGGGGCTCCACCTGTATTACATCATGACCACATAGTGGTATTGCAACATGTTGGAAATTATGTATGTATCACTTGACAAGTTTGAACCTCAATCTCCTCCGTGAAAGTTGAGAAATATAATCAGTTGAACTAATACATTTGATTGATAATATCATCCTTTATAATAACTTCTAGTGAATCATTTGCTACCTTCATGGGGTTTGCTACATATTTGTTCTTTATTTCATTCCTAAACTACAAATTATTATTAAATTCTTCAAATCGAGGCATACTTAATTCCAATGAATGATTACTTAAATGGTTGATCTAAATTGAGATATTGGATTATTATTGGAGATATATAAGAATCCAATTATGCTTATGGTTTAATAATTTAGACCACAAGAACTCAAACTTGGTTATAGGTCTCATAGATGCATAGTTTTCTTTTTTTGGATATATAAGGAAGTTGGTTACATCCACACTATTTTTAGTAAATGTCAAGTGTAGAGTTCAAACCATAGGGTCTGCTCCCAATAAGCCTATACCACCTCATTATTGTTGACCCAATGTGAGGGGAACTATCAATTGCTCAGGATTCGTACCATCATCGTCAGTATGGCGTACACTTAGAGGATTTAGATTAGACTACTACCTTTGCAACATGCATACCCCCAACCTCTTCTTGGTAAGTTTCTTGACAAACAGACAACTACCAATCCATCTAGTCCTTGGGGGCTCATAGATGGATAGTTTTGTAGAGTAGATTGCTTAAGGAACATTATGGAAGTAATGTTAGTTTTATTTAATAAAAGTAGTATCTTTTAAAGGACATTTGAATGACATTCCTAACGCTATAAGGTGTATTAACGTTAGATGTGCATGTTGAACATTGCTCTATTTAGGTAATCCCTAGAAGGCACTAGGTGAGTTTACCATAAACAGTATCAAATGACACCAAATTTTTTTTTTTTTTTTACAATTAATGTCGTTGACATCCACAACAATGTTTATAACTTATTTCAACATGAAATTCCATCCTTTTATCCCCATATGTTGTTAGGAACCTTTTAATAAAAATAAACTCATTCACATAAATATTGCAATTAAAACAAACATTAATGAAATAACATTATATTGCAATACAATATGTAAATGCATAATTAAAGTAATCTTCCAAAACAACATAGAATCATAGGCCTCTTTTAGGGGGCAACCTCATTCAATACTTTCATTAATTTACAATAAGATAGATTTGTTCATGGACCCATGTATTTTAAAGATACACTTCTTGCAACCCTAACCTACTGCTTAAGATTTGGCTTACATGCAAGGTGCCACTCGAGCTAGAATATTCTATCAAACATTGGTGATATTCCTAATAATGGTTACAAGAAATGATCCCACTTATCTAGGCGTCTCACTTACCACATACCATTACAACATAAAATTATAAAGGGGTCCCCATGTTGGAAGGGGTAATTACATAATCATATGAGAATTACAAAAATAGTTTTAGTATGGGGTCATAACCTTTCCCTTTAAAAAGCTTTGTCCTCAAAGTTGTAGATGAGAAAATTGGTGCTGAAGCTACTGGAGAGACTTCCAAGTAGCATATTTTGGTTGTAGTCCATGCCATTGAACAAGAACCTCAATGATGATATGATTTTGAAAAGTGCATGATTTGTGGTCCAACAATTATTCTAGCTCAAGCAAGATGGAACCCTCTTCATCTAGTTTGGGTAAAGTAGATTGAAACTGTACTTGATTTCCCACAACCTTCTTGAGAGATGATACATGAAAGACAGGATAGATTTTTGATGTAGATGAAAGTGACAATTTTTAGGTCGTTGCACTAATCCACTGTAATACTTGGTAGGGCCCATAGTATTTAACAATGAGCTTTTGACACTTGAAAAGTTGGAGTGAGGATTGTTTATATGGTTGCAAGCAGAGGAAAACCATATATCCTACTTCAAATTTGTACTCATAATAATGTTTCTTAGCTTATTGGCACATCTAATTCTAGGCCAATTCTAAATTCATCTTTCATTGATGATGAACTATAACATGTTGGCTAAGTATAGTGTCAACAACATGGACCTTGGAGTTGCCTAGAATGTAGGAAGAAGGTGTTGATGGAAGCCAATCATAAAATTCTTCAAATGGGGTAACCTTGGTCGCGGTGTGATAGGAAGTGTTATACCACCATTCGGACAAGGGAATCCACTTTGCCCACTATATTGGATGATTAGATGCAAGTAGATCTCCAAGTATTTATTTACAATCTTTTTTTGACCATCCATTTGTGGATGATAAGCTGAAATCATTTTGAGCTGAGTTCTTTACAACTTAAATAATTTCCACCAAAAATGACTAGTGAAGAAATAGTCTTGATCGAACACAATGGATGCAAGCATGCCATGAAGGCAACTAATCAAGTCTAGAAAAATTTGGGCTACTACTGATATGGGTATTAATAGGTATAGAATCTCTTATTGTTATTGTCGACAACTTAGAATGTTGATTATTAGTTAGTTGGTTCAATTTGTTATAGTCTATATTTTGCATCTCATATGCTTATTTATTATTACCAATTTAATAAAAACTCATTCAAGTTTCTCAATTTCTAATCACTGGTATCAGAGCCTTGTGGCTCTTGACCTATGAGGGGGGATTTACCACCTTGGGAAATACTCCCTCCCACTTCCACAATTTTCACCCCTCTATTTTTGTTATGTTAGCTTTGACAAGGTTGTGAGGACCATTGATTTTTGGTGATGGCATGGCAGATACAAACTCCTTGTGGACGTGTTTCTAGAAAATTGTCTACGTTACATGCCATGGTAGCGCACGGGACTAAGATTCAACCCTATGTGTGGATCGGTAATACCGAGAGCCAAAGAGCCAATACACATGACTGTGTATGTAGGCCAGATATTTCTATGTGGTGGTCTTTAAGTTTTCATAAAGTTCTCCATATCCATGAGATCTGCAGATCCAGCCACATCATCAAAGAAACATAGGTCATCTATTAAGGATGGGCAAATCTGAACTAATTCAGGAATTTGGTTCTTGAAGATACAAAATTTCAAGAGGTGTTCTACATCAAATTCAGTGTTGTTGTTCAAACAAATTTAGCGCTGCATTTCGTGCATGGTTGGAGGGATGAGCAGTATGTTTCTGCAGATGGATATTGTCACGATGATGGATAACCAGGATATGAGTCGGATAAGCAAAATACAACATGCAACTGACACCATATACCAGATCTAGGTGCGTGCACACCTCTTCCTGTCCATAAAAGCAGTAAACTGATCATCACATCAAACACTGAATTTGAGATGGGGATGCATCGTGCAGTCAAATATGAATGGCACCAGTATTGCATAAAGCACGATGTTGTTGTTGTTGCACTCGAGGGAACAAGTTGATGTTTATAAGTGCATGTAAGGAGGATTTGATGATCGAGAGAAAAAGTTCTCGACAGACATGAAGGAGTCAATAGTGACATCCAAAATATTCAGCGCTTACTAGTCGATCCTTATATGCCAACATGTAGAAGAATTTCCATCTGAAATTGTTGCACCTAGTTTCTAGCTGAAGCTCCCTCCCAGTGATGCAGACATCGAGTTTTACATGCCAAAGGTTTGCAGGAAAATTTTTCGATGACCACTTGTGGAGTGATTCCAAATTTCCACGGACACCTGGTGTTTCTCTGGTTGAAACATATAACAAATTTTTGCATATTGTAGATTTTTCATCCCACATTGTGTGGGTGAACAGTTTCAAAGGCCTTCATAAAGGCATGCGAGTGCTCAACTTAATAGCTAGTGTTTTCTAGTTATAGGTGTCACTCTCTTGAGCGCGCCCATCGTGGATTCTACCCACTGCCTGCCATGTGGGGCCATTGTTGCTGATTGCCACAAAAATTGTTGTTGATCGCATACCCAGTCTGTTGATCACATAATATTGCTTTCATAGAATATTCTTTGAGAATATTCCCTATTCAAAATTGTAAAGGGTATTTATGCCCTTTTATTTTGTTACTGTAGACACCCTAATTCCCTGTTCAAAATTGTAAAGGGTATTTATACCCTTTTATTTTGTTACTACAAACACCCTAATATCATTATCAATTTCTGAGGCTTGATATTAATGCAAGTATAGGCTTGCATATAGTCATTGGAAAGCTCTTTTCGAGACACCCTAATATCATTATCAGTTTTTGAGGCTTGATATTAATGCAAGTATAGGCTTGCATATAGTCATTGGAAAGCTCTTTTCGGGAAGGTTCCAATAAGACTAAAATTTTGATATTTTGTAAAGGCCTTTTTGATATTATGGTGCTATGAGTTTTGAGATGACAAAACCTTCTTTCATACCCAAAATTGTTGTAATATGGAGTGCATTCTCGATTGAAATCGACACTCCTTAAATCCACCATCATCTTTTTGAGACTTTTTGGAGTACGTTCTCCTTCAAAATATAAATGGCCCTTGTTATGTGATCATGGAAATCACATGGGTACTCCATAAATTGGAGTAGTATTTGCCCCTAGTGGCTTGTCTCATAGTGGATTTTTTAGTAGCACCACATCAACATCATTTTCGCAACTTTGAAGACTACAAAGATTTTGACACTTTGGAGACTTCTTCTTTTTAATATTGTGTTTTTGTAATAAGGAGTGCAGTTCAGTGGTACCAAAAAATACATTCTATACTTATTTTGAATCCCCATGCTTTGTGCATTTTTCCTCCACTCTTCCTCCATCGACTATAGTTATAAGATACTTGCTTGGCAGGATCGTTTGTACTAAGTTTTGGGTGCACGCTTATGGTTCAACATGATTGGTGTGAAGAGTTACGACTTCAAATATTGGAATACATGTTGACAAGACCCTTTAAGGTATAGTAGTGACTCCTACATGCTAGAGGCTAACCCAAGAGGCAACATACCTCGAGATCCCACCGAGGATTTTGAAATTGACCCTTTTTGAGCATTGCTCGTTGTAGCTCCCTTTGATGGAGTAGTGGTGATCTCTTTTGGGGCTCTTGAACATAGTCTATCTCTCTTCTTTTCTAAACCACTTTGGAGGAATTCATTCTTTTGGGGCACTTCTCCACTTGTAAAAGCATTGGAGTCCAATTCTTATATGGTTGGGAGGAATGATGTGGATATTAATAGGCATAGAATCGACAACTTAGAATGTTGATTATTAGTTAGCTGGTTCAATTTTTTATAATCTATATTTGGCATCACATATGCCTATTTATTATTACCAATTTAATAAAAACTCCTTCAGGTTTTTCAATTTCTGATCAGGTAACCAAAAACCTGAATGAGTTTTTATTAAATTGGCAATAATAAATAGGCATACGAGATGCAAAATATAGACTATAACAAATTGAACCAACTAACTAATAATCGACATTCTAAGTTATTTACAATAACAATAAAATATCCTATACCTATTAATATCCACATCAACTACTGAGGTGGTGTAGGGATGAGAGAGGAACACAAATAAGCATACTTCATGGATGATCCATTACCACCAAAATAACTAATTTGTCACCAGACTTAGGTAGCCCTTTAATAAAGTCCATGGAAATATTATTCTATACTTGCTTTGGAATAGGCAAGGGCTGAAGCATTCCCGAAGAATGCACTGTTTCTCCTTTCATCCGCTAGCAAATGTCACACTCTACCACAAGTTTAAATGTCCTTCTTCATTGCCTTCAAAAAGAAAGTATGCTTAATCCTTTCATGGGTCTTGAGGAACCCAGAATGGTCTGTAGTTGGTGAAGCATGCATCTCCTTCAAGATGATTTCCCATAGTGGAGAAGTGTGGGGAATAACAAGGCATTGGAGATATGTCAAATCTAGTCCATCCAAATTGTATCCTAGACACAAGGTAGGCATTGTTTGGAGTGTGGAAATCAAAGTTTGCAAGCCTGTGTCCTTGAGCACGCCCTCTCAGAGATAATTAATCCACTACAATATGGGTGAAGAGATGACACATAACATACTTTGTGCCTCAAATTGGTGAAAGAGTGCATTAGCCACAATGTTCTCCTTGCCTTTTTATAAGTAATTTCATAATCATATCCCATGAGTTTAGAGACCCACTTTTGTTTTTATAGAGTGGCAACTCATTGCTCTAGGAAGTACTTGAGACTTTAGTGTATTTTTTATGGAAAAATGACACCCAATGAGATAGGATTGCTAGTGAGTAACTACATACAAAATTGCAAGCATCTCCTTGACATAAATAGACTTGCCTAAATTTTGACTTGAAAGCACTTTACTAGTGAAGGCCAATGGTCGTCCCTCTTGCATAAATACAAATCCAATGCCATTTCTCGAAGCATCACTTTCAATGAAAAATATTTGGATAAATCAAGCCTTGCTAAGATTGTAGTGGTTGTCATAGCATGCTCAAGGTCAAGGAAAGCTTGCTCAGCTAGGCCTATCCAAGTAATTATTTTTTATTATGGTTGTTAAAGGAGCAGTGGTTTTTCCATAGTTGTAGATAAATTTGCAATAATACCTTGTGAATCTCAAAAATTCGCAAAGACCCTTAAGAGTATGAGGCTTCGACTAGTCTTGAATGACTTGAATTTTCTTAGGGTCGACTTTAACTCAATATTTGGTGATAATGTATCCCAAATACTCTACTTAGATCAACCCAAAAGAACACTTAGACATCTTAGAATAAAGCTTATACTGAGCCAAAAGCTTCAAAGTTTTATCCACATGGATGATGTGCTCCTCCCAAGGGTGACTATAAACCAAAATATCATCAAAGAAAACTAAAATGAATTTTTGAAGGAATAGGCAAAAAATATTGTTCATGAGACCTTAAAATGTGGAGGGTGCATTTGTTAAGCCAAATGGCATAACCAAGAATTCATAATGACCCTCATGAGTGCAAAATGCTATTTTGGAAATATCCTCGTCCTTGAGCTGTATCTGATGGTAACCAGAGCGAAGATCTAACTTTGAGAAAAACATAGCACTATGCAACTCATCCAATAATTCATCTACCATGGGAATAAGACTTTTATCCTTAATAGTGAGCTTATTGAGCTCACAAAAATCTATACATAATCACTAGGACCCATATTTCTTTCGAACCAATAAGACTAGAGAAGAATAAGGACTGTTACTAGGCCGAATGACTCCAACTTTTAACAATTATTGTATTAATTTCTCTATTTCTAACTTAAGAGCATGGGGGTACCGATAAGGTATGATGTTAGGTGGTACAATATCGGGTACCAATAGGATTGCATGATCATGGAAGTGATGGGATGGTAATTCTGTTGGTTTCGTAAAAGCTACATCATGCTTCGTAAAAAAAAGTTGCAAATCTTCTTTGAGTTTGTCCTCTGTGGAAGTGGGTGGTTGTATTACAAATATTTGAGCAATTACCCCACGATATTTTTAACAACTTCTCCATATGATGTGAATTGATAATCTAAGGAGATTTTCTTGTGAACACGAAGAGTGTATGACTTACCATTCTACGAAAATTACATCTATAACTCTACAAAGTTCTAGGTAATGGTTACCAAAGTACCTAACCATTGAGCACCTAGCGCAATATCACATCCTCCTAGTTGAAGAGAAAACATATCCATTTTGAGTTCATAATCCCCTATCTTCAACTTAACATTGCAACATTTTTCTTTACAAGGCAAATTCTCACCATTTGCCACCATAACCTCAAAGGAGTTGCATGCATGTATGTAACAATTGGCTTACTTGGTGACGCAGGGATGAATAAAGTTGTGTACTTTATAAATCGAGGATAATTTTAAGACATTGGCCTTTGAAAAAGCCAACAACTTTCATTGTCTAAGGGGTAGTAACTCCTACAAGAGCATAAACAAAAAAAATTGGTTTTGGCTCTTCATGTGTTTCACCCTCATCTTGAGGTGGTTCCTCTTATGGTTCTGCTTCATCATCAATTTGTTCATTGCTTACTAAATTTTCTACATCCAATAAAAATAACTTCTTTTGGGTGCATTTATGCCTTGGTGAATATTTTCATCATGGTGATAACATAAACCTTGTGCACATCGGGTAAGCACTTGTAGGGGGTAGATTTATTTCTAGTATTAGGTGTGAACGTGGAAGAAAATGAGGGTGTAGCCTATGGAAATTTAGGTGACTTTCTTTGAGCCAAAAAAAAAATTGCGGCCAACCATGCCAATCCTACGACTTGCATCAAAGTTTACAGTTTGAACATCTTGAATTTGGCCTTGATATCATATTTCAAGCCACTAATGAAATAGCTTTGAAAAATTCTTCATTCAATCCCTTGGTCCTATTAGCCAATTTATCAAATTAGGTCTTGTAGTCATGAATTGTAGAGGTTTGTATCAATTTGGTTAACTCCTATGAAGTCCTCATATTCACTAAGGCCAAAATGAGTGAGTAATTATGACTCAAAATCTCCCTAAGAAGGGTTGAGAACTGTGTGTTGTAACCATTGATACCACTGTAAAAATTTAGATTCAAAGTTGAAATATGAGATAGTGATCCACAAATATTTAGGGGCATTATGAAGTTTAAAAAACTGATTTGCTCAACATAACCACCCATCTGCATCCTTTCCATTGAACTAAGAAAAATCTAATTTAGGTATCTTAAAGGGAGTATTAAGGTCAAAAAGAGAGTGTAAGCCTTCCCTATCCTTATGGATTCCTTTTCCTCTACCTGATGGGTCAATGTCATGATGCTCAAACACCTTTGGGCCATCCTTAAGTTTTTCATCAACCTCTAGGAATATTTCTTCAAATGAAGCTTTGGAGCTTATGTAGTCACCTCTCAAAAGTTGTATTTCATCCCTCATTTGTTTAGTGTCACTAAGAAGGTTATTAATTGTGGTATGTATTTGCTCCACAAAGTTGGCTTGTTCTATCTCCTTTTGGTATCCTCTAGTGCCACTAGCCATTTTGGTGGAATTTGAACCACTACTACTGACTTACTAAAAATAGAAGTATTTTTCCAAGAGTTACTATTTTTAGTACTAAGCTAAAAAAAGTGTTTAGGTGCTATATATCAAACTGATCACCTCGAAAAGATGATCAAAATGGACTAAGGTCCAAAATGGTGTTTTTAGAACCATGATAAAAGTTCATGGAGGCTATATACCAAACTGATTAGCTCGATGAGACGATCACAATGGGCTATATATCACAACACTATTCTTTGGCACCCTAAAATGTTTTAGGGTAAGTGTTGTCTTTGAGTGTTGCCAGTTTTTATCTTGAAGGTCTGGTTTGCTTAGAAAATTGGTTTCTTGTTGGACAACTGCTTATGACAATATCTTTGCATTGTCGATTATTGACATTGTTCAATCATTGATACTATCTCTACACTATTTGTTATTGACACTGTTTTGTCACTAACACTATGGTTCCCTATATTGATGACTATCTGGTTAGACTCTATCATTGAAAATTCCCTATCTACTATGAATTTTGACTGTCATAGACAATTACTACTAACACTAACGATTGGCAACTCTATCCCTATTCTTACTATCTCAAACTGAATGTATATCTGACTATTACTAACACTAGCAAACTATGTACTGATTGTGATTGAATTTGACTATCTCTGTCTTGACTATTATGTTCCTCTCCAACTTCTTTTGTTTGTTCATGCAATAATTTTATGATAGAGAAGTCTCCTCCATATGCACAATAGAACAAAAAATATTTTTAAGGTTAAACTTTCAACAAAATCAAGTATTCTAAGCTAGGGTGTATGTACTACCCGTAGGCCCTATGTTATATCGTAGTGACAAACGATAGTGCTTGGACAAATATTTTAGGCCACTATTAAAGGAGATTTCCATGCATACCCTTGAGCACACTACTTGCCTCACTAACAATACAATAGGATGATATTTTTGGATGCTATGTTTGATGTAAAATGGATAATATAAGGCAACACATATTCCTAGGGCTAAATGTTTCTCCTAATCCTAGGTGGTCTTCCAATAGACCCGAAGATATATGGGAGCTCAATTTTGTAGACGAATGTTGTTTGAGGCCTGGGTATTGGAGCCTAATCGCCTCTCACTTCACTAGACGCTTTATGGGTAATCTAGCTTAGCCAATAATGACAACTTCGTGATATTTTAAAACCCCTTGACATAGGATTTCTAACTCGATAAACTATTGCAAAAAAAAAGCTATATTTTTTTAAGTAAAGAAACAAGCAAAAAATGGAAAACACAAGAAATTTATACATAATAGTCAAAATGGAACGAAAATAACTGGTTCAATCATAGTAGAACTTGACCCTAGAAAGCGCTCTGATACCACTTGTTAGGAACGTTCTAATAAAAATACTCATTCACATAAAAATTGCAATTAAAACAAAATTTCATGACAAATTAGTATATTGCAATACAAAATGTAAATGCAAAATTAAAGCAATATCACAAAACAACACAAAATTGTAGGTATCTTCAAGGGGGCAACCACCTTCAATACTTTCATTAATTTGCAAAAAGATACATTTGTTCATGGACCTATGTCTTTTAAATATACACTTCATGCAACCCTAACCTAATGCTCAAGAGTTGGCTTACATGCAAGGTGCCACTCGAGCTAGAATATTCTACCAAAAATTAGTTACATCCTTGATAACGGTTACATAAAATGATCCCACTTATCTAGGTGCCTCACTTGCCACATACCATTACAAAGTATTGCAAAATAACATTATAAAGGGGTCCCCACATTGGAAGGGGGTTATTACACAATCATATGAAAATTACAAAAATAGTGTTAAGATGAGGTCCTCACAAATGTTGCATAGAGTCGTTCAAACCTAATGATGATATGTTAATTAAAAAAAATCATACTTGAGTCATTATTTTTCAAGACTAAATATATATATATTAAAACAAAGCAATATTTCAAGCTATATTAACTATATTAAAACAAAAGCATATTATTAAAAGAAGATTAAAGGTATATTAAACTATCTATCTTATGTCTCATATGATATATTCTAAAAGTATATATAAATTATACAAACAATTAAAATATTTTAAAAATTCATATATATATATATATATATATAAAATTTGATGAGTTTATCTTATATATTAAACTTTGAAAAGTAAAAAAAAAACACCTAGAACATAATATTTTAACATAAATTAATATTAAGTTTATTATAAAATATTAATATATTGTTAGCTATAAAAGTTATAATAGATAAAAATAATTATAAAAAATAATAGTCATTAATACATCTTTTATAAATATTAAATGACATTAGTTCAACAGGTTAGATTTCTTAACAAAGAGGAGACCCAAGTTCAAATCTTGCCAAGTGGTGGATAATATTTAAGCTTTGTTGTAATACCACTATGTTGTGTTGATGTAATACAGTTGAAACCCATTTCAACCCATATAACTAATTCAAAAAAATACATCCATTATAAATTAAAAAAAAATGATACTAAGGGGTGCCATTACAACCCGTACACCCTAGTGAAAGCCATTATAGATGCTTGTTGACATAATTTATTGACATAATTACTCATATATATAAATTTGGAACTTGTATTGCTATTATAGATGCTTGTTGACATAATTATTTATATATAAATTTGAAACTTGTATTGCCATTATAGATGCTTGTTGACATAATTACTTATATATAAATTTGGAACTTGTATTGAGTATGTATACATATAGAGAGGTTGAACAAAGTAAAAAACTAAACATCTTCTTATAATCTTTTAGAGTGTATGTTTTCTACTTTTAATTTTGATAAGTATTTTTTATTTTTATTTGTTCAAAAAGTTTTATTAATAAATTTATTTTTAAAGTATTTTTGAATTAATATTTTTTATACATATATGATGTAGGGTTAAACTATGATCTCATCATCGATTATGTAAGTGGCGTCCTTGGTAGTAGACCCCACACACGTAGATTTTTAAAGTATATATATTTTTAATGTTTTAAATTTTTTTTTTTTTAAATATGATATGTGTGGCTTCTATTGGGGGTTGCTTCCATTACAAAAACAAAACATTACATTGCTCTCATTACATGTCTAAAAAGTTAGTTAAAGCATATTTAACTTTATTTTTTTATCAAAAATATTTTTCATTTGCCTTTCTATCGAAGATATTTTTCATCTTCCTCAAACCGCTAAGTTTCCACAATCAACTCCTTTTATACCAGATGCCTTTCGAAATGTAAATAGGTTTTTTTATTATATTAAAGGAATCATAACATGTTACAATTTTCTACGCCTCTTCTTGGGTTCAAATCTTACTCCTTGTCGCCACTATAACCTCTAGTTGCATTAGGATAAACCTTTTATGTAGTTGGCAACGCTGACGCGACACATCCACCTGCCTTTCTATCAAAGATATTTTCATCTTCCTCAAACTGCTAAGTTTACACAATCAACTCCTTTTATACCAAACGCCTTTCGAAATGTAAATATGTTTTTTTTATTATACTAGAGGAATCGTAACACGTTACAATTTTCTACGCCTCTTTGTGGGTTCAAATCTTACTCCTTATCGCCACTATAACCTCTAGTTGCATCAGGGTAAACTTTTTATGTAGTTGGCAACGCTGATGCGACATGCCCACCAGTACTACGAGACCCAAAGGATTGGAACCTTGGTCTCCACGCTCCTAAATAAGCGTTTGGACCGTTGAACCAAGCCCTCAGACCCGAAATGTATGTTAAAATGAAATTCATCATCAATTATGTAGGTGATGTCCTTGGTAGTAGACCACACACATAAATTTTTAAAGTATATATATATATATTCTTAATGTCCTAAACTTTTTTTTAAATATGCTATGTGTGGCTTCTATTGGGGTTACTTCCATTACAACAAAAAACAGTAGTACACCACACCACACGCACTTAGATTTTTTAAGTATATATATATTCTTAATATCCTAAACTTTTTTTTTTTAAATATGGTATGTGTGGCTTTTATTGGGGTTACTTCCATTACAAAAACAAAAGATTACATTGCTCTCATTACATGTCTAACAAGTTAGTTAAAGCATATTCAACTTTGCTTTTTCTATCAAAAATATTTTTTATTTACCTTTTTATAAAAGATATTTTTCATCTTCCTCAAACTGCTAAGTTTCCACAATCAACTCCTTTTATACCATATGCCTTTCGAAATGTAAATATGTTAAGATGGAATTCAACATCACAAATGCCTAAAATATTTGCTATCCGATTTCTATATCTATAAATATCTTATCTATAACAACCTCACAATTTCTTAATACTTTTTTTTAGGATTCTTATTCGTTCCTCTAATATTATTTCAAGATATTATTTTCATTGTTATTTGTGGTTTTAGTCCCACTTCTTGTTAGTACTTGTGATATTTGCTTTTGTTTTCCCATATTAATATCCCTTTGGGTTTCTTTTTCTCTTTATTTTTGCTTCTTGGGTCTTCCTTTTTTTCATTCCTAGCAATACTTTCATCTTCATCAATCTCTTCAATATTCTCACATTGCTCATAGTAAGACATCATCTTTAGGTTTACCTTTTTCTGAAGGATATGAAGTGCAAAGAATAACCTCAAAAGCACAATCTTCTTTATGTTGCCCTAAAATCCCTAAAGTGCAAGGATACTCTTCTATAGTAATTACCTTCTTATTTTGTCCTAGAAAACTAAATTATTATGGGTTTCCTCCATCCTCATTTCTTTATTATATTGCTTTTGAAACCTTAAAGTGCAATGGATAACATCTTCACCCATTTCACTTCTATTACCTGAAGATGATTCTATACTACTTGAAGAAAATGAAGATGGTTTACTTGGAATAAACTTGACCTCTGTTGTCGTCTTTATTTTAGGATTTCTCTCCACATCTTCTTTTGCACCTTTAATTCCTTCTGAATTTACCAAAGGATATTGTAGATAGGCTTTCTTTACCTCTTATTTTGGAGTGGAATATTCTTGATCTAACGTAGCTTCTATTGTTGTATGATTTCCTTGCTTTGTCTTGAGTTTTATCTCATGACTAGAATTTTTTGTCTTTTTCCTCATAGTTTTCAGTTTTCAAACTCTTGCCAAGCGTCCAATCTCATAACAATTGTCGCAATGAAATAGGATATTTTCATAATCTACTTGTTGATTTCATTCTCTTGATTTAAATTTAATCTTAATGGATTGTGGCAAAGGTATTGAAATATCCATAGCAACACACATTCGAGTATAAATAGAATGATTTTTCTCCTTGGTAGTTAGTCATTCCTTGATGAATTTTCCTAAGGATATTTTCAATATTCTTTAAAACATCTTTATTTATAAGCTTTAATGGAAGTCCAAAATACCTAACCCATACTAGAAACTTCTTAATAGTTTCTCTCTCAACACAAAAAATCTATTCCATGGTCTCAAATACAGTGCATCTCTTCCCCTAAACCATGAGCCACCAACCATTATTTTATCTCTAAATTCTGAATTGAAAAAGATGATGAGGAAAAACCTTTAGGAAGAAAAGTCATAGAGTAATTTGAATTTAACCTCCACTTCCACTTGATCCAATTTTGAATCTCCAAAAACCCTGGCCATGATCTATGGAACTTACATATTAACCCTCTACTTTTAAGAAACATTATATCATGCTCAGTCATCTCATCCTTGATACTTACTTCTGGTGTAACATCTGCTACCTGGATTGAACTTGCCATGTATTTGCTCTTCTGCTTATCTCCAACATGGGCCTCCATACTTTCAACTAGAACATCCTGACTTCCTGTTAGGACTTTCAAATATGACTTTCCTTCCATACTAGCTATGCTTTTGGCTTGCACACATTCTTGACTTGCACTCCCCCTTGGCCCACAATAGTCCTTGTCTCTTATATTTTTGGCATTCCTTTACTTTAGTAATTCTCTAGAAATAATTTTCCACTCATTCGTGGTAAGGGTTTAAAGCATTGATGCATTACACATGATCTCGTTGCTCTTCTACCATGATTGAATCTCTTCTCGCACTTCCTCTTGACTTGCACTTCTTCCTTACTCGCACTAATATTCTTCTAAACTTTATATTTTATAAATAAAATATTTTTCAATCTCTACAATCCATATTATATAAAAAAACACATTTAATTAATCAAATTTATATTTATTCTTTAGAGTTGGCTTGAAAATTAAAAAAGACATACTTTTATATCTTGAGTTTATTTCATATTTAATTCAAATAAAAGAGAAACCCTTCTTATTTAAATTATATTATTTTATTTTCAGATTTTTTTAAATTAAAACTAAAAAATAACTTTGTAAAACCAAAAAAGTTAATGTTGTAGAAAATACCTTGCAAAGTCAATGAAAATTTGTAAAACCAAAAAGTTAATGTTGTTGTACATGGAAGTTCAAGTAGCCAAAGTTAAAAGTGCATGTACGTATTGCACGCCACCACTTTATATACCACAAGTTAGATTACTTTTCTGTCATGTGTACGATTTACAACTTTCGGTGGTATATATGGAAATAATTTTTCTTAAAGTGATGGGTCTCGTGATACACAAACATTGAGAGAAAGTCTATTAATAATATTTATGTATATGTCATTAAAATAATTAAATAATATTTTTTAATATATATATTTAATAAAGTTTTTAACAGGTTTTTAAATCAGTTATAATATTTTTTTATATTAAGTGTTATTAGTCATATCAATTTATACAATTATTTTTGGTGTGGAGATTTGAGTCTTGGTCTTAGTTATGTCATCCATTTGTTTCAACTATTGAACAAAAACCTTATTATTCAAGTTTTCTTTTTTAAAGTTGAATTTTATTATTAAGTTTATATATTTTTTTGTTTGAGAAAAGGGGTTATACTCAAATCCTCTACCCTTGATAAATCATAGCTCTCTTTTTTAGAGTTGAGAGTTTACAAACATATTTAATTTTCAAGATGCTATAGCTAGATACCTATATCTTTTTTTAATTTTTTTTTTTATGGGTATTTTTCAAATTTCTTTGTAAATACATTTATATTCAACATTATTTTTCTTGATATTTTCCAATCTTGTTCATCCATCCATCCAAATGAAATATTGATTAATGGTGGTCTTTGATGATGCCAAGTTGTCATTTTCAAGTTGAATATGTATAACTGCTATGTTGGCTCTATAATTTTATTACTCTGCTTCGATATTTTGAACGATTGGTTCTCTTATTCCTTGATACTACTATACCCCTTTGAAATCCATAACCTCTATGCTTTTTTAGCCAAATACTGTCATACTTGATGCTTTTCTGACTCAATGTAGACCTATAGTATTGATGCCTTAAGTCATGACTCCAAGATTGTTGTTACTTAGGGTGGTGTGGGTGCCAATATGTTGTAACCTTAACCTGACATTTTGTTTTCTTTGATTCTTCAACAATTGATTTCCTTATTTTAAATTATTCTTTAAAATATTTTCTCTTATGCCATTCTTTTGGTGTGTCCTTATGCACTTCTAAGATGGCTTCCTTAGATTTTGTTGCTACTTCTTCCATGGACTCTATTGTTGTTGCTATTGTAAATTCAACTTTTGAGTCCTCTATTGGTTCTTCAACTTGTTCCCTTGCCATAATTGCTTCTTGCTTCTCCTTAGATCCTTATTTCTTAAGTGTTTCCTTCTAAATGTAACAATGAACTTGCACATTATCATATGTATTATTTCTTCTATTATATACTCTTTATTCATTTCAATTCTCTCTTAAGCATTTTTATTTCTTCTTCATATCCTTTGATGGTGATTTTCAAACTGACTATATTTTTATATAGGTCCCACTGACTCAAGAATGCATGCTCCATTTCATCCCAAGTGTAATTATAATTCCTTTATTTTTTAACACTTTTCCACCGAACATAAGCTTCCTCTTTTAAAAAATTCATAAGTTGAACTTTTTAGGAATGGTCACAAAAATATAGAGATATAAACTTCACCCTCCATTATCGAGCATCAATGTCATCCTTTCAGTGAAAACTGGTCAATCCCAAAAAATTCCTAAAGTAGCTAGGTTTTGGGAAGAAGAAGAAAAACTAGGGTTTTAAAAAAAAAATCCAAATCTCCTCTAATTCTTGCTATCAACAAATAACCCTAAACATTTTCTTCAAAGACAAATTAAACTGCAACTGATTTTCTTATCTTGACTAATAGAGAAATCAGTAATTTTATTTTTTGTGATTTGAAAAAATCCTCACTATTCTTATCTTGGATGGCTGAATTCATAGGGTCGTATCTCCCTCAATAATATTTTTTTTATTAATAAATATAAATCAAAGAATTATTTTATAGTATTAAAGGATTTATATATAATTATTTATAGTGGACATTTTATTGAAAAACTTTTTCTTTTTTTGTTTGCTTGAGAAAAAGGGGTTGTAATGGGGTCCCCCATCCTTGACATATCACAACTCTCTCCTTTTAAGCTTGAAATTTTACAAACAAATTCAATTATCATCTCATTTTAGTTGCTATAGCTAGATACTCTATATCTTTTTTCATAAAAAGTCTGATACTTGATTTTTAGTTTTTGGATCTTCAATTTTTTTTTGTAAATACAAATATTCTAGAATTCAACATCCTTCTTGATATTTTCTTGGAGTCGCCTTCACAATACCAAAAATCCACCTCTACTATCTATACACTACATCTTAGTAGAGTAATATTTTCAAAACTTCTCATTATCATAGTCTGCTTTACCAACTCTAGATTGTTAGTTTCCTTCCTGAAGCATAAGTGCAACCACAAGAACTGTAATAAGTAGCTTAGCAATCTTAAAAATTTGAAAGTTAATGATTAAATATTATCAAGGAATATATGCATAATAACTAAACTATGGTTCATTTTATATAATACAAGTGGAATTCATTTTAGTCATAAATAACCAACTAAAAAACATTTTATCTTTTTAATGAGTTATGAAATGAATCTCATTCATATTATAATAATATTTTAAGAACTCATAATGGTATTATTGTAATAATTAGTTTAGCAGTATCAAAAACTTGAAAGTTCTAATCCATACTCTATCCCATAATCCAACCAACAATCAACAACTCAAATAATCTATTCAACCATTAATTCCATTTGATATCATCTTCTTCTATTTCAACATACGAAACTTCTACCTGTTTCATGAAATCATAGTATGTTTTTTTTAATAAGTTATGTGTGGCTTCTATTAGGGGCCACTCCCATTACAAAAAAAATATTACATTGCTCTCATTACATTTCTAACAAGTTAATTAAAGCATACCCATATTTGCCTTTCTATCAAATATATTCTCCATCTTCCTCCAACTGCTAAGTTTCCATAATCAACTAATTTTTTTTAAGGAACTAAAAACAAGAACAACCCTTACATGACACATAACTCCAATAGATATAAGGAAAAAAATATAACAATTATCCATCAAAGAGAAAATCAATTTGATTATTTTTCTTCTGTAGCAAAGGTTCTTCCTCCTATACAGTGGCAAGATTTGAGAATGCATTTTTCCACTTCAAGCTCCTGAGGTGAAATCTAGTTGTAACACATTTTGTAGGATATTCATTTTTAAAAAATTGGCAGTTATCGACTATTTCAAAATTAGCTTCAAGAATATCATTTGAGGTGCTAATATTTTCAATGGAACCATCTGGATGGTATTTAGTAACCATTTTATTTTTATCTATGATCTTATTCAAATTCTCCTTAAGAGGTCGAATCTTTTGTTTCTCACATGATTCCTGTTGGACAATTGGTTTATATGGAGGATGAGCTTCTTTCTTTTGAACAAGGACATTTGAAGGTTTCAAATCATTCACATGCAGGGACTGCTCCTCCACCAAGGAGGAATCAAAGCATGATCATATGATTGAGCATCTCTTCTTGAGGTGGCCATATTATTGACAATCATAACATCTTAGGGATAAGTTTAAATATTCAATATTTTGGATCCATACCTCTTTGCTTGAGGAGTATTAATAGATTGAGGCCCAAAAACTAAAACATCCATCCAAATACCTAATCTTGCTTTACTCATATTAATTTTACTGGACAAATTTTCCTCTATTTGAGAATCCATGTACTAGAATGCACTAATGGCATTATTGATTTTGGTAAATATCTTCTCTCCCCAAAACTCCGTAAGGAGAGCATAAAGATTCACCAAAACTAGGAAGCCATTAACTTCTTTTGTAAAGGGGTTGAAACTAGGAGTCCAAGGTCTTATATAAACACCCATTTGTTTGAAAAACCAATCATATTTATAATCCATTACCTTATCTCTATCTACTAAAATAGAAAAGGAAACAAAAAAGAAAATTTTGGGTAGGAGAGTTACCTGGAATTAAGTATTGGTCCACCAATATTTAATGTATCCTTTGAGTGCCTCTAAGCTTGGTCTTTTGCCCTTGAGTTTGTAGATAATTGTTTAGGCTTCATGATCAATTAGACACAACCCAAATTTATCCTTCGAAATCCTGATAGAGGGCAAAGGTTCATCCACCCACGAAATTAAAGATCCTTAAGAGATATTTCTTCTAACTAATGAAATCCTAAAATAGGATAGAGGTTCATCCACTTGTGAATCCAAAGATCCTTGAGAGATATTTCTTCTATCTGAAGAGGATTTTTCACAGACTGAAGAGACGGTTTGCCAACAACTCTCTTCCTTCAATGCTTGACTACACCTAGGGTTTGTATCTATTTCATGAATATTGTAGCCAAATTTTTTGCTTTGCTCCATCACTTGAATATTGTAGCCAAATTTTTCTTGTAAGGTATGTGTAAATCTAATTTATTCAAAATTTGTAGCAAGGTCTTGTATTCCTACAGTTATTTCTTATATTTTCCATGGAGTCTTTGCTTTCATAAAAATAACATTTATTACTATTAATGAACTGCCTCTTATCCATACTCTATTCCATTTCATTTGTTTGTAAAATTTTAATCCTTCCAAAGCTACCTAAGCTTTAGCTTCATTATTTATCTTAAATCCACTATTGAAAGCATAATGTGATAAAATCTCACCCTTATTATTTTTTATTATTCTTCCTCCTCCTCCTACTGGTCTTGGATTTCCTTTAGAAGCTCCATCAAAATTCAATTTTACCAACTCTACTTTTAGTGGTTTCCACTTTATGTTTTATTCCTTCCTTTTGTTTCTCCTGTATCCACCATCATAATTCTAGATGATGACTTGACTCCATCTATCAAGGCTATTTGCTTCTAGATTAGGGATTGGGTGACTTGATAGGGTTGGTTTATACTCCTTTATGGCTAAAAAAATCTTCCTTTTTATTACCTCTAAATTGCTTTCCTTTCCTTTAAATATTCTTCTATTTATTTTCAACTATACAGTCCAAAGTATTATATCTTTCAATGTATCCCAAATTGTATACAATACCTCACTTTTAAAAGTACTCTACTATTGCTCTAACCATCCTTCATTTCTGACATTCATCATGCATTTAACAAACATATTAAGAATCCATTGCTATATTTCTCAGACTTTTGAGTAGTGTCTCAAGAGATGGTCTACACTCTCCTCCTTTTTACATAGAACACATTGTGAGGGGCCATGAAAAACCCTTTTCATTAGGTTATCCTAGGATAAGTTTTTTATGTCCTACTATCCATACACATATTTTAATTTTTGAAATGCTCAGACTATCCCAAATATCTCTCCATACTCTAGTGGTATTCCTATTTTGTTGGTGCTTTATATTATATCTGCTTCTTGTTGTATATTCTCCTAGGCTATTTAAATCCCAAATCAACTTATCCTTGGCTCTCGTTGAAATAATCATTGTTGTTATCTTTCTATTCAACCACCTCCTAGTAAAAATATATGGTATAAATGTAAAGAATCTTCTTTCCATTGTATCTTCCTTCCTGATCCTTGTATATAATGTTTGAAACCCTATCACCATATTTATCTTGAAGTAATCTCATCCATGGTTTCAAAATTGGATCTAGATTGAGTGGTCTTTTATCACACCAAGTATCCATCCAAATAAAAAAAATTTCTCCAGTTCCCACCACCCATATTAGACCTTTAATCACTAGATCAATTAATTTTTTAAAAATTGTTCCATAGTGTAGAACCATTTAGTAGTGAGAATGTAGTAAAAATTAACCTTAGGTCATTCAACTCAATTTACATAGAGGAATTCTTGCCCATTTTATTTGACTCTCTTTGTACAATCTCCATATTAATTTTTTTGTTAGAGTTAAGTTTAGATTTGTAAGAACTCTTAGACCGAGATCTCCCCTAGTTTTATCCTCACACATCTTGCTCCATTTCACCAAAGGAAATTTCCTTTTATCATGTAATATTAACCACAAAAATTATTGCATGATATATTAAACTTTTTCTATTGATTTTGGCATAATATACAAGGACATAAAATATGTTGGACTGACCTATAAGATTGATTCAATTAGTTGCACTCTTCTTTCTAATAATAACCATCTACCTTTCCATGCTAGTTTTTTATTCTTAATTTTACTAATAACTGGATTCTATAATTCTATCCTCATTCTCCCCTCAAATAAGGGCATCCCTAGATATGTTGTTGGCAAATTTGCCTCCTCCATTTGAAGTAACCTGCATATTCCTACTTTGATTCTAGTTACAGTATTTAGAAAGTAAACTTTGAATTTTGTCCTTTTAAATTTCTACCCAGACACTCTTTCATATTCATTTAATAAATTATTTAAAGCTCTGGTCTCGTTTTTCCATGCCCTTCCAAAAAGGGTTGTATCATCTACAAATTGTATATGGGTGATGTTGTCGATGTTATTACTAGCATTAAAGATCCTTATTAGCCCATGTTTATATGTCTTCTTTAGGTTCCTTTCCAATACCTTTGCCATAATAATGAACATATATAGTGTTAAAGGATCTCATTGTCTAAGACCCCTCTTGGCTTTAAATGATTTTGTTACTAGCTCGTTGACGAACATTGAATATGATACTATAGAGACGCAAGCTCTTATCCATATAACCCATTTCTTCCTAAATTCAAACATTTTCTAATATCGCAAAAAGAAAATTCAATTTAACCCTATCATAGGCCTTATTCATATCAAGTGTTAAGATCATTGCTCTCTTTTCTAGAAGTTGTAAAATGCATTACTTCATGAGCTACTATGATCCCACCCAAAAAATATCTCCCTTTCAAAAATCCTCCTTGCTATTTTAAAATAATTTTGTCTAATAGTGGTCTTAACTAATTTTCCATAACTTTGGAGATTATCTTATATGCCATATTACATAGGCTTATGGGCCTAAATGAATCAAATAATTTTGCATCCATTTTTAGGATCAGGTTAAAGTATGTTCCATTTATTTTATAAGGTATGTATTGTTTTACCCTAGTCTGTTCTACTACCAACAATAAAGAATGCTTCACTATTTCTCAGTTATACTGATAGAATACTATCGAGAATCCATCTAGACCTAGGGATTTGTCCTTATAAGAAATCAAAGAGCTGAATGATCTTCTTGTACAATAATAGGTTCCATTAGTTTACTATTGTCTTCATCTATTATAACTAAAGGTACTTCTTGGAGTAGCTTATCATTAAGAACTTCAACTCCTTCGATCCTAGAATATTCTAGTAAAAATGCTTTACCTCCTTTCTGATTTCACTTTGATATTCAATTGAAAAATCTTCTACTGATTTAATTCTCCTAATTCTAGATGCTAATATCTATACTATTTCCATCCTATGATTTTTTTTTTGTTTTTATCTCCTTTTAACCAAGTCTACCTTGACTTTAATCTCCAAAATTTATCTTCCTTAATCAAAATATTATGATATTCACTAAACACCTCCCTTTCCTTCAAGCTTGGATAATTGTGCTCATATTTTTGAAATTTTGAAAGTTTTTCTTTTTGTTCTTTCTTCTAAAAGTTGTTTCTAAAAGTTTTCTTGTTCCATTCTCTTAATCTAGATGTCATTGAATTAATTTGTTTTGGAAGTGTATACAACCCACCATTTCCTACGAAATTCCATGTTTGTGTTATCATATCAACAAATTGAGGATGGTCTTCCCATATTTTCTCATATTTAAAATATGATATTTTTTAATACACTTACCACCATTTTTAACTCTTATTGGCCAATGATCTGAACCAATCCTTATCCAGGTATTAATTTTAGCATAAGTCTCCTCATCTAACCAATGATCGAAGAGTATGAATTTATCATTTTTTTTGCTATCAAGTTTTGGCCTATCTTGTTGGTTCATGTATAGATTTCCTCACCAAACTCAATCTCCTATAGATTATTGTTTTGAATGAAAGCTAAGAAATATCTCATACTTTAAGTTTTTTTCCTAATTCCTCCAATTTTTCATCTAGTGTTATGGTATTAAAATATCCTATGATCATAAATCGTGTTTCTTGGTCTTTACTTATCAAGAAGGCTTTAATACCACTCCATACTTTTGATCTTTGTGACTAAGTTATGGATCCATAAACCCTGATAAGTATGAAACAAATATTTGCAAAGTAGCATGTGACTAATGAGGCTATCCAATACCTAGTTTTATGAATGGTTTGATAGGAGGTTCTAACTAGATTCCAATATGTTAGAATTCCCCTTGTTCCTCTTGAATCCACAACATTCATTCACATCTTTCCCATACCACTTTCATATTTTTGGAAACTTGTTCCTTTTTCATTTTACTTTCCTGGTTACAAAGAATATCAATATTATTACTTAAATATAGGTCCTTGACACACCTCTACTTTGAAGGGGCATTAACACCCCTTATATTACATGATATGGTAATCATGTCTCTTTAGGGGTTCTAGACCCCTCTTTTGAATTACCAATATAATTTTATTTTCTGGTAAAGAGAAGTTTAACCAACCTAGATTATACTCCTTTATCTTTGTTTGCTTATGCTTCCCTAGCTCTTGTTTGATAATTTGAAGATTTTTGCCTTGGTAATATAAGGGGTAGATCTTATTATTCCATTCCTCAATAGTATTTCATAACTTTCCTCTTAATTAGATATATCCTCTTTTGGCTCTGCTAAGGAAGCTTTTGACTCATATTGTTTATTTTCTAGTATTTCCTTGTTAATGATATAGATATTAACATTTAACATTACATTTTCTCTACCACTTTCCTTATGATGAATGGTGCATGGTACTTCAAGATAATCTTTAATATCTAATGAGGTGCATTTTTTAGTTTTAGCAAAAATATTCATCCCTAGATTGGGTTCAAAGTGAGTAGATGGTTCCTTGTTAATACTATGATACTATTGTACCATGTATTCAAAGCTCTTATCTGCTTTCTCTTCATAGGCTAAAGCCTCAAAATAATTGTATAACTTAAAATATCCTTATTTATTGGTATCTATTATTTATTTATTTTTTAGAAATTAAAAACCATCATCATCCATAATCATTTGTAAGTTTCTCTTGTGATTTTATACATATGTTTATGTTAGACCCTTCTTAGAGAATGATCGCTCAATATGTACCACATCATGAAATATTTACATCTAAAAGATATATTTTCATAATCCATGTTTTGTGTCCATAAATTATGTCCATACTTAAGAATAATTCTTAATGATAAAGGTGTACTAATATCAACCATGACCAATATTCAGGCAAAAATAGCCAAGACTTCATCTTTTGTAGTCTTTGCAATCTCAAGGAATTCTTCCAAAGTGTTGTCTATTGCATTAAAGGTATCCATTTCCTAGAATTTAATGGATAACCCATATATCCTGATCCAAACTAGTACTAAGGATAGATTTACATTTTTAGGTGCAAAGCTTTCAAACCAACAGGTTAGGAAGAGTCTTGCTCTTCCCATAAACCAATGACTCCCTTTTAGGACTCTATCTCTTTCCTCCCTAGAAAAAATGGCTAGGAAGAAATATTTGAGAAGAAAGGATAGACTTACTCCTAGATATTTCCATATCCTATCATTCATTTTTCTCAAAGATAAAGCCCCTTGCTAAGAACCATTAAATTTATCAATAACTACCTTATATTTGAGCAACAAGGATCACTGCTCTATGAGGTCTGAAGGATACTATAACTTAATATTAAGTAAACTTTACCAATATATCATATAGGGATTATATTATTTAAAAATAAACCTACAGTAATTTGCATGCAAAACTTCAAATAAAATGAAGGATAAATAAAATTAAGCTAAAAAATTCCTATGCCTAGACAAAATGTCTTACTTACATGATGCCCTAGCTCTTCATTGCTCCTCCCATCATATGAACCTTGGCTGACAAATATCTACAATTTTATTTTTTTAATACTTAAAAAATTGCCATTGCCCTTGTTTTGGATGTGATCTAGGGCTACGCACAACACACAGCAAGAATGCAGAAATTAACAATGCACAGGCAAAATTCCAGCAAGCTTCATTAAAAAAAAAAAAAAACAGAGGTCTCCTCTGCAATACACAGCGATCCCCCACCAAAAATCAATGGCCAAGAGTCCTCCCCCCTTCAATACAATGCATGCGCGCCTTTTTATCCTCGGCCGCCACCTTCTTCTCCATCATTACGCAAAGTGTGGGCCTCCCTCTAACCATCCACACGTATGCCCTGCAGCCGCATGCCATATTCTGCCAGATGCCCCGTATTATCATGGTCTGGGGTGGCCGAGTGCTCTGTGGCCGCCTGTCAAGCCTTCATAACATCATACCAAGGAATGCGCCTGGTCACTTGTCGTTTGGTGCCACGTGTCCCTGTAATCGCTCCATACTCGCGAGCCACCTGTCACTTCATGCCACGTGTCCCCTTGCATTGGTCTCTCGATCGCCGGCTGGTCAACGTCGTGAGCGTTCTTGTCGCGATATCGCGACGTATTTGCTCCAAGGCTTTTCTCTCCCCCTTGGTCGCGATATCGCGACGTTTTGACGTTGGGCTTCTCTCTCCTCCTTGGGGCCGCGATTCCGCTACACGTCACGAAATCGCGACGTCTAGGCCCTTCTTAATCGCTCTCCTCCCTTGGGCCGCGAAACCGTGACATGTCACGATTTCGCGACATCTCTGCGTTCCGTACTTGCTGCTTCATTTCGGGCCGCGAAACCGCGACATGTCACGATTTCGCGACATCTTTGTATTCCGTACATCTTGGCTCGGAAGTGTCACGATTTCGCGACATCTTTGCATTGTTGAACCTTGCCTCTGGATATGTCACGATTTCGCGACATCTTTGCGTTCCGTACACCTTGGCTCGGAAGTGTCACGATTTCGTGACATCTTTGCATTGTTGAACCTTGCCTCTGGATATGTCACGATTTCGTGACATCTTTGCATTCCGTACATCTTGGCTCGAAAGTGTCACGATTTCGCGACAGTTTGGCGTTCCGACTGCGCTGCTTGAGAAATGTCACGATTTCGCGACATTTTGGCCCGCTGGAGCCCTTCTTCAAAAAGCGTCGCGATGTCGCGACATTTTGGCCCGCTGGTGCCCTTCTTCAAAAAGCGTCGCGATATCGCGACATTTTGGCCCGCTGGTGCCCTTCCTCAAAAAGCGTCGCGATATCGCGACATTTTGGCCCGCTGGTGCCCTTCCTCAAAAAGCGTCGCGATATCGCGACATTTTGGCCCGCTGGAGCCCTTCTTCAAAAAGCGTCGCGATATCGCGACAGTTTCAGTACTTAGAAGAAAATACATTTTTGGGTGATGCAAGATTGCCCTTTGCCTCCGGATGCTCCTGCATCAGACACCCGAGGTGAGTTTGAGAAGTGACCTCACTTCTGACCGTTCCGAGGTAGACCCAAGCGATCAACCTCTGCCTTGGACAACCAAGTTGCATCTTCTATGGGCCTGCCCTTCCATTTGACCAAATACTCAGAATAACTCCTGTTTCGAGTACTGCGACCCTCACGGGTATCAAGAACTTCTTCTATCTCGTCTGCTACTGGGATGACTGCTGGAATGCTCCACAAATCCGAACTTGGCATCTCACTGTTTTCTCCTTCATGATATTCGACCAGATCGGAGATGTTGAACACGGGGGAGATGTTGAGCTCGCTAGGTAACTCCACCTCGTAGGCATTGCCCGAGTCCCGTTTGCCAATGATCTTGCACGGCCCAAACTTCTTCATTTTGAGTTTGTTATAGGTCTTGGCAGGAAACCGCTCCTTCCTCAGATAGACCATGACAGAATCTCCTACTTGGAACTCTTTAACTCTGCGTTTTTGATCCGCCCTTGCCTTGTACCGAGCATTCATCTTGGCAATGTGTCTTGTCACTTCTTCATGCACTCCTTTCAAGTGTTCGAAGAAAGTCTTCTGCCTCAGCACTTGCATTTCTCCCTTGTATCTAGCCTTCTTAATTCTGAAGCGTTTCTCGGGCTACTTCCATAGATAATCTGGAAGGGTGACCTATTGGTACTCCGATTGACCGAGCTGTTATACGCAAACTCAGCTTGCGGTAGAACCAGATCCCATCCTTTGGGCTTGTCCCCTACCAAGCATCGCAGTAGGTTGCCCAAACTCCTATTGACCACCTCTGTTTGGCCATCTGTTTGGGGATGATACGCAGAACTGAACTTTAGCTCCGTCTTCAGTTTCTTCCACAGGGTCTTCCAGAAATAACCTACAAACTTGGTGTCTCTGTCCGACACAATGCTTCTTGGCAGCCCATGAAGGCGTACCACTTCCTTAAAGAACAAACTAGCCTACATGGACCGCGTCGCTAGTCTTCCGGCACGGGATAAAATGTGCCATTTTCAAAAATCTGTCCACTACCACAAAGATGGAATCATTCCCCCTCTGCGTCCGAGGCAAACCAAGCACAAAATCCATACTAATATCTTCCCACGGTCGCTCGGGTATAGGTAGCGGTTGATACAAACCAGTAGGCTGCCTCACACCCTTTGCCATCTGGCAAATCTTGCAACTCTGCACAAACTTTGCCACATCCTGCTGCAATTGTGGCCAGTAATAGTTTTCACTAACCAATGAGATGGTCTTGTCACGACCAAAGTGTCCAGCTAAACCCCCACTATGCTTTTCTTTAATGAGGTTCTCTCTCATTGAGCTCCTTGGAATGCACAATTGGTTCCCTCTGAACAACATCCCCTCTTGAACCAGGTAATCCAACCACCTACTCCTATCCAACGTAACAGGTGTAGTGCAGGCCTTCCAAGCTTCTGCAAAATCGGGGTCTGTAGGGTATAAGTTCTTGAGCTCAGCGAACCCTACAACCTCCACTCTCAGTTTTGTCATCAGACATTGCCTCCTACTCAATGCATCTGCCACCCTATTGGATCTTCCACTCCGATGCTTCAGCACAAAGGTATAGCTCTGCAGGAATTCTACCCATTTGAGGTGCCTCTGATTCAATTTACCCTGGCTGTTAATATACTGCAGCGCTTGATGGTCGGTATAGAGAACAAACTCTTTCGGCAACAGGTAGTGCCTCCACTTCTTGAGCGCTTGCACTATGGCGTAGAACTCTTGGTCATATACCGAATACTTTCGCCTGGCATCATTGAGCTTCTCACTGAAATATGCAACAGGCCTACCCTCTTGGCTCAATACTGCTCCTATCGCATTGCCACTCGCATCGCAGTCCACCTGGAACACCTTATTGAAATCTGGAAGTGCTAAGACGGGTTGCTCAGTGACCTTCTTCTTCAGCATAGCAAAGCTTTTATCTGCTCCAACTGTCCACTGGAATTCCTTCTTGTTTCCCTTCATTGTCTCAGTAAGAGATGCACAAATACTGCTGAAGTTTCTAATAAATTTTCTGTAGAAACTGGCCAGACCGTGAAATGATCTAACCTCGGTCACACTCCTTGGGACAGGCCATTCTAGGATAGCCTTCACCTTTTCGGGGTCCATTTTGAGACCGTTAGCTGATATAACAAAGCCCAGGTATACCAGCTCCTTCTTCACGAAGTTGCACTTCTTCAGATTGATCAGTAACTGCTCTTCCCGCAGTTTCTCAAACACCTTTCTGATGTGCACCAGGTGTTCCTCTAAGGTCTTGCTGAAAATCAGTATATCATCCAAGTAAACAATCACAAATCTGCCCAAAAATTCTTTCAAGACTTCATTCATCAACCTCATAAAGGTACTAGGTGCATTGGTTAGCCCAAATGGCATGACCAACCACTCATACAACCCCTCTCTGGTTTTAAAGGCTGTCTTCCACTCATCCCCTTCTCTAATGCGGATCTGATGGTATCCACTTTTCAAATCAATTTTTGTGAAGTACTCAGCTCCACTCAAGCAATCCATGATATCATCCATCCTTGGTAGTGGGAATCTGTATTTAATGGTGATCTTGTTGATTGCTCTTGAATCTGTGCACATCCTCCATTCTCCATCCTTCTTGGGTGCTAGTACTGCTGGTACAGCACAAGGACTAAGACTCTCCCTTATCAGGCCTTTCTTCAACAGATCTTGAACTTGTCGATTTAATTCTTCAGTTTCCATCGGTGTCATTCGATGTGCAGCCTTGTTTGGCAAGCTCGATCCAGGCACCAAGTCGATGTGATGACTGATCCTCCTAACAGGTGGTAAACCTTCAGGAACATTGTCAGAAATGATATCAGGGAATTCTTCTAACAGTCCCATGACTTCCATTGGAATCTCCTTGCATCCTTCTTCCCTAACTCTGGGGATTATAGCATAACACACATGATCCGGCTTCAGGCCTTCCAAAAATTTTTTGCCATCAACTAGACAGATTCGTGCACTGCTGCATACCTTCTCATCAGCCTCCTTCAGGGGTTTCAACTTATGGCGAACTCCATTCTTTGACAGAGAATAGGTATTAGCTCGACCATCATGGACAACACTTCGGTCAAACTGCCATGGCCTCCCAAGCAGTAGGTGACATGCATCCATGGGCAAGATGTCACATAACACTTCATCTTGGTAAGTTCCAATGTTGAACTTCACCAGACATTGTTCACTCACCAGCACCCGATGGTCCTTTTGCAGCCATGCAATCCGATAAGGGTGCGGGTGTTTTCTCCTTTCCAACCGTAGCTTGGAAACCATTTCCTCGGAAACCAAATTGTCAGTGCTTCCATTATCAATGATGATATTACAGACCTTGCCTGCGCACTTGCATCTTGTTCGAAACAGGCTGTTCCTTTGGTTCGCCTTTTCTTCTTCATTTAACAGGGCCCTTCTGATGATCATGGCTTCCCCTCTTTCTACCTCCTCTAAGTGCTCAGACTCTGCACCTTCGTCTGCTACAGCAGCTCGGGCCTGACCCTCGGGTCTTCGGTTTGGCCTCTCTTGATGCTGCGGGCAGTTGTATGCCCTGTGTCCTTCCTCTCCGCAGTTGAAGCAGGTTCCTCTGAAGACACCTCTTCCAAACCCTCGCCCCGACCTACCTCTTCCTCTTGGGTAGTTGTTGCTCTGACCGCGTGGGCGTTGGGCATCCTCCTCCTTCACTTCTTTTTGCCTTTGGTTGCTGCTAGCTTCTCTAGCTTTCCCAAAATCTTTGTATCTTCCACCAGCTCTTCCACCCCTATCCTTCCCTCTCTGCTTACCATCAAATCTTCTATTTAGTTTCTCCTCCACTTTTAATGCAAACTGATATGCATCTTCTACTGTGCTCATTCTAACCAGCCCCAGCTCTTCTTGAATGCTGGTTCGCAATCCATTTATGTAACGTGCGACCTTCTCTTTGTTTGCCTCCGAATGGCCGGTTCTGATTGAAATCTGGTAGAACTCCTCTGTATATTCCTTGACAGACTTACTAGCCTGTCGAAGACTCTGCATTTTCTTCAATAAATCCAGCTCATAATCTGCAGGGATGAACTGCCTCTTTAGTTTCTCTACCATCCTATCCCATCTGGTGATCCTTTCCTTTCCCCTCCTGTTTCTTTCTAACTGCACTCCCTTCCACCAGATGCTAGCATGTCCCTTCAGCTTGGATTTCGCAAACCTGATCCGATTTGGATCTGATATCTCTTCGTATTCAAAATACTCCTCCATGTCATTAATCCAGTCTATCAACTCCTCAGGGTTGAGGTTTCCAGAGTAAGTCGAGACGTCAAATTTTGGCTTCTTCCCAATCTGGGAGATGGCTCTATATAGCCTAGCCTCTGCTGGATCCAAGGCCTCTTCCTCATCAGAAGCAACTTCTTCTTCCCACACTTCATCTTCGCTGGGTTCTTCCCTTCTCGGCTCGACTCCTCTTCTTATTTCCTCTTGCAGGGCCTCAACTTGCCTCTGCAGGGCTCTTAGATCGACCTCCTCCCTTCTTGCTTGCCTATTCCTCGCAATACCACGTCCTCTACGCGGAGGCATCCTGCTTTTCCTTCGCAACCCACAACCACGTCCTGGCGCAAACTGCCTCACTGTCGGCGATCGGTTTGCACTCTCAGAACCAACCCGCTCTGATACCACTTGATCTAGGGCTACGCACAACACACAGCAAGAATGCAAAAATTAACAATGCACAGGCAAAATTCCAGCAAGCTTCATTAAAAAAAAAAAAAAAACAGAGGTCTCCTCTGCAATACACAGCAATCCCCCCCAAAAATCAATGGCCAAGAGTCCCGCCCCTTCAATACAAAGCATGCGCGCCTTTTTATCCTCGGCCGCCACCTTCTTCTCCATCATTACGCAAAGTGCGGGCCTCCCTCTAACCATCCACACGTATGCCCTGCAGCCGCATGCCATATTCTGCCAGATGCCCCGTATTATCATGGTCTGGGGTGGCCGAGTGCTCTGTGGCCGCCTGTCAAGCCTTCATAACATCATACCAAGGAATGCGCCTGGTCACTTGTCGTTTGGTGCCACGTGTCCCTGTAATCGCTCCATACTCGCGAGCCACCTGTCACTTCATGCCACGTGTCCCCTTGCATTGGTCTCTGCAGTCGCCGGCTGGTCAACGTCGTGAGCGTTCTTGTCGCGATATCGCGACGTATTTGCTCCAAGGCTTTTTCTCTCCCCCTTGGTCGCGATATCGTGACGTTTTGACGTTGGGCTTCTCTCTCCTCCTTGGGGCCGCGATTCCGCTACACGTCACGAAATCGCGACGTCTAGGCCCTTCTTAATCGCTCTCCTCCCTTGGGCCGCGAAACCGCGACATGTCACGATTTCGCGACATCTCTGCGTTCCGTACTTGCTGCTTCGTTTCGGGCCGCGAAACCGTGACATGTCGCGATTTCGCGACATCTTTGTATTCCGTACATCTTGGCTCGGAAGTGTCACGATTTCGCGACATCTTTGCATTGTTGAACCTTGCCTCTGGATATGTCATGATTTCGCGACATCTTTGCGTTCCGTACACCTTGGCTCGAAAGTGTCACGATTTCGTGACATCTTTGCATTGTTGAACCTTGCCTCTGGATATGTCACGATTTCGTGACATCTTTGCATTCCGTACATCTTGGCTCGAAAGTGTCGCGATTTCGCGATAGTTTGGCGTTCCGACTGCGCTGCTTGAGAAATGTCACGATTTCGCGACATTTTGGCCCGCTGGAGCCCTTCTTCAAAAAGCGTCGCGATGTCGCGACATTTGGCCCGCTGGTGCCCTTCTTCAAAAAGCGTCGCGATATCGCGACATGTTGGCCCGCTGGTGCCCTTCTTCAAAAAGCGTCGCGATATCGCGACATGTTGGCCCGCTGGTGCCCTTCCTCAAAAAGCGTCGCGATATCGCGACATGTCGCGATTTCGCGACATTTTGGCCCGCTGGAGCCCTTCTTCAAAAAGCGTCGCGATATCGCGACAGTTTCAGTACTTAGAAGAAAATACATTTTTGGATGATGCAAGATTGCCCTTTGCCTCCGGATGCTCCTGCATCAGGATGCCTGACTTCATAGGGTCGTATCTCCCTCAATACTACTTGAATTCCTTCATATGACCCTTAGCAAAGATATGAATCCTAAAAGATGAGAGGTTTTTTTGAAAAAAATCCTTAACGGTATCCTTATTTTGAAAAACTATCTTCACATGGATGTATCTGCCTTAATATTGATTGGATTATTTTGTATGACCACTCATTTCAAATTTTTTCAAATTCTATACAAAATGGTGCATTGGAAAACTATTTTGATTGACAAGCATTTACTTATTTTAAATATCATTATTTAAATAAATGAATATTTATAAAAATATTTTTTAGATGAGATATGTAATTCTTTAAATTTGATTTTAGTTAAAGTTATTTAAAAAAATAGAAAACAATATGAAGAAATATTATATGTAATCAAGTTTCTATGAATTAGTGCTTTAAAAGGAATTTAATTCATCTATATACTATTATAAACATTTGGATATCATTTTATAAAATCACATTAGAGACAAGATACATTTTACCTTGTTATTAATATCTTGTCTTTCATCAATACTCTAAATAAACTTTGCAATATCTGATTGTCTTTGATGGTGTCAAAATTAACCAAGTTTTCAAAACTTGAAAAATGACCCTTGACAAGGATTTTTCTTTCCTAGAAAGGGGACTTTGTCCTAAGATATGTCTAAGGAAAACTCACTCATGATTTTTTTCAAGATAGAGTTTCTTGAAAAGAAAGGTTTTTCCAAGTTCTTTGTGGGATTGGAGCTATGATTGGCCATTGTAATTATGCATGGCCAATTATTAATCCATAAGTGTTACTCAGTTTGTCAGAAACTACAAAAAATACATTAAAAAGGCCATGTAAAAAACATGTTATTTGGATTTTAAAATTTGATGCCTATCCTTATCTTTGTCCCTTGCAATCACCATTTTTCATGGGCTTTTAGTGCATGGAGTTATCTTCTCCCAAATGAACTAAGTTTTACTTAGACTGTTTTTTGCTGATCTTCCTACATTCGCTTGGTCTGACAATTTTCTCTTCATAGATCAAGGAATATTTCTCAAAAAGATATATCTTATCTTATTAACCTACATTTAATGCTTTTTCCTACCTACTTTTTATAATTGTGCATATAATGATACCTTATACAACCTTGTTTTCTATTAATACTACCTTACCTTAGTTATTTTTCACTTTGAACTTCCTATTTAAACATGTGTGCAATGTGTCCTTATGCTTACCCAGAGGTCTCCTACAATAGTTTAGTCAAAAAAATTTGCAATAGGTTTATTTTCTCCTTACTAGTAAGCGTACCTTCTTCTTTTCAATTCCTTTTGTACCTTTTTTTTTTTTAAATTCTTGTACTATGATTGTGCAAACATCTCTTCTAGGTGGTTTTGAGTTTAACCTACTACAATTTTGTATTTGTTGTCTAAATCCTTTATAAATTTTCCATATTTGAATCATTTTATCCTGCATTATTGGTTGTTACCAAAAATTATTCAACCTAGTTCATGCATATGAGTTCGTCCATTGAATTTGTCACAAAGGCATAATTTCATCTTTATCTTGTATAATATTTCTCTTCATCACTTGTGTGTGTCAACTACACTGAGTTTTAAGTATTTAGGATAAAAGTATCTCAAAGTCTTGGGTGTCTCGTGTTTTGAGTGTTCTCAAAAGGAATCATTTATATGAAGTGTTCAGTCCCAATACAAACACATTTCCTACTATACATCTTGTTCAAATCATTCTCACATGTTAGTAAAGTCTTCTCAATATTTCTGTTGTAATAACAATAATAGTCCTAAAAGATAATTTCTATTATAATTTTTGTTCCCTAATGCATATATGGTCTCATGGTCCTCATATGAGTACTATCACAAATTTTAAATTTTTGTAAGTATTTCTATCAAAGCCTTATGGACATGTCTAGCCTAATGAACAATCAAGTCTTATTAATAGTATTTTAACCTCTCTTATCTATGCAAGTCAATCCCCACATCATGTGATCCTCTCTTGTGGATGAGACCCTATGGATATATCTTGGTGGGCATATAAATCCTTGCATTACTTCTTCCCTTTTGCTTACCTTCTCCACATCCATCTTAGTCCATGCAAGGTTGAAAATCATGAAGGTGAGGTTTGCTAAGACACTTTTTTTGATATTCTATAAATAACACCTGAGTTTTTTTAGTCATTATGAACGTAATTCCTTTCACAAATAAAAGGAAATTCAAGTAAACTCTACAAAAAGAAACCAAGATCGCATTTGTTTTTCCTTAGGAAGTTATCATGAATAAAACTTTATTAAGTCTATGAAGCATAAGAAAGAGATATCAATGTTGATTGAAAATACAGTCGGTGAAGAGATTTTGAGATGGTAAAAGTGTTAATTTTCAAGGAAACCTTCTCATGTCTTAAGCTGATAATTATCCATGTTCTGCATATGGATAGGGGGACTAACAATTTGGTGACAACAAAGGAAAAAGTGTTTACCTCTATGAAGCCTTTAGTAATAAGAGTTGTTTATAGATTTAAGCATCCATTAGAAGATGTGGTAGTGACTCCCAATTCAAAGGAAATGGAGACCTAGGTGAAGAACGAGGAGACACTCCTCAAATTTGCTGGAGTAAACAAAATTAAGGACCCCAAAGAAGAAAAAAATTCATACCATAATAAGAGCTTCCAAAGTCAATTTTAAAAAGGAGATCAGAAATGGAATTGTGTTTCTCAACTGCATCAAAGATGATGTCAAGTCTAGGTGTTTCAAGACTTGGATGTTCCTACTTTTGAAGCTTATATTCTAAAATAAGCTCATTAATTGGGCATATGTGACTTACCAAGAATTGATTAAATAGTTTTGTAGCATTCTAAATACCAAATAATTTTATATAATATTTTATTTGGTTTGTATTATTTTGGTATTTATGACAAATAAATAATATTATAATTTAATAAGAATATTAAACAAGGGTTGCTAGTTCCTAATGTTACCTCATGTTCTATGTAAAAAATTGGAAATGCAAGGGAGTTTCATTTCTGATAAATTCCTAAGGCATGTCGAGATCCTTACCATGGAAAACAACATGAGATTATTAAAGGATATTATGAAGGTGATACACCCTTATGTGGATTAGTATGTATAAAATGCAATAAATTTATATATTAAGGTGTTTACAGAAGTGAGCAAGCTAGTGGTGCCCATTAGGACCATTGTGTTGGAATTATGTTGAATATTTTCTATGTTATTCAGGAGGGGTTAAAATTTGAAAAGACTTTACACTCTGTAAAAGTTTCCTCGTTGAGGTTTGGGGTTGAGCTAGGTCCTAAGCATGGGTATAGGGGCGAAAGTCCCTGTTTGGTGGTCCAGGGGTGTTAGCCTCCAGGGAATTTTTTTGGGGGGTTTAATCTATCTTTAGAATCATATAGGTGTTTTTTGTGCTAATGTGATGTCGGTCCATGGTTTTGTGCCCATGGTATTGTAAAACCCTTCTTGTGTTCTTGGTATATAAAGCAACACTTGCATGAGGTTTTGGTAAGAAATTTGCAAGAAATGTAATCACAAGAGAAAAGTGAGTGAAAGGATATTATTGTATTGAAGATGGTCAAGTTTATACAATAAGGAAATATTCTTGCTAGGGATTTTTTTTTGAAAGGTTTCCTAGGATAAATTCTTGTGTAATGTGTTCTTCTCTACTTTTCCTTTGATTCTGTAATTGTTGTTTTTCTAAAATTTGTTTATTGGGGTATTATTTCTCTTCATTTGGTATCAAAGCTAGGTTTTAGCTTTTTTTTAGGAATAAGGGTTTCAACCCTAGGATAAATTGATTCTTGAGTGGGAGTAGTGCGTGAAAGAATCTAGGCAAAGGAAAAATGATCGGAAGCACATGGGTAGAGACTAAAAAATTTAATGGATAAAATTTTGAGTTATGGAAACTCAATATGGAGGATCTGTTGGTGGATAAATATCAGTGGGTTGCAATCTCAAGAGTAAAACCAACAGGAATGATAGATGAAGAATGACTAAATATCGATAGGAAGACAATAATATCTATCAGATTGTGCCTATTTTATTTGGTATTATTGAATGTATCGACAAAGGCCACGATAAAGTTGTTATGGAAAAAATTTAGAGCACTGTATCAGACAAAGCCACTGGTAAATAAAATCTTTCTCTAAAAGAAGTTGTATTCTCTTCAAATGAATGATGGTAACTTTGTGATTAAACTTCTAAATGCTTTTAACTTTGTGGTAAGTCAATTAAACTTTGTATATGTAAAAATGGATGAAAGGAGAAAGTGTATTACTTTACTTTATTCATTACCTGACTCCTAGGATAACCTAATTATGGCTATCTCCAATACTACTTCTACATTGAAAGTAGAGGATATAGTAGGAACATTGCTATTTGAGGAAATGAGATGAAAATATTTTGAGGATAATCATCAAAAGGATGCCTTGGTTGTGAGAGGTCGTTCTCAGGAAAGAAGCAAAAAGAAACCAAAAGAAATGAGATCAAAATGTAGGGAAAAGTTTGTTGTTCCTGATAAAAGAAAATTTTGAAATTGGAGTGAAACAAGGCATTATAAAAGAGATTAAAAATCTAAAAAGGATGCTGAAGGAATGTATACAAAAACAAAGACCACAAATGAAGATCCACTGGACCCGTTCATAGCTACATCATACTCAAGTGAACACCATGACTCATGGTTGATTGAATCAAGCACTTATTTTCATATGACTCCTCATAGGGAAGGGTTTTGTGAATATGAAAAGATAAATGGAGGTGAAGTCTTCTTGGGAGATAATTCGACATAGAAAATAATAGGTCGAGGAAGAGTCAAATTGAGGTTAAAATATGGAAGAGTTAAAAATATCCCTAGTGTGTTGCATATTCTAGGTTTGGAAAGTAATCTGATATCCGTTAATAAGATTAATGATGCAGGTGTGACTGTGGAATTCAATAAAAATAGTTGCAATATGGTTTGTGGATGCTTAGTGTTGGCAAGGGGAGTTTGTACAGGAACTTTGTTCAAACTTGAGACTAGCACTATAAGTATTGATTGCAATAACTATTTAGATATAAAGGAAATTAATACAGTAGAAGAAGCTCCAAGTATTCCTGTAGTGAAGATAATATTGTTGTATCAATGCATGGGGCACATTGGTAAGAAAGGCCTTTGAACATTGAAAATGAAAGTTATGGTTGAAGGAATTTCTAATTGCCCATTAAATTTTGATTTTTGTGAGTACTTTGTTTTTAGAAAGGAAACCAAAGTTAAGTTTCCAAGTAGTGCTACAAGATCTGAAGGAATTTTGCATCTACTTCACAGTGATGTATTTGAACTTGCAAAAATACCATCACTAGGTAAATCCATCTATTTTGTTACATTTATAGATGAATTATCAAGAAAGACATGGGTATACTTTTTAGGGTACAAATATGATATTTTCAATAAATTTAAAGAGTTCAAGGCTCTTGTAGAAAATTAGATAGATAAAAATATAAAGGTTTTGATAAGTGATAATGGTGGTGAGTATTTCTCTAATGAATTTGAGAAATTTTGAAAGGATTGTGGAATAGAAAGGCATAGAACAACTCTATATACTCAACAAAAAAATGGAGTTGCATAATGAATGAATAGAACTTTAGAGGTAGAAAACTGCCCTACAACATACGATTCTCAAGGCTGGATTCGTAAAAGAAAGAGAGAGCCTTGAGGTGAACTATGGGGGCTACATTGTTCTCTACACTTGGTGTAAAATATGGGGGAAGACTTCGCCAGGAATGGTTTAAGAACTCGCTCCAAGCCCTCTGGTTTTCAAGAATGTTTGAAGTATTCGTTTCAAGATAATCACCTATGTTTGGCCCTTCTAGATCTATGCTATAAAAGATAAATGACAATGCAAAAATATAGTATGCAAGAAGACAAGAGCTAACCCTATAATTATTCTTTATTTGATTTTTTTCTAACCCTAGGGTTTCAAGATAGAAAACATTCAAGCAAGGGCTCAAGAGAAGATGCACAAACAATATTAACCCTAGGTGTATGCTATATGTTTTTTATCTTTTAAATACCTATAATTCAATTAAATGTATTTCCTTTTAAATCAGATCTAGGATTTATAACAAAAATAGAAGGCACTCAACAAACAACCTAAAGATTAATTAGGACACTTATCTTATCCGGTGGTTGATCCTAGATTTTATCCTTTGTCCAACGATATCAACAATTCCAGTTTCAGCAAGATAACTTAAGAAACACTTAGAAAATATAATCAGCATTAGGGGGCCTTCTTAGGCCACTATACAATAATGCTTGGAGGTGCAAAAATCAAGCCCCATAGGTCCTTTTATCTAACTTTTAAAAATAAAAGTAAAAGTTGACCTTTGAAAGAAAGCAAGCATATCACAATACAATAGAATAAAATGATGAAACCACAAAACAAAATGTAGCAATATATCCTATATACAGTCTATGATACAGGTATGGGGTTTGGAATAGTATTTTTCTTTCATATGTATTTTGGTTGAAATCATACCTCGTAATAGGCGATCATGATTTTGCACAGGCAAAATCGTACCTCATAGAGACGTGGGCATGATTTCACAACAGTGAGGGAAAAAGCCTCAAATCAATATAAAATAAGTAATGTGTGATATAGTAAATAAAAATATGCATGTAGAAGAGAGAAATGACCTTTCAGACAGTGCATAAGTAGACAGAAGGTTTGAGACCACTCTAATAGTTGATATCTCCTTAGGGCTCCAACACAAATCCACCAAAGTGAGCAACAACAACAAACAATCCAATGCAATAGAAAATAAATCACACTCCACAATTGCAAGTTAACTTACTTGTGAGAGAAGAAGAAGAATTCATAACACTTAGTGAGCACTTTAAAATAACTGATTACGTTATTATATTTCCTTATTATCATTCATCATGATCTCAAAATGACTTCAAACCCTCCTTATATAGAAAATTTGAAGGTAAAATTGGTGGGAAAACTGAGGAGAGCCAATGCCAAACATGCTAACTTCAAGAAATTAGGGTTTCCTTATAAGCAAACCCTAAAATGTGAAATCGTTCCCCATTAGAGCCGACCATGATTTCACCTTATGTGAAATTGTGCCCCATCAAGGGTGATCACAAATTCTCATTAAGAGGAAAAAATAGAAGAAACATGGGTAAGGAACCTAGTCCTTGCCCTAGGTAGGTCTAAGGGGTCCTCTAGGAGGACTCAAGGAAGATTACCCACTAAAGTGGATCAATTTTCCGTGTCTACATTTTTCTCCCTCTTTGATGCATTTAAGGCCAATTAAATGCGTCAAAGAAATATGTAGACTCCTATGGGCTAGAAGACAACAAACACAAAGAAGGGGTGACCAGGTTTGGACAAAGGGGTGGTACAAAAGGGGTATCACGAAGGATATTTTGGACTTTTGCACACAAGGTAAGGCATTATTTACATTAATACCTCTATTCCTAGGTTTCCCCCTCGAGTTTTGAAAGGAATGAACATTCCTTAAGAAACTCTAAAACACAACAATAGAAAAAGCACAAAAAACACAAAGAACAAAGCAAACAATATAAAAAGCAGAGCAATGATCACTACGTACAACATGAATCTAATTTAGCTAGCATGAATTGCATGGATGAATAGAATAAAGAGAAATACATAAGGGAAGATAAGAGAAGAACAATAACAACAAGATCTCCCAAGAAGTTAAACCATAAAAAATGAGAGAAGCTGATTAAGAACCCTGAATGAAGGGTATTATGCCCAAAGAGAAGGTCCAAGTATGGACTAAAGACCCACTGTGGGCATAGTACTAGCTAATAAGGATAGATGGGCAAAAATATGGAGCGTAACCCACTATGGGTGATTACTCAAATAATCAGATAATGTAGCGTAACTTGCTATGGATGATTGCTCACTAGTGATTGCTATGGGACAATCCCTACTAGGATGTATGCCGAGACCTATTGAAAATGGTCAAGGAGCTTATCCTATAATGGGGTGTTGAGCCTGTTGAGTCAAAAGAAGCATAATACAATAGGGGTGATATATTATTGCTGATGTGAATGGTTTATTAGCAAGTACTAACCGATAGGGGTGTGTAAAAATGTGTATAGGCCAAGTCAAATGAGCATAACACAATATGAATGTTTGCATGTGCTAGAAGAAATAAGAGGGATAAAATAATGAGCAAATAATTATATGTGTGTGACCCTAGCTTGAAGTTTCAACTATTGAAAATTCAAAAGGGAGTAAATATGCAATCAAAAGAGAAAAGAATCTATATCCTTATTTGAACAACAAAAACTAAATATGAATAAGAATCATGCAAAGGACAAGGACATACCAAAAGAGGAATGCATTCCTTGAATTTGGAGAGAAATAATGATCATTGTAAAAACTTTCAAAGTCAAGGGACATAAGAAGAAGAGATAAGAGAAAAAAAGCAAAGAAAGATGAGAAGATAAGGGATGAAAATGCATGGGCCCTAGGTTGGGGTTTCACTAGGCATCAAAACCCTAGTGAGAGTGTAATGCATGTGAGCTATGACCTAACTAGGTATCATCACATGCCATTGTTGCAAATATCCAAAAGCTATATGAAGAAGTAGTCATGATCAAGCAACAATGTAATTATGACAAGCAGAAGTGCAAGAGAAATAGAATGTCATGCAATCATGCAAAGTATGACAAACAATCATATAATATGAGTAGGCAAGCAAATGCAGTATGATCTAAGCTAAAATGAAAAATACAATGCATATGATGGATCAAGCATAATATATTTTTAAATGCAATATATTCATAGGCTATTTAATATCTTTACCATCTAGATAAGCCAAACGATAGGCACCTAAACTAAACTTGGCCATTATGATAAAGGGCCCTAACCAATTGGGCTGAAACTTACCTTGAAGATCAACACAAGCATTAGTGTTCTTCTAGTTTTCCTTAAGGACAAGGTCCCCAACATCAAAATAAAGATTGTAAACTTTATTAGAATAAGATCATCAGAGTCTATCCTAATAGACTCACAAATTATCTAAGGCATGAATGTGCTTTTCATCCAACAGCTCCAATTGGTACAAACGGTTTGCATGATACTCATTGTCGATCGTGGCATCTTGCAATAAGATGTGCAATGAGGAAATCTCAAGCTCAAAAGGAAACACCACCTCAAACCCATATACCAAGATATATGATGAGACACTTATAGGGGTATGCACACTAGTGTGATATACCCACAAGACAGGGTAAAGTTGGATATGCTAGTCACGATCGGTCTTACTAACCAACTTATTTAAGATCCTGATGAAGGACTTATTGGATGATTCGACTTTTCCATTACCCTGATGTTAATAAGGAGTTGACCATCTATGTTGAATATTGTACTTAGCACAAAAAATGCGAACATACTTATTCTTGAAAGGAGTGTCGTTGTCAGAAATAATCATAGAAGGTATCCAAAACCTACAAAGAATTTAGTTGAAGATAAACTTAGAAAATTGAGTTCTAATTAGCTAGGGGTATGGCTTCAACCCATTTAGTGAAATACTCAGTCATAGTAATGATAAATTTGTGACCATTAGATGACACACAGTTAATATTCTTGATAATATCCAATATCCACATGGAGAATGGCCAAGGGGAAGAGATAACCTAAAGGTCTTGAGAAGGAGTATGAACAAGATGATCGTGACATTGACACTTATCATAGCATCAAACATAGTCACATGCATATTTATCCATAGAAGGCCAATAGTACCCCATCCAAAGGAGCTTTTTGGCAATATCATTACCGCTAAAATGGCCTTCACATGAATCTTTGTGAGCATCACTAAGAGCAAGCCCAACTTCATAAGAGTCAAGACATCACAGGAGGATGCCTTCAAAATAATGTTGATATAAAGTATTGTCTATTATGACAAATTAGAATGCTATTTTGTGCAAAATATTACACTGATTGTGATCTAAACCATTAGGCATCGAACCATCCTTAAGGAAATTAAAGATGTTGGTATACCATGGCTCAGATAGAGAAGCTTCGATAGTCAAATAATATAAAGGAACAAGAAAAGAACCAAGTGACACAGGCTCTTAGAGTTGTCTAATTATAATCAATGCTTGATCATCTTCTAACTCTAGAGGGAAAAAGGATGCAGTAGCAGCTGTGGCATCTGCATGGTGGTTTGAGGATCTAGGGATAGACTCTATGGTTACATGATCAACTGAGGACAACAACTTGGTAACAATATCCTTGTAAAGCACGAAGATCTATGTGGAAACTTTTGGGGCGAACAACGCAGAATACTGTGGTGGCCAAAAAAACTGGATAGCCTACCCGGATTCATGGCGGCTTCTGATTCCACCATGTAAATTCAAAAAAAAAAAACAATCTCCTTGTAAGGATTAATTTTATCATCTCGAGTATGATAAACATCATTAATATGATTGAATATAAGTTGAGAGTAACCAAAGATCAAAAGGACTCTAACCTGTAAAACTAAAGCTGCTCTAAGACCAAGGATCAAAGCTTCGTACTCTACAATATTGTTTGTGCAAGAGAAAAAAAGCTTGAAGGACAAGGGGATGAGTTGCTTTTATGGGGTGATTATAATAACTGTAGTACCAACGTCCTTCATGCATCGTGCTCCATAAAAATACAAAGTCCAAGACTTCAACTCTTCAACTTTGATGTTTAAGAACTCATCAAGAAACTCAATAACTATAAGATGGGCAACTTTTATGGGAGCGGAGGCTAACTGATCAACGACCACCTAAACCTTAATAGTCTTTTGACCTATGAAAGTCAAATCAAAATCACTAAGGATTGACACCCATTTAGTAGCTCCACCTGAAAGGTGGGGTTTAAACATTAAATAATGCAAAGGATCAAACTTTTCAACTACCAATGTATTATGACTGAGCATGTAGTGTCTTAAATTTTGAAAAGCAAACACTACGACAAGGCAAATATTCTCTAAGGAAGTGTACCTGGTTTCGTAGCTAACTAAATTTCTACTAATATAGTATATAGCTCGCTCTTAATTTTTATCATCATATTGGGCCAGCATGGCTCTCAAAGCATGAGCAATGGCTGTTATGTAAAGCATTAAATGCCTACCAAGCACAGGAGGAACTAGGTCAGGTGGGAAGTGAGATACTTCTTGAGATCATCAAAAGATTTATAACACTTAGAATCCCACTAGAAGACCACATATTTATTAAGAATCTTAAGAAAGGTTTGAAACTTATCGACTAGCTGGGTAATGAATTAACAAATAGACTAAAGCTTACCTTGCAGACTACACAGTTTGGTCAGGGTGTAGGGAGGAGACATGTCAGTGATAGTCATTATCTTAGCAGGATCCATATCAATGCCTCACATAGAAACTATGAAGCCTAACAACTTTCCATATGTGACTCCAAATACACACTTAATGGGTTTAAGACGAACCTTATACTGTCGAAGCCTCTCCAATATTCATCTTAAATCATGAACATGATCCTTTCATTCTATGGAGCGAGCTAGAAGGTCATCCACATAGTCCTAGATAATATCATGCATCATGTCATGGAAAATATAAGTCATGGCCTATTGATAGGTAGCTCCTACATTCTTTAGGCCAAAAGGCATGACCTTCTAGCAAAAAATGCCCCATGGAGTAGTGAATGTTGTCTTAGCCTGATCCTCAAGAGCAATCAAAATATGATTGTAGCCTAAGAAACTATCCATGAGTGAAAGCATTCCACATTAGATGGTGAAATCTACGATCTAATCTATGTTTGGCAAGGGAAAATAATCCTTGGGATATGCTAGGTTAATGTCCCAAAAGTTGGTACATATTCTGACTGTTCCTTGATTCTTAGCTATAGGAACGACATTGGAGATCCATTCTAAATAGTTAGTAGCTTTTATAAAATTGATGTCAAGGAGTTTTTGGAGCTCCTCCTTGACTAAGAGGGCAACCTTAGGATGCATATTCCTAAGTTTCTGCTTAACAGGCTTAGCACTAGGCTTAACTACCAAATGATGCATAACAAGAGAGGGATCAAGCCTTGGCATATCGACATACGATCAAGCAAAAATATCTTTATATTATCTTAATAGATTGGTCAATTTCTCTTGCCCGTCCATGAAAAAGGCTTTACCTAACTTAAGGATTCTAGGGGCTTTCTCAGAACCTATGTTCACATCCATGGTCTCCTCAATAAGGATGGACAACTCATCATCAATAGGAGGTGGGGCATGAATCACTCCTAATTGGTCAAGGTCCTCGGGAGACATAGAACCAAAGTCCACTTGAGAACTAGAAGACTCAACCTGCATTGCACAAGGGATAGACCCATCAAATAAAATATGATTATGAGGTGCATCCCTATCTTTGGCATACTGCTCAGGGGTTATGACCAACAAAGAAGGAGAGGGTGGCCTCTCATCCTCAACAATCCACTCTAAACCTTGATGAGATTCATCTAAGAGAGATTTTTGACAAGAAGAGTTGACTTGATCCTGGGATGATATATTGATTGATGATTCCTTATCAAAATTTTTAGGTTGCTTAGTTTGGTTGGATAAGGAATCTGATAAATGAATTTGAGCTAGATCATATGATGAGAAAAATTCAAATGGATGAGGATCGTCCAAAATAGAAATAACTTGGTTTTTAAATTCAAATTTTAAACATTGATGAAAAGTAGAAGGGATGACCTTCATTGCATGGATCCAAGGACTTTCAAGAAGCAGATTAAATTATGTAGGGCAAAATACCACATAGAACAATGTATCTAAAATCTTAGGTCCAACTTTAAGGGGAAGATATAATGTACCACAAGCTTCTTGGGACCCGTTAATGAAAGTTTTAATGATATCACCATATTTAGTTAAATATTTTTATTTTAATCCAAATTTTTGAAATATACGATATGTGCATATATAAAGAGAATAACCATTATCAATCATAACTCTCTTGATAAAAGTATCCCCAATAAATGTAGTGATTTAAAGAGAAGAATCTTCTTGTAAGTTTGAGGAAGAAATATCGGCATCCAAGAAAGTGAGATAATTTATCCCAAGAGAACTTACAATATTGGCCATATCACTAGGGGAAAAATTTAGAGGGACATATTTTTGTTTTAGAACATTAATTAAAGCTTCTCCATGAGCAAGAGAATTTTGCAAAATTTCTAGAAGAGAAATATTTGCTGAGAAACTCATTTCTTGTTGAGATCGCTTGATCTGCTGATTCTGCACTTGTTGTTCTAAAGTGGTTGTTATCATACCAACCATATTGTTATCATAATAATGTGGTACATTTCTATAAGAAACCTGATTAGCTACCTTAAGTATATTTTGGTTAGCAACGGATCCTTGTTGACCATTTGAGTATTGAGAATTTCCTACATCAAGATGTCCTGCATCAATCAAATCTTGAACCACATGCTTGAACTTCCTACAATCATTTGTCCAATGTCCTTCTAATATGCGACAAGTACAATGTTGACATGCTTTGTACCAATGATATGTAGTATCTGGTTACCTTATTGGAGGTAACTCAATTGCGTTGGCTTCTAAGAGCTATTTTAAAATGGCTTCCATGTTCATATAAATATTTGTAAATTCCTTTGTGGAGTCTTTTGAAGAATTATTTTTATAGGTTGTTAGTAATATTATTACCATGCCTACTATCCATTCCACTATCTCCTCCTATGTGTTTATTTTTATGTTGAGATCTAGTAGGTTTATATTCTTTGACTTTGAGTTGGCCTCTTATGATAAGAGCCTGTTCTACTTTTCTTAAATCAATTTCTTTATCAAAAGATGTGATAGTAGTAGTCTCTAATGTATAAGATAACTACTCTTGCAAACTTCCAATGAAATTTTCAAGCATATCCTCAGGAGATAAAGTATATCTCAAGCGTCCAACTAAAATTCTCCAACGAGCCAAGAATTCTGAAAAACTTTCCTCTTTACATTGTTTTAAATTATAAACATCTTCATTGTTACTTCCTTTTCAATATATGCACCAAATGTTTGAACAAATAATTATGTTGTCTCTTCGAAAATATTCAAGGAATAATTAGGTAGTCGATAGTACCATTCTAATTCCATGCCACCAAGAATCTTAGGAAATGTTTTAAGCAATAACATATCATCATATATGAGATAATTATAAGTTGTTCTAAATCTTCTTAAATGCTCTATTGTATCTTCTGCCCCTTTATATATGGACAAAACTAGCATAGAAAAATGCTTAGGATAAGGCCTAGTAGCAACAATAGGATCCAATGGTTGGTTACACATTCCCTTATAACTGTAAGTGAAGCTTGAAGGCTGAATCATCTCAACTTCTGAAACTAATTGCTTTACCATATTTGCCAAATTCTATACTTCTCGATTACTGTTATGCAATGTCCCTAGATTCTCTAAAGGAGGGATGTTAGAAATATTAATAATGTTGTGGTATGTGGTATCATTTTGGAGAGGATAACTAACATTTTGTGAAATGGAGGTAACAATATTGAGATAAGAAGATTGAGGAGGAAATTGAAAACCATTTTGAATGACACTACTAGTTGGAGGGACTTGTAAATTTCTTCCAATATTGGTGGTTATAGTAGTGGCATAAGTTGGATGATGAACATGATTACCATAATTCAAATATTCACTCAAGAAGTTATCATGAGATGGTCTAACTTGCTCAAGTAGGCTTCTTTCTTTAAAGCTACATCCAAGGCATGCTTTTTATGCTTGTAAAAGGTCCACACATGTTCAAAGGATTTGAATATAAGGTTCTCATCGGGTCCCTTAATAGGATCAAGACTATTATCAACCTCTTCTTCTTCAAGATTATGATTTTATCTATCAATTTGATAATTCTCTTGGAAAATCTTATAAAACCTTAAAAGAATTTATCCATTCCCAAGGTTGGAAGCCATTGGAAAAAAAGAGAAGGATTAAGGCAAAAAGGAGGGAACTAAGACCAATGAAAACAAGCACATGATATTATTTTTTTTAATGTTTTTTGATATAACACAAAATTAATGATCTTGATTAAATTTTTAAAGAAAAAAGGAGGTGTTCACGTCGATTTCACCAAATATGTAGAGGGGGAAAACCACCCTACCATGTACAATTCTCAAGGCTATATCTGCAAAAGAAAGAGAGAGCTTTGAGGTGAACCGCGGGGGCTACGTTATTCTCTAAACTCGATGTAAAAGAAGGGGGAAGGGTTTACCAAGAATTATTTAAGGACTCGCTCCAAGTCCTTTGGTTTTTAAGAATATTTGATGTATTCGTTTCAAGACAATCACCTATGTTTGGTCCTTCTAGATCTATGCTATAAAAGATAAATGATAATGCAAAAATATAGTATGCAAGAAGACAAGAGCTAATGCTAGAATTATTATTTCTTTGAATTCTTTCTAACCCTAGGGTTTCAAGATAGAAAACCTTCAAGCAAGGGCTCAAGAGAAGATGCACAAACAATATTAACCCTAGGTGCACATTATATGTTGTTTATATTTTAAATACCTAGAAATCAATTAAATGTATTTTCTTTTAAATCAAATTTAGGGTTTATAACAGAAATAAAAGGCACTAAAAAAATAGCCTAAATATTAATTAGGATACTTATCTTATCTGGAGATTGATCCTAGATTTTATCCTTTGTCCAACGATATCAACAATTCCAGTTCTTGCAAGATAACTTAAGAAACACTTGGAAAATATAATCAACGTTAGGGGGCCTACTTAGGCTGCTATACAATAATTCTTGGAGGTACAATAGTCAAGCTCCCTAGGTCCTTTTAGCTGACCTTTAAAAATAGAAGCAAAAGTTGAACTTTGGAAGAAAACAAGCATATCACAATATATTAGAATAAAATAATGAAACCATAGAATAAAATACAACAATATATCCTATATGCAGTCTATGATGCAGGTTTAGGGTTTGGAATAGTATTTTACCCCAGACATAGTCTGGTTGAAATCATACCCCGTAATAGGCAACCACGATTTCGCATTGGCGAAATCATATCTCATAGGGACCCAGATGTGATTTCGTAGAAGTGAGACTAAAAGCTTCACATCAGTGCAAAATAAGTAATGCATGATACAATAAATCAAAACATTCATGTAGAAGAGCGAAATCACCTGATAGACAACACAAAAGTAGACAGAAGGGTTGAGATCTCCCGAATAGTTTATCTCTCCTTAGTGCTTCAACACAAATCCACCAAAGAGAGCAACAACAACAAACAATCGAATGCAACAGAAAACAAATCACACTCCACAATTGCGAGTTTGCTTACTTGCAAGAGAAGAAGAATGCAAAACACTTAGTGAGCACTTTAAAATCACTTATTGCATTATTGTATTGCCTTGTTATCATTCATGGTGATCTCAAAATAACTTCAAAATCTCCTTATATAACATATTTAAAGGAAAAATGGGTGGGAAAATTGAGGATAGTTGATGCTAAATACACCAAATTTAAGAAATTAGGGTTTCCTTAGAAGAAAACCCTAAAATGTGAAATCATACCCCGTTAGGGCTAACTACGATTTTGTCTTATGAAAAATTGTACCTTATCAAGGGTGACCGTGATTTTGCATAAAGAGACGAAAACAAAAGAAAAGGGGGTAAGGGACCTAGCCTTTGCCCTAGGCAGGTCTAAGGGGTCCTCTAGGAGGACTCAAGGAAGATTGCCTACTAAAGTGGGTCAATTTTTTGTGTCTACAAGAACATTGATAGATAAGACTAGAAGCATGCTAAGCGGTGTAGGGTTAGAAAATAAATTATAGGTATAAGCCATGTTAACTACTTGCTACCTCATCAATAGATCTCTTACCTCAACTTTGAAGGACAAAAATCCATAGAAAGTGTGGATTGGTAAGAAACCCTCTCTTAGTTATATAAGGGTTTTTGGTTGTAAAGCTTATATGTTGTAGATACCTAAAACACATCATGTTTGGGAGACTACTCATATGGGCATCCTTGCAGACCATATGAATGATCTTGGACCTTTCCAAGGCAAATCAATGGTTCTAACCACTCAATTTAGGCATCTTTGGCCTATTCAACCTCAGCCGCAGCTACCACCCCAACTAGGATCCTAGTTGCACGTAGGAGCTATGACTAGCTTTGCAACTGTCACGAACTATCGACCAAACCAAAATCAGTTACAATGGTCCTGACAATAGATTGAGGATGGTTTCAAGTGAGGAAGCCTCTGGATTCTTCCTCCCAACTTCTCCAACCTCCTAGTTCTTGATCTTGGCTTCCCAAGGAAGCTAGGATTAGGAATTGAGAGTGCTATAAGACCCCCCTCCAAATTAGGGAGGAGTACTAGAAGATTTTTCAATTGAATGTAGATAAGCCCTTTTGAATTGGAGAGCCACATACAACCCTTGAGGAGTGTTTACATGCTACCAATTTGGAGAATTATGACTGTGTTTGAAGCAATGAGAATCCTAGGAGCTTGAGGAGCAAGCTTTGCGAATTGAACCACATCCATTGCAAATTCAAGTGAACTTCATCGCCAACATGTTATAAAATGACAAGGTGACCCATGATCATCAATTACTCGAAGGAATTAGTAGATTCAAACCCTGGTTACAAGAGAAAAAGCACTTTCACCTTAGCCGCGGCTAACAGAGCCAACTATGTTTGAAACCTGTGGGTAGGGTTTGACACTCAATTTCCTTCATTTTAGTCATAGGAATTTCATTTCAAGTATGCAATTAGATAGATCTACTTTACATTAGCCTCCATTTATACTTTTTTATAGTTAATTATAAAAATTAGAGGTAGCTTTGTCCTTATTTTGTCACATTTACCAATTTGCATTAATCTTCTTAGATTAGACTTATTTCATGCTTTCAATGCAAATTTGATGTTAGATTAATTAGATCTAATTAGATTTAAGTATACTTTGTATTATTTTACCATTCTTGCATATATATTTGCTTACATTGACATATATTTATGTTTTATTACAAATCTAGTCACATTATTTACAAATATTCCACAAGAGCCTCATCATGAGAGGCTTCATATGTTCTTAATTATGCTATGTTGTTTCTTGAACACAAATCACAGATTCTTGACATCTTTGAAGTATTATTGGCATCCAATTCCTCCAAGCAAGTGAGAAGAAGACATCTATAGGCCTTGAGCAGCTCGTTTCAAATCTAGAGAACCTACGAATTGCACCAACCTTGTTTAGGGGCTTCAAAACATTGTATTCATTGTATCAAGATTTTGGTATCCCTTAGAGGGACCTACTTGTAATCGAGATTCACCATGATTTAATAAAATAAAGTCGCATATTCTTGTTAGTTCATTATTTTACATGCTTTATTATTTTATCTTTGGTACAATGATATCAATAGCTTAGGTGCATGTTTTTTAGGATCATACAGATGGCAATCATGATGGGAACTCACAAATTTAGTTTTCATTACTGATCTTTCTATGTTTTTGTGTTGCAGGTCTTAGTCATGCTTGATAGCTATGACGTATAGTGTTATCCACATTTGACACCCACGGTTAGCACCTCAGTCATGCTTGATAGCCGTGGCTGGAAGAAATCAGAGAAACAGATAGTAAGCAACCTATCTCTTCATCAGATGATGGATTCTAGGTAATTTTACCTTCTTTGTGATTTCCATGCTTATGTGTTTATCCTGTCAGTAGGCTAATTAGATCATCTAGACAAAGTTAAAGGGAAAAATAATGAAAATTACCTTGTTTGTTGTTAGTTGTTGCTGACAACAACAGCTAGCATTGTTAGTTGTGGTTGTCACCCGCAACTAAGATTTAGATGTCTATTAGCTATGGTATAGAACAATAGATAGCATTAAATCTCTATGTTAGGGTTCACTTACTTGGGGCCTATCTAAAGCTCAGTCTATCATATAGTTTTATATCTTTTGATTTGGAAAATAGCATTTAGATTTGCATCTTTTTGAATTCAAACGCAAATTTCCTAGGCCTATAGGAAAAATCATGGATGCTCTGATAAATTTTACTTTTATTGCAAAATTAAAATGAACCCTCACACACCACATAACATTTAAATGTTAGTGAGTTGGAATTCACACCCAACCACTAATAGAGTTCAATGAGGATGGGCATCATATCCATCCAATGGCTCAAATCCTACGAACGCGTTCTATTGGCCAATAATGACTCCAAGTTCCATCCTATCCATGCAAAATAGAACACATTCCCTTCGAAGGGGTGTATCATTGTGCACAGTGTGATGGGTGAGGATTGGCAGGACCTGTGTTCCCTGACTGGGTGTGGGCTTCATCTCCACACTTTGATGGATTTACGTGACTATGAATTTCATTGCCAATTTTTAAGCTGCGAGCATACAGGTGAAATCCATTAAACTAAACAAGTATATCATCAATAAATTTGAAAACACAATGAGAGTTAGTTTATGATTACAACACACCTGAAACACACTGAAATAGTTTAGGGATCACAAAGAAATTTTAAAAGAGATAATCACCCTTGTTTGCTTTGTTTTCTCTAAAATATACACAGGAGATAATTCACATTATGGTTAAAACACAAAGAGGTTGACCTCAGATAACCGAGGTGGAGGCCGAAGCTCTAGAAGACACACAAAACAACACATTGAAATCTCAACTACAAAATCCTCCCAAATGACATTTGGTGAGTATTAGAGGGGACAATTCAATGCACATGGATTCTATTCAGAACACCCTAGTTAGAGGAGATAATACATAATCCTCGAGGGATAGATCTAAGGGTGGCTCAAGGTCCCCACCATCCTAGGATAGATAACAATAAAATCCACCCAATCAAGGGTGGGAAGAGAGGGCTACTTCAAAGTGTAGGCCCTTACAAACTCCAAACAATAATGAACCTAGGAATTTCACGATTGACATGGCTAGACTTGGATAAAATGGTACTCCACCAAATAAACCATGAGAAAGTAGACAACTTGATGGAATTGAATGAGTCCTAGGGCAATTAGGATGTAGAGCCTCATCTGCACATACTCGCTCCATGAGCTCACACAGCGAGAGCACACATAGGCCTGCCAAGGATCTAGGAGAATGCTCAAAGCATTCTCGAAGCATACGTGCCCCATCAACCCACACATGCATAGATAAAAGATAATAACAAAATATGAATTCCATCTATACAGACAAAGGCAAGAGTATGGTAGACAAGTCTATTGGGGCCCACACCAAAAAAGCCCCTAGAACAAAATATAGAGTGTTTATTCATCTAAGTCATGACATGAATATGTGAGTTGTATTCTTCTATAAAATATTATCTATATTCATGTGAGAGAATTTTATTATTTAATGAGTTCTTGCCTGATATATGGTGAATGTATTTAATCTTGCATGTAGATTTGATCATTGAATATAACCCCTTTTATTTCATTTGGTATCAGAACAACCACTAGGAGAGTTTGTTACATTTGAGAGAAGGGACATTCCTTACCATTTGATGACATGCCCTTACATTTGTTTGATAAGTACAGATTTTGAATATTCCCTAGAGTGTTTTTCCAAGATGTCTTCGTCATTCTACATTATATTTGTATAAAAGTGCATCTTTAAGGTTTAATCGAATATTCCCACTTTTCTTATTTGGTTACTCTCTTAAGCTTAGTCCATATTGTAAAAAAATTTAATCTTATAATTTGAATGTCTTATTTTTTATTTATTTTAACCACATGTGACTTCATGTTCCCTATAACTAAAAGAGAGCCCAAGAATTCATGTGATTTCATTTTTGTTTAATAATTTTTTCTAAAGAATAAAGAAGATACATTATAAGCTGCAAACTTACTGCAGTTGGTAAGGGCTTTGGCCTCTCTTTGGGAGGTCCAAAGTTCAAACCCCACTTAGTATGAGGGGATGTGGACCCCTCATAAAAACTTGTGTAAACTCATTGAAAAAATAAGATACATTCTACACATAATGCTTGCTACAAATGAGTGTCTATGTGGAGTTTTTAGTGTTTAATATTCGATAGTTAGGCACAAACTACAAGGAGCCCTATGTGCATTTTTTGAAAGGTGATTAATGCATACAATGACCGTTGACCAGAGGATATTTAGGATTGGTTAGTTCAAAGAAAGCATATCATTGGTTGGAGGCTTCAATGGGAAGTACAACACGATGTGGTTGTATCTTCATTTTTATAGTACCATAATTGTGCCTTAAGACAAGCATTTTTTGCCTTACAAGTCGCATAATGAATAGTGGATGGATTGTTATCTAAAAAAAAGGGAATTAATTTTGTTTTGCTAAATGCATGGTTCTGGGATAAATTCCTTTCAAATGCTTAATTAAAGTCGTTTATATCCATGCATAGTAAGGATTAAATATTTGCAAGAAGAAATAAATCATATGCATATTAGGGATATTAAAATATGCACAAAAGGATTCCACTCCAAAAGAAGAGGTAAAGAAAGCTTATTTGTGGAATTTATGGTGAGAAGAGGGAAAAAAGTAGAGAGGGGAGGGTCCCGATCCCTTCCCTGCTCCCCTCCCCTGGTTCCTGCCCAATCCCTGGCTCTTCCCAGGTCATCCCTCCCTGGGATTGTTTGTTGCAGATGATCTCCTTGAGGGAGATCCTTCTCCTCTTTCTGCACCTCTCCCAGTTGGTCAGGGTTCCCTTGTTTGATTTTTTGGCCTGGTGCTTCCCAGGGTTCCTTGCTGTTTTCGAGATCCCTTCCCTTTTTTCCCTCAGGCTTCCCCTTGGGGTTTTTTCCAGGTTTTTGGCATGGATTTGGTTCCCTGCAATTCTCTGGGTGGTGGGGGTGATTGGTTGGGTTTTTGATGGCTTCATGGGGTTTCATTTGAGGTCCTTACAGCTTTGGGGGTGGTATGAGAGGGCCTCTTTCCCATTTTTGCTAGTGAATCCTCTCTGGCATCCTGTGGCTGTTGTTGGTCCCGTCCTTATGGGGAGGGCCCTCTTCGATTTCTCGCTTGGAGGCTTCTTCATGCTGGTTCTGCTCCTTGGTGGACACCCTGGGCATTTGTTTGGCCTTGGGGGGCTTTTTCTCTGCCTGGGCTATTCCCAGCCTCAGTCCCAGTTCCCTGAAGTTTCTCTTGTGCAAGGATGGGATTCTTGGCCCCTGTTGTTGGGGTTCTTTGGGTTCTACTGCAATTTTCAAATCTTAGGGGAATATGATCTATGCATGCAAACCTTGGATCCCCCAGGCTAGGCTCCCAGGGATCCCATCTTTGTGGTTGTTACCTCTTCCCGCCTGGGATCCCCAGTCCTTGTATCCCTGGTCCCTTAACCTGTTGTCTTTTCCTACTGGTTGTCCTGGGGGCGAGATTCTCTTGGTGGTGCTTTCTGGTTGCTTCCCAATGCACAGGATCTCCTCTTTGTTGGTTTTTAGCTTCTTCCTACTGGGTGGGATTCCCATTTTTTTTGGGCAGGATGGTTTCCCGTTGGGCGGGATGGTTTCCCGCAGGGCGAGATTCTCCAAAATCGCTGGGTTTCCCACTGGGCGATTTTTCTCATTTCTTGCTGGTTTTCTCGAGAGGCGGGATTCACTTGGTAGAGGTTTTTGCTGCTTTCTGCTGGGCGGGACCTACACTGGGATGGATTTCTGCTGCTTCTTGCTGGGCGGGATTCACTCTTTGGTGGTTTTTCGACTGCTTCCCGCTAGGCGGGATTTATATTATAATGGTTTTTTGCTGCTTCCTGCTAGGCGGGATTTACACGATGGTGGTTTTTAGCTGCTCCCCACTGGGCGGGATCTTCAAACTTACATTCCTTCAAAATTGATGGTTTCTCCCTGGGTGGGATTGTTCAAATTTACCTGTTCTTGCTAGGCGGGATTTCTGTTTGTTTTTCATTTTCAGGGTATTGGTGCCTTGGGCCCAAAATTTTGTTGTAATGGCTTATTCTCGACATGTTATTACCAACTCTTATGTAATCAGGTTTTGGGATCCTAGTTAAAACCCGTTGTAAATACAAACTCTACTTAAAAAAAAAAATATATGCACAAAAGATGAATTATAACGGTATTTCTCTAAAGGTTATCTTTAAGAAGCTATAAGGTGTAATTTTTTAAAAGAAAAATTGGCATTTTTCAAATAGGAGAAAAAATAGTTGAAAGAAAAGTGAATTTTTTTATTGAAATGTATAAAGAATTTTGTTGAAAGTGCATTTTTAAAAGTTATAAGGTGAATTGAGGTAAATTTTTGAAGGCTCATTTTTTATTGGAACTTTTATGAGATTAAAAAAGAGGAAATATTTGAGAAGAGAAAAGTTAAAATGAGATAAAGTGAATTGGAAAATGTTCAAAAATATTATTGGCACTATAATAAATTTTAAAGTGGACAATTTTTGAAAGTAAAAGTTAAGGGAAGATAAAATTAGAAGAGTTGATTAAAAAAAAATAAAGTGGACATTAATGTTTGAAAGATTACATTTTATTTAGAAATTCCATATTTACTTAGAAATTGGAAGACAATTAAAGGAAATAATGCATTTTACAAGGAATTTTATCGATGTCAAATGCAAATATTTTTCTCTTAGAATCTCAGTTACTTAAGGGGCCAAATTTCACTCCTAGGAAGATTGAAATGAATACTTGTAGTTGAAATTTTGGGATATAGTGACTAGAGTTAAAACATGTTCTCAAGGTATCACAAGTAAACATAAATATAAATAAGGGGATGCAAAAATATTCATGTTAATAACATTTGGGTTACTAGATGAAAGACGCATACATATAAGTAAGGCCAAAACTTCAAAAGATGTTTGGGATAAACTTTGCACTATATTCAAAGGTAGAAATGAAGCCACTATTCTTCACCTACAATCACAACTATATACACTAAGAGTTCAAGATGGTGAAAATATAGAACAATTTCTTAGAAGAATAGTAGACTTGAAATCAAAATTATAAATAATGAGAAAAAAGTTGAAGATAAGCTTTTAGTTTTAGTTGCACTAAGAGCACTTCTTGATTCATTTAAAACATTGGTCACATATTTCCAAGTATCAAATAGAAAGGTGTCATTTGAGAAATTAGTTAATATTCTCCAACAATATGAAGTATAAAATCATAAAGTAATACAAAAATCCTTTGATCTCATCCTCACCATAAAGTCAACAAGAATGGAGAAAAATATATTGTCATATACGTAGAAAATGACATTACTAAATTTTGTATATTTAATTCATTAAATCAATGGAATCAAGAATGTAAACCTTTCTAAAAAAATCACCAAAGGTAATATCAATCAAAGTAGCCCCTATATATACAAACACAAAACAATATCCAAAATAGAAAAATAAAAAAGTACATATGGTTCAGGAGGCACACGAATCAAAATCTAATCATGAAGAAGAATATGAATCAACACACAAGGTTCTTATGGAAAAATAAATATTCAAATCAAGTAAGAAAGAAGAGTTGAATCATAATTACATGGTCCCAAAATGTAGTGAATCTACTCAAAAAAGATAGCGTGAAGGAAATACTCTACAAAAATAGTGTAAAAAATAAGAAGAAATAATAAAGAAATTAAAAATATGCTCATGGTTAAAGATGCAAATTTTGACACATATGAAATATTTTGGAGGGCAGATATGGTATGTGATTTGAAATCCAAGATGTTGCATGTACAGTGTGACACTAGATACCTAGTACAAAAAACATATAAAGCATGTGATACTAGTGATTTAAGCATTGTTCATGAGCAATTGTAAGCTTACAGTGGTAAGGGCTTTGGCCTCTCTTTAAGAGGTCCAAGGTTCAATCCCCACACTATGAGAGGACAAAGTGCCCTCATAAAAACATGTGTAAAATCATTGAAAAAACACTATTCATGAAAATATTTATACAAAAAATGTTTGTGTTGATGTTTGTATTAAAGATGTAGAAAGTGTTTGTAAAAATGAAGCCCAAACTATTAGTATTGGTGAATATTGATGATACTATAAGAATTGTTGATGGAAACAAGGATAACTCTAGATATATTGATGATAGTTTGAGGTATACATATAATAACAAGGATAGTGATAGTCCAAGTTGTGTTGATGAATATTTAGATATTGATAGTTATGATGGTTTGAGGTATTATAAATCTATTAGCACAAGTTATGAATATTATTGTGATGATTTATTGCATTTAAATGGTATTAGAAAACAATGTGATAATAAATTTGGTTATTTTTGAAATACATACGAAAGGGATCAGTTCAAAAATGTTAAATAAAATGGGATACAAAGGTATAGGTTTGGGAAATATGAGCAAGGCATGAAGAACCTTTGGTACCAAAAATAATGCCAAAATATAAAGACCTTTAATTTACAGGACACAAAAATAACAATGAGTTTGTGATAGGGAATACTAATACCAATCTTGTAACATGGACTAATTTTGTGATAGAGAACAGGAAAACCAAATTTGTGACGAGTACCAATTGTAGTCACTATGGAAAAATGGACACATGTTAGAAAAAATGTTGGGACCTTCATTATTGTGTTTTTTGTAAAGAAAGTAATCACTTCCAAAAAAATTTCCAATATGAAGAAAAGAAAAACAACACAATAGATGTGAATTATGGATGGATAAATGTGATAGAATGGAATAGGATAGTAGAAATTTTGAAGTGTTTTCACAAAAAAAAAATAGTTTTTTAATCATGAGAAATGATTCATCCATAGATAATACTTTGTATCAAAAATTACCTACAGTGGTTGGACCTACAGAGGAAATGACATTTAAACATGCAAGAAATAAGAGATATGATAATTCAACGTATGAAATAGAGATAAAGTCCAAGAAATAAATAGAAAGTCAAAACTAGAAAAGCAATAGCCAGAGCCAAGAAAACCAGAGCTAGCTTAAGCCAACCAAAGATAGAGCCATAGGTTTGTCTTTTTACCAAATAATGTAATCTTGGGGGTTGTTAGAGAATATTACATTATTTTGTACTTTGTAAATACTTTGTAAATACCTTGTAAATATCTTGTTAATATCTGGTTTCATATAATCATTAGGTTATTATTATTATTATAAAGATAATAAAATATCTATCCTATGAGAAATATGAAGAGTCATATCTCTTGTGAGTTTGGGAGGAGATGAAGAAATAGTAGAAGATGAAATGTTAAGAGACTCTATATAAAGGCTATATGTAGGGATGACACGTAAGATTACAATGTATTTAATACCGAGTTAAAGGAAACTAAGATAGGGTGGATAACCAAGAGGCATTCCTAAAATTCATTGTAACAATCTGGATGAGGATCCCAAAGAAAAAAAACATCCATACTATAATAAGAACCCTTGATGTTGAATTTAAGGAGGATATTAGGAATGCAATTATGTTGCTCAACCACATCAAAGAGGAACCTGAGTTTAATTATTTTAGGAGTTAGATGTTAGCACTTGTAAAGCTTGTAATCCAAATAAACTCTTTGATTAGGCTAATGTGATTTGGTGGAAATTGATCAACCAAATTTGTAGTATTTTGACTACCAGGTCATTTTATATGACCTCTTATTTGGTTTATATTATTTTGATATTTATGCCAAATAATAAAAATTTAGGAGTGAAGAGGAATATTGAAAAAGTGTTGCATATTCCTCCATGTTACCCCACATTCTATGAAAATTTTAAAAAAGCAAAGGGATTTTCATTCATGATAATTTTCTAAGGCATATTTTTTAGAAACTTACTAGCCACAACAAAAAAAAATTATCAAAGGACACAATAAAGACAATACACCCTTATGTGGATTGGTATGTACAAAATATAACCCATTCATATATTTAGGTATTTGGAAAAATGATCAAGTTAGTGGCACATCCCATTAGGCCCACTGATGACCTCATCCTTAAGGATTGATTTTGATCATTTCTATTTCATTGAAACATAATTGGAAAGCACCTTAAGGGTAAGGTAAATTTTTTGTTTATCATTTTTATTAGACCTACAAGTTCCTAAGAGTTATAAGAAAAATGGAAGTAGAGATCCAATAGTATGGTTTTTGTCTCATATTAGAAAGGAGGAACTATGATAGAAGAGATAATCTCAAAAAGGGTGGATCGAATTTTGATGGTGAGGTCATTATTAAATTTTTTTGGGCCAACTAGATAGTGATCAAGGCATACAAGAGAGATCAACCAAAGACTTAGATTTCTTGATGTGGAATAAATTTTAGGATGACCAAGAGGTGATTGATGAACGAGGGTTAAGGGAGTCTAAGGATTCATCATAGGAGGACGATGCCAAAGAGAACTCTAGAGAACCCTATTCAAACAAGATTGTAAAAGAAGTGCAATGCATCTTTAAGATTAAGGAAGTTATCTCCATAGAAGAAGCTTTTACAAATGAAGCTTACTCTAAAGAGAAAATAAAACTTGTTGCCAAGGTTCAACTAACAAAAGTTAGTATTGCATGAGGAGATTCTCCCAAAGGCTCCTCCATTCAACACTATAGCCTAAAGTAAAGAGAGGTTGTTGGAGTGTCTATGGGATCCCTAAAAATATAACAATCCCAATAAAACAAATTCCTTAAGGGTAATCTCTCGAGGTACACCTACAAGATCCTAATAGAAGCAAAGGTTAAATATAAGCATGGATGAAGTTGTTGGAGAACTCAACATATATGGTGATGAAAATGATAATGATGAACAATTGATAAGAAAGAAAAACTTGTCATTAACTAAGAGGAGGAAGAAGAAATTTAAGAAAAGTAATAGTGAAAAATAGACTTCTGATGACATTGCTCATCCCATAGACTATAAAAAAATGAAAGCAGCCAAGGGAGATGGAGGAGGGCCTTGGCAGACCAAACACAAGACAACCATGAGGAATTCTTCACACAAATGTTGAAATAAGAATAATATTTGAATAAGATAAGGAAAGATACTAACCTCTTAAAAAATTTTGATGATGTTTTCATAACCCTATAGCAAAGAGGAATCATGTCTAACATGGTGTATAATAGAGGAAAGAAGAATATGATAATCAAGCAAGTTATCATAAATTCTAATGCCCTATTTAGAAATAAGTTTACAAGAAAGGACTTCGACATCATTATGCATGACTTAATTTAAACATATAGAGAAAGATTAAACTACTTAAATAAACATTTGAACTCTTAGAAGATAACATTAGAGATCTAATTACCAAGTCTACAAAGTGGAAGGTAGAGAAAGAGCACATGAAGAATATCTTTAATAAGTTTGGGGTGACAAATATTAGGAAGGAGGTTTTAGGATCTTATGAGTCTAAAAAATTACAACTTGAAGAAATCATAAATGGTCTCAACCCCACAAATTAAATCATAGAAGTTATCAAGAGAGAAAAGATAACCCCACTGGAAAAAGAATAAGGAACAAAAACACCATGATAGAACTTGATAAAATTTATGATATTGATACAAATGGAAGATTCTTGATAGACATGATAAATAAGTTGAATTAGGATTTTAGGATAGTGGTAGATAAAGCTTGAATAATATATATAAAGCAAAATCAATTACTGGTAATTTTACAAGCCCAAAATGAAGAACTCATACTAGAATAGATACATATATTCCATTTTCGTATCCCCTAGAGGTGTTATGTAGTTCATTAAATGAGATAAAGCAAGAATTGAGTACATAAGGAAACTAGGAAATCATTTGCTATGGACAAGACATTAGAGAGAAGCAACAAAACATGGAGCAAGGTGTCCAAAAAAATCAACAAAATAGATGAGTGTCTTTGAGGAGTGGGCATTGATATTAATTTGAACTTAGATCAAACTATAAATGAGACTAAAAACACAACTCTCATTGATTTTGAGACACAATAAAATCAACTCTTCTTGAGTTTCAATAAATTTAATGAAGTGACTCTAAGCAAGTTTGAAAGTTTATTCCCAATCAAGAGCCAAATCCTACAACTAAGTGATGCCATCAACACTAGCAATGAACAAATGGAACACAAAAAAAATAGATGATGCTAGGTTACTCATCATGAAAAAGCAAAGCTTGGAGTTTATTAGTGCACAACTCAAACCTAGGCTAATTTTTAGCAAAATGTTGGCAAAGAAACAATTGTTGATGAAGTTGCTTCTTATTAAGCTTGTGGCCTACCCTTTCCTTCTTCTCGTGGGAAAAAATTCCTTTAAATATTTTATTTATGACATTGTTGTCTTGTGGTCCAAGTGTACCTGTTATACAAATTAGAATTAATCAAGATAGCTAATTAGTTATTTAAAATGTTAAGTAATTAATAGGAGCTAGTTAAGAGTAGTTGTGTTGGTTACTTCATTTAACCAACTATATATTTTTTTTTATAAATGGGATGAAATGGAGGAACAAGTGATTCTAGATTTCAATTTTGCTAAGACTATTGTACTATTAGCATCACATATTATAGTTGTTGAAGAAATAAAACACTTCTATCATCAAATTGTTAAATACTTTTGCATGATATAAGTATTTCCTTTTTTCAAACTTATTATTAGAAGTTTTTCATTTCTATGTTGAGATGCAAAAATTTATTCAAGTCATTTAAATTTGAATGGTTTCTAGATCCTCGACATTAATTGATGAGTCATCAAGAATTGATGATTTGTATCCATTTTCTTTGTATTGGACTTTATCCTCTATTTTTGTGTTGAAGTAATGTGAAGTACAATGGGTGGCATAACTAGGGTTTACACTCCATGTGAGCATATCAATAGGGGAACTCCCCCCATGATTCAAGCTAAGGTAACCAAAATGAATTGACAATGACATACCATTGGGGTGTTTTGACAGAGACACTTTATCCTAATTTTGAATATTCTAAAAATATAATTTGTATAATTGAAATGGAGGTACACTTTTATAAAACTATGGAGAACTTCAATAGTTTTCATACATTTTCATGAAGTTCAACTTGTGGTCTAATAACCAAAATTTAGACCGACAATATTTTAGATATTCTTTAAGGATTTGAAGCTATGAATTACATATTCTTTGAATGATTTGGCTCTCTCATCCACTTCAAAAGACACTTTACAACAAATATATTTATAAATCTAAATATTTTACTATATATCTATTAAATATATTTACTGATCCTCATTCAAAATTATTTGAATGATTTGGCTCTCTCATCCACTTCAAAAACACTTTATAACAAGTATCTTTCTAAATCTAAATATTTTACTATATATATCTATTAAATATCTTTATTGATCCTCATTCTAAAATTATTTTACATAAAGCTTACTCCTCATTCGATGAGGTTAGATTCAATTTGGAAAAGTAGGCCTTTATGTTCCTAGTTTGATATTGAACCTCATTGCCCTATGTTAATAAACTACCAATTGATTTTTTTAATTCTTTGTCATCTATATTTATCAAGGTGAGAGTCTCCTTGTACATATAGGACATATAAACTATATACATATTCAAATGCTTGTAATATTGACATACTTAAAAGGAAGAGGCCATCAATTTTTCATTTATAATTAAAATATTCTTACCTTGTTGGTATCTTTATAGATCATGTCACAAAGAAGGTTATATTATTGGTAATAACTTTTGCTATTGATAAACATGGTGTTATTCTTATTAGTATATAAAGGTTTAGACTTGAGATTGAATTTAAAAAATTATAGGTAGGGAATAATCATTTTTGAAGTAAAAATATTTGACACATTAAATAAGATGACCAAACTAAACAAATAATGTATACAATATATGTTTTATTTTATTTTGAATTGATTATATGGGATTATAAATGGATTTCACCCATATTACACCATGACCACAAAGTGATATTACTTAACAAGATTTAAATATGAGTCTTCTCCTTAAAAGTTGAGGAATTTAATTGCTTGAGCTAATGTTATTTGATAATTTCTAATTTCTACACATTATTATACATTGAGAGTTAAATTAGATTTCATAAAAGATTGTCTCCACTTATGTTCGAACAAAAATACAATAATAAATTCGACCACAAAGTGACATTACTTAACAAGATTTAAATATGAGTCTTCTCCTTAAAAGTTGAGGAATTTAATTGCTTGAACTAATGCCATTTGACAATTTCTAATTTTTACATGTTATTATTATACATTGAAAGTTAAATTAGATTCCATAAAAAATTGTCTCCACTCATGTTGAACAAAAATACAATGATAAATTCAAATCATTTCATTTTTTATGATGGCGTATAAACAAATTGTGATACTTAGAACAATGTGTTGAATAATACTTATTTAGTCAATGTTTTGAATTTTCCTTTAACTTTAAATATGAGTCTTCTCCTTAAAAGTTGTTTGACAATTTCTAATTTCTATGCGTTATTATTATACATTGAAAGTTCAATTAGATTTCATAAGAGATTGTCTCCACTCATAAATTCAAATCATTTTATTTTTTATTTTTTTATGATGATGTATAAACAAATTGTGATACTTAGACCAATGTGTTGAATAATACTTCATTTAGTCAATGTTTTGAATTTTCCTTTAACAAAGTTTGGATATTATTAATGTATCACTTGGCAAGATTTAAACCTTGGTCTCCTCTTTAGATGTCGAGGAATCTAACCAATTGAGCTAATACTACTAGATAAAAAAGCAGGTTATTATAAGGAATCCTAGTAGGTTCATACCGAATGGAGTTTGAACCTTCGATCTCCAAAAGAAAGGTCAAAACTCTTACGCTACAATAAACTTGCTTAGAACTAAATATGTCCTTTCAGTTTTTAAATATATAATAATTTTTCTTTAAATGTTGTCTTCTAATTTGGATATGTTTATCTTATATAAATGGAATGGTGGTTTACATTTACATGTACTCATAGAGAATCCTGGTCATCAAATATGTCCTTTCAGTTTTAAATATATATTTCACCCTAAACATATTTATTTTTCAAATTAGAAGAAATAGTCATATTTATTTATTTATTTTATTATTTTTAGTTATATTTTTTTCAGTAATTTGATTTTTTTAGCAAAAAAATCATTGTAGAGCCGTCTTGGTCTGAGAGACCAAGACCAGGGGTTCTACACCATCAAAGTCACCCGAGAGTCGCACCCAACCTTGCCCACACCAACATTATCAATTGGATTTTTGGTACCCAATTCAACTTTTTGGTAGGGTGGAGATTCGAACTTGGGACCTCCCTTGGATGATTGCCCTCTTCTCTCCAACTCACCTACAACACCTGGATTTAATTTTAATCTTTTTAACTATGAGGATTAATGTGTATATTTATCCCTAAATTTTTTATATGTGCATTTTTTTAATTGAAGTTAGTTCAAGAAACCCTTACTAAGGATGTTTAGGGTTGGCATCCTCATTTCAACCATGGTTTCTAATAAGGGTGAGAGTTGTCCTTATCAATAAGGACCAAACACATAACCATACACACATCCACCCCCTTGCCCACTCGCCCACTCGCCCACGTTACACTTTGAAACTTAAACCTTTTGAACCTTAAACCTTTTTTTATATATAATTTTTTCAAATGAGATTATAAAATGATTTTATCTTATCTATTTTACTAATGGAGGTGGAAATTGCTTTTATTTTGTATATAATATATGCCACCCTATGCTCCAAAAGATTAGATAATAAATTTTGCCACCCTATGCTCCAAAAGATTAGATAATACATTTTGTTATGATCTACCTAGTGTTAAATAATATATATTTGAAAATATGAATAAATACAAATACACTTATATAAGGTGTTTAACATTAAATTTTAAATAAAGAACCTTTATTTCACCGTGTAAATTTAAAAATATCAAAATTTTTAATTTTTAATTTATATTTTTTTATACATTTTAAAAATATTTAAATTTTAAACCGTGGCGCGAGTGAGGGGGTGGGTGTGTGTTCATCAAAAAAATTAAATTAAATTATTATCTTTGATAATATAACTTTTAAACCGTTGGACTCTTAGCTAGGCTACTCAAGTTAAAATCATGGAAAGGAGGCCTCAATTGTGCCACCTATTGTACTTAGTCTATCTTTTAAAAAAAATCCATCTGCTTGATGTGGTCTACCGACAAGGACGCCACTTATATTATCGGTGACATGACCCGAGTTCAATCCCCACAACGGATGTGCATAAAAAGTATTACTAAAAAAACAAAAATCTATTTATCCGTATTTAAACATAATATACTCAAATAAAAAAAATCTATTTATCCATATTTAAACATAGTATACTCAAATTTAAAAAAATTATTTATCCACATTTAAATATAGTATACTCAAATAATTGAATCAATATTCCAGGTTACGTTCCCTAAGCTTTTATTTCTTGGAAGTAGGCTGGTCTCGTGTCGAGGACTTTAAAAAAATCTAGTCTTTTGGAAATATGGAGATGTATAGGTGGAAAGATCTGCAAAAATAGCCCCAGGGGGGACTGGCCAAGGACAGAGAGGTGCTTGCTCTTATTCTTACAAGGAGGCCATGTTCTTCATTGAGGGGTAAAGATATTCTGGCTTGGAACCCTGATCCCAAGGGAACCTACTCGGTGGCCCTATGGTTATTAGGTTCTTGATAAGCAAAAGTATGAGAGTCTTCCTGTCACTTGGTGGAAAAAGGCGTGGAAAAAATTTGCTTGGCCGAAATGTTACTTCTTTCTTTGGATGGTACCTCGTAATAAATGCCTCACTTGGGATAATGTGAGGAAGAGGGGATTTCAGGGTCCCTCTTTTTGTGTCCTTTGTGGTAAGAATGAGGATGACTCTTCTCATTTATTTTTCCAATGGTCCTTTGCCAGAGACATTTGGCACCGTTGGTGGAGCGCCCGGAACCATCCATGTTTTCATGTGTTGTCCCTGGTGGAGTTTTGGAATAGTTTGGGCAGACCTCCAGCCAAGGCCCCCTTCCTTCGGGTGGCTTGGAATTTGGTCCCTTATTGCATCATCTGGTAGATTTGGCTCGAACGGAACCGTCGCATCCTTCAGGGCAGTCATTTGACTATTCAACAGATATGGAAAAGGATCCTGTGTATGATTCAGGAAACCATTCATAGCAAATGTGATGTGGACCCTCCTTTAGATTCTAGGGAGGAAAAGGTACATCAAGCCCTTGTTCTCTTTGGGTATGGTGTGAAGTCTTCTAGCCCTAGCAGGGTTCCTCAGCTTAGTAAGAAGGTTAGGAGATATGGTAGGTGGAGGCCAACCCCCTAGAGGAGTTTTAAAAATTAATACTGATGGATCGTCCAGGGGTAATCTTGGACATGTTGGCATTGGCGGTGTTTGGAGAGATTCTACTGGTGTTGTCAATTTTTTATTTTCCATTTATAAAGGTGTTCACTCCAATAATTTTATGGAAGCTCTTGCAATTATTGAGGCTTTGCAGAGGGGGTTTTCTCTTGGTTGGCGTATGATTATCTGCGAGTTTAACTATCAAATTGTAGTTAATATTTTAAACAGTAAAAGTGTGGAGGAAGTTAATTGGGAGTTGGCCTCTGTAGCCGTTCAAATTCTCAAAATGAGTGAAAAGTTCGAATTTATATCCTTTGTGCACATTCCAAGGAAATGAAATGTGGTTTCTGATTACCTAGACAAAAAGGGCTTCTGAGCTGTTGGATCCTTGGATTATCGATAACTGGGAGAGTATCCCATTTGGGGACTCTCAACGCCTGTGGGAGTTGATCCACAAGGATGTACAAACTTAATGTGGTTTGTTTTTGTTGTCTTCTTCGAGTGTCAATCTAATCTAGTAGTTTTAGCCTGTTTGACTGTTTATTTAAGTTCTTGTTGAAAGCTCAGTTGTACTGTGTAGTCCGAACTTTTTGTCAATAAATTTTTACCCGTTTATTTAAAAAAAGTTAGTATACTTAAATAAAGAAAAAAAAGTCTATTTATCCATATTTAAACATAGTATACTCAAACAATTAAATCATAGAATGTACAATTATTTAATATCAACAATTAATTTAGTGTATTAAATAGTTTATTGATGAAGATTCATATGATTTGAAGTAATGAATAATAAGCATTATTAAGTTTCCATTATTTTTTTATATAAATAGAATAGAACCTTCAACAAAATTAAACCATAGCTTGGATAAGGTAAAAGTTGTCATTGGGTTTTAATAGAGACATTGGTAAAAGTCATTGGAGGTAAAAGTTATTGGGCTCTCTTAACGGAGACCCAAGTTCAATTCATGGGAATATGGTTTTGCTTTTCAACCTCTTCTAAAATAAAATAAAATTAAACCTTATTTTACTTTTAATTCAAAAACTTAAAAATTACTTTAAATTAAAAAACTAAAAATAAAACATTGACTAAAATGCTTGAATAGAAAAAATAAATCATTAAATACTAAAATATACTTTAAATAAGTTCAAATTATCTATTCTAATACAATTATATAACATATTAAAGTATAAAAACATTGTAATTATGACTTAAGATGAGTATAATTTATTTTATTCTCCTTCTAAAAAATCAATAAATTCTTATACAACGATTTATCAATTATTAATAAAAAAAACATAAATTAAAATATTGGCTAAAAACTATATAAAAAGCTTAAGATGAGAAATATCAAATAAAAATCTTGCTTGAATAATATATATATATATATATATATATATATATATATATATATATATATATTTAAAGTTTTTTTTTATAATAATATTTTTATTTATTTTTAATTTATATTATAAAATAATTGAATTGAATCGAATTGAAATGTTACTAAAAACTTTACCTTCTTAGATAAGAAGAAGATAATAGGATCTTTAGCTTGTTGAAAAAAATGAGACCCCACCTTCATAAGTATCATGATTACATTATAATATATTTGATGTAAAAGTTATAATTACAATGAACATTTAAAGTTTTGTATTGATATGTTTGTATGGTTTTATTTATATATATCTTGGATTATAACTAATTTCTCATGATTATATATATATATATATTAGAAAAATATTATCTTACTTAGGTAATTATCATATGATGTTAGAGTAATATAGTTATTACACTTATTTTTTACTTTACCTAAAAGATATTCATTGTCACGAATATCTTATGGTTAGTAGGTTAGCGCTATTTGATTATTGTTAGCGTGATTTCCTAGGCTGTTAGTAGTTAGCGATAAATCCTAATTTGTTAGCTATATTTTATCCCTAGGCTATTTCAAGCCTAAGGTCATTGTATAAATAATTGCAAGTTATCAATATATTTTTCCTAATGGTTCACGACCATCATTGGTATCAGAGCATTCTATACGGACCTGGGCGAGCGAGGTGATCTTCAGAGCAAGAGAAGGTGATATTTTTTGTTGCTCCTGGATCGGACCACGGGGGCACAAATCCTAATACGGGACCCCTTGGATGGGACACACTTTCGGAGTTGACATCACCTCACCTGGCATGAAAAACCACCACTAGCCAGACACATTTCAACAGTGGGCGCTAATTCCCCTATCAAGCCACTGACAGTTGGGTTCGTAGACTGGAGACACCTAAGCCTAGCTGGACAACCGACGCAAACTGGAGATACCTAATCCTACAAGTGGACAACCTTGATGGACGTTGATCGACTCAAATGGGGATAAAACTGATGTTGACTGGCATCTGAATCAACCTACATGTGGGACCTCGCACAAGGGATACCTTTGGGTAAAGTCTCCTCGAAGAAAGACAACCACAATGGGGAGAGAATTGTTATTTAAAAGGTTTTTTGCTTTACACATGTCCCATGTGGGACTAAAGCGTTTGTTATTGTGAATTTAATTTTGATGATTGACGTTAGAGCTTCACTTATTTTTTATCAAAAATCTACGAAATTTCATTCGAAGCTAGCTCTGTGTTTTTTGGTATCTACCAGAAGATAGTTGCGTGTGTCGTAGCAGTTGCAAGAACCCCTTGGGCCATTCATTGCCAGTTCAACATAATTTTCCCGTAGGACACCCCATTGCAGAAGCCAAGAAAGAAGTCTATGACATTTTTATTGCTAGCGCGTCGATCGTCGCACTAGAGATTGCAGTAGTTATTCTAGAGTAATCAACCCATATAGTGTTTGAAAGAACTCAGCCATCTACAGCGTGTTGAAATATTATTCACATGTTTCAGTGGAGGTTTTTGGCGTGTTCGTGTGTGCATAGAAACATCCATAATTTTTTTTTTGTTTATTTACAATTTTTAATTAAAGATTTTTTCATTTTTTTAATAATTTAATATAATTTTTTTTTTAAATCATTTTTTTTATTATCTAATTGATTTTTAGGCAAAATTTATTTTATTATTAATTAAATAATTGATTAAATTTTCTTTTTGCAACTAAAAAAAAAAAGGAGACCATTTTTTTGCAAAAACTTAAACAAAATAGTGCTTTTGTTTTCTCAATTTGAGAGATGTAACACAAAAAAATAGCACATTTTTTTTGCAAATTAGGGAGATCTAAAAACTTTCTCAAAACCTTTCTAACATTCATTTTGAGAGAAAGTTTTTTGCCCCTAACTCTCATGAAGAATAGACCTTGGATCACCAAAACTCTTCGTCGTCTAAGAATCAATCATAGGAGGAATGAACTCCGATGTCAGACCACAAGATCCAATTTTTGTTGTATGCTTAGAAGGCATAGGAAGAGTTTACCCCATTTTAATTCTTACAGAGATCCTTGGAAAGGTTTGGATCGCAGCTATCATCCCATGAGGATTAGAGAGCCATTTAATCCTGATGCACCGTTCATTATTGAAGAATTAAGGGTCCACTAATACCAAGTCATGTGTCGACTGGTTCTGGATTACCTTTCAAATGCAGGTCATGTGTCGACTTGACTTGAAAGGTGTGCTACCTTGTTAATTTTACAAAACAAAGGGAGGACAAGAAATTGTGATTCTTTTTTGCAAAATTGTAAGACAAGGAGAAATTGTGAAATATCAAAATTTTTGCAAACACAAAGTAAACTTGTGCATTTTGTTTTCTCAAACCTTGGGATATAACACAAAAAATATTTCTTTTGAAAAATAATTTGAAAAAACTTGTATTAAAACAAATATCATTTACAAGTTGGGATGAGACTTCTCCCAACCTTAGCCAAAGAGAACACATGTTTACAATAGTAAAAGAAGATTTGCATTGGAGCAAAATCTCTTAAACCATATTTCTACAATGGCTATTCACCTGTTTACAACTATAAAAGAAGATCTACATTGGAGCACAAATATCCTAAACCATATTTCTGGAATGGTTGTCAAAATTAGCTAAACACTAGATTTGCTCACCAACTTGCCTAATCATCTCATCCTCAATAGTCATGTCACTGTGACACTAAACCCCTACCTCCTTCTTAGTGCCCATCTTAGCCATGAAGTATGCCACTTTATTTAGATCTCTACTCACAAAAATTGTAATCACATCATCTAATTTCCTCCATAATTCCTTAATTTGAGTGACAAGAATCCTCAACCTCCATGTCTTCAAAGTAAAGTTCCTCATGCAATCTAGAGCTTCAACCATTATTTGAGAATATTATTCTAGGATTATCCTCTTGTAACCTTGTTTTACTACCCAAATAGAATCATATTTGATAGCTAATGCTTCCACTTCATTGTTTATGGCTCTTCCCAAGCCTTGTAGTTCCCAATAGAGCATTGTTCCAACATAATTCTGATAAACCACTCCAATTCTAGCTCTACCCTCCATCAGTATTAATTTTAATTCAAACTTCTAGGGGTGGTTTCCAACTAGCTCTGTCCTGCCCCTCTTGCACTTCAAATTACTTATCCATTGCCCCTATAACAACTTGAGTTTCCTCTTTAGCATACACTACCACAGTTTTTGTGACTTTGATCCAAATAACCTGCCAAACTCCATCTAAAGAAGAAATGGTTTCTCTAAAAATTCTGCCATTTCTCTCCAACCACACTTACCACCAAATGAAGTTTAATCCAAGCTCCCAACCAATACAAAGAGCTTTAGATTTAAATCTACCCCTCTTCCATATTTCCCAAATATTAATCCGATTTAAATCACCATTAACTTGAATTTTATAATATAAAAACCATCTCTCCCAGATCTAGCGCATGAATGGGCACTCAAACATCAAGTGATCAGTTTTTTCCTCACTCTTGTAGCATAAAACACATTGAGATGGACCAATTATTCCCATACATATGAGATTATCAAAAGTAAGAATTCCATTATGCATGAATTGCGAGGCAAAAAAATTTACTTTCGACCAACCCTTGGACTATCAAATATTTCTTCAATCCTCAACCTGATATGCATGAGGAGGAGGCTCTAGAAGGATCTTATCATATCCATCCTTCACTGTGTAGACACCAAGGCTCCCATAGACCCAAGCTAATTCATCCTCCTCATATCTACCTATGAGAAATATTTCTACCAAGATTTTAGTCATGATGGGTGTCAAATCCGGAGGGATTGAAATTGGCCACTCATCCAACTTCTTAAACTTATAATCCCCTAGTTGAATAGTGTTGAAATAAATTTCAATTTGGAATCAATCCCTGGTTTCCATGGCTATTTTTATTGGATGTTGTTCAGGAAATTCAACAATGAGAGGTGGCTATTGATCCCATGAATCTGTTCAAAATCGTGTCTTCTCCCCTCTTCCCACTTTCCAAAATAATCCATCTTTTACTACCCGAGATCCTAACTTAAGATCCTGCCACACTAAGATTCCATTACCATCCAAAGGAAAATGACCCACCTCATTTGGGTTTACCTGTCCTAAATATTTACTAATTAAGATGTTAATGAATAAAAAATTTGGTTGGGAAATCCACCTCCAATAAAGCTTTCTAGCCAAAGCTTTATTATTTAAATTTGATCGTATGAGTCCCAAAAATCCTTTTACCTTGGGTTGACTTACTTTATCCCAACCTACTAAGACCCATTTCCTCTCTCCTTTTACTCCTCCCCATAAAAATTTTCTAGCCATCTAACTCTTTCCATATGGTATGTGGGACAAGGATAGAAATTTTATAAATTGGCATGGCCTGAATGATTGACTGTAAAAATTTTAATCTACCCCCATAGCTTAACCATTTGTGAGACCAATGATTAATTATTTCCTTGATATAGTCTAAAATATTCCTCCATATATCTATTTTTAGTTTTTTAAAATGCAAAGGGAACCCCAAGTATACCACTAGGAGAGAAGTCCTTGTGAATCCCAAGATCTCTAAAATTCTATCATGAAGCCTTTGATCAAGATTGAAAAATACCACTTTAGATTTTTTATCATTGATGACTTGGTTTGTAGCCCTAAGGTAGACATTAAGTGTATCTCTAATCATTCTTGTTTACCTAAAGTCGGCCACTCCCACCAATCCTGTGTCATCCACAAACTGTAGGTGAGTCAAAACTTCCTCACCCACCTTGATACCTCTTAGAAAACCTTGTTGTCTTCTTCTCAAGATGATTCTAACCAAGCCTTCAACCAATATGAGAAAAAGATAGGGAGAATAAGGATCTCCTTGATGAAGGCCTCGTGTAGCTCCAAATGGTTGCGAGGGAAGACCTTTGATTAACACCGAGTATGTCAAAGTAGAAACACAACTCATGACCCATTCTATCCAATCCAGATAAAAACCAAAGGCTATCATCATCTTTGACAAGAAGCTCCACCCCTCCCTATAATAAGCCTTTGACATATCCAATTTTATGAACATTCCTCTATTACCAGATGTTTGCATTGAATGGATTGCCTCCTGAGTTAGAACCGCACCATCCAAGATCTGCCTATCCTCTACAAAACCCCTTGCTCCAAGGAGATAATGCTATGTAGAAGAGGTTTTAGCCGCTCAACCATTACCTTTGTGATTATTTTATATATGACATTGCATAAGGCAATAGGTATATAATATGAAATATGCATCTCCTCCTCTCCTTTTGGAATTAAGGCAATGAAAGTATGATTTAATGCTTTAAGCATTCTTTTACTATCTTTGGACTCCTCTATAACATCCATTACATCCTCCTCCAAGTTGTCCCAGAAGGCCCAAAAAGCTCAATTGGAAAGCCATTTGGACCTGGTGTTTTTCTGATGCTCATTTCAAAGACTACATTCTTGAGTTCCTCTCTATCAATGGGTTTAAGTAGGGCCTAATTTTCTTCTTTAGAGATAACAGAGGGTATGACATCAAGAAATTATTTTTGAGCCTCTTCATCTTGCACCATACTTTCCTTAAATAATTTAGAAAAATAATCCATTGAATGGAAATGCATACCTGGAATTGTATCAAAGGAGTGTTTGTTCTCATATTGAAGAGCTTCCATGTTGTTCGTATGTCTCCTAGCACAGACAACCCGATGGAAAATTTTGGTATTTTTATCACCTTCTAATAACCAAGTGGTTCTTGCTCTTTGTTTCCAGTAGGTCTCCTCTTGGTTGTCAATGTCCTCAATCGCTTTATGCAATGCATCATCCTCTTCTTTGAGTTAATCTATAATTGTTCCTTCCCTAAAGTGTTTTTGAACCTCAACCCATCTAGCCACCAATGGAGTTCTTTGGACCTAGAAGTCTATATTGTTAGCTCGCCTCCATTGATTCAGTTGATCTTTCACATAATGAAGTTGTTTGTGGAATCTAATCATTGTTGTCCCATATGTTGCGCGACTTTATTCCCACCAATGTGGAATATTATTTCGAAGTTTTTATTTTTGTAACCAAATGTTTTCATATTTAAATGGTTTGTGATGCTGCACTGTCATGATCCCCCATTCCAACAAAATGGGAAAGTGATATGAAACTAGACCCTCCAAAATCAAAAATTTTATATTCCATTTTACAAATGCCTCCTTTGAAACCAAAAAATGGTCTAACTTCACCTTCCTACTATGTGGCTCCCTCTTCTTATTAGTCCAAGTATAGTTGATTCCAAGGCATTTAATATCCACCAAGTGTAATGCCTGGACTTGGGCAATCATAAGTCGATCCCCTAGGTCCAAAATTAGGGTTCTCCCTTCTTGATATCTAGAGGATAATTTAGAATTAAAATCCCTAGCTTTCCATTGATGCATCTGACCATCTAGGTTTTGAGCCCCATAAAAATTTATGATTAAAACATGTTCAACTGTGACATTGTTCCTAAAATGTGATGTGAGAACACCCCTCCAAGCTATATGTTCTATTGCAGTCCATTCAAGAGAGTTCCAAAAAGTAACTACCCCCCCTGAGGCCCCTTAGGAAACCACTTCCATATGACCAACACCCCTCCAAATTCTATTTACTATTTTACACATAAGATCCAATGATATTTTTGTCTCCTAGATAAGCAAAAAAAATGTTTTACATTTTTCTAAGAGTCTTCGAACATCAGATTGATGGGTTCTACTGTTTAAACCCCTAACATTCCATGATTGTATAATCATTGGTTACCATGAGAGCAATAAAAATCTATTGGCCTCACCGATCCTCCAATGATCAGTTTTTCTCCTTGAACTGCTATCAATTCCTTATTTGATTTTCTACCCACTCCTTGAGAGCTATTATTTTTTTATCTCTTTTCCACTTGAGTTATCCTTAGAGTTGGCCTTTCTCTGTTCTTTTATGCTATGCCCATGATGACATCCTTAATTATCGATTGCTCTTGGTTATGCACTATCAATACCCCTACACTCTTTGATTGCGGTAACTCACTGCACTTAATTACCTGCTCTATGATGGGAGGAGATGAAAGAGGGGATTGAACATGGTTGTTATTATTTTCATTATTCCCATCCACTACTTCCATGAATTGTTCTTCTTCTTGTTCCATTAGTGTCTTAAAGATATCATACCTATTGGAGGGCTTGAGTTGGGTTTACTCTTTACCATATTTTTCTTTTACCTTCTCCTTATTTTGGTATGTTTAAAATCATCTCTCGGTGCTTCTTTGCCATGAGAAATATTGGTTGTTTCTTTATTGATTGTTGACTTAACCTCCTTAGGAAGATTTGACATTCCTAGAGGAGCCTCCATTTTTATGTTCATATTATTTGGGCAAGATGGGGCCAAATGCCCATATTTGTGGTAAAATATGCATTTGAAGGGAAATGCCTCATAATCCAGTTATTGAATCCAAGATAGTCCTACAAGTTCGAGTTCCACCTCTACTGGCAAAGGCTAGCTAAGATCCATTTCCACACATAATATTGCATAAACAGTTGTGTTTCCTTCCATTATGTCTTTGGAAACACCCAAATATCTTCCAAGGGAATTGTCGATAATTTCCAATACATGCTCACTCCAAAACTCCATTGGAAGTGCATACAAATGTATCCAAATCAATACAGTAGTGGGTTCCATTCAAGGATCAAATCCCACTCTCCAGGATTGAACAAATAATCCTGACAGACCATGATTCCTCTTTTCTAATTTGAAAGCCCTATTTCTATCAACAAGTGAAGAAAAACTAATAATAAAATATCCATTTCTAATAAACCACAAAGAAAAGGTCCGAGGTGTAGACCAATTGGTTCATCCAAACCCCATAAGGGGGGCAGAGGTCTAAGGTTCAAATCTCGAGCCTCGTCGAACTAAACGCTTGTCCCTTTCCTGGTGCTTTCAGTGACGTAAAAGATTTAAAATTATTGTGGCATGGCGGTTATAGGGGTGGAATGCGTGAAGATCTGTGTGGCAGCTTCTAGGGTAGACAACGCAGAATACTATGGTGACCATAAAAACTAGACAACCCACCTAGATTCATGGTGGTTATCGATTCCACAATGTTAAAAAATAAATAAACCACAAAGAATACTCGCCAAGAGGCTCCCAGTTTTTTCTAGACCCAAGAATGTAAAAAAATTCAGAGTGGGGCGAATACCCATGAATTTACAGATCAAATCATGATTGGCTCTATATAAAATTGTTTATTCAACCATCCTTTGCTCAATGAAAATCTTTGGCCTTGATTTTGATTGTGGCAAGCATCCATTAACTCGTTGAGATGTTGATCTATTTCCATCAACCGTAAAGAGCATTTTTAATGTAGTTTGTTGTGCTTCTTCAGTCTCTAATGGAGATTTATCCTTTAACAAATATGCAAAAATACTGTCTCTCTAAAAGAGGATCCGGAGGTGTCCCCATTGGGCCCTCCTAGAGCAGCAATCTTGTCTTCAAATCCACAGTAACTAGAATTCTCTTCGGCTACCCAACGGATGCCCTAGTTTTCTCTTCTAGCCCTCTTGCACCATTAAAGAATGATTTCCTCTAGAAAACAATGAGACAAAATTCTTTAGTGAGCACTGGTTGTGGTTATTATAACACAAAAAATATTGCACATTCATTTTTTGCAAATTGGAGAAGGATCTCATCACCTTGAAGATCTAAAATTTTCAAAACCTTGTTTCTTTTGCAAACAAAAGGGGGGACAAAAGTGTATTCTCTTTGCAAAATTATAACACAAGGAAAGGGAAAATTATGAAAATCAAAAGGTTGAAGCATTGAAACTTGTTTATTTTACAACACAAAAAGGTGGGCAATTATTTTTGTCAAAGTCTTTGTAAAATTGTAACACAAGGGGGAAATTGTAATAAGGTGCATTCTCAATAACATTTGACACCTTTCTAAAATTAGCATTATAACTTAGGTGCATTTTTGGTGGAATCTGACACCTAAGTGTTAAACATTTGAGGGCAATTTTGAAGGTTTATTGCATTTAAATTCCAGTTTTTGCAATTACATCTTAAGTTAAAAATCAAAAGCACTTAAGACCCCAAATTTTACACCCATTTGTGTAATTTATTGCATAGGTAGAGCCAATTTTTATTTTGATATTCACTCCATAAAATACCCAAAATTCACTCTTCTTGTTTGGCTTAAATTCCTCCAACTGATCATCCTTCTTTAGAAGGGTTTTTAGGTAGGTGCCATTAAATATCTTTTTGAGTGAATTCTCTTTCAATACTCATTTGGGTATATTGAAAGAGAAACCATTTTTTTGATGAAATAAGGAAACCTTCATAGTAGCAATTGATTGCACTAAGGAGGAAATAATTATTTTCTTCCTTCAAAACATATTTTGCAAAAAGGAAGATAAAACTTGTAAAGGCAATCAAAAAAGAAGAAGTCATCAAATTGTACCTTTTCTTTTAGGCTTCATAACAACAACTTTTGCTTGAAGTACTTGTAATAAGGAGGGGATTTTTTGGTGAAACTTTTTGATAATTTGCCTAAGAGGCAAATATTTGTTCAGAATATTTTGCACTACAAGTGAAAAATAAAACATTGTTAAGGCAATCAAAAAGGAAGAAGCATCAAATTATAACTCTTTTTAGGCTTCATAATAGCAAATATTTTGCTTGAAGTACTTGCAATAAGGGGGGATTTTTTGGTGAAACTTTTTGATAATTTGCCTAGGAGACAAAGTTTTGTATCTTTTGCACTAAAGGGGGAAATTTCAAAAATTACCTAAGGGGAACAAATTTGTAAACCTCGGCAACACCATTGTAAACCTCTTTTTAGGCTTCATAACAACAATTTTTTTTCTTGAAGTACTTGTAATAAGGGGGGATTTTTTGGTGAAATTTTTGAAATTTGCCTAGAAGACAAGATTTGTAAAACCTCTTTTTAGGCTTCATAATAGCAAATTTTTGCTTGAAGTACTTGCAATAAGGGGGGGATAATTATTTTCTTCTTTCAAAGAATATTTTGCAACAAAGGGGGAAGACTAGTAAGGGTGCATTTTCGGCAAAGACCGACACCTTAGTCAAACTTCTTACAAAATTCCTTCAAAGAATATTTTGCAACAAAGGGGGAAGACTTGTAAGGGTGGACTTTTGACAGAGACCAACACCTTAGTCAAACTTGTAAAATTCCATCACATAATATTTTGCAACAAGGGAAGAAGACTTGTAAGGGTTCATTTTCGACAACGACCGACACCTTAGTCAAACTTCTTGTAAAATTCCATCAAAGAATATTTTGCAAAAAGAGGGGAAGACTTGTAAGGGTGCATTTTCGGTAGTAACCAACACCTTAGTCAAACTTCTTGCACAATTCTATTGTAAAAGGTGCATTTTCAGCAGAGACCGACACCTTAATAAAATGGGTAGATCAAAGAAGAAAAATACCCCAAAACAAACTGATGAAAAATCCAAATCAGTTAAAGGTCCTTACTTTCCAACAAGGTTGGAAGGAATGGATTTTTATGAGGATGGACAATTTCTCACACTACACAGTGGTGTAAAAGCCATTCTCAAATATTTTGAGTCTTGTGAAGATCTTCAGAACAATGGTGCTCTAATCCCTATTGGCATTGTAAGGGCAATATACATGTCATTTGTTTCACTTGATATTGCTAAACATAAAAAGAAGAGGGAAATCGGTGAGGAATCAGAGGTAATGCTCCTAATGGTAGATGATATTTGTGACATAAGTGATCTTAAACCCATGGTGGCGGATGCTTATTGTGACACAAGTTACCTTAAGCCTATGGTGGCCAATGCTTGTTGTAACACAAGTGATCTTCAACCCATGATGGCGAATGCTTGTTGTGATACAAGCGACCTCTTACCTTCAATGGTAGATATTAGTTGTAGCACAGGTGATCTCGTTACAAGAGAAAATTTTTCTTGCGACACCAGTGACTTAAAAGTTGAAAATCCTCAAAAATAGCTTCATAATCTCATCAATAGTGACAAATACCATATTGTTAAAAGCATTGATGAAGATGAAGAACTTGGGTGTTTTGAAAAACACACCAAAGGCATTGGTTCCAAACTCATGAAAAAATGGGATTCAATGGTGAAAGATTAGGTAAACATGGAAAAGACATTAAACTCCTATAATGCCAAATGTAAGGCCAAAGAAAGAAGGCCTTGGCTGTGATGGAAAAGCAAGTACCAATAAAACTATGTTTGTAAAACCTAAATATCCTACAACTCCTACAAAACATTGTTGCGGTCATTATGGAAGAACAAGACATGTAGCAGCTAGGTGTTGAAAAGTACATCCTTGTAACTCATGTGGAGGTACAAATCACTCCTCTTCAAATTATTGGTAGAAAGTGAAAATGGCCAACAAGGTTCATATCAATTGTGGATGGATAGATCTCACATAATGGACCAAGATGAAAGAGATGTTGTATGGTTTCTACAAGAAAGGTAAAACCTATGGTAGATCCAGTTATAGTTTAAGTGGCAGTCCCAGAAGTAATGACCCAGAGATAGACCTAAAGGTAGACCCAATGACAAAGATCTAGAGGCAGACCTACAAGCAGATCCAAAGGCAATGATCTAGAGGTAGATTCACAGGCATATCTAGAGATAGACCTGGAGGTACTTATACAGAGTTACACTTAGAGCTAGAGCCAGAGCCCGAGCTAGAGCAAGAGCCATCATACCAACATCTTTTATTTCTCTCCTTCACTGTATGGGGGGAATTATATACATTACCCAAATAATGTAATAAGGGGGGATGTTAGAGTAATATTACCTTACTTGGGTAATTACCATATGATGTTAGAGTAATATAGTTATTACACTTATTTTTTACTTTACCTAGAAGATATTCATTGTCACGAATATCTTATGGTTAGTAGGTTAGTGCTATTTGATTATTGTTAGTGTGATTTCCTAGGTTGTTAGTAGTTAGCGATAAATCCTAATTTGTTAGCTATATTTTATCCCTAGGCTATTTCAAGCCTAAAGTCATTGTATAAATAATTGCAAGTTATTAATATATTTTTCCTAATGATTCATGACCATCAATATCAATATATATATATATATATATATATATATAAATTTGATACATAGAAACTTTGGTTTGTGGTGAAAACGACACCAAAGAAATCCTTAGATCTCTGGCCACAACTAGTGAAGAGCAGTTTTTTTCTCGTATCTTCCTTCGCATCGCAGAGGTTCGAATCGTGGACCTCTTGTTCAACGCTACAAAGGCGGACCATTGGATATCTTTTTAAAGTATATAGGTTGAGTTTACATAAAATATATTATTAATTAGGATTTGATCTTTATTTATGTAATGTGTTATAGTTTTGCAAACCTTTTCTGAAAAATTAGTTTTAAATTTAAATTTTTGTTTCGCAAAGATATCTTATAGGTATGTTTTTGGATTTTCATTGAGGAAATCCAAGTTCAAACTTGATACAAGGAAACGAGGGCCCCTCATAAAAAAATAAGCTGGTTAGTAGCGATAGTAGCCACGTTTCGATTCCTTAAATAGAGTCTATTTATATTGTCCTTACCCAACAAGTTAAAAATATTAAACCCATGTAAACTGGTTGATAGCAACTAATAACCCTGGTTCAATTCCCTAGATAAAATTTGTTTATTTTATCCTAAACAAATTAAAAATTATAAAAATTTCTACATTTGTGTATGCCATGGTTCAATTGATGGAATGATTAAATAATTTATCGATTGAAATAAATGTTTATCCATTATTACTGTATGCCATGGTTCAATTGATGGAATGATTAAATAATTTATCGATTGAAATAAATGTTTATCCCTTATTATAAGATATAATACTTTGAGTAAAAAATTTAAAATAAGATATGTATCCTAGATGTACGTGAGTCCTCAAAAGTACAAAATGATGTATATAAATAATTTTTATAATTTTAAAAGTTAACTTTATATGATTCGGTGTGCCACTTTTTCCTCCATAAACAATTCTATATTGCCAAACTGGTTTTATTGATTAATCTTCAGGGCTTAAAAGCTTTGGAATATTACCTTTATTTGAGATAGATGTGATATTTAATGATTTAAAAATGAAACATGTATCTATTTGAAACTCTAAGGCCATTTTAATATTTTATGTTATTTTGAATAGATAACATTTTTTTGTTTAATATGTTAGTGGATTGGTAATTGTTTTTTTGTTAGGTATTTACTAAGAAGAGATCTAAGTTTAAATCTTGAGGGTATGTTTGTTGTAAAGGTAGTAGTGTAATTAGAATCCTTAGACTGTGTGTCAAATTGACGATGATGATATAAATCCCGAGCGGTCATTGATCCCTTTCACATCGGAGCAACAATAACAAGGTGGTATAAGCTTGTTGGAAGCAGCCCCCATGGTTTAAACCTTGCACTTGACAGTTACTAAAAATAACGTGGATGTAACCAACTCCCCTATGTATAAAAAAAAAACATTTTTTTGCTTAAAAAAATATGAGGCGAAGTTAGAACTTACCTGTCTAGGGAATCGAACCAAAGCAATCTAGAACAACCTATCGACAAACACTAAACTACTACCAACCTACCTATCCTTCAATAGATGAAAATAATAACATTGCATGTTCACAATTTTCTTTTTAGGTACATATGGGAGTTGGTTACAACCACACTATATTTAGTATTTGACAAGAGTAAAATAATAACATTGCATGTTTACAATTTTCTTTTTAGGTAAATAGGAGAGTCGGTTACAACCACACTATTTTTAGTAACTGACAAGCATAAGGTTCAAACTACATGTACTGCTTCCAACAAACCTATTCATCTCATTGTTGTTGACCTGACATGAGAGAGACCACCGATCACTCGGTATTTGTATTGTATTATAAAACATGAAAAGAACAAAGAAAAAATCATACTCGTATTAATTTGCTCTTACACGGTCCTTACATTTTTTGGCTTCAATTTCCTTCTATACTACATAACCAAAATAATTAATACAAAATTAAGAGACCTTGTAAAGACGTTTGAACGATCCAAATGATTACAACAAATAAAAACTCTTGTTCCTAATTCAAACAAATAGAAACACCACTATGGTCAACAATGACAACAACCTCCTTCTTCTTTGTTGAATGTTGAACTAATGTGAACTAATGTGTCTGTCTATATATATATATATAAAATTTTGTGTATGAAACTTGCAATCCATAATGTAAAAGTTCATGTGTTTCTGCATTGATACAAAAAAATTTCACATCCCTACCAATAAAACATACCAAATTTATCTACACTTCTTGAAACCCTTGTTAAAAGGAGAAAGACAAAGCTCTAGAGAAACTTGAACATAAAAGGAGTACAACAACAAGGACATCCCTTTCATCAGTGATGTTGTCTATTATAGAACTACTTGTAGAAGGTTAGAGGTTAGTCTCACCTCAAATTCCTCGACAGCCTTGTGAAGGAGAGCATGTAGGCCACCCATGTGGTCCATCTGTGCACGAGTGAAAGGGAAGAGAATAAGCCTCATTATGAGAGCATAAACCATGATGATGAGGAACCATATTAGTGAGTGTTGAAACATATCCATCCCAATCCAATCATCCCTCGTATTTGTTTACAACTTATTTTACCTTATCCCATAATTACAACTTCACAACACATCTACTGTCAAACATTGGATGTCCCTTCCACAACGATGTGGAGGCCACATTATACCGCCACATCATGTTTCACATCTATAAAAAAAGTCTAACCCTGCTCAAACTTGATATAAATGATAGTTTTTCTCGGTGTTGAAATTACAGGAAACACAGAAAAAAATAAAGACACCAAATTAATATTTGGCTCTCCGATAGTTTCATCTATAGCAAAACCTTCATACTATAGATGACATGACACCTAGTTTGCAGTATAGCTAATGTAGCACTACATCTTCTAGAGCTATCAAAAGTGGAGATAATCCTCCCTTCCCCTCCTCATCCACGAGTCTATATTCTACATGCTTTCCATTGTAGCCTTGGCCTCTTTTGAATTCGATTTGGATATTGAGTGGATCCCATCAAAGTCATATTAGGTGTATTCGTAGCTAACTTTACATCATGGAAGAATTTTCCTCTCATATTTTGATTTTCTCAAATTTTGACCAAGTCCATAAGATATGTTTGCCCATTCCTTGTCCATGGATGCTTGCTAAAGTGGTAGATGGCATTAATGCCTTGAAAAGTATCCAATCAATCTCTAACGAACTATCTAATTTTAAATTGTTAAATTAGAATAGTCTATGTAAATTCATCAATTTTTCATTTCCTAGTATTATTTTATATATGTTATACTGAGATCCACTTAGGCTCCCATTTCATATAATACCGTGTTATAGGTAATTAAATGAATAAATTGGTTGAGTAGTGTAAAGTAAATAACATGTCCCTATATTTATTGTGAAACGATCATTTTTCAATCTCATTTATATCGTTTTTTTAATAGGTTGAAAAATGGGAACACATAAAGGGCCACCCTTTCCATGAATTTAATTTGGGTTTTTGCTAGGAGAGCCAAATACATTTTGCCATTGTGGTGTCCCTATCGGGATTATAAAAAATATTAACTCTTTTTTATTAGGGTTAAAAAGGGTTTTAGGGTCCCCAAACTTGTACATCAAGTTGTGTAAGATAGTACAATATGTTGCAACAACCTTACAAAATACTATCATTCACTTACTACTACGACTTAACCTTAGAATACCGTTTATCGACAAAATAACTTTCAAAACATGATAGATTAGTGGATTGTTTCCAAAACAAAAACAAAAAAATAATAGTCTAGAACAATTGAGGTTGTTACAAAGTTTGTAGCCAATGGGTTTTTTCATTGTTTTTCTTCTGTAGCATAGGTTCTTCCTCCTTCAGAGTGACAAGATATGAAAATACATTTTTGCACTTCAAGCTCCTAAGATAATATATAGTTGTAACACATTTTGTATGATCTTTATTTTTTAAAAATTGATTGATTGTTTCATAATTAGCTTCAAGAAGCACTTCAAGCTCCTAAGATAATATATAGTTGTAACACATTTTGTATGATCTTTATTTTTTTAAAATTGATTGATTGTTTCATAATTAGCTTTAAGAATATTATCTAAGGTGCTAATATTTTCCATGGAACTAACTGGATGGTCTTTAATAACCATTTGACTTTTATCAATGATCTGATTTGAATTCTCCTTTTGGGATTGAGTTTTCTATTGCTCTCACTTGATTTCTGTTGGAAAATTGGCACAACTAGAGGATGATCTTCTTCCTTGTGAACTGGGATGTTTGAAGGTTTAGGATCATTCGTGTGTAAGGCCTTCTCCTCCACCAAGGAGGAATTAGAGCATGATCAGATAACGAAGAATATCTTCTTTAGGTGGCCATATTGCTGACAACCATAACATCTCAAGGAGAAGTTTTCATATTCAATATTTTGGATCTATTCCCCTTTGTTTAAAGAGATAGTAATGGATTGAGGCTAAGGAATTGAAACATCCATCCAAAAAACCAATCTTGCTTTACTCATATTAATTTTACTGGACATATTTCCTCTATTTGGGCATCCATATACTGGAATGCACCAATGGCATTACCAAATTTTGTAAATATATTTTCTCTCCAAAACTCCATAATCATAGCATATAGATTCATCCAGAATGGGAAGTCATCAACTTCTTTAGTAAGAGGGTTGAAATTAGAAGTCCAATGTTATATATACACACCCCTTTATTCGAAATACCATTTGTATCTATAATAGATTACCCTATCTCTATCTGCTAAATCAAAAAGGAAACATAAAAGAAAGTTTTGGGTAGGGGAGTTGGAATTTACTGGACCACCAAAGTTTAATGTATCCTTTGAGTACCTCTAGGCATGGTCTTTTGTCCCTGAATTTGCAGATAATTGTTCAGGCTTTATGATCAATCACATCCAACCCAAATTCATCCTCCAAAATTCTAATAAAGGTTAGAGGTTCATCAGAAAGCTCCACCTACGAAACTAAAGATCCTTAAGAAAAATTTCTTCTGAACAAAGAGGCTTTTTCAAAGACTAAAAAGCAATTAATATCCTTTTGAGGATAATGAGCAGACTGCGAACAACCCTCTTTTTACAATGCTTTACTACATCGAGGGTTTGCACCCTTTTCACTTCATTCCATCCTCATGTCCTCTTGAGTACAACAAGCGGGCTGCAAACAACCCTCTTCCTACGACACTTGACTACACCTAAGGTTTGCACCTCTTTCATTCCATTCCATCCTCATGTTCTCCTGAATACAACGAGTAAGTTGCGAACACCTTCGTCTTCCTTTTATCTCTTATTTAATTTAAAAACCATATTAATTACTATTAAAAAAAATTCTGAAATAAAATGAGTTTTTTTAGAAATAATATTTTAAATAACCATAATTTAAATAAAAATAAAATAAAACCACATAATTTAAAATGAAAGATTGTGGATTAAAAACTGAAAAGTTAATGTTAAAGTGTTAGTGAGCATCCAGGACGAAAGAACAATCTTAACTACCTCATGTTAAGTGTAAGTATTTCTTGCACAATCCACTTGATATGCTATGAATGTAAGTATTTCTTGTACAACCCACTTGATATGCTTTGAACGTAAGTATTTCTTGCATAATCCACTCCACTTGATATGCTATGACTTAAAAGTGGTACAACATGAATCTAGTAATATTTATAAATAATATATTAAAGTATAAGTGATTTTATTTTAATAATTATTAATTTTTACATATTTTTATTTTTTAAAATAAGCATGTATGTACTATTTATATTTATTTAAATTTAGTTGAAAACCTATTTAAATCAGCAAACTTTTATTTACAAAAAGTTTTCTCTAAAGTTTTGTGCCTTTTTTCTATTCCAATTAAAGGTCATCGTTCTATATATCCTATACGGTCTGCAGGATTCGAACGTTGTAATAAAAAGGTTGAATGAGGATTGATATTCTAATTGAGAATTTTTAAAATATATTTAAATTAGATTAATAATATTTATTTAAATTTTTTTTTAGAGGACTAGATGGCTTCACCAACAATTTTTATCAGCAATTTTATAAAATTATAGAAGATGACCTATTATCAATGATAGAAGATACAAGGATAAGAGATAAGCTATCTAGATTGGTCGAAAAAGTTTTTTCATATGAAAAGTTGAGGTGAAATTGATTAGACGTTTTTCGTAGGACTGCCCAAACTGCCGAACTCGTTTCGGCCATATCTCACTCATCCGGACTCGGATTGAGCTGAAATTTTGAGGGTAGATGCCTAAAAAACCCTAGAACGTCTCCACCAATTTTCATATCATTTGGAGCAACACAGATCCTAGCGCATCCCTATGTGTGAACGACATATTTGGCAAGCGACTATGCGAGGGTTGGTTTTTAGGGCCTTCGGGCCCTAGCGGCCAATATTTTTGTGGTTTATGCTCAATATTTTAGCAGGAAATGTTGCAGGGGATACAAGATGGGTTAGAAATTTGTCTTTCAACAGATCATACTATGAACTTGAGTGACAACGGCTTCCAATTTGCTGCACAAAAGAAAAGTGAAAACCATACCTTTCCACGGCGTCTAGGGCAAGGATTAAAGAGATCACGAAACAAGTTTCAAGCAGTTGATCAAAAAATGGCTCATATCTCAAGTGAATCTGGTGCTAAGGTGCACCCACAAAATAATTCTCTTGTGAAAACCCCTATCAAGGGTAAGAATTTCGAAGACTCGGTCCCAAAAATGAATTTTAGGGATGCCCTTCGTGGTGGACAGCCTCGGCCCAATGCTAATATCAATATTAGGGCTTCCCATAAACCTCTAAGAATGCCTAAGATTGATCCCAGGAAAACGGAGTCAGGATGTCTTAAAGCGCTGATGGAACTCCTATTGTTAAGCTTGATATGGGTAACATTCGGACTGGCATTGAAGATTTGGAAAAAAGAGGACTAATTTGTCGGTTCGTGGGTTTTCGTCCGAGTCTATCTGCTTTCAAAGTCTGGGCTGCAAAAAGCTGGAAAACTAAAGGTGAGTTACAAATCTCTATTTATCCAAATGGTTATTTTCTTGTTTTATTTGCTAATAATGAAGATAGAGAGAAAACTTTTCAAGGGGGTCCTTGGTTTTTTGGAAGGGCGGGGCTTTTCATGAAGCCCTGGCATACTAAATTTAAAGCCGAAGAAGAGATGCCTTCTATAGCTCCCGTGTGGGTTAGACTCTTTGGCCTCCCTATTGAATTTTGGAATCCTACTATTTTTTCTTCAATTGGAAACTCTTTAGGAACTTTTATGATGATTGTTGATTGTACTCAAAATTTTGAACATATTATTTATGCTCGGATTTGTGTTTTAATGGATTTTGACAAACCCCTACCTAAAAAGATCACATTACAATTTGGGGAAGACACTTGGGAGCAAGTAGTGGACTATGAGAACATTCCTTTTCGTTGTAGAATTTGCCATGAATATGGTCATTTGGCCGGTGCTTGCCCAAATAAAATTCTTGATCAAAAGAAAGAAGATATAAACTCGGCGAGGTTTCCAAATACCTAAGAAGAAGAACACTCGGAAAAAATCGGTTATGAAGGATCAATCAAAGTCATCTGCTAATATGTTTGAAATCCTTTCCACAAATGATGTCCCAAGTGAGGAAGAGGAAATAATGGAAATTGAAATCTTAGAAACACAATTTAAATATGAATGGAAGAACTCGAGAGACAAACCAACAAATCAAAGGTTTTCAACGAGAAAAAAAAGGAGAAAATTTACACAAGAAAAACAATATTTCAAATATCAAAACTTCAAATAATGCGGGTCCCAATATAGACTCCGTTGAACCATCTAGTAAAATTTTGGTTGTGTACGAGCATTCTTCAAGGTTAGAAGCCATCTCGGATTCAATTGGAATAAGTCAAGAAACAGGGAAAAAAAATTGAAGATGGATTCTAATCAAAAAGTAGGTCGCAAGACCAATCAATATCATATGGTAAAAGAAGGTGAAAAGCTTGTAGAGGAAGGTAAGATTAATGCCCTTCCCAACTTTTTTAGCCCTGGTATTAATGAAGATCATCACTTGGAATATTAGAGGACTCAAAGGGAGTCTTTCAAAACAAAATGAAATTAGAAGAATGATTCGAGATAAATCATCCACATCTTGTTTTCCTTCAAGAAACAAAGATGTCAATGGAGGATATGGACTTAATTGCCGGTAAAATTTGGCCAGCTGGAAAAGTGGTTTCCCTCGGTTCCCAAGGGACTTCGGGTGGCATTGCTTGTCTTTGGGATCCAAAAGAGGTAGTTATTCACCATATGGTTGGCGGTTGGGGTTTGTTGGCTATAGCTATTCAAAGTAGACATTCCAACCAGATTATGCTCTGCATTACTTGTTTATGCTCCGACTTCTTTGGAGGAAAAAAGAAGACAGTGGAAGGATATTACTCATATTATCTCTCATTTTCCTAAAGCTTGGATCTTGATCGGAGGAGATTTCAATACCATCCTCTCTCTGGATGAGAAAAGGGGGGAAATAGAAATTTGGACAAAAGCAACGACCTCATGAGCGAATATATTGCAAACCTCCATCTTGTGGATATCCAACCGAGATAATGGCCTTATGACTTGGTCTAACGAGAAGGCAAGGCTTAGCTTGTATAATGGAGAGATTGGATAGGTTTTTGCTCTCTGAAAATTTCTTAATCCATGGTCACATTCCTAAAGTGAAGACTCTTAATAATGTTGGTTCGGATCATTGGCCGGTCATGGTGGAAATGTGGAAAACCAATGTGAGTTTCTCTCCTTTTCGTTTTCAATTAATGTGGCTTAGAGACATTTCCTTCGGACCTCGTGTGCAACAATGGTGGAAGGAAGGTAAACCTAGGCATGGGACTAAGATGTTCTGTTTTGCCAAAAGACTGCAATACATTAAATCCAAAATCAAGACTTGGAGCTGGAAAGAGTTTGGGGATGTTCATAAAAAAAAACATGAAGTTATTGCTCATCTTGAAAATTTGAATAAGAAAATCCGTTTAGATGGCCTCACGAGAGAAGAGAAGTGCGAGATGAAATTAAACTCACAACTCTGTTAGAGGAATGGGAAAAAAGAGAAGAAATCTTATGGAAGCAAAAATCTAGAATTCAATGGCTCAAAGAAGGAGATCGAAACACAAATTTCTTCCACAAATCTCTTCTAGCTCGAAGATCTCACAACTTTATTTCTTCCTTAAAATCAGATTATGGAGATGTTGTTTATACTTGGGATGGCATGAACTCTATTGTTGTTGATTACTTTTCCAATATTTTTTTTGCTACTCCCCTTGACTCAGCTTCACAACATAATGTTCTTCAAGCAATCCCTTCTCTTATCACTTCTGAGGAGAACTCTATTTTGACTGCTCCTATTACTATCAATGAGCTTCAACAAGTAGTTTTTAAAATGCAAAAAGGGAAAACCCCAGGTCCTGATGGTTTTCCTATTGAGTTCTACCAAGAGTTATGGGATATCCTTCATGTTGATTTATTAGAGGTGGTGGAAGAAGCCAGGAAAGCCAAAGAAATTTTGAAGGTTATCAATAAAACTTATATTACTCTTGTTCCAAAAGCTCAAGAGGTTGATCATATCTCGGCTTTTAGACCTATTGCTTTATGTAATGTTCTTCTCAAAATCATTACTAAAATCATGGCAGAAATGTTGAAGCCTCTTTTTCATAAGATTATTTCCTCGGAGCAAGGGGGTTATGTGGAAGGACGTCAAATAGTAGATGAGATAGTTCTTGCTCGGGAAGCCATCCATTCCATGGATATGCAAAATTCTCCTTCCATGTTCATTCGGTTAGACTTATCCAAAGCTTATGACAGAGTGGATTGGCACTTCCTTATCAAAGTTTTGAGGCAATTTGGTTTCTCTAAGGATTGGATGGATTGGATTATGGGATGTATCTCTTCGGTTTCCTACTTAGTTCTTATCAATGGCGAGGCCTTCTCGGTCTTTCCCGGCTTCCAGAGGTATTAGGCAAGGTGACCCGCTATCCCCTTATTTATTCATCATTCTTGTTGAATGCTTGGGTAGGACTATAACCAAAAAGAGGGAAAACAAAACCCTTGAGGGAGTTACCATTGCTCATGGAGCTAGACCTATCTCTCATCTTCAATTTGTGGATGACTCTACTCTTTTAGGTAAAGCTACGGTTAAGGAAGCTTCTAATATTAAGCAAATCATTAGCTATTTTTCTAAGGCTACTTGGGCGGTTGATCAATGAAGACAAATCTAAAGTTATTTTCTTTCATTGCTCTGCTAGACGAGGAATCCATGGTCTTGGATAAACTAAGATATAAGAAGACCTCTCTTCCAATCACTTATTTAGGTATTCCCATAAATATTCAAAGGCAAAAAAATAAAGATTGGAATTGGTTGTTGGACAAAGTCAAGAAGAAAATTGGAAAGTGGACCAACAAGTGGCTTTCTTATGGGGGTAGAATCACCTTGGTAAAATCAGTCCTTCAAGCTATTCCTATTTATGTTTCTTCCATTTTGAATATCCCAAAGGCTGTTCTTCGAGAATTGGATCAAATCGGTCATCGTTTCCTTTGGAGTGGTACTAAGGAGAAAAGAAAATGGGCCTTGGTGAAATGGGATACTTTATGTCTTCCTAAGAGTGAAGGGGGGTTAGGATTACGGTCTTCAATTAATAACAACAAAGCTTTAGCTGCTAAATTATATTGGAGGATGTTGCATAACCCCAATGCTCTTTGGGCCAATAATCTCCGTGCTAAATATATTGAGAACAAAAGTCCTGAAGACCTTGTTCGCTATCAACTTCCTACCAAAGGTTCTCCCATTTTAGCGGTTCTTAAGGCTGGTGAGGATTTGATAAAGAAAAAATTATTTTGGATCATTCATAATGGTCAACATGCAAATTTTTGGACAGATTCTTGGGATGGTCACAAGCCTTTGATAACTCGGTTTCCCGATTGGAGGCCTTGGATGGAGGAGCTTCACCGAGCTAATTGGATAAAGGTGGCTAATTACTGTCGGTACCATCTTGGTAATTCAAAGGTTGGTAGATATTGGATCCCTATTGAGGACTGGCCTATTCAAATCCCAGAAAGGCAAAGACAAGATATCCAAGGCATCCTTCATATGAGATCCCTCTCTTGGTCCCATGAAAAAGATTGTTTTGGATGGAACAACACTACTAAGGGTGAGTATTCGGTTGCTCAAGGTTATTTGACCTTATGCCATAATAATCCCAACCATTCTTCGAACATATTTTCTCTATTATGGGCTCAAAAGCTCTGGCCTAAGGTGAGGTTCTTTAATTGGCTTTTATTGCATCGTAGGGTGCTTCCTGGTTAGTAACTTATGAAGCGTGGTTTTCATGGCCCTTTTAGATGTGAAATGTGTGAAGAGAATGTAGAAAATATCAACCATATTTTTATTGAGTGTACTTTAGCCTCCGAGCTATGGAGGAGAATGGCCACTTTACTTGGCTTACAGTGGTCCAATTTTTTTACTTTTGAACAACTTTGGAGGGATTGGCCTAATCAAGAGGGTGTTGATCATTTTATTAGGCAATTAGTTTGGATGGGTTCTACCATTCTTCTTTGGAATATTTGGAATGAAAGGAACAGCCAAATTTTTAATCAAGATAGGAAGGATATTCACTATATTTGGCAAAAGACCATAGCCAACTTAGTTGAATCGGTCCATCATCTCCTTAATCACCCCCAAAACTCCCACCAAAGATGGGATCAAGTGATGCAAAGATTGAAGATTAAACCTTCTAAGGGCAACCAACTTAAAGGGAATGTGAGTATTAGTAAGATGGATAGGAATAGAAATTGGCAACCTCCTCCTAAGGATTTTGGAAAAGTCAATGCTGATGGAGCCTCTAGAGGGAACCCTGGAAAAGCCAGTGTGGGAGGAATTGGTAGACTTTCAGATGGCTCCCTGGTTTTTACTTTTGCTTGAGAATTTGGGTATTCTTTCCAATAACCTTGCTGAGGGGTATGGTATCCTCGAGAGGCCTTCGGGAGGCTACTAAGGTTGGATGGGAAAAGGTGTTAGTTGAGTCGACTCTCAACTTATGATTAATCTCTTGAAGAATCCTTCTAAGAATCATAAGGTGGATTGGAGAATAAAAAGAATTATTGAGAAGATTCGGTTAATCCGGATGGGATTTTTGAAAGTTGATTACAATCATGTGGTCGAGAGATCAAAACAAGAGTGTTGATGCTTTAGCTAATTGGGCTTTGGACAAAGGTGATCTTACTTGTTATGGCCACCCTCCTATATGGTGGGCTTCTCAAATTAGGGAAGCTCTTCTTTCTATCATTTCTTTGGATGGCTCGAGTTCTGAAGGTACCTAGTTTCTTCTTGTTTTTTTTTTTTGCTTCTCTTTGGTTCATTCAGTTTTTTTTAGTTCCCTAGCTCATTCTATTCTTTATTTTGTTTCCTCTGTTGATTCTTGCCTTAATAGTCTTCTGGTCTAGATAGGTCATTGTTTTGTTCATTTTTTTTTCTTTTTTCTTTTTTGTTTAGTTTTTTAAGGTGGGTGGGTTCTTTTGTTTTGTTTTGTTTTTGTGTTCTTTGTGTTGTTTTTTTTGTTCTTGTGTTTTTGTTGTTTTGTTTTTTTTTATGTTTTTTGTTATTGTTCTTGTGTTTTTTTCGTTCTTGTTCTTGGGTTTCTCTTTGTTTGTGTTATTTCGTGTTTTTATGTGTGAGTGTTTTCTATGTTTTTTGTTTTTGTTTATTGTCTATTGTTGGTTGTTTTTTATTTTTATTTTTATTTTATTTTTTAATTTTTTAGGTTTTGGTTGTGTTTATTTTTCATGTTTTTTTTTGGGTTATGTCTTTGTAGTGTTCTGTTGTTTTTGTCTTGTTTGTGTTTTGTTATGTGGTTCTTGTGTTTTTCTATGTGGTTTGTGTTTGTGGTTTCTTTTATCTTATTGTGCGTGTTTGGTTGTGCTTTTGTTTTTGACACACTCAAGGAGCATGTTTTTTATTTTATTTTATTATTTTTGTTGTTATTTACTTATTTTTAAATTGGTTTTGTGTGTTTGTTTGCTCCTTGAGTATGTCAAAGGTGGTAGGCCAGGTCCGGAGTCCTGGGCGTTTTTGGCGGAATGGATACCCCTGCCTCCTTGGGTCTTACCCGAAAGTGGCATCCCTTTTGGGATGTTTTCCACAAATAAAAAAAAAAGTATTTTTTTAAGTTATATAATTTTTTTAGGTTTGAGGTGTAGACTAATTGGTTTGACCAAACCCCGTAAGGGGGCGGAGGTCTAAGGTTCAAATATCGAGTCTCATCGGATTGAATGTTTGTCCCTTTCCTGGTGCTTTCAGCGGCGTAAAATGTTTAAAATGATTGTGGCATGGTGGTTATAGAGGCGGATTGCGCGAAGAACTGTGTGGCAACTTCCAAGGCGGACAACACAGAATACTATGGAAGTCATAAAAGCCGGACAACCTGCCTGGATTCGTGGTGGCTACTGATTCCACCATGTAAATTAAAAAAAAAAGTTATATAATTTTTATTAGGATCATTAAAATAATAAAATATTATATCTTTTATTTGGTTAATTAAATCATATATATTAGGTATGAGGGCCTGGTCCAATGGTCAAAACACTGAGCACAGAGACCATGGTTCCAATCCCTCGGGCTTCATAGTATCGGAGGGTGTGTTGTCGGTGCAACTGGAGGTTATAATAGTAGCAAGAGCATGATTCGAACACATGAAAAGACATAGAGAATTGTAACGAGTTAACAATTCCTCTAAGATAATAATAATAATAAAATAAATAATATATATTTTGTTTTTTATCTTTTATCTCTTCTAATTGCTAATTTTCGTATGTGAGTAAGTTTGTTATGCCATTTTAATCAAGAGATAGGTTCCTTAGCTTTTCTTTTTTATTTATATACTCCTAAAATGAAGATCAACTACAAAATTAGCTAATTGCTATATTTTTTTCTCTTTTGTAAATATGTCTACACTTCCACAACACCACTTGCATCAATAATTGGTGGACATCTAGAATAATTCTATTGTTAATTTAATCTTATACCTTGTTTTCTAAACATTATGATATGTTTACCCGTTAAAATATGCTTCCATCCTTTTTCCACTAGCGTCGTAGTCATTATAAGAAAAATCCTAACCTTTAGAAGTTCTATAAGATTTTGAATAGGTAAGGATAATTTTACCTTGATTATTTTGAACAACACTATCTTTACTAACTCCACTAAGGTTTCCTTTAAAAATACAAGTAAAATTAAGTTTGATGAACCCATTTCTATATATTTTTATTTTACCATGAGCCTATGTAAACCCTTTTATAAAACTCCATTTTTATAAACCATTCATACATACATATTCAAACCTTATAACCAAGTAACTAGCACATCTTTTTCTAGACTTGAGACTCAAAAGATGAGCACCATGCTTGTAAATTATTATGAGGGGATGGAAACAATGTAAATCCAAATGTGGGTATAATTTTAAGATTTGTTTTTGAAATATTATTAATTCTTTCAAGCTACAAATTTCATCAAATATTTATAGAACTAATTATCCACACAATGCTTAAAGTTTCAGCTTTGAAACAATTTATCCAATATTTCATCAAATCTTTTCATGTTGATTAAGCAATCTAAGAGATTACCTTGTTTGTAAAAAATGTATCCCCAAATGGTGGTAGAAAAGGAATAATGAAGAAGTAGATAGTTTACAGTTTCTATGTCCTCTTTAAATAAACTTCTCCTAAAAGGGTTTCTAGGTCCTCCTTAGATAAATCTATTCTAAAAGGGTGTCTAGGTCCTCAGATAAATCTCTCCTAAAAGGCCCACGAAATTCTCTTTTTTGTAAATTATCACAAGTAAAAGTTTTATTTTGGAGTGATAAGGAAAGGAATGTTTAGGTCTTAGTGAGGGCCTCAAGAGATCAAACATTCTAAGAGAAATCTTTGAGAGTAGGAAATTTTAATTATATCCTTATATCCTAACTTGATAAAATATCCACCTTATTTTGATAGATTTCATCAGCTTATTCTTTCATGAAAAATGGGAAAATAGAACTCTTGAAGTTTTTAGAGATTATTTGTAACTTATTTGAGGTTCTCTTCCTCAAAAAAATTGCTAATAGAAATTCAAGATCTAGAATTGTTACTCACATTAATATAAATTTTCGCTTTTGAATGTCTACAAGCCAAACAATCCCAATATAATATTATCATTTTGATTTAAAAATAAGAGGATTAGGATCTATTGAATCCCAAACAAAATATTTGTAGAGTCACCTTCATGATTGACCATCTAATACATTTTTAATTAATTAAGCTTTTTGATATGAAGTTCCATGTTGCCAAACCCATGGACAATGTTCACTTCCACAACAATTTTATTGTATTCATAGAACCTATATATTTTTGAAGTAACAAGTTTGCTTCACTCATTCCTTGCTACTTATAATTTACATCCAAGTTTTATACCTAATTTCAAACTCTTAAATTTACAATTTTGCAAGCACACCCCTCTAATATTCTTTCCCTTGCAAAGAGGAAACCTGATTTTCTTCTCACATCCTTACCAGTTTTTTTTTTGAATTTTGTTAAATTTGAATATTGTACTTGCAACTAATCTTGAAAACAACATCACATAGGTAGAGATAGGTTACAATGTAGCCTTTATTAGTTCAAGTATTTTAACCATGATTAGGAACTAACCTTCCTAACCAGTTAGATAATATTTCATTTTATCAAGAATTAGGTCCTAAAACTCCTTTCTTTAATCATATAAGAAAATGCCTTGATATGTTGATTGTAATTTCCTAACTTAAAACCCTAAAATATCTATAATAATCCATTGTAATCAAGATCAACATTAAAAAATATCACGTTTTTTTATCATGTTAATTAGTTGTCCAACAATCTTCTCATAGGATGATAATATTGATTAAAATTCATGGCCTCACTATTTGAAGGATAACCTAAAAGAAAAGTGTAATCAACAAATTGGATATGAGGTTCAAAGGGACAAATTGTCATAACTTGAATGCATTTATTTTGCCTTCTAGCTTTGTTTTAGAAAGCTCTTCTCTAATCGATAGCAAGAATATGAAAAGATAAGAAGGTAAAGGACCACCTTAGCAAATACTAATGGATGATTTAAAGTATCCAAGTGGGAATCTATTGATTAAAATCTAATATTTTAAAATGTTATAATAAAATATTATCTATTTTGTAGAAAGCATCCTACTAAGTAAAGATTGAATTTCATCCTGTGCACTATATTTCACATGTTGTTTGGATAGTTGTTGAATAAAGGAAAGTACTTTCATGTTATTAAGCTTCAATGTCATCAACTCTAAATGATGTAGGATCTCCTAATTTTCTACCTATAAACAATATTAAGTTTTTTTAATTAATTATATGAGATTGAAACAAACTCATCTATATTTCATCGTCACTATATATCACCATACTGAGAGGACTACCTTGTGGGATTGGATGCAGATAAATTCACCCGATGCTAATTGGATCATAGGGGGAGATTTTAATATGGTGGAATGGGATGGAGATCGTGAAGAGGGGCACGATGGTTGTATTGCAGGTGTTGAGGAGGAGTCTTGGTGCAACTTGAAGGCTTCTTTACAAATATTTGATGCTAATTTAAGGCAAAAGTCCCTCAAATCTAGAGGATGGTTCTCTTGGTCTAATAATAGAAGAGGGGGAGACAAAATCACAACTCGTTTGGATAGGATTTATGTGGACAAAAATGTGTTTACATGTATTGGTCGAGGGAGCAGAGCTATTTTTGTGGAGCTTTCGACCTTCGATTCTGATCATTTCTCTATTAGATATTCCATTTTCTTTGGTGGAGCTGCTGTGGTGGATAAGAAACTTTCCTTAAAACTTAATGTTTCTCATCTGGATCCTAAAGCCTACAAGGACCTAATTCATTGTGTTTGGAATTTGGAGCTACACCCGATTGGCTCTGGTCGGATTGGTTGGTGGGAAGCGACTATCAAGCACACTGTCAAATTTTTGAGGGGCTGAGGTAGATTGGTTGCTAGGAGAAGGAAGGGAAGATTAAAACAACTCAGGAAGGACTTGGAGGTAGCCAGAAGAGACCTTGAAGGTGATTCTTTTAATGTTTAGCTTCAAGAGAAAGTAGCTAAGTGTGAACATGAGATCACGTGCTATGAGGATTACGTTAGCAGAGGTGCCCGTATTAGAAGAAGGATTCATTGGCTTCAACTAGGAGACACCCCCTCTCAGTTTTTCTTCAGTCATATTAAAAAGAAAACTACTGCTGAGAGAATCATTGCTCTTCACACTACTGATGATAGATTGGTGGAAGATGATGATATTATCTGATCCGCTATTGAAGATCATTTTTTTAAGATCTTTTTCATTTATCCTTTGAGTCCTGAGGTTTTGGAGTCTAGAGAAGAGTTTAATAAATGTGTTCCTAAGAAGGTATATAGTTATGAAAATGATCATCTAGATGATTTCTTTTCAAAGGATGAATTATTTGAAGCACTTAAGAAAATGAAGGATGGCAAATCTCTGGGTCCTGATTGCATTTCTGTTGAATTCTACAAAGTTTGTTGGGATATTGTGGTTAATGACCATATTAAGATGATTCAACAAGTGTTTAAGAAAGGCTCATTTTTTTATATGCTTAATCAAGGTTTGATTAAGCTTATCCCGAAGGCTAACAGGAAAGATACTATGGGGGGATGAAGACCTATCACTCTTTTAAATGTTTCCTATAATATTGTGGCTAAGGTGTTGGCTCTTCGTTTCAAATTTGCTGCTGCTAGGATTGTGATACGAGAGCAAACACGTTTTATCAAGGGCAGGTTCATTATTGATACGATCCTTACTGCTTGGAAGACTTTGTAATGGGCATAAGAAAGTGGGCATAAAGCCATTATGCTTAAGATTGACTTTGACAAAGTCTATGATCGGGTGGATTGGTTATTTACTTTTAGTATAATGGAATGGCTTGGATTCAACAAACAGGTAGTGGATAAAATAAAGGTCTTACTCACTTGTGCCTATGCTCAAGTTGTAGTTAACACTAAGCTCACTAATAAAATAAGTCTTTTCAAGTCCATTAGACAAGGGTGCCCTCTTGTTCCCCTTATGTTTGTTATCACTGCCGATGCTCAGGGTTATATGTTGAAATCAAAGAGAGGTGTGGGTTTAATCAAAGGGATTGATACTCCTAGAGGTCCTATTATGAATAATCACTTTGCGGATGATTCCCTTCTTTTTTTTTCAGTTGGATGCCTTGTCACTGTAGAATGTCGAAGGGTAGTTGAAGCAGTTTTGCAAAGCCTCTGGAGCCATCATTAGTGAAGAAAAATTAGACTATTGGCTAATTGGCAGTGACACTCTTCCAGATAATTTCTCTCTTGGTTGGCGACGGGTGAAGGATACCAAAATTGTTAGATATATTGGAATCTCATATGGCAAGGCCCTTTCTTTGAAGGGCATGTGGGATTGGTGTCTTGAGAGATTTGCAAAGAAAATTTAATTCTGGAAAAATATTACAAGCTTGTCATCTTTATTATTCTTCGTGTTGGCAACCCAATGCTTCTCATTTTGGAATATTGGAAAGGCTTATTAGAGGCTTTCTTTGGTCTAATTTCGATGGCTCCAAGAGAATGTCCTCTATCTCTTGGAACTATTGCATTATTCCTGAGGAAGGTGGTATGGGTCTTTTGGACATTCAGATGCAGGGTAAGGTGTTGGCAGCCAAATGGGTGGTCAAAGCATTGGAAGGGGCTGATCCTTGGAAAATGCTCTTAAGATATAGAATTTAGAACTGTCTTCATGTTGATGGTGTTAAGGGGAATTTTCATATTGAGGATATTGTGGGTCATCCTGTTCAATTTAAAATGCAAGGTTGTATCTTTATTAAGAGGATCTAGGAGGCATGGAAGACGGTTGACTCTACGGTTTATTGGGCCTATATGGAAGAGTGTAGATACTGAGTTCTTCCATATAGGTCTATTTGGTTATGAAAAGATAATGGGGTGTATGCCTCGAACCATCGTCATATTAGATGCAAGAGGTTGGTTAAGAGGGGAATTAAGAAATGGGTAAATTTGTGGGATTCAAGAGCTGCTGATTGGTTTAAGTGGGAGGATCTTTGCAATAAGTTTAAGTTGAAAGCTTCTGACAAATATGCTATTGTTCAGATTCATTCTCTTCTTCCCTTTGAACATCAATATAAGTTAAATGGTGGTTTTCCTAGCCCTATATGGCGTTATTGGAGGTGGCAATTTTAGGGGAGCATCATTTCTTACAAATCCACTAAGATTTAGAAAACTCTATTGCATAAGACTTCTTTGCATATCCTGTTAAATAGACGTTGGGACAGTCTGTCTAAAGAAGAAGTGGAAGAAGAGGTTAAAGCAGGTTTGTAAATTTAGATTATCTGCTCAGCTCAAGGTTTTTCTTTGGTTGCTTATTTTCCAAGGTATCCATTGCAAGGTAAGGTTGGCAAGGTGGATGAATATCTTAGATCTCTACAGTAGTTGTGGTAGAAAAGAAACTGTTAAACATATCTTTTGAGAATGTAGTGTAGAAAGGAATGCTTGGAAAAGATTGAAGTGGACCTATTATCCTATCCTAGGTGATAGGTGAAGTTGAAAATTGGCTCTCTTGGGAGATGCCTTTGGCTGCCCTCAACATCTTAGGGTGGTGTGGACTGTTATCAAAGCAACGACTTTGTATGCTATTTGGAAGCCGAGATTCAGTTTAGTTTTTCAAGATGAGGCTATTCCTGCTTCGTTATTGATATTCAATTCCAATGTAGAGCCTTTAAAAGGCTTATAATCAAATATCTCAAAGACTACTCTGCTCAAGACAAGTTAGATGGTTGGATGTCCTTGAGCAGATTTTTGTAATCTATTGCGATGTCTTGTATTTTGATTTTTTTATATTAATATAAGCAATATTTTTTCATATATATATATATATATATATATATATATATATATATATATAATAATTTAACTATTATATAGATTTTATTTAATAATAATGATTTTTTTGAGTTTAAGTTTTTTAATTGATTATATAAAATTAAAACAAACTCATCTATATTACATCATCACTATATATTACCATAAGATGGTAATATAATAATTTAACTATTATATAAATATTATTTAATAATATATTTTTTGAGTTTACATGGTGGAATCGGTAGCCGCCACGATGATTCGAGCATGTTTTCTGTCTTTTATAGTTGTCACAATATTTTGCGTTGTCTACCTCAAAAAATTGCAACACAGTATTCACGCAGTCCATCTCTATAACCACCATACCATATTTATTTTAAAACTTTTACGTCGTTGAAAACACCAAGAAAGGAACAAGCATTCAATCCAACGAGAGCTAAGATTTGAACCTTGAACCTCTACCCTTACAAAGTTTGGAAGAACCAATTAATATTATTTAAAAAATGTTAAAATTAATTTTCTTAAATTTTAAAAATGTGAAACTAATACTCTTTAATATAAAAAGTTGTAAATTAAGACAAATCTAAAAACTAAGGAAATGAAGTGTGGAAATGAGAAATTGTATAATTTTAGATTAAAACATATATCTATATCAAGTGAAGGGTTAACTCCCAATTTGATTTTTTAAAGGCAAACGTGGTGTATAGTTTATTTTAAGACTGACCGTCCCCTTGTGGTAGTGTTCCACCACAGCATGAAATTTCTAAACATGCTGAAGATTTATATTTATTTTTAAAAATTAAAAGGGTCTATACGTTGCCAATCTTAAGAAGAAGATGAAGATAATACCATTGATTAAATAGCACATAAGATTTAAATGTTAAATTGGTTGGGTGTGGAAAACAAATTATTAATTATTATGCATATGTGGTGCAATGCAATGGTTTGGGTTTTGGCTTTTTTTAAGAGGTCCAAGGTTCAAACCATGACGTGGACGAGTGTGTGAGGGGGTGAGTGTGTGGTGACTTTGTGTTAAATCCTCTATTGATAAGTATAGCTCTCGACTTTACGAGGGATCATGGTTGAGAGGAGAATGCTCAGTCCCTGTGCCTCGGTCATAGAGGTTTTTTGCAATAACCAAATAAAAAAAATTGTTAATTATATTTATTTTTATTATTTTTAATGTTTTAATAATAAGTTTTTGGTTTAAGACTTGAGATAAATAGTTAATGTAGTTCACACCAAAGTCTAAATTTTGAAGGTATCTAATAATTGAATGTGACTTAATCGATATAAAAGAACAATTCTTTCAAAACCCTATTAAAAAAAATATTATACTCAAATTTTTTATCATTTAATTCAAACAAAAAAGAAACAATATCATTTATTAAGAATTTAAATCCTAAATATTATATGTATTTTAAGCATTATTTAGAAGAAAGGCAAGGAACAACATAAAGTAAATAGCAAATCAAATGGCATTAGCTCAACTGGTTAGATTCTTCAGAGGAGAAATCTTGCCAAGAATATCGCTTTGTTGTAATATCACTATGTGGTAATAATGTAATATGGGTGGGGTCTGTTTCAATCCCATATAACCAATTAAAAAAACATAAAGTAAATAAAATATAAGTTGTATGAGACACTAATATTATTTAAAATAATTGTTGGAAGGTCTCTTAAAAAATAAAAAGGAGATTAAGGACCTTATCCTAAAGCTTTGTGAGAAATTTAATTTAGAGAATTTGTTTGTTTGATTTTTTTTTTTGTTAGCTTGAGTCATAATTGTTTCTTAGAGCTTGTGTGTGCATTTTACTTTTTAAAAACTTTAAATGATGAGGTGTACTTTAAATTTGATGGTAAATTTATCATCATGTTGTTTGATATGTTAATCTTTTGTTAAACTATGGAGCACCAAGTCAAAGAATATCCTTTGTTAAACTGATCACAAGTGAGTCCTGTGATACAAGAAAATTAAAATAATTTGTAAACTAAAGAAAGAGATACTTGAACCCAAATGATCGCAATAAAGTAAAACTCTAAGCTAATTTCATTGTTGTTAATTTTGGCATCATCCTTCTAGGCCTAAAAGTTTTTTAGTTTCTCAAATCAACAAAATGATTGTGGGGCCTCAAACGACTAATTCCTTAGGCCCAACAAAATATTTTTGATTTCAGTCTTAGCAAGCCCTTGGAAAATTTTAGAACTTTTTTTCTCCAAATATATAAAAGTGTATCATCCTAGTAGTCCTTATAAACCATAACAAAAAAAAAACCTCGGTTTTATTAGAGGAATATTTAAACCTGTATAATGATAATGCTTTTGTCTTGCTTAATAGCTTTGACTCACTTAATAAGATGTTATTCATGAAAAAATGGAAAATAGAACTCTTGAAGTTTTTGGAGATTATTTGTTACTTATTTGAGGTCTTCTCCCTCAACTAATTTGTTAATAGAAATCCAAGATTTAGAATTGTTACTCACATTAATATAAAATTTTACTTTTAAATGTCTACAAGCCAAACAATCTCAAGACAATAATTGTTATTTTGATTTTAAAATATGAGGATTAAGATCTAATGAACCCCAAACAAAATATTTGTAGTCCCCTCATTGATTGACCATCCAATACATTTTTAATTAATTAAACTCTTTGATATGAAGTTTCATGTTGCCAAACCCATGGACAAGGTTCACTTCCTCAACAATTTTACGTATTCATAGAACCTATATATATTTGAAGTAACAAATTTGCTTCACTCATTCCCTGCTATTTATAATTCCATCCAAGTTTTACACCTAATTTCAAACTCTTAAATTTACAATTTTTTTTTGGATGAAAAAACCTTATATTAAAATGGTTTAATCATACAAAAAAAGGTGGGTGGAATTAGCACACCCCGATCACACAACCAACACACTAATTGTGTGTTAAACAACTAGCAGAGCTACCAAAATAACTTACAGAAGTTCACAAGAAATCCAAACAGAGAACTGCCTAAAAAACCAACTAATAGACTATGCATCATTGCTGTGTAGGGGCTGGAGGAACATGATTCACTACACAAGGAGCATTACCCCAATGATCAATAAGATCCCGTAAGTGATGAAGGTCTATATTCACTTTTTTTGCTTGCACTGATATCTGTAGCCAACAATCATAGAAAACCTGATACTTATCAGTAAAAGAAAAAGTAGAAGAAGGCTCCTGTTGGCTAAAAATCACTTTGTTGTGAGTTTTCCACAAATGAAAAATAATCCCCACTCTAAATATATGCCACACAAGAACAAGCTTCTCAGAAAACTGAAGTGGATCCCCTAACAAAATATTCACCCAAGAATAGGGACCTGTCATATATGGTCTGAAAAAAGAGAAAGTCCACTGCCAAGCCTCGTGAGTTCTCACACAAGACCAAAATAGATGATGCACATCCTCCTCTGCTCCACAAGATCTGCAGGAAATATCATTCACATCCAAATATCTAAGCCGCTGACCAATATGAAGCCCTTGAAACAATAAAATCCAAGCAAAAAAGGCTTGCTTAGGTTCAAGATACTTTGTTTAGAGTGTATTAAATCTGAGACTCTATCTGGACTGAAGAGATACTACATCCCACCTAGAATTAAGCTTCTCAGCCATAGGATCAATAGGGGAAAGCCAAAAGTATCCCAAATGAGGTTTATACTTGGTGAGAGAAACATATTTGGGCCAAGACCAATCAGTCCACCAAGGTTTCTAATAATATCGAAAAACTTTATCCCAAACAGATAAAGAAGTGGAATCAATAACAACCTCATAAGTAGTCTTATCAATAGAAGATAAACCAAAAAAATTCCTAAAAATTTCCCAAGGTATCCAAGACCTTGAATGAAAATCCATGAAATCAGATAACCGAGCAATACCTCGTTTATAATATTTCTGAGCATGTATCCACTGGACTTGAGCAAGGGGAGTCCCCTGCAAAGTGATGGTCGAAGACCACCAAACATTAAGCAAAGGTATTGAAGCCCCCAACTTCCCCTTGTGACCTTTCCAAGAAATCCAAGGTTTAATGGCCTCCCAGACCTTCCAAATGATTTGCATAACAAAGGACCCAAAAACATTTATTGGAACAGGGGCTATAAGAATGGTTTGCAAATCAAGCCCTTTCCGCACTTTCTTACCAAAAGGAAGCCCCATGGAGAGGCAGTGATGAATTAAAAGTTTCCAAGCTTTCTCCCCCTGTAAAGCTCTCACAATCCATTTAGCATAGAGGGAAAAGCCTTGTCGTTGACAGTCAAACAATCCCATTCCTCCAAATTTTTTAGGAAGACAACAAATATCCCAAGCCACCCTATGAAATCCCTTCTTACCAACAACATTGGACCACAAAAAATCTCGAAGCAACTTCTCCAATTTGGCATAACAAGTATTGGAAGGGACCCAACAAGAAGAGTAATACACATGAGTAGAGGCCAATACCTTGGAACAAATATGAAACTTGCCAGCTAAGGATAATTTTTTGGTACACCAGTACAAAAGCTTCTTATCAACCTTTTGAACAACATAATCCCACAAACGGGCAGGACAACCCAAAAAAGCAAAAGGAATGCCCAAAAATTTAAAGGTTTTCCTAGGTTGAATCCACTTCCAAGGCTTATCAGCTAACCAAGGAGGCATATCTTTTTCAAACTGTCTATAGCAAGAAGTTTTTCTCCATTGAATATTAGAGACAGAAGCTAAGCAGAATGCATGAAGATAATCTAAAGAATGAGTAATAGAGATCTCATCTTCTACAATGGTCAAGAAAGAATCATTTGCAAAATGACCATTAATCAACTACTTGGGGGAGTAAGGGAGATAAATTCCCTTGATCAATACTTAAGCAGATCTATGAGCTAGAAGATAACCAAAGGCCTCAGCAACAAGAATAAACAAAGAAGGCGCCAATGGACAACCTTATCTGACAGAACGGGCTAATTGAATATTCTGAGATTGTCTCTTATTCAGAGTTAACACAACAGAAGCATCTTGGAATAACATAAGTATAGTCTTGATAAAAGAAGGGCTAAAACCCAGAGCCTTTAGCATAGAAGTAATAAAGAACCATTATATTCTATCATAAGCCTTCTCAAAATCAATCTTAAGGAAAAGAAAATCCTGACCAGAGGATCTAGCCCATTCCATCCCTTCCCAAACAACAATAACATTATCCAGAATATATTTATTTTGAATAAAACCAGTTTGCTCAAGCCTGATTATCTCAGGAAGAATAGGTCTAAGTTTAAGAGCTAAAGCCTTGGCAATTATCTTATAACTGACATTAAGTAAGGTGATTGACCACCAATTAGAAAAAAGTTCAGGGTCTCCCCATTTTGGAATGAACTTAACATTACCTTTGTTGATGATATTCCCCAATGACTCAGTAAGCATAGCCTATTTATACACCTGCAATAAATCAAAACCTGCCAATTCCCAGCATTATTTGTAAAATTCACAAGGGAAACCATCTAATCTAGGTGCTTTATCATTTGCCATCTGAGACAGAGCCTATTTGAGATCCTCCAGGGTTAAAGGTGCATCATAAAAATCCTACTGAGTTTTAGTAAGCTTAGTAGGTATGACTTGACAATAGGATTCTATCATGGGTAAGGCCATGAGAAGCAAACACTCTTTGATAATGATTAACAAAAGCTCCAAAAATATCATCAAGAGATATGAAACTTTGACCATCAAATTGTAGAGCAGGTGGGTGAAGGCGCTTGAAAAATTCTTTAGAGACTTTGTCACCCACATTTAACCAATGCATCCTGGCTCTTAATTGTGCTCCTTTGGCTTCATACATATCAACTTTTTTAAGGTCATGTCGAAGGGCTGCCATGAAAGCTTGAATATCATAACAAAAAGGATTAGCCTCAAGCTGCACTGAAAATTTTACTAATTCCGACTTCAAAATAAAATTAGATTTATTCTTCCTCTTGGCTACTTCCACTCCCAGAGTGCGAAGCAAAGAGGTGGTTCTAAAAATAGCAGCATTCCACCAAGAAACCCAACCAAAGTCACGAGAGGGTCTCGAAAGCAAATTCCAAATTCGATAAATATGAGCCTTCATAGCTGGGTGATGAAGGAAGGAAACATTAAGATAAAATTGGATCTAAAATTATCGGGGCTGATGAAGAATGGCTTCCACAGAAAAAATAATAGGAGCATGATCAGATAAAATAGTACCTGGGATAACCAAAATAGGAGGTTGAGAAGGTGAAACCCTAGCAATTTTAAAAGTCTCACTGGAAGAGATCATGTCTCAATCAAGGCATTTTAACACCCTGGCTTTGTGTGCTTGAAAATTTGACCATGTAAACCATTGAGCTTCAAAAAATTTAACAGGAGAAAAATAGATATTAGGATCACTAAGACTCAGCTTATTTTTCATAAAATAAAAAGCTTCTCGCTCCCCAGCATACCAACGGTTAGGAGATAAAATAACTTTATCAGAAGGCTTTTCCACCATATTAAAATCCCTACACATCATCCATATGGCAAGAGGCAGAGACAAAGCCAACCACCGCCACAAGGCACACCTTTCTGGAGCATTATTCGAAGCATAAACATTAATAACTCCAAATAATTTACCATGTAATTCCAACAAAGTCCAGACTGCTTGATTGGAAGGATCCACTCCCCACGTCACAATATTTGAGTGCCACTTTGGGGAAATAAAAGTGATAGCTCCACCTTTCCCACTGGAATGATTCGTTACATGGAAAACACTATGAGGCCACAGAAAATTACAGATACACTGTAGATTAAAATTAGAAACTTTCACTTCTTGTAAACACATCACTTCAATATTGCTGAACTTACGAGTGACATAAGTCATCTTACTATGAATCATATATTTACGGATTGGATCCGTTAGTCCTCTTACATTCCACGAGAAGAAAATTATTAAGACCTATCGGTATGCGAAAGTTCCAGAACATCCTTAGAGGCTCCCAGATGAACAATAGACCCAAAGGAGTTAGAAGCATACTGATCCTGACCATCCTAGTAAACACGAAAATCCTCCTCCATTTGGTGGTGCTTATCATAATGTAGATGATCTCTCGAAGGGCTATGATAATGACGAGCTTTATAACTAAACTAACCTTCTGATAAAGGTTTCTGGAAGGCATCAGAGACATATTCCTTCGGAGAGGTAGTAGAACTCAGCATTGCCGTCACAACTTGAGCAAAATTTAGAGGAACCCAAATGGATTGCACTTCTAGATGAGCAATAGGAGCTTGTCGAACAGAAACATATTGAGGTACAAAAGCTGGTGGTGTGACAGTAGGAGTAGAGTGTGACAAAAGAGGCTGTGAAGCACTCTCAGGAGCTTGGGACTGTAATGCACTCTGGGAACAGTTTCGACGATTAACCACCTGCCATTCCTCTTGCCCCCTAGTAACTCTAGCTGCATGAGAACTAGATGCCAAGGCACCAGGTGCTTGAACAGAAGAATTATTAGGAGCTGGAGAAGGGTTTTGCTGGAATTTACCTGCCATAAGTGGGCAATATTTTATCTTATGGGCAGCTGATCGACAACGAAATCGAGTATTCGGGAGATTAATATAGGCCACCCTTTGTCTATGGGTATAATATCCAACATTAATCTCAATTTCCTCAGGTAAATCCTTGGAAAGGTCAAGCTTGATGCATACCCTCCTAGTGGGTCGGGCTGAGAAGAAACAAGGAGGCTCAAAACAGATAAAATTTCCCAAGGAAGCAACCAGTTTATCTAAAAAATTCCAAAAGAGAATGGGAAGAACAGGGAAATCGACCTAGATAGGAACCTCCAGGGAAGAAACCTTAGCAACAGTGAAATCCCGTGTATAGGGTTGCAAAATAAGCAAGAAATTCCTAACCATCCAAGGTCCTTTAGCTAGCATCTTTTGTGAATACACAGGGTCATCAAAGCAAAACAAAAAATACCCTTTGGTAAGATTTTGAACATTTGAAACCTTGACACCATATGGACCCCAAACTTGGTTGACCCAGGTACAAAGAAAAGTATCATTAGGGATTCTAACCAGAAAATAACCCACCAAGTGATGACATTCAAACCATTGACAAGCAGATTGAAATTCATGAGCAAAGATAACAACTTGAAGAAGAGAAACATTACCTCTTGGTACATTTTTAGATTGAGCTCCGACAACGACACGATCAACTGAGCTTTCCGAGTGAGCGGCTGCCATGAGGTAAAGGGCAGAGCCACCGCCCGAGGTGGCGAAAGAAAAATACGTGGTTGTATCTAAGGCCAAACCCTACACAAATACTCTAGAAGGAGGGAGCAGTATTCCTCTAGAATCCCTTGTCTGCAATTTCTCTCTTCCAACAATTAAGAACAATTTGTTTCTCTAAATTTACAATTTTGCAAGCACACCCCTCTAATATTCTTTCCCCTCCAACCCTTATAGAGGAAACCTAATTTTCTTCTCACATCCTTACCAGAAAAATCTCTTTGAATTTTATTAAATTTGAATGTTGTACTTGCTACTAATCTTGAAAGCAACATCACATAGGTAGAGATAGATTACAATGTGGCCTTTATTAGTTTAAGTTTTTTAACCATGGTTAGGAACTTACCTTCCTAACCAACTAGATAAAATTTCATTCTATCAATAATTAGGTCCTAAAACTCCTTTATTTAATCATATAAGGAAATGCTTTGATATGTTGATTGTAATTTCCTATCAAGATCAACATTAAAAAATATCACGATTTTTATAATGCTAATCAGTTGTCCAACAATCTTCTCATATGATGATAGTATTGATTAAAATTCGTGGCCCCACTATTTGAAGGATAACCTAAAATAAAAGTGTAATAAAAAAATTAAAGATGAGGTTCAAAGGGGCCACCTTAGAAAATACTAATGGATGATTTAAAGTATTCAAGTGGGAATCTATTGATTTTATTTAATTTTTTTTTTTTAATTTACATGGTGGAATTGGTAGCCGCCACAAATCCAGATTTTATGGTCGTCACAATATTCTGTGATGTCTGCCCCAGAAGCCGCCACACAGATATTCGCACAGTCCGCCCCTATAACCACCATGTCACAATAATTTTAAACCTTTTACGTCATTGAAAGCACCATGAAAGGGACAAGCGTTCAGTCCGACGAGGCCCAATATTTGAACCTTGGACCTCTGCCCCATTACAAGGTTTGGTCGAACCAATTGGTCTACACCTCAAATCTAACATTTTGAAATGTTATAACAAAATCTTATCTATTTTATAGAAAGCATCATACTAAGTAAAGTTTGAATTTCATCTGTGCACCATATTAGTAGAAAGCATCCTACTATTTTGCAGAAAACATCTACTAAGTAGATGTAATAGTATGTAGAAAGCATTCTACTAAGTAAAGCTTGAATTTCTATCTTACATGTTGTTTGGATAGTTGTTGAATAAATGAATATACTTTCATGTTATTAACCTTCAATGTCATCAACTCTATCTGATATAGGATCTCCTAATTTTCTACCTATAAACAATCTTAAGTTTTTTTAATTAATTATATTTAATTGAAACATACTCATCTATATTGCATCATTACCATATATCATCATATGATAATATTTTAAAACTTTAACTATTTACAAAAAAATTAAACTATTATATAAATATTATTTAATAAGTTTTGAAATTAAATTCTTTAAATTTTAAAAAATAATAATAAATGAAACTAATTGTATTTAATATAAATAGTTTAAATTACTAAAGATCTAAAAACTATGGAAATGATTTTTGGAAATGGGAAATTGTATAATTTAAAATTAAAACATATATCTATATCAACTGGAGGGTTAATTGCCAATTTGATTTTTTAAAGGCAAACGTAGTGTATAGTTTATTTTAAAACTGACCGTCCCCTTTGGCAATGCTCCACTATAGCATGGAATTTCTAAACATGGTGAAGATTTATATTTATTTTTTTAAATTAAAATGATCCTGTCCATTGCCAACCTAAGAAGAAGATAATGTCATCGATTAAATAGCACATAAGATTTAAATGATAATTTGGTTGGGTAATCCTCAAAGATCATAGAGGTGAAGTCCTTTTTGCTTTTGTTGAATCCTTGGGGGAACTAACTAACAACAGAGCCGAAGCCAAAGCAGTTTGGAGGAGTCTGGTGTTGGTAGAAAATTATCCTGGCAATTTAATCATTGAAGGGGACTCTCTCATTACTATTAATTACTTGAAGCACAACAAGAAAGTACCATGGAGGATCCAAGATGAGATTGAGGAAGCGAGGATCCTCATAAACAATCACCAGGAAACTTTGATTCAACATACCTTCAGGGAGTCCAACAAAGCAGCTGATAGCTTGGCTAATGAAGGGGTGTCAGCTGATGGTTTAACCGTGTGGACAAGTGGCTTTCCTCACATAGTAGACTTGATTGTGGAGGCTAAAAAATTTCAAAATGTGCCTGATAATGATTTCCAATGAAAATGTGGAGTGCGATCTTTTATTATCACACAATTATGACAACTTCATGCTTTTCCACCTAATAATGAATACCTGGTGCTTGGGAATTTTAATTACCCATGAAAAAAATCACAAGGCACCCATTATGGATGAATTTCGGCTCCCCTTTTCTATCAAGTCCCTTCATCCCTATTTTTTCTTTTACGTTGTGGGCTTGTCATTTTTGTTGTGTGTCAGATTCACTATTATGGAGAAGACAGTCACAGTGGAGCCAAGCAACATGATAGTGGAGCCTACCAGTGTGGTGATGGAACCAGTGGTGGAGGTCATGTTCACAGAAAGGGGTTTTATGCCATTTCTTAAAAAAATTCAGGCGATGATCGGGAAATCACGGTGGCCATCTTGGAGACCTGGGATAGAGTGAATAGTTTCAGGGGTAGGAGGACTCCAAGGGGGATGAACTTAATTCATAAGCGGGCAACAAAACGGAGGATGAAGACAAGAAGGTTGAAGAGGAGGTCAAGGATCCTTAGTTGTCCTGTCTTAGATGTTTGGTCTATGGTTGCCCTGCGTGGAGCCTTAGTTTATTTTTGTTTAGTGATAGGCTACCTTGTGTGGAGCCATATTATGGTTTTTGAAGCATGGTTGCCCTACGTGGAGCATGTTTTTGGGTTTTTTATCTGGCTGCCCTGCGTGGAGCCTTGGATTGCTTTTTTATTAAGGCTTCTATGCTTGTGACACTGGTTGTTTGGGGTAAACCTCCTAGGTCATCTGGTGGTAGCCACATTTTGTGGGCAATTCTGTTGCTTATGTACAGAGGTTTTGGATCATCCTTATAAAACCCACATGCAATGAATAGTACCTAACTTACCAAAAAAAAAAAATTTGGTTGGGTAATGGAAAGCAAATTGTTAATTATATTTACCTTTAATATTTTTAATGTTTTATAAGATGTTTTTTTTTTAAATTCGTGAAATAAATAACTAATGTAAATCATATCAAGGTTTAAATATTTAAAGTGTCGAATAATTCAATAACTCATACATGGTTTAAATCTTGACAATATCAAATAACTCAATGTGACTAAATTATATAAAAGAACAACTCTTTCAAAACCCTATTAAAAAAAATATTATACCAAGTATTTTATTATTTAATTCAAACAAAAATGAGACGATGTCATTTATTAAGAATTTAAATCTTAAATATCATATGTGTTTTAAGCATTATTTAGAAGAAATAAAGGCAAGGGACAACATAACGTAAATAGAAAATCAAATGCAATTAGCTCAACTACTTAGATTCCTTACTATATATATATATATATATTTAAAAGCGAAAAACCCCTTGCGGGGCTGCCTTGGTATAAGAGACCACGAACAGGGGGTTCTACACCGTCAAAGTCACCCGGGGGTCGCACCCAGCTCTGCCCGTACCAACATTATCAATTGGATTTTGGGTACTCAATTCAGCTTTTTGGTAGGGTGGAGATTCGAACCTGGGACCTCCCTTGGAGGATTGCCCTCTCCTCTCCAACTCACCTACAAAACCTGGATTATATATATATATATATATATATATATATATATATATATATACATATATATTGGTTAAATAGAAGAGTTGGTCACCATACTATTTTTTAGTAACTAACAAACATGGTTCAAACCACAAGGGTTGCTTCCTATTCCGCCTCATTATTATTGACCCATTGCGAAGGGTGAAGAGGATCACCGGTCGCTTGAGATTCGTACCATCATTGTCAATTTGGCGTGCACTCAGAGGATTTAGATCAAACTACTACCTTTGTAAAAACTACTACCTTTGTAAATAGGCTACTTGTGAGGTTTGAACCTGAGTGTCTTTTTAGTAAGTGCCTAGCCAAAAAAGCACTTACCAATCCACCTAGCCCTTGAGGACTTTTAAAAAATGGCTTATGGTAGGCAGTGTGATTTGAACCGGAGTTGAATGGACCCACAATATGGATCATAGGCCTCAATTGGTAGCCTCACACCAATTCGACTACTCACTCACCCTTAAAAGGGCTTATGGTAGCTAGTGTGATTTGAACCGAAGTTGAATGGTACCACATTACGGATCACAGACCTCAACTAGTAGCCTCACACCAACTCATCTATTCACTCCTCAATATTAATAGAGGTTCTTTGATATTAACAAAGGAATATGTTTCCAAAGGTAGTAGTCTGATATGAATCCTCTGAGTGCACACTGATGATGGTACAAATGATCCCCTTCATGCCAAGTCGACAATAATGACGCATAATATATTTGGTGGGAGCTGGCCCTATGGTTTGAATCATGTGCTAGTTACTAAAAATAGTGTGGTTGTGACCAACTCTCCTATGTAACCCCCCTCTGCAAAAAAAATATGAGACCCAGGTTCAAATATTGCCAAGCGATATACAAATAATATCCAAGCTTTGTTGTAATCCCACTATGTGGTGATGATGTAATATGAGTGAGGTCGTTTCAATCACATATAACCAATTAAAAATATATATAAAGTAAATAGAATATAAGTTGTATGAGACACTAATATTATTTAACATTAATTGTTGGAAGGTCTCGTACAAAAATAAAAAGGAGATTCAAGAACCTCATCCTAAATTTTTGTGAGAAATTTAGATAATTTGTGTCACATCCCCGCCACTTATGATTAATTTACTTGAAAGAATGTGATCCTGCGTTTAGTTTTTGTGGTGCAGGTGCAGGATTCGAGCCAAATGAAGGAGAGTGAGAGAGCACACACCCTTTTACCAAACCAACGACTTGGAAACGCCAAGTAAGCAGATATGATATCGTGCCATGAGCACCTTGGTCCGTGGGTACACACAAGCCCACCATAGGATTGCATTTGCATCGCAGTTTGCATGTCATGACTGACGGTGTGTTGGAAGATGTGTTTGATTGCATCTAAATTGTTGTTCGTTGTTGTTTGACATTATAAATGTTGTATTCAAAAAAAAAATAATAATAAAATAATATTAATTAACTTGAAAACATATAATTATATTCATAACTAAATTAAAAAAGCTTGAGTAAATATATAATATATAAATATAAAAAAATAATAATAAATATATATATATTTTAAATATATGAAACTCACTTAAAAAGTATATATAATAAAAAGTTTTTATGCCAAAGAATATTTCATTCTTTTATGATTTTAAAAGGATAAGTTCAATTTGACCGCAGCCTTACCAAAAGACTCCTTACAAAAATAAAGACCTAAGTTACTAACATCTAAAATGAATGTTATAACATCGAAGTGGAAATGGAAGGTAATCAATATAGTTGCGTTTTGATCCAAATGGTAAGATTAACCATTCACCACCTGGTAATCATAGCCCGATAATCGGTTTGAGGTGGCAACGACTCATTTCTCATCTCCTCTTTAAAAGGAAAACTATGGCTGTTGGAACACACAATTTTCTTTCATTTTGGATTGGGCAAAAGAAGAGAGGAGAAACCATAATTTTTCGGTAGCACTAAAGAGGTCAGGTTACTTTGTTAATTTAAATAACTTCATTTGTTCGTGAAGATTGATATAGCCATACATACATGTATTGCCGCCTGTGAATTTAATGGCTGCCATGAAAGTGGTGATTTATTTAGATATATGATGAAGAAATTTAAAAAATATATAAATATAAGTATGATAAATATTTGAAAGCCTGTGGGAAATCTGGAGTAAAATTTAGATTATTTTCATTTGATTGTATTCTCATCGGTACCTTAGGGACGACGTATGCCGAATTTTCTGTTAAAACATGAAGAACTAGCCAAGTTAAGATATATATATATAACTAATATTAAAGAAAGTTAGTGTTTATCTTCGATGACTACGTATGGTTTTCTTTAATTGTTTAGAAGAGAATTCTATCTTGTTTTGTAGATGGAAAACGTTGTGTTTTAATATTTTTTTTTAGCTATGGGAAATTCATTTTTCTATTTGAGGAGCTTGCAAAGTTAAAGTCCGGGATTGGTTCTCTGATTAATAAAAATTGTATGAAGAGTTTTTGTTGGATATGCCAGTTTGTTGCCGTGATTGCATGTATGTCATGTAGAAAATGGGCCTTGCTAATCCCCACAATCCCCTAGCTCTTTCCTCAGCTGTGGTCGAATTGGGTGTGCGCTCTGGGAAGATACCGTTATGTCTCAGAATGAGATATGTTGTTGACGTTTTGATGCACGGATACCTACAGTTGACGGTATATCAAGCCAACTTCCCAGCACGTATTCCTTCGAAAACCTTCAGTATGTCTAAAAGAAAAAATACAAGCATGTTGGTGGCCTGTATGTTTTTATAACATCAAAATATTATATATCAAGCTTCCAGGCAGTTTTGTGCTCAAACATGTTTAATAAGGTTAAACCCTGCATGTCGTGGATGGTATTAGAATTGTATTTATATATTTAAAGCTAAATTGTTTACTTTATTAAGGTGTAAATTATATTATGCGATTAAGTTTTCTGAAATTCATTCTTCAGATTTTTTAGAGTGTCTTATATAAATAATATTATTTCTTTAAAAATAAAGTAGCATAAATTTAAGGAAAAGTGTTCTCTATCAGAGTATAAAAGACTAATGATACCAATTTAAAAAACAAAAAAGGGGGTTTATGTCATATCTATGAAATATAAAGAAATTTTGATATTTATATGTTCCCATCAGTAACTTCATTATACAAATGTTTTATTAAGTGGGTCAAACAAGAAAAACAAGTATAATGCTACATCATATAAACAAGAAAAAGGAAAATTTTCATCCAACGAACTCTACTTAGCCAAAATGCTAGGGCAAGCCAATAACTCATCCAATCATTCACAACACATTCCATGTATTCTCTGCATAACTCACTTTGAGCTCAATAGAACCCTTATTCTGGTAAGGATTGCTACTTGGCAAGGTATGGTATTATTAAAATAAAAGTCCAAAAAGTAAGTTATGTTAAGGAGCAGACAAAAATAGAATAAGGATAATCTCAAACAAAAATAGATCCAAATCCTCATAAGAGAATGATTCCACAGTTTTGGAAATAATGAGGTAAATTATGTTAATGGATTCTCAATTTATGTCAAACTAAGATCAAGTAAGAACTAGACCAACCTATAAAGTAACAAACAAGATCTGATGTATTTTCGATAATTGGTTAATAAGAACCTGATGAGGAAGGAGTAAAGAAAATAATTATTGTGCACCATATTCTATTCATCGGGATATGATGAAAGCCTTAGATTATCAAGAACCCAAGTTGTTCATTTCATTATAAATATCAGATTAACTTACAAACTGATATGTTTTTTTTGAAATCAGGAGAAATGGATGAGCTCGTATCAATAATTAAATCGTTCCAAGGACAGATGGAGCAATTGGTGTCAGTAATTAAGACATTAACAGAGCAAATAGAACAACAACAAAGGACAATGGAAGCTTTTATCGAGCAAGGCAAGGAAAGGAACATCAGAAAACCTGAGATAAGTATTGAAAGTGAAACCTCGAGTGTAAACCCTCGGGCACCAAAGCTAAGATGTTGCACTTGTGGAGAACCTCACCATACATATGAATGCCCTTTTAAGAAAATCTAAGGGAAAGAAAGTTATCAGGACATCGAAAAGACATGAAGGCCCTTTTCAATAATTTTCCTACTAAACTCAGGAGAATAGAAATATGTATATGAAATGATGCTATACGTGAATATTCTCCTTACTTTTGAATTTTAAAGTACAAGTATGTACCTATAATGAAGATCTTTTGGTTTTGTGAGTAAAAGTAATCATAGCAACTATATTATTGCTCGCACTAATAGATTGCTCTATCTGGGATACTTAATAATGCATTATCTTTCAAAAAAAATAGATAGTTGTACCCTGGTTGTAAGGTTAAGTCTATTATGAAATTAAAATACGAAGTTGGCCTTCCCAAGATTTGTTTCCAGCGAGATGCAAATTTTGTAGTTGCAGACAAGTAAGTTAGAAAAGCACAAAAGTATGCTTGAGAAATCGTAAGAAATTGCATAAATTTTCCTAGAATAATTATCTCGAATAGAGATTCGAGATTCCTCTATGAATACTAGCAAGCTTTGCACCGAAAATAGGACACAGAGCTTAGCACAACCTATCATCTTGAGATAGATGGACAGGTTGAGAAGGACAATTTGGTATTGGCGGATATGCACTACCAAAGTAAGTGGGAAGATTATCACTTACTAATGAAATTTACTGCATTGGGCATGGCCCCTTTTGAGGCCCTGTATGGGGCATAGGTGCGTGACACCATTATCTTGGAAAAATTTGGATGATCGAAAAGAGATCGGTCCTGATGTTGTTAAGAAAATGGAGATTCAATCCGCCAATGGCTTGTGAAGCCACAAATTGTCAGAAGAGCTATGTTGACCTTAAGCGAACACCTCAAGGATTTGCTGTAGGAGACTGGGTCTTCCTTAGAGTCAAACCTACTACAAGCACAATCAAGTCCATCAAATTAAGCCCTAGGTTTATTGGACCTTTTGAAATAACTGCCAAAATCAGTCCTGTTGCCTACAAGCTTGCATTACCATCAATTTTGTCAAAAATCCACAATGTCTTTCCTGTATCCCTGCTTCGAAAATATATTGCTGACCCAACCCATATCTTTGATACTACTCATTTGCAGATGTCGGACCCGCAACTCATTGAGGTGAGACCAATTAAAATTTTGGATTTGAGATCAAGCAACTCAAGAAAAGGACTATAGACTAGTGCAGAGTTCAGGAGGACCAATATTTCGAAAGGAATGCCACCTGGGAAGATGTTTCTAACATGAGAAATCAATTCCCTTACTTGTTTGAGAACTAAAAACTGAAAGTAAAATATTGTTGAGATGAAAACTTTTATTTTCCTTCATAAGGATGTAATGGAACCTACTTTATTTGATATTTTGTTGTACAAACTCTCTTTTATATAATTTTGTGATGAAAATGTATATGTGCTGATAATAGTTACTTATGCTTGTGCAAATTATTTACATAATTGATTATCTAGTAACTGTGCATTTTGATAAGTAGTTAACATAGGGACTGTGTTAAATCTAGGGGGGGAGAATTTCATATCCCCGCCACTTATGATTAATTTACTTGAAAGAATGTGATCTTGTGTTTAGTTTTTGTGGTGTAGGTGCAGGATCCGAGCCAAATGAAGGAGAGAGTGAGAGAGCACACACCCTTTAACCAGACCAATGGCTTGGAAACACCAGGTAAGCGGATATGATGTCGTGCGATGAGCACCTTGGTCCGTGGGTACACGGAAGCCCACCATAGGATTGCATTTGCATCACAGTTTGCATGTCATGACTGATGATGTGTTGGAAGATGTGTTTGCTTGCATCTAAATTATTGTTCGTTGTTGTTTGACATTCTAAATGTTGGATTTAAAGAAAAAAAAAAATAAATAAATAATAATAATAATAAAATAGTAAAATAATATTAATTAACTTGAAAACATATAATTATATTCATAACTAAATTAAAGAAGCTTGAGTAAATATATAATATATAAATAAAAAAATAATAATAAAAAAAAAAATATATATTTTAAATATATGAAACTCACTTAAAAAGTATATATAATAAAAAGTTTTTATGCCAAAGAATATTTCATTCTTTTAAGATTTTAAAAGGATAAGTTCAAATTGACCGCAACTTTAACATAAGACTCCTTATAAAAACAAAGACCTAAGTTACTAACATGAATGTTATAACATCGAAGTGGAAAGGGAAGGTAATTAATATAGTTGTGTTTTGATCCAAATGGTAAGATTAACCATTCGCCACCTGGTAATACGTAGCCCGGTAATCGGTTTGAGGTGGCAGCGATTCATTTCTCATCTCCTCTTTAAAAGGAAAACGGGATGGCTGTTGGAACACAATTTTCTTTCATTTCGGATTGGGCAAAGGAAGAGCGGAGAAGCCATAATTTTTTGGTAGCGCTAAAGAGGTCAGGTTACTTTGTTAATTTAAATAACTTCCTCTGTTTGTGAATATTGACATAGCCATACGTACATGTATTGCCGCCTGTGAATTCAATGGCTGCCATGAAAGTGGTGATTTATTTAGATATGTGATGAAGAACATTAAAATATATAAATATAAGTATGATAAATATTTGAAAGCCTGTGGGAAATCTGGAGTAAAATTTAGATTATTTTCATTTGATTGTATTCTCATCAGTACCTTAGGGACGACATATGCCGGATTTATTGTTAAAACATGAAGAACCAACCAAGTTAGGATATATATAACTGATATTAAAGAAAGTTAGTGTTTATCTTCTCCGACTGCGTATGTTTTTCTTTGATTGTTTAAAAAATAATTTTGTCCTGTTTCGTAGATGGAAAACGCTGTGTTTTAATCTTTTTTTAGCTATGGGAAATTCATTTTTCTATTTGAGGAGCTTGCAAAGTTAAAGTCCGGGACTGGTTCTCTGATTAATAAAAATTGTGTGAAGAGTTTTTGTTGCATATGCCAGTTTGTTGCTTGTGTGAATGCATGTATGTCATGTAGAAAATGGGCCTTGCTGATCCCCACAATCCCCTAGCTCTTTCCTTTGTCGTGGTCGAATTGGGTGTGCACTTTGGGAAGATAACGTTATGTCTCATAATGGGATATGTTGTTGACGTTTTTATGCACAGATACCTACAGTTGACAGCATATCAAGCCAACTTCGTAGCACGTATTCCTTCGGAAACCTTCAGTATGTCTAAAATAAAAAAATACAAGCCTGTTGGTGGCATGTATGTTTTTATAACATCAAAATATTATATATCAAGCTTCCAGGCAGTTTTGTGCTCAAACATGTTTAATAAGGTTAAATCGTGCATGCCGTGGATTGTATTAGAATTGTATTTATATATTTAAAGCTAAATTGTTTACTTTATTAAGGTGTAAATTATATTATGCGATTAAGTTTTCTGAAATGCATTCTTCATATTTTTTAGAGTGTCTTATATAAATAATATTATTTCTTTAAAAATAAAGTAGCATAAATTTAGGAAAAGTGTTCCCTATCAGAGTATAAAAGACAAGGGGTTGCGTCTTGGTTTTATAAATTAAATTATTTTAGTTTAGTTTGAATAAATCTTATTATATATATATATTTTCCTCTATTAAAGCTCTTAATGCCAGAATAATTACTTTATAATAATGAGAATGTTGTGCATGAATCACGTTGTTGGAAATTAGGTTCTTTTTTTGAATTAGATAATCAGTTAGTTGAAGGAAAATATAGTTCGTAAGTATGCCATATATATATTAAACAAAAAGTATTATTATTCCATCCTAGAAAATGTGTTAACATTAATACTGCCTTAACGAATATTGTTAAAGATACTTTGAGAAATAATATCTATCTTTTTACTTTTGTCATATGTGTTTAGTTATAAATGTTATATTTTAAAATTTAAAAGGATATTGGATTCCTTGTTTTTATTTTAGGGAATGAAAGATTTCTCTTTTAAGATTATAATGTAAAGTATTGTCTTTATTGTATCTTTTAGTTTGAGAAAGTTGATAGGGGTTTTTGTTATGGAAGAAATTTTTATATATATTGATTCTTATTCAAATTATATGGTAAAAAAAGAATGGAATATGATAGTGTACATATGTTTTACCTTTAATAAGTTGACTTCTAAATTCGTGATTGTATTAATCGGATATGAGTGTTCAATTGAAGTTTTTAGATGATTTAATTGTATATGGTGATGAACGACGCCTTTTAATCTGTGTATATATAGAGAATTATAAAGTTAGATTTATGATTAATAGTCCATGTTTTATATGAAGGGACTTGATTATGGAAGATAAAAGAAGACTTAGGTTGTAGATTCTATTATGGAGGGAATTAACTGATATTCATAAATATAAAGTGTTTGTGTAGATAGTCTGAACCTTCTTACGTCTATGTGTCACGGTTCCTTTGCTAACGTAAATGATTTGTTTAAACCTGATTGAACTTTCAAATACATACCAAAAGGCCGCAAGATATTGACTTTAAGTACCCACAACTTAAACTTAAATTTGAAATTCGAATCTTGCTTGGAGAAAATTGAGGGAGGTTGTCTCCACTCATACCATTAAGTCACGCGGTGTCTTAAGTGGGAATCAACTTTGCTTGACAAGAGAAAGTCAAGGAGACTTTCTCTACCCATGCCACTCAGTCACGCGGTGACTTAGCGGGGACTGCACCATCGTACTCCAGCTCTATGGGACAGGAGGGTCCAAGCTGAGGAGTGTAACGAGTGATGGAATGGGACGTCACTCTAGGTGGTCAGTCAGTTAGCGTGGTGATATCCATCATTCCACTCGGGTTGGGGAGGAGCCAACATAAGCATGATAGAGAGCTACTCATGTTGTTGGAAGATCCAGCGACAAATGGTTATGGGCAACATTGCCGCTAGCTCGAGGAAGAATATAGATATCTAGTCCCTCAGCCTTGCGAAGGTGGACTCTAGCCAAACCTTAGTAGATGGTCGATGGCTAGCACCGACATACAAACGTTGGTTCCAAGGTATCGAGATGAGATCTCTTAAAAGGTTGTGAATCTTACAACCTTGGACAAGGGGCATAGCGTACCCCGTTCAGGTGATATGGGCCCTGAATGGATAACCCTCCACCGGATTCCTAAGAGTCTCGAGTGATGAGCCGAATCCAGTAAGGCGACCCGTGGAATATGGCCAATTTCGAGCACTTAAGACACTAGCTGCAGGAGTGAATAATCTTGAAGTGCATTGTATATGTATGCCAAAACTAACATTCACATGGGAAATCAAGCAATGTATGGTTGAGTTAAACAAAAATTTTAGTGTGTGTTTTCTTTTGGGTTATCACATTTTGTTTGTTTGAAATTTTTTGGTAGCTTGAGTCATAATCGTTTCTTAGAGCTTGTGTATGTATTTTACTTTTAAAAACTTTAAAGGATAAGGTGTACTTGAGATTTGATGGTAAATTTATGATCATGTTGTTTGATATGTAAATATTTTAATTCATTGTTAAAGTATGGATCACCAAGTCAAAGAATGTCCTTTGTTAAACTGATCATAAGTGAGTGCTATGATACAAGAAGATTAAAATAATTTAAAAACTAAAGAAAGAGATACTTAAATCCAAATGGGCGCAAAAAAGTAAAACCTTAAGATACTTCCTATGTTGTTAATTTTGGCCATCATCCTTCTAGGCCTAAAAGTTCTTTAGTTTGTCAAATCAACAAAATAATTGTGAGACCTCAAACAACTAGTTCCTTCGGCCCAACAAAGTCGTTTTGATTCTAGCCTTAACATGCCCTTGAAAAATTTAGAACTTTTTTTTACTGTGAATATACAAAGGTGTATCGTCCGACTAGTCCCTATAAATCATAATAAGAAAACAACCTCGATATTATTAGAGGAATATTTAAACTTATCTGATGATAATGATTTTGCCTTACTTAATACCTTTGGATCACTTAATAAAATGTTATTTATATAATATGAAATGAATCATATAAAATATGTTTACCTAACACATGGTTATCTAATCATACTCGAAAGTATAGTCTATAACCTTATATGATCACGTGAAATTCAAACCTTAAACCTCTATTCAAAGTTTCAATGTCTCCATTACTAAAGCTAATATTAAAGGGTTGGTGAACAAAAAGGAGGAAATATTGAGTAGTTGTCCTACAAGACATACCTTAAATCTTTGTCTCCATTGTTAAACCTAATAAAAAGAAAAGCTAATATTAAAGGTTTGGTGAACAAAAAGGAGGGAAGAATATTGAGTAGTTGTCCTACAAAGCATGTCTTAAACTTCTATTCAAAATTTCAATGTCTCCATTACTAAACCTAATAAAAAACAAAAGCGGCAAGGCATATCTTAAACTTTTATTCAAAATTTCAATGTCTCCATTGCTAAACTTAATAAAAAACAAAAGCTAATGTTAAAGGGTTGGTGAACATAAAGGAGAGAGGAATTTTGAGTGGTTGTCTCCCAAAGCCTGCCTTAAACCTTTATTCAAAGTTTCAATGTTTCATTACAAAACCTAATAAAAACACAAAAGCTAATGTTAAAGGGTTGGTGAACAAAAAGGAGGGAAGAATTTTGAGTGGTTGTACCATAAGGTCTACTTATACTTTTATTCAGAGTTTCAATGTCTCTCCATTGTTATACCTAAAAAAAAAAAAAAAATTTAATATTAAAGAGTGGATAAAAAGAAATGAAATGATTTCTCCTAAAACATACTTTAAACCTCTATTCAAAGTTTTAATGTATCTATTGATTAATCTAATAAAAAACAAAAACTAATATTAAAGTTAAAGGATTGGTGAAGAAAAAGAAAGAAATTTTGAATGGTTGTCTTGCACGTATCCGTATTCAAAATTTCAATGTCTCCCCTGCTAAACGTAATAAAAAACAAAAGCTAATGTTGAAAGATTGGCGAACAAAAAGGAGGGAGGAGTTTTGAGTGGTTGTCCCGCAAGGCGTGTACATGGAATCTCAAGTACCAAATGTTGGGAATCAAAGTACTGTTTATACACCACACTTGATATAGTTGGTATACAAGATTCGAGTTTGTGTCGAGTGAGCGATGCACAACCTCTCACTTAAGGAAGAAACGTAAATTTTAACGACATCAATAGTTTTTTAAAAATTAATTATATAGAAATTATAACGATCTTATCTCTATTATTTTATGATTATATATTAGTATTAGATTTTAATTTTAGGTTAATCATATATTGGTAATAGATTTGAATTTTAGGTTTGTGTTTTGTGAATGAATTTATGATAAAGTGAGTTGAAAAGTTTCTAAAGATTAGGTGGATTGGTAGTTGTTTGTCTGATAGGCACTTATAAACCTTGGAGGTACTAGTAGTCTGCCATGCAGACTTTGAGTGTGGCACATTGATGACAACGGTATAAACTTCGAGCGACCCCGAGCGATCGATGGTCTCCCCTTCAAGCTGGGTCAACAACAACGAGTTGGAATAAGGTTGTTGGAAGCAGTCCCTATGGTTTGACCCTTGTGCTTGTCAGTTACTAAAAATAGGGTGGTTGTAACCAGCTCCCCCTCTATATCTAAAAAAAGATAAAATGAGTTGAAAATAATATATTAATAAATTAATAATTTATTTTTATTGAAGTCATGTGAGAAACCCCTACAACCCATGCTCGGGGTTGGGCATTGTCATCCCAATTATGACCTTTGATAAGAGTGAGAGTTGAACTTATCAATAGAGACCAAACACACAACCATACACACACCCACCCCTCGCGCACTCGCCCACGACACTGTTTGAACTTTAGACCTCTCGAAAAAGAGCCAAAGCCTGAATCGTTGAGTTGTCCCGCGAGACATAAATTAATGATTTTTGTTTGACAAGGACAACCTAGTGGTTAGGGTTTTGATCTTCCTTGAGGAGGTCCAATGTTCAAACCATAATGTGTATCTAGATGGGTATAGCTGGATGGTAGTGACCAAGTGTTTGTTGGTTGTTCCAGTTTGATTCCCCCAAGGGTCGAGTGTCGTTGACTTCATTTAATCAAGTGGGCTAAAATTTATAATTTAATATTATATAATCTTATGATTATATATTGGTATTAGATTTGAACTTTAGGTTTGTGTTTCATGGCTGATTATACGATAAAGACAATGTATTAATAAATTAATAATGTTTGTTCAATAAGGATAATCTAGTGGTTAAGGCTTTAGTTTCTTTGGGGAAGTCCAAGGTTCAAACTACGATACACCCATATGAGGAAAGAGTTTGTTGGTTGGCTACTCTAGTTTGATGTCCTTAAAGGTCGATGGTTTTGTTAACTTCATCTAACCTAATAGACCAAGGTTTATAATGGTAACACCCAATGATATTATCAATTATCTTATGTATTTAAAAAATAAATTAATATTTTTTTAATTAATCATATGAAACTATAATTATTTTATTTTTATTATCATGTGATTATATATTGGTATTAATATAATGTAATATTTATAAATGTATTATTTGGTAAGATTTGACTTTTAATATTTTTTATAAAAGTTGATTATTTTATTTAATTGAATTTAATTTGTTTAATAATTTTCTCCTATGAGGGATGCAATAGTGGTATGTGTTTGCTTTTTTATTTAGGAGATCCAAGTTCAAACCTTGGGAGGATCAAGATCCCTTTGAAAAACCCTTATTTTACCTTAAAATTTTGGTCGTTAGGATATGATAGTGGTATGTCTTTGGATTTTCATTTAAGAGACCTAAATTCAAACCTTGGTATGAGGGGATCAAGACCCCTCATAAAACATGTGTTTTTAATTCAAAAATTTATCTCATGAGGGTACCATAGTGTTATGTCTTTGGGTTTTCATTCAAGACCCAAATTCAAATGAAACAAAAGGACCAGGATCACTTATAAAAACTTGTGTTTTAACTCAAAATTTGTGCATGAGGAATACTATAGTGACATATTTTTAGGTTTGCATTCAGTAGACCAGTTCAAACTCATATTTTTAACTTAAAATTTTGGTCAATGTGGCTATGGTTCAATGGTTGAGACGTATGGATGGCTTAACTCACACAAAGGTTTAGATCCGAACAACACCAAATAAATTATGTAACTTGATACAACTAAAATAATATAAAAGGAAAAAAAAACCATTGAAAACCTGTTAAAATCTCATAATAAGCGTCTCAACTTACGACAATTGTGTTGATTATAAAAGTCCAATATAAAAATCTCAATTATATTAAAAGAAAGGTGCATCTATCACAAATTGATCCAAATTTTCTTCTCTATAACATTTATTCAAATAATATCGAACTACCCGTAATAAAGTTCAATCTACCGCCTGAATTTCATTCACTTGATAATGATCTACATCCGCAAAAATGATGTTAGAATCAGAAACAACAAATACTCTATCATCAAAGTTTTGTAAACCCTTTTAAAAAAAATAAAAAAATAAATTGTAAACCCTCTTGCAAGATGCTAGAGGTGCATGCCATGTGTCAATATGATCAGATTAGGAGGAACTAATCTTTGCGTAAAATATTATACACAACTCTTTCTTGAAATCCACTAGTACGTGACGATAGCAGTTGTAGGTTTAGGAAACGTCACAACTTTTTGAGTGTGTGACAGGGTGGGTGTGTGTTAAAATTTTTATTGATAAGCACGACTTTCAACTTTACGCAAGGATCATAAGGATTTCTCACACTAACCAAATATATATATATACACTTCCATCACACTAATTATTTTTTTCAAATATATTTTAAAGCTTTGTAAAAATATGTACACTATATACAATTAATTTTAATAAATTAAAAAAAATTAAATTGACAAAATTTTATTAGTCCCATGACAAGTAGAATATAGTGTTTTTGGGTTTAATCATAAAAATAGTGTTTTTGGATTTAATCATAAAAATATTGTATATTTTAAAAATCTAATATAGATTCCAAAGTTTTTTTTATGTCATAATTATTTTTCTTGTTAAATTTATTTTATTTATAATATTATTGGTGAAACTTATTGACAGACAATAAAAATTATATAATTGTTTCTAATTTTTTTAGTAATTTTTTTTTTAAAAACATTTAACATTATTGAGACTAAATTAATCTTAAAAATATTTTAAATGTCAAAGGCATAGGTGTCAATCAACATACACAATCATTAGATTCATAAAAGACATTAAAGCATTATAAAATTTATTTCTGTCAACTATAAGTTTGAAAGGTTTCTCATTTTTGCCATATATGATTCTATATCTATATGTTGATAAATATGGATTTTTGATATCATTGTTTTACTAACATTTACATTTAGGGCATTTGATCTAATTGTTTATAGGTGGTAGGAGGTTTTCGTGTGATTTTTTGTTCTTCCATTGTGAACTTTGGTTCAATTCTCTCCACTATTTTAATCTTGTCCAACTGGAAGGTCTTTATAGTAAAAACTTACATTCCATATTTTGGGATGAAACTCTTTAGAGTGACAAATCATGTGAGAGACATTTCTTCAAAAGGGTTTCAAGGTATGACTAGTTTTTCCCTTTCATAGTTGTGGACCCTTCATTGAATTTTTTTCATTCGATAATATATAGATTTGACAATGTAGAAGCAAATGACCGTTTGTTTTCATTATGGTTTTGTCAACTAGTCAAAGATGCTCGAGTAGTCCCATGATACCCTTGTTTAAAGTGACTTTGATATTTTTATAATTTTAAACTGTATCTTACTAAATTTCAAAGAAATGGAAGGCTATTGAGAAAATTTATTTTGTAATTTTGGTTCTTCATAGATTTTTTTGGATCTAAAATTAAAGGATCATTGAGAGTTCTAAATGTGTTGCTCATTGAGGGTTTGTTACATGTGACTTCAATCATTAGGAGTAAAAGAGAGGAAAAATCTATTTGTAACTAGTTAGAGGGTAATTTAGAATTGAGAGATCATATTCATTATTTGAGATCTAAAGAATAATCTAAGAAAACTTGAAAAAAAATAGATAACACCAAATGCGAAGATAAGATCTCATACTCAAGGAAGGGTAGTCCTCTTCCATGCTAGCCATCATTAATTGATTCTCTTCTTGTTAGGATAGGTGTAGTTGATACAAATCATCTAATAATTTCTTTTAGTAAAATGAGATAAATCATAGATTCCACATTTGTGATGCCTACTAAAACCTCAAATTTTATTGCTTTTCTTGTAAATAATGGATTGGTCTCATCAGTTCAAGTTCAATACAAGAATACGTTCTTTGGCTTGTACACATATTTTGAGAAACATAACTATCATTTTGAACTTAATTCCCTTGACTATTAGAACATTGCAAAGCTTTGCTAAAATAGATAAATTTGAAAAAATGTGATGGTGTAATACATTTTATCAAGAAAACCATGTACAATGAAGTAATGATTTATAGGCCCTTTTTCCTTTCCCTTGGCTTGTGGAATTGGGTTTCAATACAATATTATAATTCTTCCATTCTTAAGTATTTATTTTTTATTTTTTATGTATTAACAATTCTTCAAGGGTTCTTGAGTTTTTTACCTCTTCTTCTCTTAAAACACTTATAATATCCTTCAGGTACAATGGTAATGGAAAAAACATGTACTTTTTATATCGAAGGGATTATTGATTGGTGTTTTTCATATTTAAATATATTCTTAGAGTAATAGTTTTTCTTCCAAGTTTGAAGACTATTAACCTACATGATAGTTATTATAGACACCTAATTTTGAGTGCACCATCAAGTCTCCAAACTTATCAACATCTTCATTAGCTAATTAATCAAATATTTAATTCAAGTCAATTATCTTAAAACTCAATTTAGAAGCATTTATTGCTCTACAATAAAATTTTCATAGAACAAAATGGTAGTAGTGATGACACTTTTGTTCCTTGGCTACCTTTTTTAAAAACTTTCTTATTTTCATCATTTCCTGCCCAATTTTCCCAACAACAATCATTTTGACACTAGTGTTGGAATCATTAGCACTGCTAGCACCATTGCTTCCATTGCTATTGAAAGTTAAACATAAAAAAGGAAAAGATACACAACTAGTACCTCCTAATATGCCCACCAAATATTAACCTAATCACATCAACTTGATCCATAGCCTAAACAACAATCTAATACCCCCACATTTCTCCTTTTTATCTTTAATATTTACTTTCATGTTGAACTTTTTTGAAAACTTACCTTCAATTAGTCTCATCAACTACATATAACCATCCTCTAATGAGCCATGGATTTCTATAAAGCCAGCCCGAGGGAGAGCCCAATCCATCATCTTTTAAAATAGTAAAGCTTTTCCAAATTCAACATAAACGTTTGAGAATAACAAGGCCCTGAAAAATTGAATATGGATCTCTTGCAATACTAAAGTTCTATCTCAATCATATCAAGAAATAGTAAACTCATCTACTTCATCACAACAAGGGGATATCAACCAGGGTTGTTGAGGCTACAAGCTTGCTTCTACCCAATTGGTTAGGGTCTCTCCTCTCTTAACATTATAATATCTTTGTTTTGTTATTTATATAATTATTTTTATCATTACTACTAACCTTATTTGTTTATAAAATAGTGTATTTATTATCATTTTATTTTTATTTAATCACAATCACATATTTTATTATCAACTAGATTGTCTTACTATCTACATTAGGAACCCTACACCCTCTAGCCAGGGATCCTCATTGAAATAATTTGGAAGTCAAAAAGTATTTTATTCATAACTCATTTTGCTATATCTATAGGAGAAAACACTATCAAATTAGAGTAGTAGTGGTGCTATTGTGTTTTATTTTTACTACAAAAAAAATTATGACTCCATAGTCGCGGTCTCCTATAGCAAGAAAAAGTGTCACCATTTGGTAAAAGTGTCAATGTTGCTATTGCTCCCTAATGGCACTTTTTCCACTAAGCTTACAACTATCATTTTATAATTTTAAATATATTTATTTTCATCTCTTACACAAGGGTCTAATGCTAGTCAAGGGAGCCCTACACTCTCCACTAATCTAGACAGACCCTTTTACTACTAACTCCATTTATTTTATATTTGTTTTGTAAATTTTTGAGAAGCAAGAATACTAAACAAAAGTAGAACCAAACTCCAGTAGTTCCAAAAGTATTTTACAAATTGATGATGCTTTTAGGATTCATTAACACAAGCACCATCAAACAATAATAACATCGATAACACTTTTACATCTTACTAGTGCTTTTGCCATTGAGGTAGAAATCAAGTTTTAAGTTTTAATTATTGTTATTACCATTTAAGATCACAAATTCTATTTGTTGTATATTTTTTGTTTGCATCTATTATTCTATATTTTTGCTTTATCCATTAAATGAAAAAATAAAAAGAAGAAACAAGTTCACATTGATAACATTATGAGACCAACTGTAGTCTTGCATCTCATAATAATGAAATTCCATATAACCATATTAGGGCTTGCTTGATTGCATTATCTTCTTAAACCCTTGCCTAAAAAATGACCTTTTATGTTCATCCTTAAAATAAAAAAGCATATATTTTATAGCACCTATCTGCTCAAATGATTGATACATTTATAGTTAGGATCAAACCAAATTAAGACTAGGTTGCTAAATAACAAATCTTAAGGAGAAACATAGATGTTCTTTAACTTGAATCCATTAAACATTAGACCTAAGCTCACAACTTCCCCTATCCTTGAGGTGAGAGGTGATACATCACAAATCAAATAATTCAAAGGCCATCTATGATCTTCCCCATCTCCTATTTTGATTAACCTGATGTGAACACCACTATGGGTCCCAAGATTTTCCTTGACCAAGCTAAACCTTAATCAAAACTAAAATTTATTAAACATTAATCAAGATCATTACTCTACTTGTTTAGTTAAAACACATTAAACTAGATAACAAGAATCTAATCAAGTGGTAGCCCTATTGGGTATCTTTACACTCCTCTAAGTAACTGCCATACGAGTTACTAGGCTATATTGGATATATAGTGAGTTGGGAGCACCAACTACTCACTGATTCTGATGCATACTTACACCTAGCAAGAAGCATATTGTAGTGGGATAGTGAAAGTAAAAAATAGACACACTATTACCCCTCATGTACCATCTGGTCATGTATCCAGGAGGTCACTTCCACATATCATTGAAATATCATGTATCAACTTTCTATCACATGGTAAGGGGTATATAGAGAGATGTTGGAAATTACGGGTGGTAAAAAGTGTTTTACCATGGTAAGTTTTGGACCTTACCTTTTTACCTCGTGGACGACGGAGTTTGGACGGCATGGGTGGCAGAGAGAGTTCAATGTCAATTTCCTTTCCTCTTTTCCTCCCTATTTTCTTTCTCCCTATTCTCTTCCCCTAAGTTAGGCTTATGGTTTATTTTATCTTTATTTAAACCTTGTAACCTATTGTTTTATGTTAATGATTAATGAATATTATTTTCGACTCCTTTGGTTTCTAACCCTAAGTTCCTAATTTCAATATCTGGTATCAGAGCAGGTTGGAAGCGATGCTGGAAGGCATTGCACAAGCGAGGCATAGATCTCGAGGAGGAGGTCAGCCCGCAGCATGTGAACTGAGGTAGGCATGAATCTCGAGGAGGTCAGCTTAGTTCATAACTCATGAACAAAGGTGACCCTGGAGGCACGTAAATTGAGGAGTGAACCAAAGGAGGACACGTGGTGGACTGGACATGTGGCCAAAGGTGAACGAAAGATGCAAGACACGTGGCGAGAGGAGACACGATGCAGGACACATGGTGGAAGGAGGAGCGGCTCACGCGGGAGGCAAAATGAGGTCTCGATTGCCCGTAGGCAATTGAGAACATACCTGTGCCCAAGGGTTTTTAAAACCTCAAAGCATCATCCGCACTGCGGATGTGGGACTAAAGTCCCATGATTTTTTTTATAAAATCGAAGCGTCGGGCGCTTCAAATACATTGTAGCTCCTTGTGGCCTTCGGATCAGCCACAAGGGCCGACTGGCATTTGAGCGCTAGCTAGGGCGCTCTCTCCCGCGAAGAAGCGAGATCGAATCCCCACGAGAGTATTAATGTTTTTTTAAAAGAAAACCTTAGCATCTTTAAAAAAAATATAAATTTTTATATATTAAAGTTTTTTTTTAAGTTTATTTTTTGATAAATTAAAGTTTTTTGATATAAAAATTAATTTTATTTTTTATCAAATTAACTTTATTAGTAAAATATACTTAAAATTAATATTTTAATACATTAAAATTTTATTTTAAAAGGGGTTTTTATTTATCAAATTTGTGATAAAATTATTTCCTAAGAGGAAATATATGTAAAAAATTTTCACGCTTTGAAAGGTGAAAATTTAGAGAAGTTTTTTAAAGATATTTCCTAAGAGGAAATAAGTTGTAAAAAGAAAATTTCAAGGAAATTTTCTACAGGGTAGCTAGATGATAAGGTCAAATGGATGTTATCATGCTCTCTGTAATTTGTTACTAAGAACGAACGCCAAAAAATTTGATGAACATGTGCGTACGCTTGGCCTAAATACTGTATTTTCTCAGTTACAAAATGCAGTAATATCACATCAGAGGAATCCTGATTTAGGCTACGAAGCAGACTCAAAAGATAATTCTTTTCGAAGCAGATTTGAACAATCTGAATCAATCCCAATTGCTCCAGAAGAATTGGAATATACTCATTATAGTAATTTCGTAGAAATCCTTTGACCCGCATCACCAGAAATTATCTTGATCAGTGACGATGAGGAAGAAGTTGCTGACAATTTTGGGAATCTAGAAATAGTAGAGTCTCATCAAGAAGAATAAGCTATTTGTGAACGGGTAAATCAAGCAAGGCTTGATATTTGTAATTTCCTTTATTTTCTTGTAATTGCACAATAAAAGTAGTTTTTTGTTCTTGATTGTAATGGCATCAAACTACAATCTACCTATCCCCCGAATTTGATGGGGATGATTATGAGTACTGGTCCATAAAAATGAGGACATTACTCATTGGAAAAGGCTTATGGGACATAGTAGAAGAATGCTACACAGCTCCAACAGATTGGACTACTTTGAGTGCAGCTAACAAGAAAACCCTAAATGAAACCCCAAAGAATAATTCTTCTGCCCTATCCCTACTTCAAGAGGCATTAGTTAAAAGTATCTTTCCTAGGATTGCATCTAGCACAACTGCTAAAGATGCATGGAAGGCCTTGCAAGAAGGTTTTCAAGGAAATGATAAAGTGAAGCAAGTCAGGCTTCAAACACTGAAGAGAGATTTTGAAAATCTCAGAATGAGAGAAAATGAAAGAGTTAGAGATTACTACGTGTGAGTCAAAGTCATAGTCGATATGATGCAAAACTTGGGTGATGACACAAAACCTGAAACAGTGGTGAAGAAAGTGTTGAGAACACTTCTTCCTAGGTGGAATCACATAGTAATCATAATCGAAGAATCAAAAGACCTTGCTACTCTCACATTTGATAACTTAATAGGATCATTAACTTCTCATGAGGAGAGGTTACAAGGGGCACCTTCAACAAGCTATGGAGGTGAAGACAATGCCTTCACTTCTAACGAAGCCGTAGGGCAAGGACAAGGAAGAGGCAGAGGTAGAGGACAACAACAAAGAGGTAGAGGCCGAGGCAACTCAAGAGGAGCTAACTCCTATAGAGGAGGTAATCAGAACAGAGGAGGTCATCAAAACAGAGGAGGCAACCAGAATCAAGGCAGCAATTCAAGCCGTGGTGGAAATCAAGGACGAGGAAGTACCAAGTCCAAAATAGCTTGCTTCAATTGTGGTAAACCAGGACACTTCGCTCGCGACTGCTGGTCAAAAACTTCACAAGGACAAAGCAGTCAGTATGGTTCCTTATATGGAGAAGAAGAAGACCCATCTAATCTTTTTCTTTCTTATGGACAATCAGATCAAAATCTAGATGATACATGGATTTTGGATACTGGTTGCTCCAATCATATGAGTGGTAAATAAGAACTCTTTGCTACTTTAGATTCAAATTATAAATCCCATATTAAGTTAGGGGATGATAAAATATGGCAAGTAGAAGGTATTGGAGCCATGGAGGTTCCAACATAAGAAGGCCTTAAAAAAGTGAATGACATTTATTTCACACCAAAGCTCCAACACAATTTGCTAAGTGTTGGGCAAATGATGGAGAAGAATTACAAACTTGTTTTTGATGAAGGCAAATATACAATACTTGATAAAAAAAATTGTAATAGAGTCATTACACAAGTACCTATGACCAAAAATAGGTTATTCCCTCTGAAATTTGGTGAGCTAGGGGGAGCAAAACTTGTGAATGTTGCTATTTCAAATCCAAGTGTACTGTGGCACTTGCAATATGGTCACCTTAATTCCACTAGCTTGAAATTGTTAACTTCTCAAGCTATGGTGACAGGACTTCCAAAAATTCAAGATCATATGAAAGTGTGCGAAGGATGTGCTTTGGGAAAGCACTCAAGATCGAAGTTTCCAAAAGGACAAGCCTGGAGAGCCAGTTATCCTCTTCAGCTAGTGCATTCAAACATCTGTGGTCCTATGCAAACTAAAATTCTAGGAAACAATTCATATTTTCTTACTTTTATTGATGATTTTTCCAGAATGTGCTGGATTTATTTTTTGAAACATAAAGATGAAGCATTTGATTGCTTCATAGATTTCAGAAATAATGTAGAAAAACAAAGTGACTACTATGTAAAATGTCTTCGGACAGATAGAGGAGGTGAGTACTCCTCCAATGAATTCTTGCACTATTGTAAAGAAAATGGGATTAAAAGGCAGTTCACCATTGCCTATACTCCACAATAGAATGGTGTGGCAGAGAGAAAAAATCACACCCTTGTTGAGATGGCAAGAACAATGCTTCAAACTAAGCATCTTACAAACACATATTGGGCAGATGCAGTTTGAACAAGTGCATATATTATAAATAGAATTCCAACTTCTAGTTTAGATGGTATCACTCCTTATGAAGGATGGTACGACAAGAAGCCAAATGTAAAGAATTTCAAAGTCTTTGGTTCTTTAGCCTATGCACATATTCCAGAAGAGAAAATAAAGAAGCTTGATCCCAAGAGTAAAGCTTGTATATTTGTAGGGTACTGAGAATCCATAAAAGGATACAGACTTTACAATCCCAAGACCCATAAAATAATAATCTCAAGGGATGTAATTTTTGATGAAGGGGGAGAATGGGGTCACCAAAAATTTGTTGATGTAGGATCTAATTCTGAAAGTTCCTCACAATTACAGCCAAAGAATAGAAGTGGTACCCCACCACAAAGTCCTCATAAGGAATCTTCTTCGAGTACATCCAGTGGTACTCCAAGTCCAAGAAGAACTCCTTTGAAGGCACCCCCAAATTCTTTGAAAATATTTCAGAGATCTGTTAGTGCTCCAAGTCCTATGGATATTGATCCATATTCTCAAAGGAAAGAGACCAATAAAGGAAAGAGAACACTACAAAGTTATCCATCTTCTCAAATGTTGGATAGGAATTTCCAAAAGATACACTAGAAGTCAAGCTAGTGAGATGGATGACATATTATCCAGACTTGAAAATCTACACATGTTTGGAGATGATGAATCTCATGAACCAAGAGGAGATGTAGTCAATTATGCTTTATTGGCTACTGCACAGCTAGAACCATCTAGCTATGAAAAGGCATGTACACAAAATGTATGGAAAGATGCCATAAAAGAGGAGATATCCTCTATAAAAAATAATGATACTTGGGAGCTTGTGAAGCTTCCCAAAGGTAAAAAATATGTTGGTTGTAAATGGGTCTACAAGACCAAGTTCAATGCTGATGGAAGCATTGAGAGACATAAGGCAAGACTAGTTGCAAAAGGTTTTACTCAAAAATGTGGTATTGACTATGAGGAAACCTTTGCTCCTGTAGCAAGACATGAGACAATTAGAACAGTTCTTTCCTTAGTCTGCTCACAAAGGATGGGCAAGTACAACACATGGATGTTAAAAGTGCATTTTTAAATAGATACTTAACAGAAGAGGTGTATGTTCAAGCAACCTCAAGGTTTCCAAGAACAAGGAAAAGAGAACCTTGTTTATAAATTGAAAAAAGCACTTTATGGCCTCAAGCAAGCACCAAGAGCTTGGTACTCACGCATTGATGGCTATTTTAATGAGTTTGGATTCACTAAAAGAAAAAGTGAACCAAATTTGTACTACCTCAAGAATGGAACATACATCCTCATAGTTTGTTTATATGTGGATGATCTCATATTTATGGGTAGTAATAATAAAATGAATATGGAGTTCAAAAAATCCATGATGAATCAGTTTGAGATGAAAGATCTCGGGTTAATGCGATACTTCCTAGGCATGGAAGTACACCAATCAGAGAAAGGGATCTTCATATGTCAACATAAGTATGCTCGATACATGATAAAGAAATTTGCCATGGAGCAGTGCAAATCACTTGCAACTCCAACAGGACATGGAATCCAGCTGAGCAAAGATGATGGAGCACCAAAGGTTGACATGACCACTTTCAGGAGCATGGTTGGGAGTTTGATGTTTCTTACCAACACAAGGCCTAATATACAATATGTTGTTTCTCTAGTTTCAAGGTTTATGGCAAGTCCATCTGAGCTGCACCTTCAAGCAACTAAAAGAATTTTACGATATGTAAAAGGTACATTGGATTTTGGAATCCATTACCACAAATGTAACTCAGTGAAGTTAGTTGGTTTTAGTGACAGTGATTGGGGCAGCAATATAGATGACAAAAAATCTACATCAGTGGAACCGTTTTAGTCTAGGTTCAGGACTAATAACTTGGAGTTCCAAGAAACAATCTATTGTAGCATTATCATCTACTGAAGCAGAGTTTATCGCCATTACACATGCTAATACTCAAGTCCTCTGGTTGAGGAAAATCCTTGAAGAGATTGGAAAAATTCAAAGTGGTCCAACAAAACTGAATTGTGATAATATTAGTGCCATTCAACTGGCATATAATCCTATCCACCACAAAAGATCAAAATATTTTGATATGAAGTATCACTTCATACGAGATATGGTGGAACAGAATATTGTTGAGCTTAAATATTGTAACACTTTGGATAACATTGCTGACATATTCACCAAAGCAATGGATAAAGCTCAATTTATAAAGCTGAGAGACTGTATAGTCAGTCCTCTCAACTTTAAGGGGGAGAATGTTGGAAATTACGGGTGGTAAAAAGTGTTTTACCACGGTAAGTTTTGGACCTTACCTTTTTACCTTGTGGACGGTGGAGTTTGGACGACATGGGCGACAGAGAGAGTTCAATGTCAATTTCATTTCCTCTTTTCCTCCCTATTTTCTTTCTCCCTATTCTCTTCCCCTAAGTTAGGATTATGGTTTATTTTATCTTTATTTAAACCTTGTAACCTATTGTTTTAAGTTAATGATTAATGAATATTATTTCTGACTCCTTTGGTTTCCAACCCTAAGCTCCTAATTTCAATAATAGAGGTTAGGTATATTGGGACCTTTGGTATATAAGGATTCCCTTGAGGTATATAGATCAAATTTTGTATATTGAGGGAATAAGATATAAGGTTACTAAAATATTTTATCTTTCTTCTTTAATAAACTCTATAAACATTGAAAAACTTAAATATTCTTCTCTTTTCTCCTAAAACCTATGGTTGAGAAATGTTACTTAACCCATAGTACCACTCACTAGTTTACCATTAATTTTGAACCTACTATAGAGGGTCATGATGACCAACCTACCTTTGAGAATCCCATCTTCAATCAAGAAGATAAGGTTTCCATACCTCAATTTTCTCTAATCCTTACCCAAGAGAAATATGAGAGTTTGTTCTCCAATTTGCAACCCATATGGGTGTTAGCCTCAACATCATATGCCTAGGTATACCAACACCCTTAGAATATCAATAATTAATAAATCCACTCTATCTCTTACTGTATACCATTTTTTTGATCAAATCCTATTTCTCTTGAACTTAAAACCTTAATCACTCCATTAGATCAATTGAAATAGAAAATGGTTGTTATATAAGGATCATATTCAAACCATAAGTACTCGATGATGACTTGTGTAGCCAACCCCGAGATCCTTTTGTAACTAGTTGTCCTTTTATGTTAACTTTGAAACACCTGAGTTTCAAATGTATAAGGGGAAATATGATCTTGTTACCCACCTTGACTATTTAGGACTCCTTGTAGCAATATTTATTATGATGAAATTTTGCTATTACATATCTTCCCCAAGAGTTTTAGGGGTCCTACTTTGGAATGATACTTCTAGATAAAAAGGCATTTCTTGAAGAGCTTGAGATACCCCTTCGAGGTGTTTCTTAAATAATTCTCCATCTACATTGAGGAAAATATCACCATTGATGACCTATACCAACTCAATTAGTCCAAGGACAATAAATTTACCAATTTCTTATAGATATGAAAAGCCCTAGGGAGATTGCAATACATCCCTCCACCTAGGGACTTGTTGGACATATCCATAGGAAACCTTAAGAAGAAATTGACCTTCTTCCTAGAGATGGCTAAGGTATCTTCCTTCGAATATGCAATTGGTATGACCAAGAAAGTAGAGGTTGACCTTGGAAAAAGAGGGTAATTAATGACTAAGTCCTATAAAGAGGAAGATAAGCCTCCCTTTAACCTAAAGGAGTAGTACAAGAATAAACACATTGTAGGTGATGAAGTCATAGACTCATTCTAGGCCAATAATGTTAGCACTACCACGAACCTTCAAATATTATATTAGAGAAGCCTCAACAATAGAAACAAAAAAAATGTACACCTAATTGGATGGACCTCTTTTAGCCATATTAGAGTATCTTGTAAAATATAGAATGAGAAAGCTCCCTCCCATAAAACCTATCAAATAAAAAGGAAAAAGGCTCCATGGTTTTGTGCTAATGAGCAATTCATATTCCATCACATAAATGACCATACAATTAATAGATTTATGATCATCAAGATAGTGGTCCAAGACCTCATTGATAATGGATAAATTGTTCTCAATGGCTTTGACTCTCAACCTTCTTCCAATCAATGGAATCTTTCAGAATCTATGGCATAATCACAATCACAACCAAAACATAACAAATAACTTTCAATATAGGAATGTGCCACCTCTAAATCAAGGGATGGTAGGGACACTTCATTTTCTAATAATATCTCTTACATTTGTGTTGTGGATAGAATTTTTTTATAAATTAATCATCTAATCAACCTTGAAGACCTCCTCTAGTATGTAATTTAGAAAGAACTTTTCCACCCAAAGGACCTCATCTAATCATTTTATTAGGTACCAAGGCTAAGGGTGCTTTTGACTTACTATGACAACTTGAAAATATTCTAGTCATAATCTTCCTCCTTGACCTTCTCAAGACTTCTCTGACACAGAGACATCCTAATCAAAATTTTGAGCAAACAAGTCATTCCTTAAGACCTCAACCCTAATGATCTTAATTTCATAGTAAGATCCATTGGGGTAAATTGTGACACTATATAATTAAATGATGATGATATCCATCAATTATTTTTAGCCAAAGATTTACCATTATACATCCTTGTCCATATCATTGATAACTTCATCAAACAAATCATAGTCAACAATGGTTTTAGTCTCAATGTTTATAGCCTAAAATTCATTAGTCAACTTGGGCTAACCAAGTAGGATTTTGTGAAGTTTGACCTTGTCATTAGAGATTTTGAAAATAATAAATATAAATTTAGTGACACTATCTTATTAATCCTCAAAGTTGGGACTCATACACTTAATGATCTCTTCTATGTCATGTGTTTGATTTAAGCTATAACATTCTTCTTGGGAGACCATATATCCATGAGATGCATCATTACTTTAGCTCTCCATCAATTCCATAAATATGAATAAAGGGAAAAATTATCATATTCTTACCCATCTTGAACCTTTTTCCTACTATTAGGTAATTGAGGTCAATAATCTTAAAACTCATCTTTGCCCTTCTCTCAATCCATCTATCAATTTTTATTCTTCTTGATATTTTATCATTGATATATCAAGGTCTCTCACTATAAATAATTTATCTAATAATGAAAACAAATAATGATAAAGTAGATAAAAATCAACTTGTCCTAAACCTAGCCAAGTTCCCTCTGTCTCCATGAACCTTAGACTTTACCTATAGCAATAAAGATAATTCAATCCAAATAGGAATTTTATCCTTCATTTGTTCTAGTATTTCCAATGATGAGAAAATCCACGACAAATAACTTTACCTGGTTGAAATATAACATGCTTTATGCTTTCTAATAAATTCATATCTCATCCCAAAATATATGATTTTTAGTATGGGATATCAAGGTAAAGGATTAGGCTTGTATGAATAGGGTATCAAAGAAAAATTCTAGACTATAGCCATGCCAATATATTGTTGGATAGGTTATATCCCTAGCCATAATGAGCCTTTACCTTCTACTTTTGATAACAAAATGGAATCAAATCATCTTGATCAAAGTCATAGGGCATCCTATGATGATTCTAATTATTTGAAACTGACTAGATTGGAGTAAGGATCATGAAAACGGATCCTCACTCCTCATAGCTCCTAAATTCTCCAAATTTACCTGATTTATTATTATAATTTTTCTAACCCTAGTCCATCTCAAGTTCATTGCTAAAAAATATAGTTTTCTGTAAAAGGATGTCATGAATGATCCTCTCCTAGATGATCCCTTAGATTATTTATCGTAAAATAATATTTATTTTGGTGGATATTTTCCCTAGATCACCAATGTCATTATCTCATAGCAATATGAAAATAGTCAAAAAACCTTAGACTCTACATATATAGAAATCTTGGGAGTGCTACCAACCCCCCCTCAATTGGAAGATGAATCTCATAGTCTAATTAAGAATACCATAAAAATAAATTTTGAGATTTCATATGATCCCAATATCCTTAAGCTAGGTAAGGTCTTAATCCCAACCAAGCATGAGAAATACACCAAGCTCTTGATAGAGTTCAAAGATAGCTTTTCTTGGTCCTATGTTGACATGCTTGGTCTTGATCCTTGTATAGTTATCCATCATCTAGTCATCACTCTTGGTGTAGAACTTGTAACATAAAAGTTATAGAAAATGTATCTAAAGGAAAGTGGAAAATTATAGAATATAAATTGGAAACCACTAGATGTGGAGTTGGTCAAATTGATGGAGAATCTGAAGGAAATCTAGGACCAACAAAAGAAGGAGGAGTAATTAGATATAATAGAGAAGAGATTTTGTTTTATTATGCTTTCAATAGTGGATTTAAGACAAATAATGAAGTTGAAGCTTGGGGGTGGCTTTGAAAGGTTAAAAATATGTAAACAAATAAAATGGAACAAATTATGGATGGAAGGTGATTCACTCATAGTAATAAATACAATTTTAAGGAAAGTAAATACTCCATGGAACATACAAGAGATAATTGTGGAAATTCAAGACCTTGTTATAGAGTTTGAAGAAATCAAGTTTACACATACATTAAGAAAAGGAAACAAATATGCATATGGGCTAGCCAATAGAGGGGTTTTGATTGAGGATCATGAAGTTAAATTCTCTTGTACTTGGTTAGGAAAAGTAGTAAGTTTAGCCAAAGTTGACAAGAAAATATTGATTGCCTGAACCAAATAATGATTAAGATTTACTTTAATGTTTTCCATTGGTAATAGTTGCTTTATTTTATAACATTAATATGCTTTTATATATACTATTTATTACAATTTTTGTGGTTGTAATTGTGATTTAGAAAGGAAACTAACAATACAAATCTAGTAAAGTTGGCTATAATAGTACGATGTTTTGGAAATATTACTCTATTGAGATGCAATGCATAGATAGTAGAGGTGAAGTTTTGGTATAGTGAAGGCTGCTGTAGGAAATTGTCAAGAGGGATGCTAAATTATAGACTCTTTGTATTCACATAGAAAATTGAAAAAGTTCCAAAAAATGAAAATCAAGAATTCGGATATCTTAAGTAAAATGACGTAGGTTTCTAGATATAACAACTCAATTGAGATGAGAATTGGATTTGTTTGTAAACTCTCATGCTCTAAAGAAGAGAGTTATGCTTTATCAAGGGTGGGGACCCGAGTACAACCCTTTGTTCTCCAACAATTTTTTCCTGAGATAAAATGAATTTTTCTTCTAGGAATAATGTTTTAAATAGCCATAATTTAAATAAAATATTGAAACCACATAATTAAAAAAGAAATACTGTGAAATAAAAATTAAAAAATTAATGTTAAAGTGTTGGTGATCATACAAGACAAAAGAACAATCTTAACTACCTCATGTAGAGTGTAAGTATTTCTTGTATAATTGATTTGATATTCTATGGATGCAAGTTTTTCTTGTACAATACACTTTATATGCTATGAGTGTAAGTATTTCATGCACAATCCACTTGACAAGCTATGAATCAAAAGCACTACAAAGATACAAGACGAAAGAACAATCTTAACTACGTCATGTAGAGTGTAATATTTCTTGTATAATCGACTTGATATGCTATGGATGCAAGTTTTTTGTGTACAATACACTTTATGTGTTATGAGTGTAAGTATTTCTTGCACAATCTACTTGATAATATATGACTCAAAAGCACTACAAAGTGAATCTAGTAATATTTATAAATAATATCTTAAGATATAAATGATTTTATTTATTTTTAATAATAAGCTATATGTGGCTTCTACTTGGGGTCACTTCCATTACAAAAACAAAACATTACATTGCCTTCATGGCATTTCTAACAGGTTAATTAAAACTATAAAAGATTGTATTTTAATAGTTTTTTTTTGGTTGGATAATAAGGGGTTGTACTTGGGTCCCCCACCCTTGAAAAATTACAAATATCTTCTTTAGAGATTGAGAGTTTATAAATAGACACACTACTCATCTCAATTGAGATGCAGGGTTATGCATAAGGGGTCGGACCCAAAATGTACTTGTAAAAAATAAGTGAATCCATTTCAAAACTATGGTGAATCTTGGCCAACCTGACGTCAAAGGCAATGGTGAATTATGTTGGTTTATGGAAAAAAATTGGGAAAAAATGGTAACTTTGAGAGTTTTTGATGGATTGAATCCGGTCTGATGCATAACAAGGTCTGGATATGGTCTGATGCATAACAAGGTCTAGATACTGTCTAATGCATAACTAGTTTCGAGCTTGATCTAATGCATAACTAGTTCCAGGTTCGGTCTGATGCATACCTAAGCCTAGATCTGGTCTGATGCATAATAAGCTCTGGGGTCAGGTCTGATGCATAATAAGGTTCAAGGTCGAGTCTGATGCATAATAAGGTTTGGGTATCGGGTCGATGCATAATAAGGTTCGAGGTTGGGTCTGATGCATAATAAGGTTTGGGTGTCGGGTCTAATGCATAATAAGGTTTGAGGTTGGGTCTGATGCATAATAAGGTTCGAGGTCTGGTCTGATGCATAATAAGGTCTAGGGTTGGATTTGATGCATAATAAGGTTCGAGTGTTTGGTCTGATGCATAATAAGGTTCGGGGTCGGATTTGATGCATAATAAGGTCTAGGTGTTGGGTCTGATGCATAATAAGGTCTGAGGACCGGGTCTGATGTAGAATAAGATCTGAGGTTGGGTCTGATGCACAATAAGGTATGGGGTTAGGGTCTGATGCACAATAAGGTCTAGTATAGGGCTTGATGCAAAATATGGTTCAAGATTGGGCTTGATGCACAATACGGTCCACTGTTGACCACCTACCATGTATCACATAATCGATCACCCATACTACATGTCCAATACAATTTTACCACATGTTGAATTCATCCATTTTGTCTATAAAATGGTATCAATGCCATTTTTTGAGTTTATTTTTGCGACTACACCCAACTAGAGCAAATTGTTATCAAGCAACCAATTTCTCCTATTTTTCTTATTTCCAAGTTTTCAAATTCTAGCAATGGCTACCACATCCACCCCAATTCCAAATTTCAAGAACCCTTCTTGCACGTTAATTTTAGATTTATTAATTACCCTAGGTATAGACTTGTCATGGTTAGAAGACGCAGGTTTGACAACCTTGGTGTCAATGCCACATTTCAAAACTGATAAAGTCCTCTTGCAACATATTATTAGTGGTTATGACCATGACAAGGCCATTGTCAAAATGAAAATATAAAATAGAAATCTATCATTCACCATCACAACTGCAGACATTAATAGATTGAAAAATCTACCTTTCGATGATTTTCCTCTAGTGTCAACGAAGTGCCAACTCTCTACAGAAGATAAAGGCTACCTTGAGAAAATGTACCAACTCATCACAAAATATTTGGTAGGTATAATTATTGTGTCTTAGAATTTGTTAATGCTAAAAATTTCAAATTTGTAAATTGTTATCTAATTTTTTCTTTTTACAGCTTCCATCGCCAAGTCAAAAAGAGGGTTAACAATCATCAATGTTAAGAATCCAACTCTGAAGGCCATTATTGAGTTATTCTAGGCAAGACTGATTCTACTTGGAAGATCAAAAATTCCATTTTGGGGACTTTCCTATGTTATTCATTATGAGCATCATAAGAGGTTCGTCTGGTACATCTATATTGCAGATCACATCAGGGCCGAGCTGCATGCGGTGCAATTGCAAACCAACAATACACAACCCATTGTGGGTATTGTTAATTATATTTTAGCTCTTTATTTTGAAAGTTTTCATAATTTGCAAGATACTCCTACTCCTACTATAGTGCATGCAACACTACAAGCCATTGCCTTGACACCAGATGAATTGAAGGTAATCGATCCATCTTTGACAATCAAAAAGTATTTTATATTTTAGTACATTTTCATTTTTAAATTTTTCTTTTCATATAAATGTAGGGTAGGGCAACCACAATAAGGAGTAAACAATATGCTACCAATAGGAGTCATAGGCCAGAGCAAACTGATGATTCTGAGGATATTGGATCAAAAATTTCACCATTAAAGAGGGCACAAAAATATCCAAGTTAAGCTCCTTCACCTGGTAGATCTCGTACGCCTAGGTATGCACAAAATGTGTAGGCTAAACATAGTGTGGTCACACCCTCCCCTATCGGTGCCCAAATTCAACATATTTCATCATCTTCAGGTAAAACAATGTGTATTTACTTTGAATTAATTATTATGGATGTTTTCTATTTAATTTTTAGAATAATGTTAACAAATTTTTTTATGTTTTTAGCCACCTCTCAATGACAAACTACGAGAATGAGAGGCCATATGGTGCCACCGCTTCCACCACAACTATACCACCACCACAACAACAACACCACCAACAACAACAACAATAGTAGCAACAACAACAACAACAACAATAACATCCACATTCACAACAATGACAAGCACAGGTACAACTTGGCCCTACAGAGATGAGAGGCCAAATGTAGGTTGGAAAACAACTTTTTCATAAAGATCATAGTTGACTCGAAGTTTTGGTCCTGGGTTCTCATATTTTACATTTCATACTTCTTCATAGGCACCAGAAGTTTCATCTGTTGGGTTGGATAATATTCAACTTGATGACAATTTTTTGTTGCATGGCAATATTTTAGATTTTAAAGCAATAAATATGCTTCAAGATCCACTAGATGAAGAACAACAATAGGAAGCCCCTACACCTTAGCATAGATCATTCCTAGCTTTGGAAGGAAATGATCCTCATCCTCAAATTGAGGATGATATTGTTAATTTTGATGAAAATGTTTTAATGGTTGAAAATACGGAAGCAACAATGAAATAAATTGTCCTTCAAGATTTACATGAAATGAAGGATTGGTAATATCGGGCTAAGGTTATAATAAAGCAAATAGATGCTCAATATAAGAATTATGCAAAAAGAGATTCAATCTATCCTTTGGTTCAATATGAATCTGAAAAGCTTAGTGGCCTACTGAGTCAGACCACAATAGGAACAATAAATTCTAAAATTGTTTATGATGATGATGTTTTAAATGTTGTTGTCAAAATATTAGAGAATATTAATGCTAAAGCCCAAGATTTTTATAACCAATGGGCTTTCGATAAAGAAAAAGTTGCACTTGCTGAGTCTGCTAGGGATGTGGCTAAGGTAAGAAAATCTTTATTTATTTTTCATTTTGCTTTTGCACTTTATTTTTCATATTTCAATTTTCTTTAAAACAAGTAACAATTTTTTATATAACTATTTTGAATGATTTATCATTTTATTTTTTGCAGTCAAATTTTGAAAACTTAAAAATACAAGTTAACAACATGCAATTTAATATCAATGCGGTAAATTTTTTTTGCTTAATGTAATGAAAATGAAGAAAAAAATGTAATTAAAAGTGGCAAATAATAATCGTTTGAGAAAATATATCAGGAAGAAGCTCCATGAAGATTCAGACGTCGTACTACAACACCAAAAAGAAAAAGAAAAACTTCCAACAATACTCAAAGATCCAAACCAACAAGAAAGTACATTGTTGGGAAGTATTGTGAAAGGTCAAGAAAATCTAGTCAGACTTGGTGCGATGTCGGAAAAAGGAGCTAAGCAAGGAGATAAAGGAAAAGAAGTCACCGTTGCAAGTGAAACTGATGTAACTATGCCGAAATAAAATATTTTACAATGTAAAAATATTTTGAAGTTGACCGTCGTCAACGATTTTCTACAATGTAATATATTTTCAATCATATTAATGAAAACTATATTTTCTAAATTTGTGTCTTCAATCATTCAAAGGTTGTTTGCATTTATAATTTTGTGTTGCTTTTCTAGTATTAATCGTCAATATTATTTACTATCTTCATCTCAAACATCAAAAGAATATTTTTGTTGATCATAATTGATACATTAACAATACAATACCAATATTGTGATATAAAATAAAAGACAATAATTTATTAAGGCAGTTCAAATAGTATGATAAAAACATTCAATTTTTAAAAGCATAATGTGATGTAAAACGTATAATTTTTATAAGCATAATATGAAAAAGTAAAATTTTGAAATCTTGTACATCTAAAACAACATTGTGAAATCTGAAATGAACAGTTGTGAAATTTGGAATGAATAGTTTTCAACTTGTGAAACAACATTGTGAAATCTATAATGAACAAACGTTGTGAAATCTGATAACAAAGAAAGTCAAAAGTTACATTGTTGTGAAACACTAGAAAAATCAAAATTCAGGTAGCTGAAATGAACACGTTTCAACTTATCTATAATCAATATGTGAAGACACCATTTGATAACTAAAAACATCATTATCCTCCTTATCGGTCGTACTCGTAATACCCCTTCTGTCTACAATTGAATTCCAATATGCTAATGCTCTATCATATGGAAATTTGTCCAGGTGATATGATGACACATAAATTCTTAAAAAAAATTCTAGATTTTTATCCAACTTGTTATGAAGCTTAGATTTAACAAAATATAGTGCACTAAAAACCCTCTCATCTTCCACAGATCCCAAAATCATTGTTTGACATAATTCATATAAACAAAAGTATTCATTAATCGTATCTTGCAAGATACTACTTGGATACAAATTTTGCCACAAACGTGCAATGGAACCAGTCTCATGGATATTACTCAAAAGTGATGCTTGATGAACCATTGTCCTTCCAAAATATTGTAACTGTTATCTTAAAAGATCTTTGTTGAGTATACCTTTTATTTCAACACCATTGACTTCCACACTTTTACTAAAATGCTCATTAAGATTTCCCATATATTTAATAAACAACTCTTGTGTAGATTTTTGATCATTGCAAGAACCCCAAAACAAAGGGTTAAAAACACCCATGGCCTCAAGCAACTCATGTCTTTGAAACCGATCTCTTATCTCTTTTATCAATGATTTTGCTATGTTGAACAATTTTTTTGGTATTGTGTAAAACAACTTCGTACCTATTGTGTGTTACACAAACTCTTTCAACATTGTCAGTAACTACACTTGAATGCCTTTCATAACAATATAAAGGTATCATATTTTCACGAACATTAATACAAATATTATCATTAATGTCAAACTTCAAAAAACTATTTGCATATTTCATGTTTGTCAATGTTTTCCAACTTTCAAATAAGGGATCTGTAAAATCTGGTTTGGACACATATAACCTATCAATAATCACATATATTTGCTTTCTCATCCTCATGAAATCAATGATATAGATGGATCTCTCTTGTGCAAGTTTAGTCAATCTGTTCATTTCTTGTAACATTGGAAGAATACCACATAATGTTAAAAGAGTTTCCAAGTTAGTCAAATAAAACAATATATCATTTGCCTTATCAATTTCTCTACTATTTGCATACATAAACCTTGTTAAAGATTTATATTCTATAAAAAATTTGAGTGCAGGTTGATACAATGAAATCCACCTTGTATCCACATCTTTCAATAATTTTTTTCCTTCTATAACTCCTAGTGCAAACTATTGAAACTCTGCAAACCTTTTAGGACTGCAAGAAAAATAAGAATGTATTTCACGAATGAGATCTTCCACTTTAGCAACATTGTCAAAAGTGCTCATGATTTTATAAGCAAGATTCACTCTATGAGCCATGCAATGAATGGGTATCATATATGGGGCAATTGAATTTTGGAGTCAAACACATAGGCCATTCATGTGCCCTTGCATTATAGCAACACCATCAGCTCCAACGCAAATTAACTTTGTGGCTATGTCAATATCATTCATTCCCACAATTTCCTTTAAACTGGTCAAAACAACATTATAAATATTTTATGCATTTGAAATTTCAACCATATTATGTAATCCTAGCAAACTAGGCCTTCTTACATGATTTTGAAATGTGTACACATGCATGCAAATCCAGGATGTATTATCCACAACCATCACCTCATCAATAGAAAGTGAAATGAATTTGGCATGTATTACCTGCTCCCTTAAGTCTTCCTTCTCAACTAATGATAGACATTTTTCCATTTTCCAACCACTTCAATCTGACCAATGGGAACTAGGAAGGTTTTGCACATCAACTAGTTGATAAAGGTGCTTATAATCAATAAAATCGGACATGGGTCTACCCTTTTTGAGAATACTAAATACAACACTTTTTGAAGTTAAAATGATCTTCTATATTTTATGAAATTGGGTTTCAATCGTTCCACCTTTCTCAACAAGGTATTGTTGTTTATTTAAGTGATTCTCATAATCTATTGCATATTTGACATGCATACATTATGATGCATCCTTCCACCTAATGAATTTTGTAATTTTACCATCACTTCCTATAACTTTTACATATACTTTGCCAACATGTTTTTCTATTGTATCTTTCTTAGTTTGCAGCCTGTGATCCTTACCTAGTTTCCAACTACAAATTTTGCATCTGCATTCTTTTTTATTGACTTGGTTATCTTTAGTCAAGACCGCCTCAATCCAGGGAAATTTTTCTACCCATTCATTCTTAAATGATCTTCTAATAATATATTTAGAATCTATCTTCCTCTTTTTAGAATTTTTGCTTGAGGATTCATAAGAAGTTTGTAGTGTATTTGATTTATCGCTTTTATTTTCAACTTGCATATCTTGGTCAGGAATATCTTCAAGTGATTATTGGATGTCATTGGTAAGAGAATTTTCTTTAGAAGGCATCTCTTGGTCAATAGGGTATTCTGCATAGTAGCATACAATAATATTCTTTACTATTTTTGTATTTAAAAAAACTAACTTATAGACAAAAAAAATTTATATCGATGAACACATAATGACAACTAATTGTTTGAGGAATAAAGCAATATTGAAAATTATTACAAAATATACAACTAACTATTTATAAGTCAAAAATCATTTGTACCTAGAATTTGTACCAATGTCGATGGCTTGTTTGATTTTGATGTACGACTAAAATATTTAAGGATACTCTTTTCAGTAGAATATTTGGTCCCCTTGTTTCCATTGTCGATGGGTGACATTTTACTTGTAAAGAAAGTTTTTTTTCATTTTAAAAAAGTAATAAAATATTAAAGAGATGGTACTTCTCATAGGCCTTAAGATAATATTGTAATTAGAATAAACATATGGTCATCGCTAGAAAATAAATACATGTTTCCTGCCATGTTTTATTGTGATTTTGTTAGTGTATGCCACTACTACGTTTTATGGTGATAACACTTGTAACTGATAAGAGCAGATAAATATGCAATATACAAATTCAAATTAAATTCAGAAAATAAGTTCTCTATGCAAAAAATAACTAGAGATACATATATTCAAAAAATAAGCATTTACCAAAATATTTACCTATTTGTAATCTTATCACAAAAAAGCAGATCTAAATAGAACAGGGTAAAATAGAGAACTTAGTGTAGAATGCGGTCCAAAAATCTATTTTGATGTAGAACAGGGTCCAAATATTAGTGCTGAAGACATGCTAGAACATGGCAAAATAGAGAAAAACATGGGAAACAGAGCATTGAAATATTTTCAATAAATGATAGAAAATAATAGAAGAAAAACCTACGATTAGCTAACATAAAAACAAATCTTATTACTATATTAAGAATGTCTTAAGAGAAATAGAGAACTTGGTGTAGAACATGGTCTAAAAATTGGCCTTGAGCAAACAGGGTCCATCATCCGGTTTGTTGCAGAACTGGGTTTGATCTGTTGCAAAAATGGGTTTGGATATCGGTTTGTTGCAAAAATGGATCCAAATATTGATCTATTGCAAAAATGGATTTGATCTGTTGCAAGACTGGGTCTCATATGTTGCAAAACTAGGTTTGGATGTTGGTCTATTGTAAAACTAGATCTAAATCGGTCTATTGTAAAACTAGATTTGGATGTTGATTTGTTGGTGCAAAACTAGATCCAGATGTCGATCTATTACAAAATTGGTTTTGAATGTTGGTCTATTGTAGAACTAGATTCGAATATTGATTTGTTGCAGATATGGGTTTGGATGTTGGTCTATTGTAGAACTAGATCCAGATATCGATCTATTTCATAACTGGGTCTGGTTTGTTGTAAAATTATTGTTGTCATGTTAGTTTTATATAGTGGTATAATTGGCAAACTTGACGGTATAATTTTAAAATTGAAAATTTTTTGGGCAAAAAGTGTCCTCATTATGGCAAAAAAAGATGACAAAGTTCTATAAAAATCTATAATACTATTATCAAAGAACGATGAACCGACACCTTAAAAAAAATCTGAAAATTTTGAGTGAAAGGGCTGACCTCCGGGCCCCCAAACTCGCCAATTTGAGTTTATGAAAATGCAAATATTAGCCCAAATGGCAAATATTCACCGTTGTGCATAACCCTGTTGAGATGCTATAACTAGAAACCTACATCATTTTACATAAACTGTTTGAATTCTTAATTTTTATTTTCTGAATCTTTTTAATTTTCTATATGAATACAAATATTCCAAAATTTAGCATCCTTCTTGACATTTACCTATAGAAGCCTTCACAATGAAAAACTTCACCTCTACTATCTATGCATTGCATCTTAGTAGAGTAATATTTCCAAAACATCGAACTATCATAGTCCATTTTACAAAATCTGGATTGCTAGTTTTCTTTCCGAAACACAAGTGCAACCACAAAACTTATAACAAATAGTTTATATGAAAACATATTCTTGTTACAAAATAAAACAAATATTACCAATAAAAAATATTAAAGTAAATCTTAATCATTAATTGATTCAAGCAATCGACATTTTCTTGTCAACTTCAACTAAACTTACTACATCCTCTAACCATGGAAAATATAATTTAACTTTACGATCCTCAATCAGTCAAAACCCCTATATTGTCTAGCCTATCTGCACATTTGTTTCCTTCCCTTAACGTATGTGTAAACATGATTTCTTCAAACTCTTTAACAAGATCTTGAATTTCCACAATTATCTCTTGTATGTTCCATGGAGCCTTAGCTTTCCTCAAAATTACATTTATTACTATGAGAGAATCACCTTCCATCCATATTTTGTTCCATTTCATTTGTTTGTATATTTTTAACCCTTCTAAAGCCGCCCAAGCTTCAACTTCATTATTTATCTTAAATCCACTATTGAAAGCATAATGAGATAAAATCTCTCCTCTATTATTTCTAATTATTCCTCCTCCTCCCTGGTCTTGGATTTCCTTTAGATGCTCCATAAAAATTTAATTTAACCCACTCCACATCTAGTGGTTTCTATTTTATATTGTTTGCCTTATTTTTTCTTCTCTTGTACCCAATATCATAATTCCATTTAATGACTTCACTCCATCTATCAAGGCTTTCTACTTCCAGATTAAGGATTGGGTGATTTGATAGGTTTGGTTTAGACTCCTCTATGACTAAACATATCTTCCTTTTCATTACCTCTAAAATAATTTCTTTTCCTTTAGATATTCTTTTATTCCTTTCTAGCCATACAATCCAAAGTATTGCATATTTTTATATATCCTATATTTTCTATAAAGCCTCACTTTTATAAGTGCTCTGACATTACTTTAGCCAATCTTCAATTCTCCTATTCATTACCATGCATTTACTAAAAATATTAGGAACCCATTACCATAGATTATAGACAATTGAGTAATGTCCCAAGAGATGGTCTATACTCTCCTCCTCCTTTTTACAAAGAACACATTGAGAGGGGCCATGAAAACCCCTTTTCATAAGGTTATCCCAAGATAAAAGTCTTCTATGACCTACTAGTCAAACAAACATTTTGAGTTTAGGAATGCTTGGGCTATCCCAAATATCTCTCCATATTATAGTAATATTATTATTTTGTTGGTGTTGTACATTATATCCACTTATTGTTGTGTATTCTCCTAAGCTATTTAACTCCCAAATCAATTTATCCTTGAATCCACTTGGATTAATCATAGTTGTTATATTTCTACTCAATTGCCTCCTACCATCAATGTCTTGTATACTTGTCAAAAAATCTTCTTTACATTTGTATCTTCCTTCCCGATCCTTCTACAATTTTTTGAAATCCTATCACCATATTTGTCTTAAAACAATCTCATCCAAGGTTTCAAAATTGGATCTAAATTGAATGGTTTTTTATCACACCAAGTATCCATCCAAATAGAATTTTTTCTCCAGTTCCCACCACCCATATTAAACCTTTAATCATAATATCAATAGATTTTTTAAACCATTCCAAAGAGCAGAACCATTTGGTAGAGAGAATGAAGTAAATATTAAACTTGGGTCATTGGGATCAACATACTTAGAAGAATTCTTGCCCATTGTCTTGGACTCTCTTTGTATAATATCCAGATTACTTTTTCCCTAAGAGCTAAGTTTACATCTATAAGAACTCTTAAACCAAGACCTCCCCTAGTTTTATCATCACACACCTTGCTCCATTTCACCAAAGAAAATTTCCTTTTATAATGTAAACTTGACCATAAAAATGATCGCATAATATAGATTAAACATTTTTCAACTGATTTTTGAATAGTATACAATAACATATAATATGTTGGGATGGCCTGTAAGATTGAATTTATTAACAACACTCTTCCTACTAACGATAACCATCTACCTTTCCAAGTTGGAAGTTTATTATAAACTTTACTAATAACTGGATTCCATAATTCTATCCTCATTCCCCCTTAAATAAATGCATCCCTAGATATGTTGTTGGTATATTTGCCTCCTCCATTTGAAGTAACCTGCAAATTACTGCTTTGATATTAATTGGAGTGTTAAGGAATTAAATTTTGGATTTTGTCCTATTAAATATTTTCCCTAAAGCTCTTTCATATTCCTTTGAAAAGTTATTCAAAATTCTGGCCTAATTTATCCTTGCCCTTCCAAAAAGGGTTGTATCATCTACAAAATGTTGATGGGTGATGTTATTGATGTTATTACTAATCTTAAGTCCACTTATAAGCCCATATTTGTAAGCCTTCTTTAAGTTCCTACTCAAAACCTCTGCCATAATAATGAACAAATAAGGAGATGGAGGATCTTTTTTTCTAAGGCCTCTCCTGGCTTTAAAATATTTTGTTACTAACCTATTGACCAACACTAAATAAGAAATTGTAGAGACACAAGCTTTAATCCATCTACCCATTTCTTATTGAATCTAAAATTTTCTAAAACTGCAAAAGAAAATCCCATTTAACCCTATCATAGACTTTACTCATATAAAGTTTTAAGATCATTGATTTCTCTTTTCTTGAAGTTGTTGAATGTATAACTTCATGAACTACTATGATTATGTCCAAAATTTATCTTCCTTTCACAAATCCTTCCCACTCTTATGAAATGATTTTGTCTAACAATGACCTTAATCAATTTGCCATCACTTTGGAGATAATATTATATGCCATATTACATAGGCTTATGGGTATAAAAGAATCGAACAATTCAATATTTTTGTTTTTTGGAATTAGGAAAAGATATATTACATTTATTTACAAGGTATGTATTGTTTTACCCTAGACTATTCCACTACCACCAATAAAGAATCCTTCACTATATCCTAATTATGTTGGTAAAAAATTGCATAGAGCCCATCTGTACCTGAGGATTTATCCTTATTAAAAGAGAAATGAGCTAAATGATTTTTTTTTAGAGTAATAGGCTTTCCTATTTTCTTCATTCGTTATAACTGAAGGAACATCTTGAAGAAGTGCATCATTAAGAACTTCAGTCTCCTTTGATCCTAGAATTTTTTGATAAAAATACTTTATCTCTTTTCTAATATCACTCTGATATTCAATCCAAACCCCTTCTATTAATTTAATTGTACTAATTCTAGATGTTGATCTCTGTACTATAGCCATCTTATGAAAAACATTGTATTTTTATCTCATTTTTTAACCATGTCTATCTTGATTTTAATCTCCAAAATTTCTCTTCCTTTCTTAAAATATTATGATATTCACTAAGCAAATCTCTTTCCTTTGAGATTGGATTATTATGATCACCTTTTTAGAATTTTAAAAAATATATCTTTTAGTTCTTTCTTCTCAAAAATATTTTCAAAAGTGTTCTTGTTTCATTCTTTTAATCTAGATGTCATAGACATAATTCTGATTTGAAAGAGCATACCCAACCATTACTTGAATAATTCCACATTTTAACTATCATATCAACAAACTGATGATGGTATTTCTATTTATGCTCATATTTAAAATATGATATTTTTTTGAATTCACTTACCACCATTTTAACTCTTTTTATCCTGTGATATGAACCATTCCTTGTTAACGTATTAATTTTAGCACAAGTTCCTTCATCTAGCCAATGATTAGAGAGTATGCATCTATCTATTTTTTTTGCTATCAGATTCTAGCCTCTCTAGTTATTGGTCCAATTATAGTTTTCTTCTTCAAACTCAACCTCCCATATATTATTGTTTTGAATAAAAGCTAAGAATCTCTTATTTTGGGTTAGTTTCCTAATTCTCCCAAATTTTTCATCCAACTTGGATATGGCATTAAAATATTCTATGATCATGAATCAATTTTATTGGTCTTTACTTCTCATAAAGCCTTCAATCCCACTCCAAACTTCTAATCTACCTGATTGAGTTGTAGATCCATAGACATTGATAAGGATGAAACAATAATTTGCAAAGTATCAAGTGACTAAAGAGACTATCCAATGCCTAGTTTTATGAATGGTTACACAAGAGGTTCTAGAAGTATTCCAACAAATTAGAATCCTCCCTACCACTCCTTCAGAATCTATAGCATCCCATTCACATCTTGTCCATACTGCTTTCATAGTTTTTGAAACTTCTTTTGTCATTTTAGTTTCTTGGATACAAATAATATCAAGCTTATTACTTAAACATAGGTCCCTAATACACCTCTGCTTTGAGGGGGCATTAGTAGCCCTTATATTCCATGAGATGACAATCATGTCTCATTAGGGGATTTTAGCCCCACCTGCATGTTACCAATATCATTTTGATGTTTGGTAAAGAGAATTTCAACCAACTTAATTTGTGTTCCTTTCTCTATGTTTGCTCTCGCTTCCCTAGATATTGATTGATAATTTTAGGGTTTTCCTCTCTTTTCCTTTTCTATATTAGGAGTAGGTCTTATTATTCTATTCCTCAATATTATTTCATAATTTTGTTTTTCATCCTATTTATCCTCTCTTGGCTATATTATAGAAGCTTTTGACTTATATTGCTAATTTTTTGGTATTTCTTTATTAATGGCAGAGGTATTAACTTATAAAATTACATTTTACCTACCAATTTTTTTCTTTTGAATGGTGCATGGTACTTCAAGAGAGTCTTCAAAATATGATGAGACGCATTCCTTAGGTTCATCGAAAATGTTCTTCTTTAAATCAGGATCATATTGAATAGACAGTTCATTGTTAATATTTTTTTCATCCATAACCATTTGTAAGTTTTTCTTGTGTTTTTCTACATATGATTATGTGAGGCTCTTCTTAGAATATGATCTCTCAATATGCCCCACCTCATGACATATTCTACATCTAAAAGATATATTTTCATAATATATGGTTTGGGTCCACATCTTATTCCCATACTTAAGAATGATTGATTCTGGTAAAACTTTACTTATATAAATCATGACCAATATTTGAGCATAAATAGCCAAGAATCCATCTTTCATCGTATCTAAAATTTGAAGGAATTCTACTAGAGTGTTACCTATTACCTTGAAGGTATCTATTTCCTCAAATTCAATGGGTAACCCAAAAATCCTAACCCAGACTGGTACTAGAGATAAATTTATATTTTCAAGTGAAAATCCTTCATACCAACGGGTAAGGAAGAGTCCTACTCTTCCCATAAGCCAAGGACCCTCTTTTAAATTTTTTATTTTTCTTCGATAGAACAAAAATGTATAGGAAGAAACCTTTGGGAAGAATTGATAGAATCACTCCTAGAGACTTCCAACTCATATCAATCCATTTTCTCAAGGTCGAAGCCCCTAGCCAATACCCATTAAATTTACCAAAACCACCATATATTAGAGCAACGAGGATCTCTCTGAGGTGCACTCACTAACCCCTACCACTAGAGATGATTCTAAGGATTTAACTATAAATCAGTCTATGGAAAGGAAACTAAAACTCAAAATCTATTGAATTTTATTTGAATATCCTATAGCAAATATAATATTTGATAAAAACTTTATTATAATTTGCATGCAAAATTTCTAAGATAAAGAAAGGTAAAAACTTAGTTAAAAAAAATTCTATGTCCGGATAGAATGTCTTGCCTCACTGAAGTCCTAGCCCTTCATTACTCTTCCCATCATCCAAACTGTAGCTAACAAATATTTGTAATATTGTTTTTTATAACTTAAAAAATCATCACTGCCCTTATTTTAGATGGTTGACTTCATAGGGTTGTATCTCCCTCAATAGTGCTCATATTCTTTTTTAGACCACTCATTTTAAAGCTATTCAAATTCCATGCAAGTTGGTCTAAGAATAAGCTGAATTGGATAACCCTTCATGAAGATATGACTCCTAAAAGACGAAATATTAAAAAAAAACCTAATCCTTTGCGAAGCTGTAGGTAAACCTCAATCTCTGGAGTTGTAATAAATATTAGTTTTTATATACTTTAATTTTTTTAAATAAATATGTATGTACTATATATTTATTTAAATTTTGTTCAAAACCTATTTAAATTAACAAACTTTTATTTACAAGAAGCTTTCTCTAAAGTTTTGTGTTTTATTTCTATTCCAATTAAATGTCTTTGGATAATTATGGATAAAATTTGATTACATTTAATTGAAATTTTTTAAAATATAATTAAATTAAATTAATAATATATATTTAAAAGTATTTTTATAGTTTTATAACTTTTATTAGGATCATTAATATAATAAAATATTATATATTTTATTTTGTCAATTAGATCGTATATATCTTGTTTTTTTAAATCTTTTATCTCTTCTAATTGCTAGTTTTCCATTGTTAGGTTCTTGTGCCATTTTAATTAAGAGAGAATTTCTTTAACCTTTTTTTAAATAATTTATATATTGCTAAGATGAAAATAAAATTAGCTAATGGCTATATTTTTTCCTCATTTTTAAATATGTATGCATTTCTAGAATGCTACCTCCATCAGTAATTGATGGACATCTAGAATAATGCTATTGTTAATTTAATCTATACCTTGTTTTTTTGACAATATTTATAATAATATGTTTATCCCCATTTATTAAAATGTGCTTCCATCCTGGGATATGGAAGAATGAAGAAATAATAATTGGTAAATAAAAAAGGAGTTTGTGAATCGACAAAGAACGAAGAACAAATCACTGCCTGTTGGAGTTGACCGTAAAGGGAGGGGAAACCAAAGGAGGCTTAATCATGCAAAACAAAAATTAGAGAGGTGTAGGGACGAGCGATTAGGGTGGTACATGTCCTCCCAAACCATCACATTGTTAGTCCTTCACATTGTTGCCTTCTCATTGTTATCCATAAAAAAATTCTAACTCGCACGAAACAACTATCAGGTGGTTTGTCATGAGCTTGCAAATAGGTCTACCTAACCAAAATATTAAGTTGTAACAATGTATCAGTAGGAGAGGTTTAATAGATGATCTTTTAAGCATGAGCTGGGAGTGAGTGTGAAAGCCAAGAGCAAATAAGATCATAGAGGGAGTGTGAACCAAGAGGGAGTGAGAGCCAAGATTCAATCATGGTAGAAGAGCGATAGGTTTATTCGGAGTGCATCAATACTTCAAACCCTTACCATGAATGTGTGGAATATTATTTCTAAAAAATTGTTGAAGCCAAGGAACACTAAGAAAAAGAAGATACAAGGGCAATTGTGAGCCAAGAGGCAGTGAAAGGTGGGAGTGATTGCAAGGTAGGAGAGAGTGCAAGGCATTAGAGAGTGCGAACCAAAAGGGAGTGCAATTCAAGATTCAATCATGGCAACAAAGCAACAAGTTCTCCAAAGTGCATTAATATTTCAAAACCTTACCATGAATGCTTGGAATATTGTTTCCAAAAAATTATTGAAGTGAAGGAATACCAAGAAAAAGAAGAGACAAGCAATTGTGAGCTAGGAGGGAGCACAAGTTTGGAGAAAGTGTGAGGTAAGAGAGAGTGCAAGTTGGAAGTAAGAGTGAGTGCAAGCAGAAAGGGAGTGCAAACCAAGAGGGAGTGCAAGCCAATTGCAAGCCCCATTAGCTATCGTGGAAGGAAATTCATTTTGAAATCCCTAATGGGAATTCAGTATGCCCTAGCTAGAAATAAAAATTCCCTAGTTGGAAGTATGAAGGCCCAAGCTGGAGATAAGTGAAAGAGTGAATACATGGTAAGTTTGATCCAGGTAGTAGATGGTACACCAAAAGTAAGTATCAAGGATGAGATGATTGAGAATGATATAATGGTTCTTAAAATTAGATAGCTAATATTTAAGTTCTATAGATCATGTCCAAGGTTTTTGGAGATTCAAAATTGGATCAATTGGAAGTGGGGATTGAATTCAAATTATTCCGTGACTTTTCTTCTTAAAGGTTTTTCACCATATTTTCTAGTTCAAAAATTAGGGAAAAATTAATGGTTGGTGTCCCATGGTTTAGGGGAAGAGATGCACTTTATTTGAGACCATGGAATTAAATTTTTTTCGTAGGGACATAAACTATTAAGAAACTTCCTCTGTGGGTTAGGCTAGTTGGACTTTCATATCAACTTATAAATAAGGATGTTTTAAAAAATATTGGAAATACCCTAGGGAAATTCATCAAGGAAGGACCAACAACTAAGGAACGAAAGCATGCTATATATACTTGAATATGTGTTGCTATGGATATTTTAAAACCTTTGCCACAATCCATTAAGATTAAATATGAATCAAGAAAATGGGATCAACAAATAGATTATGAAAATATTACATTTTGTTGCCACAATTATTTTGAGATTGGACATATGGAAAGAGTTTGCAAAGTAAAAACTATAAAGAAAGAGATAAAAAATTCTAGCCATGAGATAAAATTCAAGACAAAACAAGACAATCATACAAATATAGAAGCTAGATCATATCAAGGATATTCCACTTTAAAAGAAGAGGTAAATAAATACTATCAACAATATCAATTGGCAAGTTTAGAAGGAATTAAAGGTGCAAAAGAAGATGTGGAGTTAAAACCCAAAACAAAGACAATAAAAAAGGTCAAGTTTATTTCAAATAAATCATTTTCATTTTCCTCTAGTAGTATAGAATCCTCTTCAGGTGATAAAAGTGAAAGTTGTGAACATGTTATCCCTTGCACTTTAAGGTTTCAAGAGTAGAATAATATAGAAATGAGGTTGGAGGAAACCCATAACAATTTAGGGTTTTTAGGGTAAAATAAGAAGGTAATTGATATATAAGAGCATCCTTACACTTTAGAGTGTCTAGATAAATATAAAGAAGATTGCGCTTTTGAGGTTATTTCTTGCACTTCAGATCCTTCAAAATCAAAATAAGATAAATCTAAAGATGATAAGTCTTACTATGAGCAGTGTGAGAATATTGAAGATATTGATGAAGATGAAAGTATTGTTGGAAATGAAAAAAGGAGGGGAAGACCCAAGAAGCAAAAACATAGAGAAAAAGAAACATAAAGGGATATTGATATGGAAAATAAAAGTAAATATCACAAGTTTTAACAAGAATTGGGGTAAACCCTCAAATAAAATAAAAAAAATAACAATGAAAATAATATCTTGAAATATTAGGGGAATGAATAACCCTAAAAAAAGGTATTAAAAAATTGTGAGGTGGTTATAGATAATATATTTTTGGATGTAGAAGCTGGGAAGTAAATATTTTAGCCATTCGTAGTGGTGAATTTTATCTTGATAAAATTTAAAATTTTGAAGGCATTTTACATAGAAGGAGTTGATTGTGGATACTTCGCAGTTTGAGGAAGATGAAAAATACATTTGATAGAAGGGTAAACGAAGAATATCTCCGATAGAAAGACAAAGTTGGATATGCTTTAATTAACTTGTTAAAAATGTAATGAGAGTAATGTAATGTTTTGTTTTTTTAATGGGAGTGGCCCCCAATATAAACCACACATAGCTTATTAAAAAAAATATGCTTCCATCCTTTTTTGATGACCATCTTAATAATTTTAAGAAAAAACCTAACCTTTAGAATTTCTATATAATTTTAAATAGGTGAGGATAATTTTGCCTTGATTATCTTGAAAAATACTATCTTCGTTGACTCCACTAAGGTTTCCTTTGAAAATAATATTAAAATTAAGTTTGATGAACTTATTTTTAGATATTTGTATTTTACCATAAGCTTATGTAGACACTTTTCATTAAACTCCATTTTTGTAAACCACCCATACATACATCTTTAAACCTTGTAACCAAGTAACTAGCACATATTTTTCCAGACTTAGACTCCAATAATGCACACCATGCTTGTAAATTGTTATGTGGGGATGGAAACAATGTAAATTCAAACTTGGGTATATTTTTGAGATTTGTTTTTGAATTTTTATTAATACTTTCAAGCTACAAATTCTATCAAATAATAATTGAACTAATCATCTACACAATGCTTAATGTTTTAGCTTTGAAACAATTTATCCAATATTTCATTCTCTTTTCATGTTGATGAAGCAACCTAAGAGATTGTCATGTTTCTAAAAAATGTATGCCCAAATTATGGCAAAAAAGGAACAATGAAGAAGTAGATCATTTAAAGTTTCTAGATCCTCAGATAAATCTCTCCTAAAAGGCCCATGATATCCTCTTCTTTGTAAATTATCACAAGTAAAAGTTTTATTTTAGAGTGATAAGCAAAGGAATGTTTAGGTCTTAGTGAGGGCCTCAAGAGAACAACCACTCTTCTAAGAGAAATAAATTTTGATTAAATCCTTACATCCCAACTTGATAAAATATCCACCTTATTTTGATATATTTCATCAGCTTATCCTTTCATGAAAAATAAGAAAATAGAACTCTTAAAGCTTTTGGAGTTTATTTGTTACTTATTTGAGGTCCTCTCCCTCAACCAAATTGTTAATAGAAATCTAAGATATAGAATTGTTGCTCACATTAATATAAATTTTCACTTTTAAATCTCTACAAGCCAAACAATGCCAAGATAATAATTATCATTTTGATTTAAAAATAAGAGGATTAAGATTTAATGAACCCAAAACAAAATATTTGTAGAGTCCCCTTCATTGAGTGACCATCCAATACATTTTAAATTAACTAAAATATTTGATATGAAATTTCATATTGTCAAACCCATGGACAAGGTTCACTTCCTCAACAATTTTATTATATTCATAGAACCTTACATATTTTTGAAATAAAAAATTTGCTTCACTCATTTCCCCCGCTATTTATAATTTCCAAGTTTTGAACCTTATTCAAAACTCTTAAATTTGTAATTTTGCAAGCACACCCCTTTAATATTATTTCCTCTACAACCCTTATTCCATTTGCAAAGAGGAAACCTAATTCTCTTCTCACATCCTTACCTAAAAAAATCTCTTTGATTTTTTTAAAAGTTGAATGTTGTACTTGCTACTAATCTTGAAAGCAACATCACATAGGTAAGAATAGGTTACAATGTAGCCTTTATTAGTTTAAGTTTTTTAACCATGATTAGGAAGTTACCTTCCTAACTAGCTAGACAAGATTTCATTCTATCAAGAATTAGGCTTTAAAACTCCTTTCTTTAATCATAGAAGGGAATGTCTTATGTTGATTGCAATTTCCCGACTTAAAACCCTAAAATATCTATAATAATCCATTGTTATCAAGATTAACATTAAAAAAGTCATAATTTTTTCATGTTAGTCAATTGTCCAACAATCTTCTCATTGGATGATAGTATTGATAAAAAAGTCAATGGCTTCACTATTTGAAGAACAACCTAAAAGAAAAGTGTAATCAACATATTAGAGATGAGGTTGAAAGGGACCAATTGTTGCAACTTAAATGCTTTGATTTTGCCTTCTAGCTTTGTTTTAAAAAGCTCTTCCCAAATAGTTAGCCAAATAATGAAAAGATAAGGTAAAACACCACCTTAGCAAACTAATGAATGATTTAAAGTATTCAATGAAAATCTATTGATTAAAATCTAATATTTCGAAATGTTATAACCAAATCTTATTCAATTTGTGGAATGCATCCTTCTAAGTAGGGTTTGAATTTCATCTTGTGCACCACATTTCACATGCCTATAGTTGTTGAATAAAGAAAAAGATTTTCATGTTGTCAACATTCAATGCCATCTACTCTATATGATGTTGGATCTCTCAATTTTCTACCTTTAAATAGTTTTAAGTTTTTTTAATTGATTATATGAAATTGAAACAGACCTATCTATATTATGTCATCACTATACGATAAATTTTTAATAATTTAACTATTATATAAATATTATTTGATAAGTTTTAAATTTAATCTCCTTAAATTAAAAAAAAAAAATAACAAATAAAACTAATACTATTTAATATAAAAAATTGTAAGTTACTGAAGTTCTAGTAACTATGAAAATAGTGATTTTAATGGAAAATTCTATAATTTAAGAGTAAAACATATATCTATATGAAATGGAGGGTTAATTGCCAATTTTATTTATAAATAAATAAATAAAGGCAAACGTGGTGTATAGTTTATTTTAAGACTCGCTGCCACTAAAATTGTATAATTTAAGAGTAACATACATCTATATGAACTGGAGGGTTAATTGCCAATTTGATTTATAAATAAATAAATAAAGGCAAACGTTTATTTTAAGACTCACGCCCTCTTGTGGCAGCATGAAAAATCCTAAAGATTTATATTTATTTTTTTAAATTAAAATGATTTTATAAACTTAAATTTTGTTTTTGTTTTATTTTTTTTGAAAAATATTGTTTATATTAATACAGGAAAATCAAGATACAAGACATCGTAATAGATTATAAAAATCTTTTCAAGGACATTCAACTATCTGACTTATATTCAACATAGTAGTCTTTGATATTTTTGATTATAAGCCTTTTAAAGGCTCGACATTGGAATTGAATATCAATAACAACATTAGAAACAATCCCAGAAATAGGAATAGCTTCATCTCAAAAAACTAAACTGCATCTCGCCTTCCAAATAGCATACAAAGTCGCTGCTCTGATAAAAATCCACACCCCCCTAAGATGCTGAGGGAAGCCAAAGGCATCTCCCAAAAGAACCAATTTCCAACTCCACCTATCACCTAGGATAGGATAATAGGTCCACTTCAATATTTTCCAAACATTCCTTGCTATAATACAATCCCAAAAGATATGTTTAACAATTTCTTTTCTACCACAACTACTACAGAGGTCTGAGATATTCATCCACCTTGCCAACCTTGCCTTGCAATGGATACCTTGGAAAATAAGCAACCAAAGAAAAACCTTGACCTAAGCAGATAATCGGAATTTCCAAACCTGCTTTAGCCTCTTCTTCCACTTCTTCTCTAGACAAACAATATCCCAATGTCTATTTAACATAATATGCAAAGAAGTATTAGGCAATAGAGTTTTGTAAATCTTAGTGGATTTGTAAGAAATGATGCTCCCCTGAAAGTTTTACCTCCAATAACGCCAAATAGGACCAGGAAAACCACCATTTAACTTATATTGTTGTTCAAAGGAAGAGAATGAATCTGAATAATAACATCCCTGTCATAAGCTTTCAACTTAAACTTATTATGAAGATCCTCCCATTTAATACAATCAGCGGATCCTGAATCCCACAGATCTACTCATTTCTTAATTCTCCTCTTAACCAACCTCTTGCATCTAAGACGAGGGAGGTTCGAGGCATACACCCCATTGTATTTCCATATCCAAATAGACCTATATGGAAGCACCCAGCCTCTACGCTCTTCCATATAGGCCTAATAAACCACAGAGCCAACCGTATTCCATGCCTCCCAAATCCTCTTAATAAGGATACATTTCCGTATTTTAAATTGAACAGGATGACCCAAAATATCCTCAATATGAAAATCCCCCTTAACAACATCAACATGAAGACAATTTTGAATTCTATATCTCAAGAGTTTTGCCAAGGATCAACACCTTCCAATGCTCTGACTACCCATTTGGCTGCCAACACCTTACCCTGCATATGAATGTCGAAAAGACCCAGACCACCTTCCTCCTTAGGAATAATGCAATAGTTCCAAGAGATAGAGGGCATTCTCTTGGAGCCATCACAATTAGACCAAAGAAAGCCTCTAATAAGCCTTTCCAATATTCCAAACTAAGAAGCATTGGGTAGCCAACATGAAGAATAATAAATATGACAAGCTTGTAATATTTTTCCAACAATAATTATTCTACCAGCAAAGGATATGAGTTTATTTTTCCAGAATTATATTTTCTTTACAAATCTCTCAAGACACCAATCCCACATGCCCTTCAAAGAAAGAGCCTTGCCAAATGGGATTCCAAGGTATCTAACAATTTCACCATCCTTCACCCGTCGCCAACCAGGAGAGAAATTATCTGGAAGAGTGTCACTACCAATCAACCAATAGTCTAATTGTTGTTCACTAATAATGGGTCCAGAGGCTTTGCAAAACTTCTCCAAGCAACCTTTGACATTCTGCAGTGATAAGGCATCCAACTGAAAAGAAAGAAGGGAATCATCCATAAAATGATTATTCAGAACAGGACCTCCAGGAGTATCAATCCCTTTGATTAAACCCGCACCTTTCTTTGATTCTAACATATAACCCAGAGCATCAGCAATGATAACAAACAAAAGGGGAGCAAGAGGGTACCCTTGTCTAATGGACTTGAAAAAACTTATTTGATTAGTGAGCTTATTGTTAACTACAACTTGAGCAGAGGCACAAGTGAATAAGACCTTGATTTTATCCACTACTCGTTTGCTGAAGCCAAGCCATTCCATCATACTAAAAATAAATGACCAATACACCCGATCATAGGCTTTGTCAAAGTCAATATTAAGCATAATGGCTTTCTGCCCACTTTCTTGTGCCCATTCCAAAGTCTCCTAAGCAGTCCAGACCGATTCAAGAATGAAACTGCCTTTGATAAAACATGTTTGCTCCCGTATTACAATCCTAGCAGCAACATATCTGAAGTGAAGATCTAACACCTTAGCCACAATATTATATGAAACATTTAAAAGAGTGATAGGTCTCCATCCCCCATAGTATCTTTCCTGTTAGCCTTCGGGATAAGCTTAATCAGACCTTGATTAAACATACCAAAAAAGGAGCATTCTCAAACACTTCATGAATCATCTTAGTATAGTCATTACCCACAGTATCCCACAAAACTTTGTAGAACTCCAAAAATTTATAGAACTCAACAGGAATGCCATAAGGGGTCGGAGATTTGTCATCCTTCATTTTCTTAAGTGCTTCAAACAATTCATCATTTGAAAAGAAATCAGCTAGACGATCATTTTCATAACTATATGCCTTCTTAGGAACAACTTCTTAAACTCTTATCTAGCCTCCAAAACATTATGACTCAAAGGATTAATAGAAAAAAATCTTACAAAAATGGTCTTCAACGGTAGCTCGGATACTGTCATCATCTTTCACCAATCTATCATCAACAGTGCGAAGCGCAGTGATTCTCTCAACAGTAATTTTATTTTTAATGTGGCTGAAGAAAAAATGAGAGGGGGCATATTCTTACTGAAGCCAATGAATCCTGCTTCTAATACGGGCACCTCTGCTAACATAATCCTCATAGCACCTGATTTCATGTTCACACTTAGCTGCTTTCTCCTTAAGTTGAACATTAAAAATAATCACCTTCAAGATCTCTTCTGGATACCTCCAATTCCTTCCTGAGTTGTTTTAATATTCCCTTCCTTCTCCTAGCAACCAATCTATCCCAACCCCTCAAACATTTGACAATGCGCTTGATAGCCGCTTTCCACCAACCAATCCAACCAGAACCAACCGGGTATGGCTCCAAATTCTAAACACAATGAATCAGGTCCCTACAGGCTTTAGAATCTAGATGAGAAACATTAAGTTTGAAGGGAAGTTTATTATCCACCACAACAGCTCCACCAAAGAAAATGGAAGAGCTAATAGAAAAATGATCAGAAGTGGAGGTTGAAAGATCCACAAAAACAACTCTTCTCCCTTGACCAATACATGTAAACACATTTATGTCCACATAAATCCTATCCAAATGAGCCATGATTCTATCTCCCCCTCTTCTCTTATTAGACCAAGAGAACCATCCTCCATATTCCAAAAACTTTTTTTTGAAATTAGCATCAAATATTTGTAAAGAAGCCTTCAAGCTACAGCAAGAGTCCTTCTCGGCACTTGCAATACAACCACCGTGCCCCCCTTCATGATATCCATCCCATTCCACCATATTAAAATCTCCCCCTATGATCCAATTAGCATTGGGTAAATTTATCTACATCCAATCCCACAAGGTAGTCCTCTCACTAGAAGAATTAGGAGCATAAATAGAAAAAATACCAATTACCTACCCAACAATAGCAAAAGTAGCCCAACAAATCCTACCAAATGGGTCCTCCCCCTGATCAATCAACAGCGCAGCTAGCCAATACCTGACAGCAAGGACCACCCCCCCATAACCTTTGTCATGAGAAGAAGCCCACCAGGCCCCAGACTAACTGTTATCCATATAGTTGTGGAAAGCAAAGTCATCCACCTTAACCTCTTGAAGATAAACTAATAAGGGAAGATCCAGAGACGTTTGCTTCGTTGTGGAGAGCAAATCCATCCACCAAATAAATTTATCTGTCTCGTTCTTGTTGACCCGACGTGATATGAGAACCACCAGTCACTTGGGTTTTGTACATTTGTTGTCTTTCTGACGTGCACTCAGAGGATTTGGAGCAGACTAATACCTTTGCAAAGGGTTGGCTTTCCACCAAGGTCTCTTCTTGGTAAGTACCCAGTCACACCTGCACTTACCAATCCACCTAGCCCTTGGGGTATGGTTTTATTTTTATTATCATGTGATTCTGTATTGGTATTATTATAATTTAATATTTATAGATTTTATTCAAGAAATCCAAGTTCAAACCCTGGTACAAGGAGGTCCAAAATCCCTTTCAAAAACCCATACTTTACCCTATTTTTTTATTTGGTTAGTGTGATAAACCCTTACAACCAATGCATAGGGCTGAGTAGTCTCCTCCCAAACATGACCCCTCATAAAGCTGAAAGCTATGCTTATCAATAGGGAATTTAACACACATCCACCACACACCCAGCCCCTCATAGACTTAACCACACCACAGTTTTTTCTTTGGTTACTTATTTTCCAAGGTATCCATTTCAAGGGAAGGTTGGCAAGATGAATATCTCATATCTGTGTAGTAGTTGTGGTTGTTAAACATATCTTTTGTAGTTTGAAAAATATTGAAGTGACCTATTATCCTATCCTAGGTGATAGGTGGAGTTGGAAATTGATTCTTTTGGGAGATGCCTTTGGCTGCCCTCAACGTTTTAGGGGGGTGTGACTTTGTATGCTATTTGGAAGACGAGATGCAATTTAGTTTTCGAGATGAAGCTATTCCTGTTTTTGGGATTGTGTCTAATGATGTTATTGATATTCAGTTCCAATGTAGATGTATGCATTATATATAATTAATGTTAATAAAATAAATTATTAGTCCCATCCAAGACAACTAGAGTATAGTTCTTTTGGGTTTAATCATAATAATATTGTATATTTTAAAAATCCAATGTGAATTCCAAAGTTTTTTTGTCATAATTATTTTTCTTAAGAATTTTAATCTTTTAAATTTAATTTATTTATAATATTATTGGTGATTTTTTTTTGACAAAACTTATTAAAAATATTAAATTAATCTTAATAATATTTTAAATGTCAAGGCATAGGTGTCAATCAACATACAAAATCATTATACTCATAAAATACATGAAAGCATTGTAAAATTTATACTACAAGTTTGAAAGGTATCTCATATTTGCCAAATGACTTTATATCCATATGCTGATAAATATGGATTTTTGATATCATTGTTTTACTAAAATTTACATTTAGGGCATTTGAAACCTGTCAAACCCAATTTCATGTGATTTTTGGATCCTTCCATTCTCAACATTGGTTTATTTCTTTCTACTAATTTAATCTATCTTGTCCGACTGGAAGGTCTTTGTAGTGAAGACTCACATTCTAGTTTTTAGGATGAGACTCTTTAGAGTACCAAAGCACGTGAGAGACATCTCTCCAAATGGGTTTCAAAGTATGGTTAGGTTTTTCTCTTTCATAATTTTTTTTTGTTGGATGATAAAAGGTTGGACTCAGGTCCCCCACCCTTGAAAAATTACAATTATCTTCTTTAGAGTTTGAGAATTAATAAACAAATACACTTCTCATCTCAATTGAGATGTTATAGCTAGAAACCTACATCATTTTACATAAAATGTTTAAATTCTTGATTTTTATTTTTTTTGGATCTTTTCCAATTTTATGTATGAATACAATTATTCTAGAATTTAACATCTTCATTGATATTTTTCTATAGTAGCCTTCACAATGCCAAAAATTCACCTCTACTATCTATGCTTTGCATCTTAGTAGAGTAATGTTTCTAAAATATCGCACTAACATAGTCCACTTTACCAAATCTAGGTAGCTAGTTTCCTTCCTCACTGAAGTCCTAGCCCTTCATTGCTCTTCCGATCATTTGAACCCTAGCTGACAAATATTTACAATTTTATTTTTTGTAACTTGAAAAATCATCACTACCCTTGTTTCGAATGGTTGACTTCACAGGATCGAATCTCCCTCAATATTGCTCAAATTCTTGCATATGACCACTCATTTTAAAGCTATTCGAATTCCACACAAGTTGGTCCAAGAATCAGCTAAATCAGATAATTTTTCTTGAAGATATGGCTCCTAAAAGATGAGATGTTTTTCAAGAAAAAATTCTAATACTTCACTCATTTTTTGTTGTAAAGTGGAGGTAAAAACCATTCCAATACTTGTGGGTTCCAAAACCACATGCACAATAAAGATAAAAACAAGGGGTTTTAGTTGATCCAGCCTTCCACCCAACAACCTGACCTATTGTTGCACTACACTCAGCAACCCAACTTGTTTTTGTGGTTCCTTCAATTGATATGGTCTCAAACAAGCCTTCCACACAACAAAGGCTCTTCCACACTCCTTCAACATTCTCAGCCTTCCACTCAGCATCCCAACCTTCTATTGCAACTCTTTAAACCGACCCAACCTTCCATGCTCCTTTAGCCTTATCGGCCTTCCACATTCCTTCGGCCACTCCAAACTTCCACTCATCATCCTAGCCTTCCGCTGTAGCTCCTGCTGCCAGCCCAACCTTCCACACTCCAACTAATCCAATATTCCATGCTCCTTCAGCCTTGATACTCCAAAGATCAACTCATATTTCAACTTTTCATGCTCCTTCAACCTTTAGATTTGTTGATCTTGTACTTTCTCTTTCATGGTTTTGGACCCTCCATTAAATTATTTTAATTTTATAATATACATATTTGATAATGTAGAAGCAAATGACCAATAGCCCCCCATGATGCCCTTGTTTAGGGTGACTTTGAATTTGTTGCAATTTCAAATCATATCTTATTAAATTTCAAAGAAATAGGAGGCTATTGAGAATATTTTTTTTGTAATTTTGGTTCATAGATTTTTTGGATCTAAAATTAAAGGATCATTGAGAGGGCTAGATGTTTTATGCATTGAGGGTCTGTTATAGGTGACTTGAATCATAAGGAGTAAAAGAGAGGGCAAGTCTATTTTTAGTTAGTTAGAGGGTAATTTATAATTGAGAGATCATGTTTATTACTAAATATCTAAAGAATAACCTAAGAAAACTTGAACAAAGGCATAGATAGCACTATATGTAAAGATATAAATATCTCATCTTCAAGGAAGAGTAGTCCTCTTCCATGCTAGCCATCATCAATTGATTCTTCTCTTGTTAGAATAGGTGTAGCTGATAAAAATCATCCAATAATTTATTTTAGTAAAATGAGGTAATCATAGATTCTACATCTATGACGCCTACTAAAACCTCAAATTTAAATGATTTTCTTCTAAATAATGGATTGGTCTCATCGGTTCAAGTTCAATGTAAGAATACCTTATTTGGTTTGTACCCATATTTAAAGAAACATAACTATTTTGAACTTAATTCCCTTGACTATTAGAACATTGCAAAGCTTTGCTAAAATAGATAAATTTGAAGAGGTGTGATGGTGTAATATATTTTATCAAGAAAAACTTGTACAAGTAATGATTTATAGGCCCTTTTCCCTTTCCATTGGTTTGTGGAATTGGGTTTCAATACAATATTATTATTCTTCTAAAATGCTTTAGTGTTGTTTTCTATGTATTAACCATTCTTCAAGGGTTCTTGAGTTTTTTACCTCTTCTTCTCTCAAATCACTTGTAATATCCTTTAGGTACAATTATAATGGCAAAAAACATGTACTTTTATATTGGAGGGATTATTGATGGGTGTTTTTCATATTTAAATATATTCTTAGAGTAATATTTTTCCTTCCAAGTTTGAATACTATTAGCCTACATGATAGTTATTGTAGATACTCAATTTTGAGTGCACCATCAAGTCTCCAAACTTATCAACATATTCATTAGCTAATTAATCAAGCATTCAAATTAGGTCAATTATTGTAAAGCTCAATTTAGGAGCATTTATTGCTCTAAAATAAAAATTTCATAGAACAAAATGATAATAGTGATCACACTTTTGTTCCTTAGCTATACTTTTTCAAAACTTTCTTATTTTCATCATTTCCTACCCAATTTTCCCAACAGTCATTTTGACACTAGTGTTGGGATCATTAGCACTTATAGTGCAATTGCTTTTGTTGCTATTGAATGTTAAACACAAAAAGGTAAAGGTACACAACTAGTACCTACCAAGCCACCTACAAAATATTGACCTAATTACATCGATATGATCCACAACCTAAACAACAATCCAATGCCCCCAAATTTCTCTTTTTTATCTGACATCCTTTCATGTTGAATATTTTTGAAAAGTTACCTTCAACTAGTCCCATCAACTCCTTATAACCATCCTCCAATAAGCCACTAATTCCTATAAAGCCAACCCTAGGGAGAGACCAAACCATCATATTTTGAAATAGTAAAGCTTTTCTAAATTCAACATAAATTTTGTGAATGAAAAAACCCTGACAAATTGAATATGGATCTCTTGCAATGCTAAATTTGTCTCTCAATCATTTCAAGAAATAGTAAACTCATCTACTTCATCACAAAAAGGGGATATCAACCAAGGCTCTTGGGTATACAAGTTTGCTTGTACCCAATTGGTTATGTTCTCTCCTCTATTAGCATTATTATATATTTGTTTTATTATTTTTATAATCATTTTTATTATTGCATGCCAACCTTGTTTGTTTATCAAATAGTGTATCTACTTATCTCTTTGTTTTTATTTTTTTTATTTTTCTTGATAATAAGGGGTTGTACTCAGGTCCCCCACCCTTGACAAATTACATCTCTCTTCTTTAGAGCTTGAGAGTTTACAAATAGATACACTTCTCATATTAATTGAGATGCTATAGCTAGAAACCTACATCATTTTACATAAAATATCTGAATTCTTGATTTTCATTTTTTGGATCTTTTCAAATCTCTGTTTGAATACAATTACTCCAAAATTTAGCATCTTTCTTGACATTTTCCTATAGCAACCTTCACAATGCCAAAAATTCACCTCTACCAGCTATGCCTTGCATCTTAGTAGAGTAATATTTCCAAAACATCGTACTATCATAGTCTGCTTTACCAAATTTGGATTGCTAGTTTTCTTCGTGAAACACAAGTGCAACCACAAAAATTATAATAAATAGTCTGAATGAAAACACATTATTGTCACAAAATAAAACAATATTACCAATGGAAAACATTAAAGTAAAACTTAATCATTAATTAATTTAGGCAATCAACATTTTTTTCAGCTTCAACTAAACTTTCTACTTCCTATAACCATGGAAAGGAGAATTTAACTTCACGATCCTCAATCAGAACCCCTCTATTGGCTAGTTTATCTGCACTTTTGTTTCCTTCTCTTAATATATGTGTAAACCTGATATCTTCAAAATCTTTAGAAAGATCTTGAATTTCCACAATCATCTCTTGTATGTTCCATGGAGACTTTGCTTTCCTCAAAATTGCATTTATTACTATGAGAGAATAACCTTCCATACATACTCTATTCCATTTTATTTGTTTACATATTTTTAACCCTTCTAAATCTTCCCAAGCTCTATCTTCATTATTTGTCTTAAATCCACTATTGAAAGCATAATGAGATAAAATCTCTCCTCTATTATTTCTAATCATTCCTCCTCTTCCTATAGGTCCTATATTTCCTTTAGATGCTCCATCGAAATTCAATTTAACTCACTCCATATCTAGTGGTTTCCACTTTATATTCTTTACATTATTTTTGCTTCTTTTGTACCCAACATCATAATTCCATTTAATGACTTGACTCCATCTATCAAGACTCTCTGATTCCAAATTAGGAATTGGGTAAGTTGATAGAGTTGGTTTAGACTCCTCTATGGCTAAACATATATTATTTTTCATTACCTCTAAACTGCTTTCATTTTTTTAAATATTCTTCTATTCCTTTCTAGCCATAGATTCCAAAGTATTATATCTTTTGATATATCCCATATTGTCTATAAAGCCTCATTTTTATAAGTATTCTACCATTGCTTTAACCAATATTCAATTATGCTATTCATCACCATGCATTTACCAAATATATTAATAATCTATTTCCATAGATTCCAAACTATTGAGAAATATCCTGAGAGATGGTCAATACTCTCCTCCTCCTTATTACAGAAAACACATTGAGAGGGGCTATGAAAACCCCTTTTCATAAGGTTATCCCAGGATAAAATTCTTCTATGACCTACTAGCCAAACAAAATTTTAACTTTAGGAATGCTTGGGCTATCCCAAATATCTCTCCATATTCTAGTGAAATTATTATTATGTTGGTGTTGAACATTATATCCACTTCTTGTTGTGTGTTCTTTTGAGCTATTCAACTCCCAAATCAATTTATCCTTGGCACCCCTCGGAATAATCACATTTGTTATCTTTCTACATAATTGCCTCCTAGCATCAATGTCTTGTATACTTATAAAAAAATATTATTTCCATTTGTATCTTCCTTCTTGATTGTTGTACAATTTTTTTGAAACCCTATCATCGTATTTATCTTGAAGGAATCTCATTCAAGGTTTCAAAACTAGATCTAATTGAGTGGTTTTTTATCACACCAAGTATCCATCAAAATAGAAACTTTTTCTCGAGTTCCCACCACCCATATTAAAACTTTGAATATAAGATCAATGGATATTTTTAAACCATTCCAAAGTGCAGAAATATTTGGGAGAGAGAATGCACTAAATATTAAACTTGGGTCATTAGGATCAACATACTTACTTAGAAGAATTCTTGCTCTCTTTGTAAAATATCCAAATAAATTTTTCCCTAAGAGCTAAGTTTACATCTGTAAGAGCTCTTAAACCAAGACCTCCCCTAGTTTTATCATTACACAACTTGCTTTATTTCACCAAAGGAAATTTCCTTTTATCATGTAAACTTGACCATAAAAAGATCGCATAATAATGATTAAACTTTTTTCAACTAATTTTGGCATAGAAAACAATGACATATAATATTTTGGAATGGCTTGTAAGATTGACTTAATTAACTACACTCTTCCTGCTAATGATAACCATCTACCTTTCCAAGCTAGAAGTTTATTTTAAACTTTACTAATAACTGGATTCCATAAATCTATCCTCATTCTCCCCTCAAATAAAGGCATTCCTATATAAGTTGTTGGTAATTTTACCTTCTCCATTTGAAGCATCCATGCTTTGATATTAGGAGGAGTTTTAAGGAAGTAAATTTTGGATTTAGTCCTATTAATATTTTTCCTTGAAGCTCTTTCGTACTCTTTTAAAAAGTTATTCAAAGCTCTGGCCTCATTTACCCTTGCCCTTCCAAAAAGGGTTGTATCATCTACAAACTGTTGATGGGTGATGTTATCTATGTTATTACTAACCTTAATTCCATTAATAAACCCATATTTGTAAGCCTTATTTAAGTTCCTACTCAAAAATTCCACCATAATAATGAATAAATAAGGAGATAGATGATCTCCTTATCTAAGGCATCTCTTGGTTTTAAAAGATTTTGTAACTAACCCATTGACCAACACTAAATAAGAAATTGTAGAGACACAAGATTTAATCCATCTAACCCATTTCTTCCCAAAACTAAACTTATCTAAAACTACAAAAAGAAAATCCCATTTAACCCTATCATGGGCTTTACTGATATCGAGTTTTAAAACCATAGATTTCTCTTTTCTTGAAGCTGCTGAATATATAACTTCATGAGATACTATGATCCCATATATAATTTGTCTCCCTTTCACAAATCCTCCTTGCTCTTCTAAAATTATTTTATCTAAAAATGACCTTAATCTATTCACCATCACTTTGGAAATAATCTTATATGACATATTACATAGGCTTATGGGTCTAAAAGAATCAAATAATTCAACATCCTTCTTTTTTGGAATTAGGGTAAGATAAGTTGCATTTATTTTATAATGAATGTATTGTTTTACCCTAGAATGATCCACAACCACCAATAAAGAATCCTTCACTATAACCCAATTATGTTGGTAAAAAGCTGTAGAGAGCCCATCTGGACCTGGGGATTTATCCTTATTAAAAGAGAAAAGAGCTAAATGAACTTATTCTAGAGTAATAGGCTCCATCATTTTCCTATTGTCCTCATTTGTTATAATTGAAGGAACATATTGAAGAAGTTTAACATTAAGAATTTTGGTCTCCTATGAACCTAGAATATTTTTATAAAATGACTTTGCCTCTTTTCTAATTTCACTTCGATCTTCAATCCAAACCCCTTATATTGATTTAATTCTATTAATTCTAGAAGATGATCTCTGTATTATAGCCATCATATGAAATAAATTTGTATTCTTATCTCCTTATTTTAACCAAGTCTATCTTGATTTTAATCTCCAAAATTTCTTTTCCTTACTCAAAATATTATGATATTCACTAAGAAACTCCCTTTCCTCTAAGCTTGTATTGTTTTCATCACCTTTTTGGAATTTTGAAAGTTTATCTTTAAGTTCTTTTTTCTCAAAAATGTTTTGAAAGGTTTTCTTGTTCCATTCTTTTAATCTAGATGTCATAGGTTTAATTTGGTTTGGGATACCATATCAACAAATTGAGGATGGTCTTCTTACATCTGCTCATATTTAAAATAAGATATTTTTTGAATTCACTTACCACCATTTTAACTCTTATTAGCCAATGATCTGAACCAATCCTTGTTAATGTATTAATTTTAGCATAATTTCCTTCATCAAGCCAATAATTTGAGAGAATGCATCTACTTATTTTTTCTGCTATTAGGTTTTAGCCTCTCCTATTGTTGGTCCAAGTATAGTTGTAATATTCAAACTCAATTTTACATAGATTGTTGTTTGAATAAAATTTGAGAAATATTTCATACTTTGGGTCAATTTCCTAAGTACCCCAATTTTTTTGTTCATCTTGGTTATGACATTAAAATCTCCAATGATCACAAATCAAGTTACTTGGTCTTTACTTCTTATAAAGGCTTCAATCCCACTCCAAACTTCTAATCTACCTAACTGAGTTGTAGGACCATAGATATTGATAAGGGTGAAGTGAATATCTGCAAAGTAGCAAGTTATTAAAGAGGTTATCCAATGTCTAGTTTTATGAATGGTTACACAAGAGGTTGTAGAAGGATTCCAACAAGTTAGAATTCTCCCTACTGGTTCTTTAGAATCCATAACATCCCATTCACATCTTTCCCAAACTACTTTTATAGTTTTTGAAACTTCTTTTGTCATCTTAGTTTCCTGGATACAGAGAATATCAGGTTTATTACTTAAACATAGGTACCTAATACACCTATGCTTTGAGGGGGAATTAACACCCATTATATTCCATGAGATGATAATCATGTCTCATTAGGGGCTTTTGGACCCTCTTGCGTATTACCAATATCATTTTGTTGTTTGGTAAAGAGAAGTTCAACCAACTTAGTTCGTGTTCCTTTCTCTATGTTGGCTCTTGCTTCCCTAGATCTTGCTTGATAATTTGTGGGTTTTCATCTTTTTGCCTTGCCTATATCAAAAGTAGGTCCTATTATTCTACAATATTCTTTCATAATTTTTTTTTTCAACATATTTATCCTCTCCTAGCTCTATTATAGAAGCTTTTGACTTGTCCTGCTCATTTTATGGTATTTTCTTATTAATGGTAGAGGTATTAACTTCTAAAACTGCATTTTCTTTACTAATTATTTTCTCCTTAATGGTGCATGGTACTTCAAGAGAGTCTTCAAAATCTGATGAGACACATTCCTTAGGTTCATCGAGAATGTTCTTCCTCAAATTAAGATCATACTGAATAGATGGTTCCTTGCTAATATGTTGAAATTGTTGTACTATGTCCTCTAAGTTTTGATCTACATTTTCTTCATTGGATAAAAACTCAAAAGAATTAGAATTTCTTCCAGTATCCTTCCTTATTGGTCTCTATTGTTCATTTTATTTTATTTTTCTAATTTATTTTTTGGAAGTTGAAAACCATCTTTATCCATAACCATTTGTAAATTTATCTTACAATTTTCTTCAAATGATTATGCTAGGCTCTTATTAGGGCATGATCTCTCAATATGCCCCACCTTATGACATCTTCTACATATAAAAGATATGTTTTCATAATCTATAGTTTGGATCCACATCTTATCCCCATAATTTTGCCACTAAGCTCACAACTATTAATTTGTCCTTTTACATTTATTTATTTTCATCTTTTGCACAAGGGTCTAATGTAGGTCAAGGGAGCCCTACACTCTTCACTAATATAGGTAGACCCCTTTACTACTACATTTATTTTATATTTATTTTGTAACTTTTGAGAAGCAAAAATTCTAAGCAAAAGCACCACTAGACTACAATAGTTTCAAAAGCATTTTATAAATCGATGATGCTTTTAGGATTCATTAGCAAAATCATCATCTAACAACAATAACATTAACAAAAATTTTGCATATTGCAAGTGTTTTTGCCTTTCAGGCTGAAATCAAGCTTTAAATTTTAATTATTTTTCTTACCATTTAAGATCATAGAATCAACCTGTTATCTATTTTTTGTTTGTATCTATTATTGTATGTTTTTTATTTATCAATTAAAGATAAAAAAATAAAAAGAAAATGAAGAAACAAGTTAGCATTGATAGCATTATAAGACCAACTATAGTCTTGCATCTCATCAAAATGAAATTGTATATAAACATATTAGGGCTTGTTTGATTGCATTATCTTATTAAACCCTTGCCTCAAAAAAATTGATCTTTTACATTCATCATGTAAATAAAAAAACCATATAGTTTATAGTAGTTGTCTACTCCATTGATTGATACATTTATAGTTAGGATAGAACCAAATTAAGGCTAGGCTACCAAAAATATTTTTAAGAAGAAACATATATTTTCTCTAGATTGAATCCATTAAACCTTAGACCTAAGCTCACAACTACCCCTATCCTTGAGGTGAGAGGTGATACATCACAAATACAATAAGTTAGAGGCCCTATGTGATCTTCCTCATCACACATTTTGGTGAACCAGATGTGAACACCAATATGGGTCCCAAGATTTTCTTTGACCAAGATAAACCTTAATCAATCTTAATAAAGGTCATTATATATGTTTGTCTAGTTAAAATATATTAAACTAGATAACAAGAATCTAACCAAATGCTAGCGCTAATGGGTATCTTTACACTCTTCTGAGTAACTTCCATACGAGTTAATAGGCTATATTAGGTATATAGCAAGTTGGGACAACCAACTACTAACATAGATTTTGATGCATACTTACACCTAGCAAGGAGTATATTATAGTGGGATAGTGGGAGTCACAAAGAGGTATACTATTACCCCTTACGTACCATCTTGACCATGTATCAAATAGGTCATTTCCACATATCGTTGAAATATCATTTTGAACTTAATTCCCTTCACTATTAGAACATTGTAAAGCTTTGCTAAAATAGATAAATTTTAAGAGGTGTGATGGTGTAGTACATTTTATCAAGAAAAAAGTGTACAAGTAATGATTTATAGGCCCTTTTCCCTTTCCCTTGGCTTGTGGAATTGGGTTTCAATACAATATTATTAATCTTACAAAATGTTTTAGTGTTATTTTCTATGTATTAACCATTCTTCAAGGGTTCTTGAGTTTTTTACCTCTTCTTCTCTCAAATCACTTGTAATATCCTTTAGGTACAATTATAATGGCAAAAAACATGTGCTTTTTATACTGGAGGGATTATTTTTTGGTGTTTTTCATATTTAAATATACTCTTAGAGTAATAGTTTTCCTTCCAAGTTTGAATAATATTAGCCTACATGATAGTTATTGTAGACACCCAATTTTGAGTGCACCATCAAGTCTCCAAACCTATCAACATCTTCATTATCTAATTAATCAAGCATCCAAATTAGGTCAATTATCTTAAAGCTTAATTTAGGAGCATTTATTGCTCTAAAATAAAAATTTCATTGAACAAAATGATAGTAATGATCACACTTTTTTTCCTTGGCTATACTTTTTCAAAATTTTCTTATTTTTATCATTTCCTACTCAATTTTCCCAACAGTCATTTTGACACTAGTGTTGGGATCATTATCATTAGCACTGATAGTGTTATTGCTTTCATTGCTATTGATTGCTAAACATAAAAAGGTAAAGGTACACACATAGTACCTACCAATCCACCTAACAAATATTGACCTAATCACATCGACCTGATCCACAACCTAAACAACAATCCAATACCCCCAAATTTCTCTTTTTTATCTTACATCCTTTCATGTTGAATATTTTTGAAAAGTTACCTTCAACTATTCCCATAACTCCTTATGACCATCCTCCAATAATCCATGGATTTCTATAAATCCAACCCTAGGGAAATCTCAAACCATCATATTTTAAAATAGTAAAGCTTTTACAAATTCAACATAACTTTTGAGAATGACAAAGCCTTGACAAATTGAATATGGATCTCTTGCAATGCTAAAAATCTATCTCAATCATTTCAAGAAATAGTAAACTCATATGATTCATCACAACAAGGGGATATCAACCAAGACTCTTGGGTCTACAAGTTTTCTTGTACCCAATTGGTTATGTTCTCTCCTATATTAAAATTATTATATATTTGTTTTCTTATTTTTATAATCATTTTTATCATTGTACGCCAACCTTGTTTGTTTATCAAATAGTTTATCTACTTATCACTTTGTTTTTATTTAATCATAGTCATTATATTTTATTATCAACTAGATTGCCTTACCATCTACATTAGGAACTCCTCATTCCCTAGCTAGGGATCCTCATTGAAATCATTTGGAATTCAAAAAGTCTTTCATCTAAAACTCATTCTGCTATATCTGTAGTAGAAAACACTATCAAATTGTAGTATCAGTGGTGCTATTGGTCTTTATTTCTACTATAATAAAAACTATGACTTCACAGTCATGATCTATAATAGTAAGAAAAAGTGTCACCATTTGGTAAAAGTGTTGATGTTGTTATTGCTCTTTAATGACACTTTTTCCACTAAGCTCACAACTATTAATTTGTCCTTTTACATCTATTTATTTTAATATTCTGCACAAGGGTCTAATGTTGGTCAAGGGATCCCTACACTCTCCACTAAGATAGGTAGACCCCTTTACTACTACATTTATTTTCTATTTTTTTGTAACATTTTGAGAAGAAAAAATTCTAAACAAAAGCACCACTAGACTACAGTAGTTTCAATTTTTTTTTTTGTAAATCGATGATGCTTTTAGGATTCATTAGCAAAATCACCATCTAACAATAATAACATCAACAACACTTTTGAATCTTGCAAGTGCTTTTGCCATTGAGGTAGAAATCTGGCTTTAAGTTTTTATTATTGTTCTTACCACTTAAGATCATAGAATCTATCTGTTGTCTATTTTTTTTTGCATCTATTATTCTATATTTTTGCTTTATCCATTAATGAAAAAAAAGAAAAAGAAGAAACAAGTTAGCATTGATAGCATTATAAGACCAACTATAGTCTTGCATCTCATCAAAATGAAATTGCATATAACCATATTAGGGCTTGTTTGATTGCATTATCTTCTTAAACCCTTGCTTCATAAAAATGATCTTTTACGTTCATCATTAATGTAAAAAAAACATATAGTTTATAGTAGATATCTAATCTATTGATTGATACATTTATAGTTAGGATAGAACCAAATTAAGGCTAGGATTCTAAATATTTTTTTTTAAGGTGAAACATAGATGTTCTCTAACTTGAATCTATTAAACCTTAGACCTAAGCTCACAACTACCCCTATCCTTGAGGTGAGAGGTGGTATATCACAAATCCAATAAGTTATAGGTCCTTTGTGATCTTCCCCATAACACATTTTGGTGCACCCAATGTGCACACCAATATGGGTCCTAAAATTTTCCTTGACCAAGCTAAACCTTAATCAAAACTAAAATTTATTAAACCTTAATCAAGGTCATTATATCTGTTTGTTTAGTTAAAATACATTAAACTAGATAACAAGAATCTAACCAAGTGCTAGCGCTATTGGGTATTGAAGAACACAAGCTTATACTGAGAGGGGGAGGGGTGAACAGTATAAGACCTCTTTTTACTTTCTCTATTTAACTTCAACTTCGCAAAGCAATGAACCAATAGCAATATCAAAGCAATGCATAAAGCAACACACAATGAGACACCAATTTTAACGTGGTTCACCCAACATGGGCTACATCCACAAAACTTTTCTCTAAAAATCTTTCTCAATGTTCTTTGGGAATCCTTCCTAATTACAATGTTTATGAGCCTCAGCACAAAGGAGAAACCGTCCCCTACTCAAGTATTTATGAGCCTCTGCCCAAAGGAGAATCCTTCCCCTCCTCAAGAATTTATGAGCCTCCTGCCCAAAGGAGAATCCTTCCCCTCCTCAATAATTTATGAGCCTCCTACCCAAAGGAGAATCCTTCCCCTCCTCATGAATTTATAAGCCTTGCCCAAAGGAGAATCCTTCCCCTCAGCTCTGGAAATGATACTTCAAAAGATCACCTACCTCTTATTCTGCTAGCACGTGGAACTCCTTTCCATAGAATACCTCCTGTCCTCAATGCTTAGCCTCAAGAGACCTCTGTCCTCACTAATCACCTCCACAACAACTCATCAACCTGTACTAAACACAGTCAGTCATTCTAGCACAAGTCTTCCTCACTTTGTCGGATCTGTCCCAAGCTCAACTCATAAAGCTTGAACAAATCAATCTCTGCTGCACACAAGCCTTCTCAAATACTTGTCAAAACTGTCCTCAAGTTCTTCTCAAAGAACCACTTCAACTATGTCCTCAAGTCCTCTGCTAGGACCTGTCCAAATCAGCTCACAAGTCCTCACTAGAACCTGTCCAAATCAGATCACAAGTCCTCACTAGAACCTGTCCAATTTAGCTCACAAGTCCTCACTAGAACCTATCCAAATCAGCTCACAAGTTCATAAAGAAAAACTTGCTTAGCATGAACCCACAAAGAGAATTGTTAGAGACCCAATGTGATTCATCAACCTCATAGAAGCATAAAGAGAATTGTTAGAGACTCAATATGTTCTATACTCAACTCCCAATATCAATCTCAAATCTCATAGAAACATAAAAAGAATTGTTAGAGACTCAATATGTTCTATACTTAACTCCCAATCTCAATCTCAACTCAATCTCAATCTCAAAAGAATAAGATAGATGTAGTATGCTTTTCTCAAGAACATGAAACACAACCCAACAATTTCCAATCATGCAATAACTCATATAACAATGATACTCATGTTCTTTCCAAAACCAATATCTTTTCACCACCAATTAGGGCTTTAACAACAATGCTTATAGACAAGGTTTAACCAACATCATTCAACATTAACCTTGAAGCATTCAACCAATCACTACATGAAAAGGAAACTAGTAGAAATCCTTTTCCATCCAAAGGTATTTGAACAAAATAGCCACCAACACAAATCACCAATGCAAAGAATAACTTGCTCAAATCAATCTCAATGGAGTAAGCCCAAATCATGTATCAAGTAAAGCATTAACTTGATCAAAACAACCTCTATGGAAGCAACTCAACCATCAATCTCAAAACAGCCAACTAAGGGTTTCACCAACTCAATGCAAGTAGCAAGACTTACTAACATAAACCCTAGTGCAAAAATGCTTCCTCTTCCTCAACTAGAATTATGCATTCATCCAAAAAAATCATCAATGATTTTAATGCATAAACAATCTTCAATATCTAGAAAATGGGATTTACACCAACAAGAATACCTAGTAGACAACCTTTTCACTCCAAACTCAATTTCAGAAAATACACCATCAACAATATACATGGAAGAAGTTGCCCATACCTTTGTTTGAGGAAGAAGAGAATAGTTCTTCAACCTGTTACCAACACCACCCTAAAATTTGCCACCAAGTTAGGGTTAGATCATAAAAGTAACCACAAAAATATTTATTCCATAAAACACCTTATGACTCCAATCCTTAGAAGTCAACTACCAAAAAATATAAAGCATACAAACAATATATCCTTTTACACCTTATTTCTCCAAATTAATTAAACCATGCTCAAGGAATAATAGCTTCTAAGCAAATCTCACTCAACAATCAAGCCAAAAATCTCAACCACACACTATCAACCTTATATCTCCAAAGAAGCATTTAACCTTAAAAATAATTTTAAATAAATTTTCCCAACCACTTCTTTAACAAAATGCAGATTTTATTTAAAAAACCTTACCAAAAAAAATACTTTCAAAAATCGCGGGTCAACAGTGCCTCCAAAAGAAATCAAAGCGCAAAAACTCTTCTCACACACCACGGCGGGAGTCGAATGCTTGACCTCCCTTCAAGCACCTTCACAGAACAGTCATTACCACTAGGCCAACGATGCTAGCTTGAATGCTAGCAAGAGTCTCCTTCTCCTTAACCCTTTGGCGGTGGATAAACGTGGCGAAAAAATGATAGCCGTAGCTTTTACTTCCCAACTTTTGTGCAATTCGAATTTCTTTCACACCATTGCTTTGGACTATAGGTTATGGCTTATATAGCCAAAATTCCATGCTATGCACGACGTCAGCGGGAGGATAATTCAAACTTTTCAAATTAATATTATTTTGGCGCCTTCGAAACAACTTTAGGGTTTATGAAACCCTTTTGATTATTTAAAAAATAATCAAAGGTCTTTTAGACCTTAGACCTTAGGTGGAGAACCCATTAAATTATTAAAATAATTTAATGACTAAATCAAATAAATAATTAATTAAAAAACCTTAAAAAGGTTTTATTAATTAAGTTAATTAATTAATAAGTGTCTCCAACCTTTGCATTAAGCTGAGAGTGGTTTTGAGAAAAACCCTTAATGCATCCACCTGGTTTTAATAAAAACCCTTAAACCTGCCATGGTTTTGATAAAAACCTTTTCATCTGCCACATGGAATCTCTTCGAAATCTTCTAGAAAATATTCTTTGGAATATTCAACCTTTGAAGCCAATAAATCCTCTTGACAATAATGCCAGTTCCTTTTGACATCAATGACAACTCATAGACAAGAAGCTAGGATCTCAAACCCAAAATTGCCAACAATCTCCCCCTTTGTCATTGATGGCAAACCATGCTTCTCAACAACACTAAAACTCAAAACTGCTGTATAGAAATTAGCTCCCCCTGACTTGAGGCTCTCCCCCTTACTCATATCTCTCCCCCTTTGTCATCAATGGCAAAGGGTCACCTTTGGGGCTTGGGACTAAGAATGAGCCTCTTAGCTTAGTCCCTCCCCCACCTCCTATTGAGGTGATTAATTTTGGGGTGGGAGTAAAACTCCCATTAGGCATTGATCTTCATCAGTGTCTGTAGATGCCTTACCATGTCTTCTCTTGTTATCCTTGTCCATATTCCTATTCTTGTTCATATCACTGTTGTTGTTCTTGTTATCATTCCTGTTCTTATCCATGTCTTGATTCTTGTGCTCGTTCATACCCATGTTCCTGTTCCCGTACCTTGGAATTTCAGCTCTACACTGTCTAGCTATGTGACCTTCATTGTTGCACTTATAACAACTAACAATGTTATTTCTTTGAGGCATACCTGATCTTTGACTCCATCTGTTCTGACCAACCCCGTTCCTGTTATTATCCTTGTAATAAACAACCTTGTGCCCAAACTGTTTACAAGAGTAGCAATACCCTTGAAAGCAATTGCCACCTCTGAATCTATCATTTACCTTCCTCACTTGAGTCATGCAATGTGAAGCCATGTGACCAAACTTGTGACAAGAAAAACATCTGCCATTAAACTTTCCTTGATTTGACCTCTTAGGTCCTGTAAACTTTCTCCCTTTTTTTTTTATTTCTGTTTTCTGATTCTGTGCATCTATCACTCAAGGACTCTTTTTCTGAAGTACTTTCCTCATCAAAATTCTCTTCCTTTCGGAATATCTTACTAGATTCCCCAACATAGTCACCAACCTGTTCCATGTGTTTCTTACCAAAACCAAGACCTGTTTTATCTGTTGTCCTTATTTGATATTTGATGATTGAATTTAACTTTTTGATGCTATCTTCAAACATGTAGAGCTTCTCCTTGTACTTTTTAGTTTCCTCTTTCAAGGAAGACACTTTCTGTTCCAACTCTCTACACTCAAGAACCTTAGACTCTAACTTTTCCTTAATTTTCTGTGTCTTAGCTATAGAGAAGTCAACACTTTCTATAAGCTCATCTCTCTCAATACAACATTCATCCAATTTATCATTGAGTCTAGCATTCTTATTTCTTTCCTTTTTCAAAGAACTAAGAGCACTAACAAGTTCAACTTCAAGATCTACTTCACCATCCTCTATAACTTCCTCTATTTATTTACCTTTTGAAACATCAATGACTTTTTCAGATTTCTTATCACTAGAGGTGCTACCATTTTTTAAAGCCATACAAAGATCTTCCTTACAATTTTTCGAAGCATCCTCATACATAGTATAACTAGAAATCAATCCATCATTTATGCAATCATCCTCAAGATGTCCAAAATTTCCACATCTAAAACATTTCATAAGGACAAATCTATGTTTCTTTTCTTCTTCTTTTTCTCGTTAGGAACAACATCTCATTTCCAACATCACTTGAAGAACTTTCACTATCACTACTAGTACACTTACTTGCCTTGTCTAGGTAGAAAATTTTCTTGTGTTTGTGAGAGTACCTCTTTCCTTGATTGCTTTGCTCATATTTATTCTTCCTTTGATGCCTGTGCATTTCAGAATCCTTGCTCTTATAATCCTATTTATCTTCATCGCTTTCATCCTTGGCAGCGATACGATTAGTAGCATAATGACCAAACTTTCCACAATTGAAACACTTGACATATTTCATACCTTTGTGCTTTCTTGAGAACTTGCCCTTCTTTCTGTAATATGCCTCTTCATCATTAGAAGACTCATCACTATCTTGAAGCTCTTTACCCTTGGATTTCTTGGTAGCCTTGAAAGCTGTCTCCTTCTTAACATCAACCTTCACTTGAGTTCTCAACTTAAATGCTGCAAGTATACTATGAAGCTCATCCTTTTTCAACTTATCCAAATCCTTAGCTTCCTCAATAGCAAAAATATTTTCACTAAATCTATTTGGAAGAGACCTCAAAATCTTATCATAAATATCATTTTCAGCAAGCTCAAGACCTAGTTCCTTCATAGAGTTAACAATCTCATCCATAAAAAGCATATAGTCACTAATATTTTCTTCATCATTCATCTTGAGTTGTTCAAACATACCTTTGAAGTGTCTCAACTTGGCCTTTCGGACATTTGTATCACCTGTATGAACCACCTTCAACTGTTTCCACATTTCATTAGCTGTCTTGCAGTGAATCACCTTGGTAAGATCTACCTTCTGTAAACCCTTTAGGATTGCATTCATTGCCTTTGAATTGCTATGATGTAGGAGCCTCTCTTCCTTAGTAGAAGGACCATGCTCAGGAATGGTATACTCATCCTCAATCACTTCCCAAACTTCATTTCCAAGAGCCATAAGATGAACCTTCATCCTAGCACTCCAAATCCCAAAATCTGCCCCATCAAGAATAGGTGCTACATTACCACTTGTAGATTCCATTGTGTTCTTTACAATCTTTTCCTTCAAGCTGTTAAACTTTTTGAAGGAACCCGCTCTGATACCAATTGAAGAACACAAGCTTATACTCTGAGAGGGGGGTGAACAGTATAAGACCTCTTTTTACTTTCTCTATTTAACTTCAACTTCACAAAGCAATGAACCAATAGCAATATCAAAGCAATGCATAAAGCAACACACAATGAGACACCAATTTTAACGTGGTTCACCCAACATGGGATACATCCACAAAAATTTTCTCTAAAAAGCTTTCTCAAAGTTCTTTGGGAATCCTTCCCAATTAGAATGTTTATGAGCCTCAGCCCAAAGGAGAAACCTTCCCCTACTCAAGTATTTATGAGCCTCTGCCCAAAGGAGAATCCTTCCCCTCCTCAATAATTTATGAGCCTCCTACCCAAAGGAGAATCCTTCCCCTCCTCATGAATTTATGAGCCTCCTACCCAAAGGAGAATCCTTCCTCTCAGCTCTAGAAATGATACTTCAGAAGATCACCTACCTTTTATTCCGCTAGCACGTGGAACTCCTTTCCATAGAAGACCTCCTGTCCTCAATGCTCAGCCTCAAGAGACCTCTGTCCTCATTGATCACCTCCACAACTCATCAACCTGTACTAAACACATTCAGTTGGTCCAGCACAAGTCTTCCTCACTCTGTCAGATCTGTCCCAAGCTCAACTCATAAAGCTTGAACAAATAAATCTCTGCTGCACACAAGCCTTCTCAAAGACTTGTCAAAACTATCCTCGGGTTCTTCTCAAAGAACCACTTCAACTCTGTCCTCAAGTCCTCTACTAGGACCTGTCCAAATCAGCTCACAAGTCCTCCCTAGAACTTGTCCAAATCAGCTCACAAGTCCTCACTAGAACCTGTCCAAATCAGCTCACAAGTCCTCACTAGAACCTGTCCAATTCAGCTCACAAGTCCTCACTAGAACCTGTCCAAATCAGCTCACAAGTTCATAAAGAAAAACTTGCTTAGCATGAACCCACAAAGAGAATTGTTAGAGACCCAATGTGATTCATCAACCTCATAGAAGCATAAAGAGAATTGTTAGAGACTCAATATGTTCTATACTTAACTCCCAATCTCAATCTCAACTCAATCTCAATCTCAAAAGAATAAGATAGATGTAGTATGCTTTTCTCAAGAACATGAAACACAACCCAACAATTGCCAATCATGCAATAAATCATATAACAATGCTACTCTTGTTCTTTCCACAACCAATATATTTTCACCACCAATTAGGGCTTTAACAACAATGTTTATAGACAAGGTTTAACCAACATCATTCAACATTAACCTTGAAGCATTCAACCAATCACTACATGAAAAGGAAAATAGTAGACATCCTTTTCCATCCAAAGGTATTTGAACAAAACAACCACCAACATAAATCACCAATGCAAAGAATAACTTGCTCAAATAAATCTAAATGGAGTAAGCCCAAATCATGTATCAAGTAAAGCATTAACTTGATCAAAACAACCTCTATGGAAGCAACTCAACCATTAATCTCAAAATAGCCAACTAAGGGTTTCACAAACTCAATGAAAGTAGCAAGAATTACTAACATAAATCCTAGTGCAAAAATGCTTCCTCTTCATCAACCAAAATTATGCATTCACCCAAAAAACTCATCAATGATTTTAATGCATAAACAATCTTCAATATCCAGAAAAAAGGATTTACACCAACAAGAATACCTAGTAGACAACATTTTCACTCCAAACTCAATTTCAGAAAATACACCATCAACAATATACATGGAAGAAGTTGCCCATACCTTTGTTTGAGGAAGAAGAGAATAGTTCTTCAACCTGTTACCAACACCACCCTAAAATTTGCCACCAAGTTAGGGTTAGATCATAAAAGTAACCACAAAAATATTTATTCCATAAAACACCTTATGACTCCAATCCTTAGAAGTCAACTACCAAAAAATATAAAGCTTACAAACAATATATCCTTTTACACCTTATTTCTCCAAATTAATTAAACCATGCTCAAGGAATAATAGCTTCTAAGCAAATCTCACTCAACAATCAAGCCAAAAATCTCAACCACATACTATCAACCTTATATCTCTAAAGAAGAATTTAACCTTAAAAATAATTTTAAATAAATCTGCCCAACCACTTCTTCTTTAACAAAATGCAGATTTTATTTAAAAAACCTTACCAAAAAAAATTCTTTCGAAAATCGCGGGTCAACAGTGCCTCCGAAAAAAATCGAAGCACAAAAACTCTTCTCACACTCCACGGCGGGAGTCGAACGCTTGACCTCCCTTCAAGCGCCTTCACAGAATAGTCATTGCCACTAGGCCAACGACGCTAGCTTGAAGGCTAGCAAGAGTCTCCTTCTCCTTAACCCTTTGGCGACGGATAAACGTGGCAAAAAAATGATAGCCGTAGCTTTTACTTCCCAAATTTTGCGCAATTCGAATTTCTTTCACACCATTGCTTTGGACTATAGGTTATGGCTTATATAGCCAAACTTCCATGCTATGCACGATGTCGACGGGAGGATAATTCAAACTTTTTGAATTAATATTATTTTGGCACCTTCGAAACAACTTTAGGGTTTATGAAACCCTTTTGATTATTTAAAAAATAATCAAAGGTCTTTTAGACCTTAGACCTTAGGTGGAGAACCCATTAAATTATTAAAATAATTTAATCACTAAATCAAATAAATAATTAATTAAAAAACCTTAAAAAGGTTTTATTAATTAAGTTATTTAATTAATAAGTGTCTCCAGCCTTTGCATTAAGCTGGGAGTGGTTTTGAGAAAAACCCTTAATGCATCCACCTGGTTTTAATAAAAACCCTTAAACCTGCCAGTGTTTTGATAAAAGCCTTTTCATCTGCCACATGGAATCTCTCCGAAATCTTCTAGAAAAGATTCTTTGGAATGTTCAACCTTTGAAGCCAATAAATCCTCTTGACATTAATGCCAGTTCCTTTTGACATCAATGACAACTCATAGACAAGAAGCTAGGATCTCAAACCCAAAATTGCCAACAGGTATCTTCACACTCTTTTGAGTAACTTCCATACGAGTTACTAGGCTATATTAGGTATATAGAAAGTTGGGACCACAAACTACTCACATAGATTTTAATGCATACTTACACCTAGCAAGGAGTATATTATAGTGGGATAACAGGAGTCACAAAGAGGTATACTATTACCCCTCACGTACCATCTTGACCATGTATCCATGAGGTCATTTCCACATATTGTTGAAATCTCATGTATCAAATTCCTCTCACATACTAAGGGGTATGTAGAGATGGTTTAGGTATATTGGGACCTTTGGTATATAAGGAGACCCTTGAGGTATATAGGTAAGATTGGATATTTTGAGGGAAGGAGATATAAGGTTGCTAAAACATATTGTCTTTCTTCTTTAATAAACTCTATAAATAATGAAAAACTTAAATATTCTTATCTTTTCTCCTAAAAAATCTAGCTAAGATATGCTACCTAACCCATAGTACCACTCACTAGTTGACCATTGGTTTTGATCCTCCTATAGAGGTTCATGATGACCAACCTACCATTAAGAACCCCACCTTCAATTGAGAATATGAGGTTTCCATACCTCAATGTTCTCTAATCCCTATGCAAGAGAAATATGGGAGGTTGTTCTTTTTATTTGCAACCCATATGGCCTATTTCTTGTAGAAGCATAAGGAAACCATAGACACCTTCCTTAGGAAATATCATGAAATCTTGGATGACTCCACAAGGTATGATGCACTGTTGGATCATTCCCAACAACCTAGTTCAAACTCTTTTTCAATAAATCAATTGGGACCATTCATTGGGTTCATGACCACAAAACTTAATGCATCAACATCTCACTTCATCAGTTCAACTCCCCCTATTATCACAACATAAATGGATGCAAGGAAATAAACCCTATTACCTCTATTAGAGCATCACTCATCTATGCCTAACCTTAAGGAATTATTGTAGGGCAATGTTAGTTACTCCATATCTCAATAGGTAGGCACAAGTTACACTCCCAATCAAAGTGTACCACCAAGTATCCCAATCTCCAATCATTGTCTAAATATTTCCTATGGTCCTCCTAATTGCACAAACATAAGAATAAACTTTGAAAAAATTCTAAACCCAAAATATCTCATCCTTCATCTTCCAACTCTTTTATCTTATGTAACCTAGGGTTAAACCATGTGATGTCAGCCTCAATATCATATGCCTAGGTATATCAACACCCTTAGAATATAAATAACTAATAGATCTATTAGTCTCACAATGACACTGAGAGGGGGGTGAATCGGTGTAGCTCTTTAAAACTTAAATCTTCAACTCTTAAAGCCAAAACAATGAAAACTTAAAACCAAATAAAGCAAGTATAACAAGAGAGCATCACACAACACAAGATGTACCGAGGTTCACCGATTTGGCTACTCCTCAAAAATTGACTGTTTGGACTCCCATCCAAATCCAGCCTTTGCAAAGCACCAACTTTACAATCAATTTACCAGCACCCACTGGAAGGAGCACCAACCCCTGATTTATCTGCACCAATAGAAAGGAGCACCACCTGAGCACCAACCATCACCCAATAGAAGGAGCACCAACCCGATTTATCCCAAGGAAAGGAGCACCAACCCTCGATTTACGAGCACCAATCGGGAAGGAGCACCAACCCCTGATGCCAAGCACCAACTTGGACTTCAATTTTGAAACTAGAAGATTGACATAGAAATGCCTTCACTTTTACAAGACCCCGACTGGTCTATTGCTTACTCAACCTCTCTCACAATTCACCCAACACACACCCTTCTCGCTCACTTGTCGCCTCTCGCTCTCTCTCGCTCTCTTCATCACTAAAATTCTCCAAGCAACACTCCTTTTATAACCATCCTTTCTCTTTGTAACTCTAGTTGTAACTCCTTTCATATTCTCATACGCCACTTGTCAATTGTAACTCCTTCTTTATGTAACTCCTTTTGTATATATTGAGTAGGCATTTCGTCAAACACGTCACATGCAAATAATTGACACCATATTCTCCTACCATGATTGTTCGTCTTCTCGGTCATGAGTGTTCATTTTCTCCTTCTTTTTCGTTTTCTCTATTTTTCATTTCCTTTTCTCCTTCATGACTATTCGTTTTCTTTTCCCTTGTGCATGCATTTGTTTTCTCCTTCGATGACTATTCGTTTTCTTTTCCATGATTGTTCGTTTCTATTTTGAGGCTCTTCTTGAGTTGCGAAAATGTGACATGTCGCGATATCGCGACACTTTTGTTACTCTGCCTGCCTACCCTTTTGAGTCATGAAAATGCGACATGTCACGATATCGTGACACTTTTGTTCTCCGCTTCTCCCCTTTTGAGTCATGAAAATGCGACATGTCGCGATATCGTGACACTTTTATTTTCGGCTCCTCTTCCCTTTTGAGTCACGAAAATGTGACATGTCGTGATATCGTGACACTTTTTTCTTTTGGTCTTCCTCTTTGCTTTGAGTCATGAAAATGCGACATGTCGCGATATCGCGACACTTTTTTTCTCTTCCTTCTCTCTTTTTGAGTCGCAAAAATGCGACATGTCGCGATATCGTGACACTTTTTTTTCTTGCTCTTTCTTCTTCTTTGGACCATGAAAATGCAAAATGTCACGATATCGTGACACTTTTTCTCCTTGCTCTTTCTCTTTGCTTTGGCCCTGAATGTCGCGATATCGCGACACTTTTTCTCCTTGCTCTTTCTCTTTGCTTTGGCCCTGAAAATACATGTCATGATATCGCGACACTTTTTCTCCTTGCTCTTTCTCTTTGCTTTGGCCATGAAAATACAACATGTCGCGATATCATGACACTTTTTCTCCTTGCTCTTTTTCTTTCTTTTGGCCGAAAATGCAACATGTCGCGATATCGTGACACTTTTTCTCCTTGCATTTTCTCTTCTCTTTGGCATGAAAATGCAACATGTCGCGATATCGTGACACTTTTTCTCCTTGCATTTTCTCTTCTCTTTGGCTGAAAATGCAACATGTCGCGATATCGCGACACTTTTTTCTTTGCGGTGTTTTGCTTTTCTTTGATCTTTAGCATATGGGCCACTTCGGTCTTCTTGGAAAATATGCAAAAAGGTGGGTAAAAATCCTCATAAGCATTTAACATCACTGTACATACTCTGAGTAACCTCTGAACTCCTGTCCACTTGCATCAACCGATCTATCTGACTGTGTTGACAACAATGACAATACTGTCATTGCACCTTGCTCAACAATCTCCCCCTTTGGAATTGTTGGCAACACACGTGCAATTTCCTGTAACTCTTCTCCCCCTTTGACAACAATATCAAAGGGCTACTGCAGAACTCCCCACGAGTCCATGCACAACATTCTCAGGCAAAAATTATTACACTTAGCAAAAATCACAAACATGAGCAAAAAGATAAACAAATACACAAATGCTCCCCTTGAGAATGTGGTCCCGATAGCTAGTCAATTCTTGGGAAGCGTGACCACTCCCAATTTATTGCGAAGGTACTCAAAGACTTCCTTGGGCAATGGTTTTGTGAAGATATCCGCTACTTGCTCTGTTGTTGGAACAAAATCCAACTTAACCTCACCTTCCGCAACTTTCTCCTTCAAAAAGTGATACCGGATAGCAATATGTTTTGTGCGAGAATGCATAACTGGATTCTTTGAGATGTTAATGGCATTGGTGTTATCACACTTAACTAAAATTGGCTCACTGAAGTTAATACCAAGATCTTTCAGGGTTTGTTTCATCCATAATACCTGTGTACAACACGTTGTTGCTGCAATATATTCTGCCTCTGCTATGGATAAGGAGACTGACTCTTGTTTCTTACTGTGCCATGCGACCAACCTGTCTCCAAGATAGAATGCACCTCCATTGGTACTCTTTCTATCATCTACACATCCTGCCCAATCTGCATCTGAATACGCAATAAGGGTGAAGTCCTTACCTTTCGGATACCATAACCCATACTCCATAGTACCCTTGAGGTATCGAAGAATCCTCTTCACTGTTGTCACATGAGTCTCCTTGGGACTAGCTTGAAATCATGCTACCATGCATACTGCCTGCAAAATATCTAGTCTGGTAGCTGTCAAGTACAGTAAGCTCCCAATCATAGATCTGTACATGGTTTGATCAACATGTGGAGATTTGTCATCCTTGCTCAACTTGCAACCTGTCGTCATGGGAGTGCTAACTGGCTTACAATCCTCCATTGTGAACTTTTTTAGTATCTCTTTCACATATTTAATTTGAGAAATAAATATGCCCTTCTCATTTTGATTAACTTGCAACCCGAGGAAATACGAAAGTTCACCAATCATTGACATTTCAAATTCTTTTTTCATCTTATTTGCTAAATCTTTACACGACTCATCTTTACTGCTTGCCAAATATGATATCATCAACATATACAACAAGAACAATAAGATGGCCATTTTCTGTTTTGACATACAAATTACTATCCACCATACCTTTCTTGAACCCTTGTTGAGTAAGATAGTTGTCTAGCCTTGCATACCATGCTCGGGGTGCCTGTTTTAAGCCATATAATGCTTTCTTCAACTTGCAAACCAGGTTGGGATCATCACCAAGTTGGAAACCATCTCGGCTGCTCAATATAAACCTCTTCTTCGAGTTTCCCATTCAAAAATGCTGATTTCACATCCATTTGATAAACTTTGAAATTCTTGTAAACTGCTAAAGCCAGAAACATTCTAATTGCCTCTAGTCTAGCCACAGGTGCAAAGGTTTCCTCAAAGTCAATACCTTCAACTTGTGCATAGCCTTTACATACCAATCTTGCTTTATTCCTGACTACCTATCCATCTTCATTCAATTTGTTTCGAAAGATCCATTTAGTACCGATTATATTTTTATTTGTAGGTCTTGGTACTAACTCCCAAGTTTTGTTTTTCTTGATCTGATCTAATTCTTCATTTATTGCCTTCATCCAACTTTCATCTTTGCTTGCGTCAACAACATTTTTGGGCTCAATGCTGGATAATAGAGAGTAGTTACTTACTACTCTTCTTCTTGTCTGAACACCAACTGTGGGGTCTCCAATTATTTGCTCTCTAGGATGATCTTTCTGCCAGCTGCCTGTTTTGAATTTCTTATTTTCTTCCACTTCTGAATCACTGTTTGAATCATCTGAGTCAATTTTTTGTTTCTTTTCCGTTTCCTTTTCCTCATCTTCTTCAATAACCTCTTCATAAATTGGGTAGTTCTCTTCATAGCTAATTACTCGTTCCCTACCTTCATCAACTTTAACATCGACACTATCCACAATTTTCCTTAGCCTCTTGTTGTAGCATTTGTAAGCTTTGCTTTTTGACGAATAGCCAAGAAAAATACCTTCATCCGCTCTATCTTCAAACTTACCAAGGTTTTCTTCAGTTCTTTTGATGTAACACTTGCTGCCAAAAACTTTAAAGTATCTTACTGTTGCCTTTTTACCGAACCACAACTCATAAGGAGTTTTGCTTTCATGCGTCCTCAACATGCACCTATTTTGGATGTATACCGTAGTATGGACTGCCTCTTTCCAAAATATGTCTGCTACTTTGCTCTCAGTCAACATAGTCCATGCCATTTCCTGCACTGTCCTGTTCTTTCTTTCTACCACACCATTCTGTTGAGGTGTCCTGGCTGCTGACAACTGTCTTCTAATACCATATTTTTCATAGTACTCTGTAAAATCCTCTGAAATGAACTCTCCTCCTCTATCTGATCTTAAACATTTAATCCTTTTTCCTGTTTGATTCTCAACTTGGTTTTTGAAAACCTTGAACATCTCAAAAGCTTCTGATTTATGCTTCAAAAATAGTACCCATGTCATCCTGGAATAGTCATCTATACACAACATAAAATATTTGTCACCATTTATGCTTTGCGTTCTCATGGGTCCACATAAATCGGTATGTATTAGTTCCAAAGGTTTGCTTGTGTAGTACTCTTTTGTTTTAAATGAGACTCTAGTTTGCTTCCCCTTTTGGCATGAAGCACAAATGCTATTTGATGGTTTTCCAATGGTGGGAATATCTCTCACTGCCTTTTTTGAGCTAATTTTTACTAGATTGTCAAAACTGATATGACCAAGCCTCTTGTGCCACAACCAATTTTCTTCTTCCTTTCCAATCAAGCAAGCTCCTTCTGAAGTCTCTGAGAGAGTGTACAGGTTGCCAGGATGTCCTCGATCCAGTTGCTATCAACTTTCCATAGTTTGCTTTTCTGACTTCACAACCCTGCTTCTTAAAAATCACTTCATGACCTCTATCACAAATCTGACTTACGCTCAACAAGTTATGCTTCAGACCAACCACAAACAAGACTTCTTTTGACTTGATTTTTCCATCACTAATCTTAACTGAACCTTTGCCAACTATCTTAGCTCCATCATTATTTCCAAATTTTATTGAACCACCTTCATATTGCTTGTAACTTCTCAAATTTTTGTTTGTCACCTGTCATATGACTGGAGCATCCACTATCAAGTATCCATGGTGCAGATTTATTCTGTGCTTTAAATGTTGTTTGTACGATCAGGGATTCCTTTTCTTCCTTAGATCGATCTTTTTCTTTCCACTCTGGTTTGATTACGGTTTTGGGCTCTTGTTTTGACTTTTCTTTTTCAGTAGCTTGTGCATGTTTTTCGAGAAATTTTCTATTTTGTCTCATTCCATTTGGTTGAAATTTTCTTCCCTGAAATTGATTTGATGCAAATGTACTTCGACAATTTCTTGCAATGTGCCCAAAATTATGACGAGTTATAACATTCTCCTGCATAATCCATCAAAGGTGAAAAAACATTTCTATTGGTAAAATTCCTTGGTCCTACGTTATACTTGCAATCTGAAATCTTATGTCCATAACCATTGCATTTAAAATAGTAACCAGAAAAGAGATGATTGAACCTGGGTGATGGTCTTTGCCATGTTGTCGTAGGAGTCATAAATCTTCTTCTTCTTTGATGTGTGACATTGGTGAATCCATCATTGTCAATTCTCCTTTCGTGCCTTGCATTATTGCTTTCTTTTGCATGAGTCAATTTTTCTTGATCAACCTTTTTCTTATCTTCATTCTTTGATCCATTTGATGATTCTCCTTCGACAAAGCCCAAACCAAATTTCATGCCTGTAGTCCTTTGGATATTTATGATCTTATCCGACTTCATAGAACTTTCTTCACGTTTGTGATGACAACTAATTTTACGATTCATCTCTTCTATCTGCATTCTTAAACCAACAGTCTCTTCTTCTAGCTTGCATCAATAATCTATTTTCATGGTTATTTGCACTTCGAGATCTTCAGATATTTTCTTGGATTCTTCTATCTGTACTTTCAAACTGGTTATGATTTCATTTGCATCCTCAAGCTTTCTTGAAATTTTCATATTCTTTTTCCTTTCTATCTTCAATACATCTAGAGCTGCAATTAGTTCCTCTTCCAAATTTACTTCTGCATCAATTTCTTCTTCATCACATTCCTGTTCTTTTTCTATTTTTTCTTCTTTGAGTGCCATGAAAAGAGCTTCACCTGTTTCCTTTTCAGAATCCTCACTGCAGCTGTCTTCTGATGAACTGACATTCTTGGAGATGAAACTTTTCTTCTTGAAGTTGCCTTTTCTGAAATTTGTTTTTTTCTTCCAGTCACTTCTTTCTTGGTGCGATCCTTCATCACTTTTGTTCTTCTCATTAAGTGGACATTTAGCTGCAAAATGCCCAATGCCTCCACAATTGAAACATTTAAACGGTAACTTTCCTCTGTATTTTCCTTTTCCCCTTTTTAGTTTTCGAACAAAGTTTGCTTCCATTTCATCTGATGTCTCTTCTTCCTCGGATTCTTGTTTTGCTTTCATATTTTTATGGGCTTTAAAAGCAGCTTCTCTATCCGTGGGTTTAGATTTTCCTATTCTCATCTCATATGCAGTCAAAGAACCATGCATCTCATCCATACTAAAAGAATTTAGATCTTTAGCTTCTTCTATAGCTGAAACTTTAGAATCAAATCTTTGGGGAAGAGATCTTAATACCTTTTTCACGATGATAGAATCTTCGATTTCCTCGTCGAGTCCTCTAATCGCATTAATGACTTCATTAACTCTCAGCATATATGCCTCTATGTTCTCATTGTCATTCATCTTTAATACTTCGAACTGAGCTCGATGTGTTTGTAACTTGGCCTCCTTGATCTTAGCGTCTCCTTCATGAATGCTCCTCGGTTTGTCCCATATTTCTTTTGCCATTTTACAACTCATAATTTTTACCAGTTCACGGTCCACTAATCCGCACATGATAGCATTCTTTGCTTTTGAGTTATTCTCAAACAGTTTCTTATCGATAGCATCGGTTGGAGAAGTGGTGGGTATTGTGTATCCACTATCTACTGAATCCCAAATGTCGTATCCCAAAGCACAAAGATATGTCTGCATCCCGAGTCTCCAAAATGCGTAATTAGTTTCATCAAACAATGGTGCTTTGTTTGATGAGAAGCCTTCACCACCTGCCATTGTGTCACTTCCAAGATCACCCTAGCCGGTTAAGCTTGTTCAGGGAACCTCTCTTGATACCAATTGTTAGTCTCACAATGACACTGAGAGGGGGGTGAATCAGTGTAGCTCTTTAAAACTTAAATCTTCAACTCTTAAAGCCAAAACAATGAAAACTTAAAACCAAATAAAGCAAGTATAACAAGAGAGCATCACACAACACAAGATGTACCGAGGTTCACCGATTTGGCTACTCCTCAAAAATTAACTGTTTGGACTCCCATCCAAATCCAGCCTTTGCAAAGCACCAACTTTACAATCAATTTACCAGCACCCACTGGAAGGAGCACCAACCCCTGATTTATCTGCACCAAAGAAAGGAGCACCAACCCCTTCATACAACCAAGGAAGGAGCACCAACCCATGATGCCAAGCACCAACTTGGACTTCAATTTTGAAACTAGAAGATTGACATAGAAAATGCCTTCACTTTTACAAGACCCTGACTGGTCTATTGCTTACTCAACATCTCTCACAATTCACACAACACACACCCTTCTCGCTCCTCTCCCCTCTCGCTAGATTTCAATTCTCCAAGCAACACTCCTTTTATAACAATCCTTTCTCTTTGTAACTCTAGTTGTAACTCCTTTCATATTCTCATATGCCACTTGTCAATTGTAACTTACTTCTTTATGTAACTCCTTTTGTATATATTTAGAAGGCATTTCGTCAAACACGTCACATGCAAATAATTGACACCATATTCTCCTACCATGACTTGTTCATCTTCTCGGTCATGACTTTCGTTTCTCCTTTGATTCTTTTTTTTTTCTTTCTTTTTTTCATTTCTCCTTCTTTCTTTTCTCTTTTCTTTCTTCTTCTTTTTTTCATTTCTCCTTATGACTTTCATTTTTTTTCCCTTGTGCATGCATTTGTTTTCTCCTTGATGATTGTTCATTTTCTTTTCATGACTTTCGTTTCTATTTTGAGGCTCTTCTTGAGTCAGAAAATGCGACATGTCGTGATATCGTGACACTTTTTTCTCTCTGCTCCCTTTTTGAGTCATGAAAATGCGACATGTCGCGATATCGTGACACTTTTGTTCTGTGTCTTCTCTCTCCTTTTTGAGTCACAAAAATGCGACATGTCGCGATATCATGACACTTTTTTTCTCTCTCTGCCCTTTTGAGTCATCAAAATGTGACATGTCGCGATATCGTGACACTTTTTTTCTCTCTATTTTGAGTCGCAAAAATGCGACATGTCGCGATATCGCGACACTTTTTCTCTTCTTGCTCTTCCCTTTTTGAGTGCAAAAATGGACATGTCGCGATATCGCGACACTTTTTCCTTCTGCTCTTTCTCTTTGCTTTGGCCTGAAAATACAACATGTCGCGATATCGCGACACTTTTTCTCTTGCTCTTTCTCTTTGCTTTGGCCACAAAAATACAACATGTCGCGATATCGTGACACTTTTTCTCCTTGCTCTTTCTCTTTGCTTTGGCCCATGAAAATACAACATGTCGTGATATCGTGACACTTTTTCTCCTTGCTCTTTCTCTTTGCTTTGGCCCATGAAAATACAACATGTCACGATATCGCGACACTTTTTCTCCTTGCTCTTTCTCTTTGCTTTGCCGTGAAAATGCAACATGTCGCGATATCGCGACACTTTTTCTCCTTGCATTTTCTCTTCTCTTTTGGCCGTGAAAATGCAACATGTCGCGATATCGTGACACTTTTTCTCCTTGCATTTTCTCTTCTCTTTTGGCCGTGAAAATGCAACATGTCGCGATATCGCGACACTTTTTTTCTTTGTGGTGTTTTGCTTTTTCTTTGATCTTTAGCATATGGGCCACTTCGGTCTTCTTGGAAAATATGCAAAATGGTGGGTAAACATCCTCATAAGCATTTAACATCACTGTACATACTCTGAGTAACCTCTGAACTCCTGTCCACTGCATCAACCGATCTATCTGATTGTGTTGACAACAATGACAATATTGTCGTTGCACCTTGCTCAACAATCTCCCCCTTTGGAATTGTTGGCAACACACGTGCAATTTCCTGTAACTCTTCTCCCCCTTTGACAACAATATCAAAGGGTTGCTGCAGACTCCCCCTGAGTCCATGCACAACATTCTCAGGCAAAAATTATTACACTTAGCAAAAATCACAAACATGAGCAAAAAGATAAACAAATACACAAATGCTCCCCCTGAGAATGTGGTCTCGATAGCTAGTCAATTCTTGGGAAGCGTGACCACTCCCAATTTATTGCGAAGGTACTCAAAGACTTCCTTGGGCAACGGTTTTGTGAAGATATCCGCTACTTGCTCTGTTGTTGGAACAAAATCCAACTTAACCTCACCTTTCGCAACTTTCTCCTTCAAAAAGTGATATCGGATAGCAATATGTTTTGTGCGAGAATGCATAACCGGATTCTTTGAGATGTTAATGGCACTTGGTGTTATCACACTTAACTGAAATTGGCTCACTGAAGTTAATACCAAGATCTTTCAAGGTTTGTTTCATCCATAATACCTGTGTACAACACGTTGTCGCTGCAATATATTCTGCCTCTGCTGTGGATAAGGAGACTGACTCTTGTTTCTTACTGTGCCACGTGACCAACCTGTCTCCAAGATAGAATGCACCTCCACTGGTACTCTTTCTGTCATCTACACATCCTGCCCAATCTGCATCTGAATACGCAATAAGGGTGAAGTCCTTACCTTTCGGATACCATAACCCATACTCCATAGTACCCTTGAGGTACCGAAGAATCCTCTTCATTGTTGTCACATGAGTCTCCTTGGGACTAGCCTGAAATCGTGCTACCATGCATACTGCCTACAAAATATCTGGTCTGGTAGCTATCAAGTACAGTAAGCTCCCAATCATAGATCTGTACATGGTTTGATCAACATGTGGAGATTTGTCATCCTTGCTCAACTTGCAACCTTTCGTCATGGGAGTGCTAACTGGCTTACAATCCTCCATTGTGAACTTTTTTAGTATCTCTTTCACATATTTAATTTGAGAAATAAATATGCCCTTCTCATTTTGATTAACTTGCAACCCGAGGAAATATGAAAGTTCACCAATCATTGACATTTCAAATTCTTTTTTCATCTTATTTGCTAAATCTTTACACGACTCATCTTTGCTGTTGCCAAATATGATATCATCAACATATACAACAAGAACAATAAGATGGCCATTTTCTATTTTGACATACAAATTACTATCCACCATACCTTTCTTGAACCCTTGTTGAGTAAGATAGTTGTCTAGCCTTGCATACCATGCTCGAGGTGCCTGTTTTAAGCCATATAATGCTTTCTTCAACTTGCAAACCAGGTTGGGATCATCACCAAGTTGGAAACCATCTGGCTGCTCAATATAAACCTCTTCTTCGAGTTTCCCATTCAAAAATGCTGATTTCACATCCATTTGATAAACTTTGAAATTCTTGTAAACTTGCTAAAGCTAGAAACATTCTAATTGCCTCTAGTCTAGCCACAGGTGCAAAGGTTTCCTCAAAGTCAATACCTTCAACTTGTGCATAGCCTTTACATACCAATCTTGCTTTATTCCTGACTACCTGTCCGTCTTCATTCAATTTGTTTCGAAAGATCCATTTAGTACCGATTATATTTTTATTTGCAGGTCTTGGTACTAACTCCCAAGTTTTGTTTTTCTCGATCTGATCTAATTCTTCATTTATTGCCTTCATCCAACTTTCATCTTTGCTTGCGTCAACAACATTTTTGGGCTCAATGCTTGATAATAGAGAGTAGTTACTTACTACTCTTCTTCTTGTCTGAACACCAACTGTGGGGTCTCCAATTATTTGCTCTCTAGGATGATCTTTCTGCCAGCTGCCTGTTTTGAATTTCTTATTTTCTTCCACTTCTGAATCCCTGTTTGAATCATCTGAGTCAATTTTTTGTTTCTTTTCCATTTCCTTTTCCTCATCTTCTTCAATAACCTCTTCATAAATTGGATAGTTCTCTTCATAGCTAATTACTCGTTCCCTACCTTCATCAACTTTAACATCGACACTATCCACAATTTTCCTTAGCCTCTTGTTGTAGCATTTGTAAGCTTTGCTTTTTGACGAATAGCCAAGAAAAATACCTTCATCCGCTCTATCTTCAAACTTACCAAGGTTTTCTTCAGTTCTTTTGATGTAACACTTGCTGCCAAAAACTTTAAAGTATCTTACTGTTGCCTTTTTACCGAACCACAACTCATAAGGAGTTTTGCTTTCATGCGTCCTCAACATGCACCTATTTTGGATGTATACCATAGTATGGACTGCCTCTTTCCAAAATCTGTCTGCTACTTTGCTCTCAGTCAACATAGTCCATGCCATTTCCTGCACTGTCCTGTTCTTTCTTTCTACCACACCATTCTGCTGAGGTGTCCTGGTTGCTGACAACTGTCTTCTAATACCATATTTTTCATAGTACTCTATAAAATCCTCTGAAATGAACTCTCCTCCTCTATCTGATCTTAAACATTTAATCCTTTTTCTTGTTTGATTCTCAACTTGGTTTTTGAAAACCTTGAACATCTCAAAAGCTTCTGATTTATGCTTCAAAAATAGTACCCATGTCATCCTGGAATAGTCATCTATACACAACATAAAATATTTGTCACCATTTATGCTTTGCGTTCTCATGGGTCCACATAAATCGGTATGTATTAGTTCCAAAGGTTTGCTTGTGTAGTACTCTTTTGTTTTAAATGAGACTCTAGTTTGCTTCCCCTTTTGGCATGAAGCACAAATGCTATTTGATGGTTTTCCAATGGTGGGAATATCTCTCACTGCCTTTTTTGAGCTAATTTTTACTAGATTGTCAAAACTGATATGACCAAGCCTCTTGTGCCACAACCAATTTTCTTCTTCCTGTCCAATCAAGCAAGCTCCTTCTGAAGTCTCTGAGAGAGTGTACAGGTTTCCAGATGTCCTCGATCCAGTTGCTATCAACTTTCCACTATTTTCTTTTCTAACTTCACAACCCTGCTTCTTAAAAATCACTTCATGACCTCTATCACAAATCTGACTTACGCTCAACAAGTTATGCTTCAGACCAACCACAAACAAGACTTCTTTTGACTTGATTTTTCTATCACTAATCTTAACTGAACCTTTGCCAACTATCTTAGCTCCATCATTATTTCCAAATTTTATTGAACCACCTTCATATTGCTGTAACTTCTCAAATTTTTGTTTGTCACCTGTCATATGACTGGAGCATCCACTATCAAGTATCCATGGTGCAGATTTATTCTGTGCTTTAAATGTTGTTTGTACGATCAGGGATTCCTTTTCTTCCTTAGATCGATCTTTTTCTTTCCACTCTGGTTTGATTACAGTTTTGGGCTCTTGTTTTGACTTTTCTTTTTCAGTAGCTTGTGCATGTTTTTCGAGAAATTTTCTATTTTGTCTCATTCCATTTGGTTGAAATTTTCTTCCCTGAAATTGATTTGATGCAAATGTACTTCGACAATTTCTTGCAATGTGCCCAAAATTATGACAGTTATAACATTCTCCAGCATAATCCATCAAAGGTGAAAAAACATTTCTACTGGTAAAATTCCTTGGTCCTACGTTATACTTGCAATCTGAAATCTTATGTCCATAACCATTGCATTTAAAATAGTAACCAAAAAAGAGATGATTGAACCTGGGTGATGGTCTTTGCCATGTTGTCGTAGGAGTCATAAATCTTCTTCTTCTTTGATGTGTGACATTGGTGAATCCATCATTGTCAATTCTCCTTTCGTGCCTTGCATTATTGCTTTCTTTTGCATGAGTCAATTTTTCTTGATCAACCTGTTTCTTATCTTCATTCTTTGATCCATTTGATGATTCTCCTTCGACAAAGCCCAAACCAAATTTCATGCCTGTAGTCCTTTGGATATTTATGATCTTATCCAACTTCATAGAACTTTCTTCACGTTTGTGATGACAACTAATTTTACGATTCATCTCTTCTATCTGCATTCTTAAACCAACAATCTCTTCTTCTAGCTTGCAGCAATAATCTATTTTCATGGTTATTTGCACTTCGAGATCTTCAGATATTTTCTTGGATTCTTCTATCTGTACTTTCAAACTGGTTATGATTTCATTTGCATCCTCAAGCTTTCTTGAAATTTTCTTATTCTTTTTTCTTTCTATCTTCAATACATCCAGAGCTGCAATTAGTTCCTCTTCCAAATTTACTTCTGCATCAATTTCTTCTTCATCACATTCCTGTTCTTTTTCTATTTTTTCTTCTTTGAGTGCCATGAAAAGAGCTTCACCTGTTTCCTTTTCAGAATCCTCACTATGAGCTGTCTTCTGATGAACTGACATTCTTGGAGATGAAACTTTTCTTCTTGAAGTTGCCTTTTCTGAAATTTGTTTTTTTCTTCCAGTCACTTCTTTCTTGGTGCGATCCTTCATCACTTTTGTTCTTCTCATTAAGTGGACAATTAGCTGCAAAATGCCCAATGCCTCCACAATTGAAACATTTAAAGAGTAACTTTCCTCTGTATTTTCCTTTTCCCCTTTTTAGTTTTCGAACAAAGTTTGCTTCCATTTCATCTGATGTCTCTTCTTCCTCGGATTCTTGTTTTGCTTTCATATTTTTATGGGCTTTAAAAGCAGCTTCTCTGTCTGTGGGTTTAGATTTTCCTATTCTCATCTCATATGCAGTCAAAGAACCATGCATCTCATCCATACTAAAAGAATTTAGATCTTTAGCTTCTTCTATAGCTGAAACTTTAGAATCAAATCTTTGGGGAAGAGATCTTAATACCTTTTTCACGATGATAGAATCTTCGATTTCCTCGTCGAGTCCTCTAATCGCATTAATGACTTCATTAACTCTCAGCATATATGCCTCTATGTTCTCATTGTCATTCATCTTTAATACTTCGAACTGAGCTCGATGTGTTTGTAACTTGGCCTCCTTGATCTTAGCGTCTCCTTCATGAATGCTCCTCAGTTTGTCCCATATTTCTTTTGCCATTTTACAACTCATAATTTTTACCAGTTCACGGTCCACTAATCCGCACATGATAGCATTCTTTGCTTTTGAGTTATTCTCAAACAGTTTCTTACCGGCAACATCGGTTGGAGAAGTGGTGGGTATTGTGTATCCACTATCTACTGAATCCCAAATGTCGTATCCCAAAGCACAAAGATATGTCTGCATCCTGAGTCTCCAAAATGCGTAATTAGTTCTATCAAACAATGGTGCTTTGTTTGATGAGAAGCCTTCACCACCTGCCATTGTGTCACTTCCAAGATCACCCTAGCTGATTAAGCTTGTTCAAGGAACCTCACTCTGATACCAATTGTTAGTCTCACAATGACACTGAGAGGGGGGTGAATCAGTGTAGCTCTTTAAAACTTAAATCTTCAACTCTTAAAGCCAAAACAATGAAAACTTAAAACCAAATAAAGCAAGTATAACAAGAGAGCATCACACAACACAAGATGTACCGAGGTTCACCGATTTGGCTACTCCTCAAAAATTGACTGTTTGGACTCCCATCCAAATCTAGCCTTTGCAAAGCACCAACTTTACAATCAATTTACCAGCACCCACTGGAAGGAGCACCAACCCCTGATTTATCTGCACCAATAGAAAGGAGCACCAACCCCTAATTTATCTACACCAATAGAAAGGAGCACCAACCCCAATTAATCAAAAAGGAGCACCAACCCATTAACCAAAAAAGGAGCACCAACCCCTGATTTACTAGCACCAACTGGAAGGAGCACCAACCCCCGATGCCAAGCACCAACTTGGACTTCAATTTTGAAACTAGAAGATTGACATAAAAATGCCTTCACTTTTACAAGACCCTAACTGGTCTATTGCTTACTCAACCTCTCTCACAATTCACACAACACACACCCTTCTCACTCACCTGTTGCACTCCTCTCACTCTCCTCTCACTCTCTTCACACACATTAAAATTCTCCAAGCAACACTCCTTTTATAACCATCCTTTCTCTTTGTAACTCCAGTTGTAACTCCTTTCATATTCTCATATGCCACTTGTCAATTGTAACTCCTTTATGTAACTCCTTTTGTATATATTGAGAAGGCATTTCGTCAAACACGTCACATGCAAATAATTGACACCATATTCTCCTACCATGATTGTTCGTTTTCTGGTCATGACTATTCGTTTTCTCCTTTGATTTTTCTTTTTCTTTCTCCTTCTTTGTTTTGTGTTCATTTTCTCCTTCCATGACTGTTCATTTTCTCCTTCATGACTGTTCGTTTTCTTTTCCCTTGTGCATGCATTTGTTTTCTCCTTCGATGACTGTTCATTTTCTTTTCCATGACTGTTCGTTTCTATTTTGAGGCTCTTCTTGAGTCGCAAAAATGCGACATGTCACGATATCGTGACACTTTTGTTACTCTTGCCTCCCTTCTTGAGTCTCGAAAATGCGACATGTCGCGATATCGTGACACTTTTTTCTCTCTCCTCCCTTTTGAGTCACGAAAATGCGACATGTCGCGATATCGTGACACTTTTGTTACTCTGCCTTCCTGCCCTTTTGAGTCACAAAAATGCGACATGTCATGATATCGTGACACTTTTTTCTCTTCTCTCTGCCCTTTTGAGTCACGAAAATGCGACATGTCGCGATATCGCGACACTTTTTCTTTCTCTTCCTCTCTCTTTTTGAGTCGCAAAAATGCGAACATGTCACGATATCGTGACACTTTTTCCTTCTTGCTCTTTCTCTTTGCTTTGGCCCATGAAAATACAACATGTCGCGATATCGCGACACTTTTTCTTTCTCTTTCTCTTTGCTTTGGCCCGTGAAAATACATGTCGCGATATCACGACACTTTTTCTCCTTGCTCTTTCTCTTTGCTTTGGCCCGCGAAAATACAACATGTCGCGATATCGTGACACTTTTTCTCCTTGCTCTTTCTCTTTGCTTTGGCCCGTCGAAAATACAACATGTCGCGATATCGCGACACTTTTTCTCCTTGCTCTTTCTCTTTGCTTTGGCCGTAAAAATGCAAAATGTCGCGATATCGCGACACTTTTTCTCCTTGCTTTTTCTCTTCTCTTTTGGCCGTAAAAATGCAACATGTCGCGATATCGCGACACTTTTTCTCCTTGCATTTTCTCTTTGCTTTGGACCGCGAAAATGCAACATGTCGCGATATCGCGACACTTTTTCTCTTTTGCGGTGTTTTGCTTTTTCTTTGATTTTTAGCATATGGGCCACTTCGGTCTTCTTGGAAAATATGCAAAAAGGTGGGTAAACATCCTTATAAGCATTTAACATCACTGTACATACTCTGAGTAGCCTCTGAACTCCTATCCACTGCATCAACCGATCTGTCTGACTGTGTTGACAACAATGACAATATTGTCGCTGCACCTTGCTCAACAAGATCCACTCTATCTCTTAGCATATACCCTTTGTTTTATCAAATCCTATTTCTCTTGAACTTTAAACCTTAACCACTTAATTAGAGAAATTAAAATAACAAAGGGTTTTTATCTAAGGATTGTCATCCAACCATAAGTAATCAATTATGAATTGTGCAACCGACCCCTATATCCTTTTGTAACTAGTTGCCCTTTTACTTTTAACTTTAAAACACCTAAGTTTCAAATGTATAAGACGAAAGATGATCTTGTTACTGACCTTGACTATTTAGGATTCCTTGTAGCAATATATTCTTATGATGAAATGTTGTTACATATCTTCCCCAATATTTTTAGTGGTCATACTTTGGAATGATACTACTAGATAACAAGACATTTCTTGAAAAGCTTTAAGTACCCCTTCGAGGTGTTTCTTAAATAATTCTCCATCTACATTGAGAAAAAGATCACCATTGGTGACCTATAGCAACCCAATTAGCCCAAGGACGATAAATTTACCAACTTCTTAGAGAAATGGAAAGCCCTAAGGAGACTATAATACATCCCTCCACCTAGGGACCTGTTGGAAACCTTCATAGGAAACCTTATGGAACAATTGACCTTCTTCCTAGATATGGCTAAGGTGTCTTCCTTTGAAGATGCAATTGGTATGACCAAGAACGTAGATACTGCACTTGTCAAAGAGGGCAATTAAATACTAAGTCACATAAAGAGGAAGATAAATGCCTTTTAACATAAAGGGGTGGTACAAGAACAAACACGTTATAGGTGATGGAATCACAAACTCATTCTAGGCCAATAATTTTAGCACCATCGTGAACCTTCCAAATATTATTTTAGGGAAGCCTCAACAATAGAAACCAAAAAGGAGGTACAACTAATTGGATGAACCTCTTTTAGCCTTACTAGAGTAGCTTGCAAAAGCTAGAATGGTAGAGTTGCAAGATTATTATAGTGGTAAGGTATTTGGCCTCTCTTTGAGAGGTCCAAGGTTTAAATCCCACTTAGTATGAGGGGAATGAGATCCCTCATAAAAATCTTGTGTAAAATCATTGAAAAAAATCTAGAATGATAGAGTTCCTTCCCATCAATCCTATCAAATCAAAAGAAAAAAGCTCCATGGTTTTGTGCTAATAAGCAATGAATCTTCCACCATGTCCACGACCATACATTAATAGATATATGGGTATAAATAATTGGTATGATCCACCTTGGAATGACTTACTACATAAGATGGACTATGTATCAACATATGATGTTTAATGCTTATCTTTTTTGTTTTTTATGGATATATTCTTCTGTTGTGTTTATTTTATGGCACAATTGATACTCTACGTGGTTGCAAGATCATGTACTCTTGTGGGTGGACAAGAGAATTAGCCACAAGTAATGAGAGACCATATGGAAAGGGAAATGATGACTATGACATGTTCATAAAACAACTCAGGGTAACATGGATGAATACCCTTCATGTAGGTGCATCACATTTCTGCTTATGATTCATGTTCACACCATTGTACCATAAAGTTACTTGCAACGAGTCTCCTTAAAGTCAATTGATGATAGCTTAGTCTATCTTAAAAGAGGTCACACGCATAAGGATAAAACAATGGTGCAAAACATCGAGGAAATGCATTGGCATTATTTATGGCATGTTAGTCTTGGAATGTTTCTTCCTTGTTTTGTTGGAGTTGTTCTCGATGCTAGTGTTTGTAGAATCTATGGTTGAATTTGTTTATGCTTTAACCATGTTAAGGTTGGTTTCCCATTATTTGGTTATTATTTCCTTTTCTTAGCATTGGTGGAGCTGCCTTAAGACTTTAATGAGATTCTTAATTATTTCCCTCCTTGCTACGTGAGTGGTTCTTGTTTGAGGTTGGTGATGGGTATTGGAAAATGCCCTTAGCGTTACTCCATAGCTCCGTGCATGAAGGTGCTTGGTATTTCCTCCTCGTCTTAAAAGGAAGACGTTGCTTTGGAAACGTAACATCGGGTGATCACTATCGAAGAGGATAGAAAGTATTGAGCAAAATTTTGATGCGTAACATAGGTGGAAGACGAAGTTAGAGTGAAAGAAATGAGCATCACCTTTTGTATTATTATTGTGGATTATAGGTAATGTTTGTAGCCTTCGATGATAATATTACATGGTTTGGTTTTGTTATTCTCTATTTGCACCTTAGCTTTCTATTTTGTTTACTATGAGGTCACTATGTTGTTGGTTACCCCATGTATGCCTTCTTGTTGCTATCATTTTCCTCTAGATATTGCTAATTAGCGTGATGGTGTATTTCTATGTATGGGTTTTGGTTTATTTTATGCCTTGGGTTGCATGCTTGATTTTTACCAACTCAAAACCTATTCTCCTTGCATGGAAAGAAAGAGCATAGTGAAGTGGCAATGCTTGTCTTGAATGCTCAACTCATTGTTGCTTTGCCTTTGTTGAACCAACCCTTATGTCACTTCCTTTTTGCTTGGCTTTGAATTCAAAACCCCATTGGATTGATACTAATTTTGTTGTGTTTGGTGGATGCCTGAGAATCTTGTGTGAATGGCACCCTCCAAGATTTTAATTCATAAGTTAGGGTTGGTGTAGATAAATACTTTGGTGCACATTGTAGATAGATTTATATTTTAATTTCTAGTTTGTGCATAAGATTTTCCAAATTCAAAAAACATTATTACTGAGAATGTATGGGCTTCTATTGGATTTGATGGGCTAAACTTGTTTGAATTCTATTTTTACATTTTGTAGTTTAATGATATATTTTATTAGGATGATGAAATATACATGTCACTTAGAAAATAAAAAACCTAAGGTATACTAATAATAATAGCTATTTTATTTTAGCAGATCAATGATGGTAATCCTAGTGGAGCAGCAATGATGGTAATCCTAGCAGAACAACAATGCCAGAGGTGCATGAAGTGGAGGTTCCACAGGAGGAGTGGGATTTGAGCAATGACTTTGAAAACTCTAGCAAAGTAGAAAAAGCATACACAAGGTTCGTTGAAGGAGCGGTATATAGAATTTGAATGGTGGTGATCATGGTGGGAAAAATTTAAATGAAAGGAAGGTGGGAGTTGTTGGAATATGTGGAGGTGGTAGCTAGTTTGGATGTGAATGTAGTAGTTCTTGGTTAGCCAGATGGTATTTTTGTACGAGGTCTCTGTACTAGCTTCATGCGTACTTCAAGAAACCATGGGATATCAAATGGTAAGGTGGAGGTTGGATCCTATTCTTATGGCCCACAATTTTCTCCTAAAAAATCAAACCTCGATATTTCCTATGCTACAGTGATGTCTAAAGGTGCGAGGGAGATCTTCTCAAAACCTATTTACAACATATCCCTTGTGGTAAATACCATTAGCATCTTGAGTAAACTATTTAAGTTCACCAAGGGTGATGGCGGTTGCGACCTTGTGGGAAAGTTATAACAGGTGAGGCCAAACCTAGATTTAATTTGAATATGGGAATTAGCGAAGTGGAAACCTTTGGGCTCCATGGAAATTGTAGCACCCCCTAAAGTATTTTTTATATCATATTAAACTGCATGGAATATGAAAACTATATCCTATGGGGAGACCCCTACTTCTATGGAAAAATAGGTCTATTTCAATCCTCATACACAAAGGGTTAACTCTATGTATTTATGGGTTCATATCCTTGCCTTGGCATGAATATGTGTTGAGAGGTATGGCCAAGGTTGAATGATATCTCCTTCTTATTGATTTCATAACCATAGCTAAATCTATAATGGTGTACGCAAGAATACGTGTTATGGAAGATCTAGAGGTGGATCTTCCCTCTTCTATCAAGCTTATCTCATTCCTGGGTACTTGGTCCCAACACATTATTTGTGAAAATAGGCTAGCTCATTGTTCTAGTTATGGAAAATTAGGTCACCAGGTGAACCAATATACTCTCAAGTCATAGGCAGAGAAGGAAAAAAGATCTGCAAGAATAAAATGGATCCAAAAGGAGAACTTGGGTTGAGTCCTCTCGAAGGATTTGGGTGGTAATTCCTCAAATGTGTGGGAAGGAGAAGCTCAGTCTTAGATGGATGAGGTTTAATAGCTTAAGGCTCTAGCAAAGGAAATTTCATAACCCTTGAAATTGACCCTAGCCATCCTTGTGGTGATTGAGAAGGCATCTAAGAAGAAGAACGTAAATCTTGGTGTTATTGAGGTATGTCAGTTGGATATCATTTATAAAACCATTGTTTCTAAGGTTGTTCTTCATAATTCCTTTGATGAGCTTTGTATTGGTTTTGCTCTTGAGGAGCTTGTGATCTAGTTGGCGACCCCTAAGGTAGGATTTCTAATTAGTTCCCCAAAGACTTATCTAGAGAAAGGTTCTCTAGGTCCTAAAATACGGAGACAAAGGAAGGAAAATGTGGATGTGGGTGTTGATCGAAAGTTAGATGTAGAAACCTAAAATGCATCATTTGCAAGGAGACTCTCAAAATGCCTCCTTTCTAGCTCACACCCTCCATACTGAATAGCCTTAGAGTTAATCCAATAGTTTTATCTAAGTAGCAGGTAACATTTCCCATGGGAAGCTTGACCGTCTCGACTCGATACGATCTCAAAATTAGGACCGTCTTGACCTAAGATAGTTGTACAAGACCAAAGATAAAAAAAATTATTGGCAATAAAACTGCCTACTAGTGTGGTGCATGAAATAATGCTAATGCTGAATGCCCTGATTGAAGCAATTTTATTAATCACATGTAAACATTTAGTGGCATGTATCTACTTTTTCATGCAGATTGTACCTAAGTAGCACTTGCTATTCCATGTTTTTATTCCCTAGGAGCCTATAAAATGATGCCCCCCCCCTTATTTTAAAGACACTTTTATATTCCAGAGTAACGAAGTGTTGCCAAAAAGCTATTAGGTTCTCACTGCCAATCTAATGCTACGAGATTGTCACTTTGGATTTGAAGCTACTTTTCTTTCCTATAAATGATTGCTCGTATTTTATCCTTGATCACCTGTATCCTTTCACCCATTCGTACATTCTCGAATATCCATCCAAAATGACCCCCATGCAACCCTAGATGCTATTAAAATCTGGTTACACCAAGGTGTAGGCCCACGATAATGACCATCTCACCCCGAGATGATCCGCAGATGAAATCATCTCGACCTGACATGGTCTCAGCCAGGTAACTACTTTTTCTATTTTATGATCATCTTAGCTTAGATATGTGTCTTTCTGGTTTCTACATTAGTTTAGATTTAAATTTATACATGCATGCATCTGTCTTTCATTGTGTTTATAATTTTCATATTCAATGTGGGTCCAACCTTGGTGGGCCCTTCATATACTATTAATACGCTTTTTATTTTCTTTGTGTGTAGGCAACATGACTCAAGGAAAAAAAAAAGGCTCCAAATACACATGATTTGATGCAACGGTCTCAAAAAGCTTGCTTCCTTGATGAACTGTGCTAGCATAGAAATAATGATACTAAACCAGGAGACATAATTTATTGAAGAAAGGGGAATAACACCCCTATTGTATTCATTGTATTGCTAGTTGAAATACCCTTGATGGGATCATACTGTAACACTTTGAAAGAATGGTATAAATAAGTATAAATATCCATTTCGTCCATTCAATCGTTGTGTTTCATTGTTATTAAATTTTTTGGTGCAAGTTCCTACTTTCAAATGGCAATCAGGGTGGAACCTAGTCCCTATTTTTCTAATACAGGTTTTATGACTAACTGATTAACTATTTATGGTGATTATAGGTCCTTAGGTGTACCTATATCTACTCAAGAGGGTCCCTGTGTTACAACCATCTTAGCCTGAGATGGTATTTGATCAAAGGCCGAATAGTCATAGAGCTAAAAACTACATCAAACATAGGCTTTCAAGGTTAAATTTTTTATCTTTTTCTTTCCTGTTCTTGAAAAGAAATATAGAAAAATATTTGTTTTTAGAATACTTGCAAAAGCTTTCAGTTTTAAGTCAATTAGATTGTGAAAGTATCAGGTCGAGACAATCTCTGTCTATGACCGTCTCAAGTCAAGATAGTCCCCTATCTATGATCATCTATGAGAGAGATGGTCTTCGTATGCTATTTTATGATTTTCTTGTGATCATCATCTAGGGAATACTACATTTTCAAATTATGTTTTTGCATTAGTGAAATTCATTGATCGCTATTTGATTTTACTTTTTTTGCAAAAATAAAAAGAACCCACACACACTCACGAGGCACTTTAACATCAGTCAATTGGATTTCATCACCAATGACTGATAGCAATCACACGACGTGGGATTTATTCTCCCATTGCATATTGGTCCTCTACACACCATAGTAGCCCCCGCGAGTGGCTTTTCAAACTTCATCACTAAAAGTCCCTTACTTTTGGGTGCATCCCAAAGTAGGTCAGGTTTAGATACCCTTTAACCATGGGGCTTAGTAATGTGTGGAACACATATATCGTTTGTATCCAAGCACGCTTGAGTGTGAAGCAAAAGCTTGGCTAGGCAAGTAGTAAGATTTAGATGGCGTGAACCCTTCTTTGAGGGGGTAGATTGCTTCCTTAAGGATACCTATTACCCATCAACCAATATAGGAAGCCATTTTTACCATTGGTGTCACATTCCTTTATAGGATTTGTGCGTAAGCCAGTAGTGTTCATTTATTCACCCTAGTCATTTTAGGGATAGGATTTTTAAAACACACCAAAACTAAAAAATAAAAAAATAACACATTGATTGTTTTCTTTTTTTGGATAGCATAGAATTAACAAGTATACCATTTTCTTGGCTTATGGTAGTGATACACAATCAAGGTAAATCAAGAGTTAATACTTCTAAACCAACACAAGAAATCATGGAACACTTTCAAATTGATCCACAGGACCTTATCATACCTGAGTGATAACCTAACTCCCAAGATGCGAACATCATTAGTCATTCCACTAACCTTGACATACCGAGTATTGCCACTCAAGGTCCACCTATAGGTCTTAATTACGATTATGATATGGATTACCCAAACCAGACCACCTTGCATGATTTTTATAGGAACAATTACCTTCAAGCTGAAGCATCTAGGAAGTCCTTATCACACATACACATCTTGAATCGACCTATGACTCCCTTAGATCAAGATCAAGAATACATTCCATAATAAGAAATGGATGCTCAAGCGACCATAGTTTAGCACCTATGGATGAACTATGAATATGATCATGTGGATATGTACATTGATAGAGTTCATAACATGCATACCATCTTGGCTCATGCATGGAGGGAGGGTGATTTTTATTTTCCCTCTACATCTTATGATCAATAACCTAGTCAATTATGTTGCATTTTGGTGCACCCCAATTACATAGAAACTATTCTACACCAACAATATCAAGTCAATGCTATGTATTGTAAACTGAGAAAATAAGTTCTCAATATTTCCAGGGTCGAGGTAAAAATCACACCCGAACACGTTACCAACACACGTGTGAATCACCCTCACATAATGGACCAAGTGAATCGAGCCCATCAACCACTCAGGCAAAACCTTGATTATTAACAATGTTTGTAGTAGATAATGCATCAAATGTTGCCCATGCCTGTGCATCAGAGGTAACCTATCCAATATCAATCACCTCGCACAAGAAGATATTACAATTTGCCACCTTGATCCAACCCAAACCTTCCACCTTTCCTGCACCCAAATCTGCATCACACCCAACATTATAGACCACCACCTATACATCATAAAGAACCTCATTCACCCCAGCAATACCAATATCAATAGAGAGATGAAGTCTATTAAGAACCACAACAAGAATATAAGGAACAAGCGGATGCATACCCTAAGTCAAATTATGGTGAAATACATATTAATAACACTTATCAACCACCACCTCAACATCAAAACCTGCCACCTCCACCTTATCAAGGATAATGGTGGGAAAATTACATCATCTCATAGAAGGCCTACAAAGTGTTGAATAACTGAATCAACTCATTAAAAAACAAGCCTTGGGTATGGGTTACCAAAAACCCACCTTAAGGCAGCTTAGTAATAAACCCCTCCATCCATAAGTTCCATCACCTCCATACCCATTATAGTTCAATATGACTAAACTCGAAATGTTCAAAGGTGATGAAGGTGCACAAGAGCATGTAACTAGCTTCATGAATATCTAATTTTGTCTTCAAGACAATAAACCCCTAATGCTAAGAATATTTCTCATAACAAGTGGGTTGGGGGTGCTTTGGAGTGGTACAATATCTACTACGCCATAACATTTATACCTTTGAGCAATTGGCAGATGCATTTTTAGAACGTTTTTCCTTTAGCATTAGGAAAAAGGCTACCCTGAGTGACTTGTATAACCTTTATTAAATAGAATATGATCAAATCATGGAATATGGCAACAGGTGGAGAGAAATCATAACAAAATTGCCCTTCATCTTGTCCATCATGGAGCTAACTCAGATGTTCAATAGATGTTGCTCAAAATAGATACCACTCTTATTACGACTTCAATAAAATAAGATTTTTGAGGAAGCCCTAGCCCAAGCCAAGGTAATTGAGGACATCAAGGTCCAATAAGGAGACATTAAGCTCTGAAAGAAAGAATGGCCTGGCAAAAATGCTAAGGGTAATCAAACCCAAAAACAAGCAGCTCTAGTGAACCAAGTCATTTTGAGTACCCTCGGGCCCTCAAATCAAACCCTACCTCAACTACTAAATTTTCAATCCCAACAACCACCCACATAATACCATCCTCAACAACCACAAAATCAACCACCATCGCAACAACAATAACCACCTCACCAATACACTCCATTACCAAAACCTTTGGTGAACACATTTAATTGGTTGTATGAGGTACAAGCAATCACTCTCCCTGAGATTCACCCATTGGACCCAAATCATCCTAAACCCAAAAATTATAGGGAGTATTAGTAGTGCATTTACCATAGATAGAAGGATCATGACATTCAGTTCTGTTACTCCTTCAAAACTTTACTGCAGGACATGATCAAGAGGTAATAAATTCAAATCGATAATCCTCTTGCCATGAATAATCAGAACATGGGGGTCTATCAATATCCTCTACCTCAACATGGAACAAACGTAGCACCTACCATTACAATAGAGCAACCAAAATAGGTCAATTAGGTCCATGCCACCCCACTTAACCAAGGTTTTGTGGGAATGATTAATATAGTGACAAGGAATATAAGGTACCCAAAGCAATCCACATAGGTTGTGGACCCTTCCAATATCCCTTCAATATCACAAGCACCACTATAACCCATATAGGCTATGGGCCCTTCCAATATCCCTTAAACATCATAAGCACTATCACAACCCATGCCAATCATACCTTCTCCTCCTCACCTGGTGCTCACATGTAGAAATAGACTCACCCAAAGTCTTAAAATGGCCTCAATGAAGCTCTCCATCTATAACCTCATACAACAATCACCTCTACATCAGGAAGCTCTAATTGAGATTTTCAAATTAATTAAATTAAAACCACAAGATCCCAATGCCTTTGCTAACTTTGTGGGACAAATTCAATATTACAAAGAGCCCACAATAACCTTTCATGATCATGAGATCAAGACCATACCTATTGATATTCCTGATCCACCACTCCATATCATTGACTAGTATGGATGGGATCACCTATAAATGGGTCTTGATTTATACCAACTCATCTATCAACATCATCATCTCCACCACACTTTAACACCTCAATCTACCATCATCACATATCGCCATATCCACACTCATCCTTTGAGCCTTCAATGATGAATTGTGTTCTACTACTGGGATAGTGGTCCTTCCTATAAGGTTGGACTAAAGATCATTCACACACTTTACCATATATTGGAAGAAGCCATGTAATACAGGTTGTTTCTTGGTCGACCATGGATAAGAGACATGAAGTGTGTACCTTATATATTGCACCAAAGCTTAAAATATGTGTATGAAGGTTAGGTCCACTATGTCCTAGTAGATTTGGAACCCTTTAAGTTTTTCCACATAGTGTCACATCCTTATGAGTCTACGTTACCATTGAATCATTTGGATATCCAACCGAACCACCTCGAACAACAATCCAATAATCCACCCAAATTCTCCATGCCCTCATCATCACAATAATTATCGCAACTACAATCATTAGCATCCATGGGAATCCCCCCTGACCTATTGGAACCTCCCATAAGGAACCCATGAAAGGCACCCATGATGTTCCCACCGTATGAGCCCCTTATACGTACTGCATCCACATCCAATTAAACCAACCCACCTCACACACCGTCAATCTCCATCATCTCCACATCCACTCACATCTATCCCATTCCAACGAAACTACCATCCATAACACATAGCCCATCATCGACCATCAATCTATACTTAGCTACCCATCCATTGCAGGTGATAATTCACATAACTAATCCGATCCTATAGGAATATTTAGTACAAGATGTTACATTTGCCCCATTATTGATTCAATAAGATACTTTGGCATACCTTACAACGCACATCTACCTGTAGACACCATTGTTCCCCTTAGATCCTTTATGAATTAAACCAATCTATGAAGGCATTGGTACCTCTACATATGCTTCTCTTGTATTGGAAGATGAATATCCATTTATTGATAATATCTATTATCTATCGAACCCATGCTTTACTATGTGATGCTTATATCACTAACATTGGCACAAGAATGACTTGGGTCACTACGAGCAGGGTCCTCAAACCCTACTAGAACCAAAGTATCAGTTGCCAAAAAACAAGTCAGGACTAGGATACCGCATATTAATTCTTAATGAATTCCTAGAAGACTCCTTACAATTCCTTAACATAGGTCTTGAGGGAGACATTGATGGTAATGTGTATGTTGATCCTAACAATACTCACTTGTTTAGCTATCATCTACAAATTGCTATGTTAGATGTTGATGATTTTTACTCATCAGATGAGGAATTAGAGTACAACTGGGAGGCATTATCTATTGTCTTCTTTAGCTCAAAAGAAGAACCCTCCCCATTGAACCTCTTAGAGATCTAGACAAATTCTATCTTCATTTATTCCCTTGGTAACAACTCATTTGAAGACTTCTCCCACCTGAGGGTCCAGTCATCCTAGTTCCATCTAGGGCACACCTCATCATCTTGATTCCACCTTAGCCACCCTCTATGCAATTGCGACCACCTATTTTTAACTATCTATTTTAACTTGAGAATGGATTTCATCCATCATCCATCAATATGATCTCCATTTATATCATCGTGCCACTCATCTACCTAGGTAACCCATCATGATCTTTACCCCTTTATCTCAAGGCTATTAATTTTGATTGGGTTGCTATCCAACATTTACCTGATGAGTTCCTACCCTCTAAGAGCATGCTATAGTCATAGCATTTAGCATCACAACTGACCTTACCAGTTCTTCAGGTTGAGATAGAGTCAAATGATGCATTCAACTCTTTCAATCCAACTAATGATATTCATATGATCTCGACTCCTTATTAGTTGGAAGAGGGATACCATATGTTGATATATGAGATGATCAATATCGACATCAACATTTATCCTAAAAATCCTCAAATTCTTAAATTGGTGAAAAGTCTCTCAAATATAGAGCATGCTACTTTTACTGCTCTTCTAAAATAAAAAAGAAAAGTTTTTGCATGGACATACAAGGATATGCCTATTCTAGACCCAAACTTAGTGGTCTATAATTTGACACTTGATCCAATGATCAATCGATTAAGCAAAAACTTTGCAAGATATATCCAACAATCATGCTAATGATAAAATACAAATTACAAAAATTGTTGGATGCAGGCTTCATCCAATCCATTGACTATCTTGAGTGGATCTCCAATATGGTACCTATTAGGAAGTCGAATGGGGGGTTCGCATGCATCAGTTTTTGATATCTCAACAAAGTGAGCCCTAAGGATAAATTTTCACTCCCAAGCATCGATACACTCATAGACACAATTGTAGATCATGAAATGCTTTCCCTCATTGATGGTTTCTCGGGATATAATCAAATTTACATCAATCTTGATGATTTACCCAAAACAACCTTTACCATACCATGGATGAAATTTTTCTACCAAGTCATGCATTTTGATCTAAAGAATTATGGTGCCACTTATTAGTGGGCCATGGCATACTTGTTTTACAACTATATACACAATATTGTCAAATATTATGCCAACGATTTGCTAGCCAAGTTATTATTGCATGGTGATCATGTTGATGTTCTACGAAAGGTGTTAGGATCCTATCCTAACATACATTTATAATAATAATAATAATATAAATTGTATATTTTATGGTTAAAATATAAAATAATATAATAATTAATTATATATTAATTATTATATTATTTTAACATTAGGGTTGTGACTCTTCACTCATAACCTAAAAGGGGTATAAGATATTATACAATCATAAATTTTGGGATATCCATGAAATATATAATATATGATTTATTAAATCATTGAAGGGACTTCCCAACAATTCAAAAGCGATTCTTTTAGATTTATTTATTTATCAACTTATTTGTGCTAGGAACCATAGGTTCCTACCATTTGGTATTAGAGCCATATGGATCCAACCATATGGGACATAAATATCAAAGGAATAAAAAATGACATTGCAGGAATTAGAAGAATGATTGAACGAAAACAAAATAAACAAATGGAACGTTCTGATCGTATTATACAATATTTAATGGAAATGCAAGAGGAGGAAGAACCCATAGCCGACGAATCTCAGGTGGTATCCATTGCATCTTCCAAGAATGAAGAAAATGAAAAACCTAGAAATTTTTTTACGGAAGAACCCGAAGCCATAAATTTTCAAAAAGTAGATAATGTACTTTCGAAAGAAAAAGAAGAAAATTTTTATGCAAACCCTAAAACTATATATGTGCAAAAAAGGACCTTCGTCAATAATGTAAAACACAGGAGCTCTCAAAGAAAACAAAGGAAAAATAAAGTGCTCACACAAATTTCAATAAAAATGAAGTTTATTAGGTATGCTTGTGATGTTGAAAGGAATGTTGTTTCCTACCAAAATTGTTACGCAGCAAGGTTGATGACCGCATATAAAGGAAGAAGAAAAAATTCCAGTAAGGTTTCAAGGTTGATGGACATCCTCATCAAATCAATTTATGATAATAAAAATATTTTTCTCCAAGACATTTTTCCAGCACAGCTATCCTCCGTTCGGCCTCCACCATGGCCACCTCCTCTAACAACATGACAAAAGCTCCTGTCAATGAATGACAATAATATTGTTCTTCTGCATTATGGAATGAATCGACGAACTTGTTTAGATGAGAATTCTAACCGAGGAAGAAGGAGAAAACTAATTGTTGTTGTTGTGAGTCCTCCAACAGAAGATGTTGCAGTCATGATAGAACCACTAACAAAACAAGATCTTGTCGCCTATCTAGCATCAGGATGTAAACCTCAGGAGAAATGGAGGATTGGTACAGAACATGAAAAGTTTGGTTTTCAATAGAAAATTTTGTGACTGATGAATTCTGAATAAATTTTAGAATTATTCCAGGGGCTGTCAATTGGAAGAGGATCAAGAATTTTATCAGTTTTCCTCAAGTCGGATGCTAACATCTTAACCAAGAATGAGGATATTATCTATTCATATTGAAAGGATTGGTGAAATTGAAGTGGAAAATTCTATTTAAAGACTTCCATTTAGTGGTATTTTCAATTGGATTGCTTGTAGATCTTGGCATTTCTCTTGGCTGCTCTTTGTATACCCCTCCACAAGTTTGAGTTGCATCCGATCAATTTTTGTGCCTGGTTTCATGATGGATCAGATTTTCAAAATTTACAGCCCACTGTATAAAAATAAAAATCCCAAATTCAAAATGGTATAGAAATAAGATACCTCAAATTTGCAAGTGGTGCACAAGTATAAAACCCCATAGTTACCTGTGGTATACAAATAATAAACACCATATATGGAGACTGTATGCAAACACAGACGACCGGATTTATCATCAGTACAAAAGTACCTTGGGTGACATTTTATGAACGAGAAGATAAACACTAGCGCCAAGGCTAGCCCAACTGCAAACGTTGAGAAGATGAAGGAAAAAAATCAAAGCAGTCATTATAAACTAAATCAGAAGATAAGTGCAAGGAAAATAGGTATCTCCAAGGATGTTTACAATGCTTTTTTGAAAAATCTCATTAAAACAGAGGAAGACACAAAAGTTTTTGTAAATTTCAAAAAATGTAATCCACCAAAAAATGGGTTTTGATTATCAGGATATGTTGGACACTAGATTGATCTCAGACAATCGCCCTCCACCATGGCCACCACCAATTTTTGAAAAATGAAATTCTCCTTCTATGAGGCCGCCTCCATGGCCACCTCCAAACATGAACTGAGTACTCTGGATGAGTATGTGAAAGAATGGATTCAGAGTGTTCACGATATTGCTTTTGACGTCGAGGACATCTTGAAGAATATGAAGTTGAATCTTTGTACACCGATAGCACCAGCACACAGTCAGGAGGATGTAATTCACCAGCATTAAACAAAAGAAATAAAATAAAGAATCTGTCATCGAGGACATAAAACCAGATTCAAAAGAAATTAAAATTCGTGAAAGAATTCATAAACAACGACATCCCAGGGAAACTCCGGCGAGGACAAGAATTAACAGCAGAAATTGATTAAAACTAAAAACATTATATTATAAGGATAAAATATTTTACGGTGCCTGAATAATTTCACGGTGGCAAATCGGCAAAATCATGAGTTTTCGAGATTAAATCTTGCACCAGGAGTCCTTGTTAAACGGTATTGGTGACAACACAACAACAGTATATTAAGTGGACTCATTGAATCATATCCCAATGCACAAAAGATTGATTTGTTGCGCTTCGGGCCAGAATTCCATCAAAAGTTCGTAGGAAACAATTGGCAGCAGGAAAACAATTCCAGAGGTTTCATCGTCATTGGAAAAATCAAAAGAACTTCCATACCATTTTTTTAAGCACCGGTGTTACAAACAATTATTGGGCTGACTTCACAAAAATGCACCGCCTGCCAACTTATGTTCATGTAGCCAAAGTGACCTTCAACAAAACATTTCAGACCTATTGTTATCGGATCTCTCCCAAGCGAAGCCCTCGAGCCTACCACATGTTTAGTTTCAGAACTACCAGAAGCATTGTCTTGAGTCTCGAGTCTGAAATTCTATATTCGTGGATGATCCCAGGAAAACACATTCACAGGGATACCAATATCCGTTATGTTTTCTAACAAGAGGCCACATAATACCCCACGAAAGGATCCCTCCTAAGAGCATGGATATATTGACGATATGTGGACAGGTCATCCCCGCTTCCACGTATGTCATGCTGCAGTCGAAGTAAAATCTCTGTTTCCAAGCCTTCAATCCAAACACTGGGAAGTTTACAAAGCCGTAATCATGAACAAATGATCTTTCAAAACTCATAGACATATGTACAAAGCTCAAATCATTGAAAAATTCATATACAAACTAAAATTGCAGACAGAGAGGGACGAGAGATGCAAGCCTCTTAAATCTGCCCCTTTTAAAATAAACAACAGAAAATACCGACAGTTTCTTTTCAATCCTGCTTTCAATGCATGCATAAGACCACTTGTCAAACAATACTGGGAGGATCTCCAACCCAATTACATACAGCTCTAGGCCAACTGGTACGAATACAATCCACAAGTGTAATATGTTGTGCATGGTCATCCTTTGATAGAGAAGGACCTGGAGGTTCAGAAGATCCATCCTTTACACTTGGTCCAACATTATGTGATGAAGAAACATCTGCCATAAAATGACACTCCCTGTAAAATTGGCGTTCATAATTGGCGTAGAGAGTGTCCTAAAAATTCTTCAAACTGGATGCGTCTGCGAGCGCAAATGTGACCAGATTCATAAGCCAAAGTCTAAGACCTAATCTGTTCGCCCAGTATGTGGTTTATGACCACCATGATACCACTATTCCTCACATCATGTTGTTTGCCTAGCCCATATTAGAGCATTAGCAAAGGGATGCACGCTAAGACGTAATGTCATCTTCATCATCGCACCTTGAACGTTGCAACAAAAGGTGCCACCACCATTAACCTAATTGCAACTTGTTTGAAGACTAGAGAAGAACATTACGTCTCAAAGCATCAATGTTGGAGAAGATAATTATTAATATTTGCATTAAAGACCTCTTATACATATTGGAGACACATTGAGTCTCTAGCCATATCATAAGCTACAAGCTACATACTACAAGCACTACGGACTTATGAAATGAAGGCATATTATGCATACCAGCACTAACTTGAATTAGAGAAGACTCAAAATTTTGGGAGGCAAATGCTCCATTCAAAGATAATCCACTCGCAACGATTATTATGAGACGAAGTTGGCGAAAATATTTCCATCGCTTTGAGGACAAAGCCATTTTTCAAGAGGGGTGGAATGTTAGGATCCTATCCTAACATACATTTATAATAATAATAATAATATAAATTGTATATTTTATGGTTAAAATATAAAATAATATAATAATTAATTATATATTAATTATTATATTATTTTAACATTAGGGTTGTGACTCTTCACTCATAACCTAAAAGGGGTATAAGATATTATACAATCATAACTTTTGGGATATCCATGAAATATATAATATATGATTTATTAAATCATTGAAGGGACTTCCCGACAATTCAAAAGCGATTCTTTTAGATTTAGGTTTATTTATTTATTTATCAACTTATTTGTGCTAGGAACCCTAGGTTCCTACCAAAAGGTCTTTGATCACCTACTAGAGCATAACATGCAAATGAATCCTAAAAAGTGTGTTTTTAGAGTAACATTGAGAAAGCTTTTAGGCTTCATCATGTCTAAGTGATGCATCAAAGTAGACCCAAGCAAGATCGAAGTAATCGTAAACATACCTCCTCCCACCAACCTTAAGCAACTTTGTAGCTTACAAGGGAAGATACAAATGATGTTTCATTGCGTAACTATCAGATAAATGTCAGCCATTCAACCATCTTCTACAAAAGGGAGTGACGTTCAATTGGGATCAATATTACCAAAAGGTCTTTGAGGACATAAAGCAATACTTGGTTTCTACACTAGTATTGTCTCCTCTACAACCTGGTGTGTCATTTCTACTATATATTTATGCAACTGGTTTTTCCTTAGGGACTATGTTGGCCCAAAATAATGAAGTAAATAAGGAGAAAACCATTTACTACATCATTTGCACCTTCATATCATACAAAATCAAATATGTTTACATTGAGAAGCTTTGCTTAGCGGTGGTATTTACCACCAATAAACTACGTCATTACATGATAAATCAAACAATGTATGTCATCTCCAAGGAAAACCTTTTGTGATATATGATGAGTCAAATATATCATAATAGTCGTACCACAAAGTGGATCATGATATTTATGGAGTTTGAATTTGAATTCATCAATCAAAAATCTATCAAAGGTTAGGTCATGGTAGACCAATTAGCAGAAGCACCTCTTCTCGATGATAAGCTTATGATAATCGAACTACCTGATGATGCAATCTTTGCACTATCTAGCTTGAAAGAGCCAGAAGAACTAGAGCAAAAATTTGATCTTAAACTATTATTCATTGGTTCTAAGTGTGAGCAAGGGGGTGGCACCGAAATCATGTTTTTCACACCACAAGGGGCTTCTATTCCCCTTTCATTCAAAATCATCTTTCCATGCACCAATAACAATGCTGAGTATGACGCCCTTCTTTTGGATCTTCAAATGGCTCTGGCCATGATCGTCAAGTGCCTAAGCATCTTTGGTGACTCCTTGCTTATTTTTAACCAAGTAAAAGAGATATATCAATGCAAATACTCAATCTTGAAATCATACAAGATCCTTGTGGACAAATTGCTTGCTAATTTTTTTTTGGTCAGTTAAAAATAATTAAAAATGGGTTTTTATCAAGGATCCCAAAACCTAATTACAAAAAGTCATAAGACTAAAGGCAAGGCCCCAAGGCCAAAGAAAAATATCCCCAAAGACCAAAGGAAAGACATAAGCCTATCAAGACAAGCAAAGGATAACATTACAAACAGGTTAGAGGATAACCTTCAACGACATTTTTTTTTTAAACAATACAAATAAGATAGGGATGTCACCATACAACCTAGAAAATCCCAAAAAAACATGAGCAAAAATACATCCTAACGGCATGAGAAAAGGAGAAGAGGAACAGGGCCATCCCACCAAAATAAAAGCAAGGTTGGCCTTCTTGGAAAATCATGATACAAGGCACTGAAAGTGGGAAAAAAATAACCCAATCTCGCCTAAAGGAAGGAACAAAAAAAATAGGGCCATCCCACCCACTACTGACATTTAAAATTTAAATTCAAAATGAAACATTCCCATTGAGGACAACCCTGGATGCAGCAGGAAGGTGCAGACTAACAACGAGGATGCAACAACACGGTTTGAAAACCAGCTAAAAAACCAGAGAAGAAACAACACCAGGCCTAGAAAATATGATGCAACAAGGATAACTATCCAGGAGCCAAAGGAGATAGAGAGAAAAATAGTGTATAGCAACAAGCCACAAGAAAAATGTGGGGAGGTCCCAGAAAACCTCAATAGAAGAAGCCATGAAGCACAAGCTACCAATAAAAAGCACAAGGTCACCCTCAAGCCAAAAAAATACAAAAATAACTCCAAATCAACCTTCAAATCCATAAATAAGCAACTTAAGAGATCTAGAAGAGGATGACAACAACATTCAACATAGAGGCTCGTCCCAAGCCACAAAAAAGCTAAAAACCCACTACCAAACCAACATTTGGAAACCCAAAGAGCAGCACCACAAGAATAAGCATGAGGTCTCCCACCAATGCCAAAAAAAAATTATGAAGAGTTGCACATGAAGCCAAACACCCAAGCCATGAAGCACTACACCAAAGACCCTCTGATCTTGAGCTCCAAATAGGACCCTACAAAAATGGTATAGAGCAGCAAGCTCCAAGGAAAATAAATCCAGAGGGAACTCAGGACTCATAGAGGAAGACAAGGAAAAAACTAGGGACAACCCAAAAAATCCCAGGGATGTCCTAGTTCACAGGAACCAAAGGAAAATCTAACCAAAGGGCATGGAAAGGGGTAGATTAGTGAATCAGGGATCTCCCAACCCAAGGAGATCATATACAACACCATCCAGCCAAGGAGGAGGGTAAATAAGTGCTAGGGAACTAAAACAAAACCCGAGGACATCCCATAAGAACCCAGGGAAATCCTAGATCACATGCACTAGCAAAAAACCCCATAAAACAACAAAGAAAGGGGCAGACAAGTGGAATAGTGATCTCCCACCCCCAAGAAGATCATCTGCAACACCAACCAACTAAGGAGGGAGGTCAAAGGAAGTGCCAAGGATCTAGGACAAGGTCATAGATCTAGGACAGAGCCAAGGATGGGATGTAGGGAAATGGTGCAGGACTTCCTAGGGAAGTCCCCTAAATTGCTCTCTAAGTTTGATTGGTACAATACCAAGGCAATTTCTCATTCCTCCAACTATTTTGTGGATACAATGGCTTCCTTGGGAGCCCTAATTCCACAAAATCCTTCAGATGATCTCACCACCATTCATGTCAAAATGCTCTCTCAATCCATAATTTTACGAGATACTTCTAAAGAAGAGGAAAGCATCCATATGGTACAAATTGAACCACACCAAGATTGGTTATCTCAAATTCAAAATCTTTTGAAACTTGCTTCCTGCCAAAACTTGATCCCATAGGGCCTTTATGATAATGTCACAACCATTCATATTAAATTCCTCTCTAAATTTGCATTACTACAAGGTGTCTCTAGATGAGCAAGATGTTCATTTGATCCAAGATGAGTCTTATCAAGACTGGTTCACGTAAATTTAAAATTTCCTAAAGTTTGGTAATCTCTCCTCAGGATTATCACATACCACATACCACATAACATACATTTTAATAAAAATTGACTAAATCTAGCTTGCTAGGAGATATATTGTATCGTTGAAGTTATGATGTTCTCCTTATTTGATGCTTAGAGCCCCAAGAATCTACTTGGACTTGGACCATTTCTCAATCTCACGATGGTACTTGTGGTGGCCATTTCAGCAACATGGCTATTGCAAAGTGCATCCTTTGAATGGGATATTATTGGCCCATAATGGAATGATATTTTTGCACTTATGTAAAAAGGTACATCAAGTGTTAGCATCATGCTAATCTATCACATGTACCTTCATAGGATTTACAATTGATACATTTTTTGTGGCCTTTTTTACAATGGGACTTGGATCTAATTGGAAAAATATTGCCCCCATATTTGAGCTGACACTTATTCATTCTAACAACCATGAAATAATTCACAAAGTGGGTAGAAGCTATTCCCCTTACCACTACGATAGGATCACGCATTGTGGAGTTCATACTGCATAATATCATATGTAGTTTCGATATTCCATAAAAAAATATCTTGGATAATGGGACACCATTTAAAAATAAGGATGTTCAAGCTTTGTGTAATAAATATTATATCCAACACAACTTTTAAACTCCTTATTATCTGTAGACTAATGGTTAGGTTGAAGCATCAAATAAAACAATTATCGACATCCTTAAGAAAACTATTAACAATCATCACAAGGATTGACATCTTCAGCTTCCTCTAGCACTTTGGGCTTATAGTATGAGCATTAGAACATCAACTGTGGCAACTCTATTTTTGCTAGTATATGGTGCTAAGGCCATTATGCCCTTGGAGCTTGAAATTCTCTTGTTGCACATATTATTACAAGAATTCATCGATGATGATGTTGTGCGATAGGCTCACCTATATCAACTCATTCTTCTTGATGAACGACGCATTAATGCTCTTGCACATTTTTTATTTATCAATATCGTATTAAGCAAGCCTATGATACAAAGTTTCATACTAGGGAATTTAGGATTGGTGATCTTGTGCTAAAGGAGAACCAACAATATTATAATATCCCTAGTCATTTGCACGACAAATTCACTACAAACTAGTTAGGCCCATTCATCATTAGATAAAATCTAGAACCAGGAACTTACCAGTTTCCACACTTGAGGGTGTTAAGGAACCTAAACCACTTAACATTCTCCACCTGCAGGTATTTTATGCATAAAAAAATATCAAAATTTACAAAAAAAACATAAAACAATTGCATACCACCATCCACCACAATTTTCATTGCACACCATTTCATATAATCATGTATTACACTTTGCATTTTATCATCATTGCATCTTCATGAATCTGGCTAGTTGCATGATTAGTTACATTGCATTAGGCATTTTGTTCGACATAGTTGCATTCATATTGCATTGAGTGTTTCATGTAGCATCATGTTTGTAGGAGAGTCACTTGTCTTGATGTAACCTCCTTTATCTTGGGCATACACCCCATTTTATTGTTCATACACATTCACACTCTCATGTTGCCTTCTCATCTAGCTTTCGACTCCCCTTCAGTAGTGGTTGTCAAGAGTTCAATTAGATATTTCAGTCATTCAACCATCCTTACTTCTTCTTTCAGATGTTGTTGCAAATCATATTGATATCTGGAAATAGAATTTTTCTTTGATCGCACTTTTATTATCTCAAATTCCCAACACATGCTCACAGTATTAATTATAATTTTGTACAAGGTAATATGACACCATATAGTAAGCCTTACCTCAAAAGTGAAAACTTTTCCTTGATCTTCCTATCACGCGCTTGGTCTAAAAAGCTAAGAATTGATAAAAGGACAAGCTCATCTCCCCTCCCCCCCCCGCAAAAAAAAAATCCCCTTGCTCCTCTAAAAAATGAGCAAGTCCTCAAAAGCAATAAAATCCCCTTGCTCTTCCACAAAATGAGCAAGTCCCAAAAAAATCCCTTTGCTCCTCCACAAAATGAGCAAAAATCCCCACAAAAGCAAAATACCAAAGAAAAAGAGCTTGAATCCCTAGAATTCTTAGTTTTTGACAACCATGGAGTGATATCCAACTCCAACAATGGGCTATAGATTCTTGATTGGCAGTGGAGTAGCCTTACGCGTGGTGACACATCTATCACATTAGCGACCTTATTTTGTACAGACCAATGTTAGCTTGTGGTTGAGCTAGCTTTTGATGGCTTGCATTCAGAGTAGTTAATTCCAACTAACTACAAAGTCAGGGTAATGAATTTCATTATGCACACATAGGGATATTGAATATCTTGGTCTTTCTATTATATTTTTCTCTTTTAGACGCTTGCAGGGTCAGTTTAGAACTTTTTATTGGTCAACTAGGGTTTTTTAGTCTTATGAAAGCCTTATTGTTCTCTTGTGACCTCTCACTGTTTGTAATTCATTATCATCATGCTTATCCATTTAATATCATTTCTCACCTAACTTTTGTGCGAGTGTAGGCCCTTGATGAAATTGTTTACATCTTGATTTGTGACTCTTATACATTTTGTAGTGCCCATACTTAGTGTAGACACCAAAATCTAGCCACTTGTCCTCCATCCATGCTTTCCCACCATTTCCACCACCAAAACATAGTCATTTGCCCTCCATCCTAGCTTTCCCACCATTTTCACCTATTATTTATATATATTTATTATATATATTTAAATAATAATATTTTATATATTATATTATATATATATTTAATAAATATATATTTATATAAATAAATCAATCCCAGCCATCCAATTTCATTTAATCTCATCCATCCATTCACCTTAATCCATGCCACACCCTAAATTTAATATCTACCCTTAGATGTGCTTTAATCTCAACCACACGATTAGTGTCGTTGAAACCCTAGCATGCCCTAGGTTAGATTATAAATAGGAGCCATTTTGATGGCTCAACCCCTAAGTCCTTGAGTTTTTTCTAAGTCCCTAAGTTCCTAAGTTTTTGAGTTCCCTGATTTCCTAAGTGCCTTAAGTCTTTAACCAAGCCTTTTGTGCCCTAATCCCATTCCATCCACCATATTCCTTGCCCCTCGCTCACCATCACCACCACCGCATCCTATGATCTCGCATGATCTGCTTCTGTAGAATCCTCCATCATTCGCTAGGTGCCTCCGGGCACTTTCTATCAACACCAAGCGCCTCTGGGTGCCTCCCTACCAGCACCGAGTGCCCACGGGCATTTTTTGTAGCTACTAGGTGCCTGTGGGCGTTTTACGTAAGCCCTTCTGAAAGCCTCCTACCTTCACGCGATGCTAGGGCACGCCTTCACCATCGACCTACAATAGATCCAGTCATCAAAGGACAATCAACAAGAAACAAGGTAAATCATTCTCTATTTTGATTAATTTCAATATCTTTATATTTGTATGCAATTTCATTTATCAATAGCTAGGGTTTTATTGATATCTGAGGGTCTCACATAGTGGAGCCCTCACAGTTATTACTAACTTCTTGCTATTGTCTTTATGTGTGTAGATCTAGAGATTCATCAACATTGGACAACTGTTTAAGCTAGAGTGGCCCGACTCAACGGATATCTGAAGCCCACTCAACTCTATTGGGAGCAAGAACGAGTTTTACAGACACCACAAGCATTGCTAGCTAGGGTTTTGGAGAACCCTAGCATTATTGTATTTATTGTATCTGAATAAACTATGTAAAACCCCTATTTGGGGTCACATTTGATTGTACTTAGATCCCCCAACAATAATAATATCAGATCTATTTCATTGTGCAATTTCTTGTGTTATGTGGTTTATTCATTTTTAGTTAGTTGTATCTGGTGTTTCATTTTTGTCTTCACAAATGGCGATCATGGTGGGACCCCCTAAGGGTTTCATTTTTTGATTTATCTTGAATTCTAACTTGTTGTTTGATGTCCTATTTTGCAGATTTTCAGAAGCGTAAATCACGCGTCTTTCATTGGATCTAGGGTTTTTGAAAGTTTATAGAAGTTGCAAAAAGAGCATGAAACACCCAATAGTGCTCGAAGGTCATTCAAAAATACCCAGAGGCATTTGGAGGTCATCCAAAAATGCCTAGGTGCATTTCAAGAACACCCAAGTGTATTTTATGATGATTTGGAGCAAATACGTAGGTTGTCTAGTAAGTCTGCTATCTAAAACCTAAGTCTCTATTTTATGTATTTTGGGTTATCTGCTATATTTTTTAGATTCTAAGCTTAAAATGAACCATCATTAAGTAATCTGGAAATGAACTCATTCTAGTTTGCATTTTTAGGTTTGCATCCATTCACATATTCTAATTAGGGTTTCTATTTTTAATGTATTCACAAATATAAAATGTTGCATTTTGTTTGCATCTGAATTGAGAAACTGCATAACATAGTATTGCATTTTAGGGTTAGAAACACTTTCTTTTGTTTATCTAAGTAGGAACACCATTAGAGTGCCAAAAGTATCCCTACTAGTTGGGTGATTCTAGGTAGAGGGGTGGATGAACCCTCCGGTTGTTATTTAGATAGGGGGTCTTAAGCGGTGTACTTCATGCCCTTTGGAGAACTTGGCATTCTCTTGTTGGCTTCTAATTTAGATCTATGAAATTAGTTGTTTCTAACATTGTTTGTACACATTAGTAAACAAAAAATTTAAAAGGAATTCACACACAACATGTTTCACTCAAAATAGTAGTGGTTGGATTTCATCACCAACCATTGCTTGAGATTTGGTGATGGTGGCATTCATCTCCATCCACCAATCTCTACCCTTAGCCACCATAGGATACCCCCGAGCAAACTTGTTGGATTTCATCACCAACAAGAATCTCGTTGCCCTATCTTCGCCATAGATTTTACCTTTGTTTCATTAAGCAAGATTAGAACATCAAAACACACAAGACTGACACATAAAATGAATACACATTAAAAGGAGATAATCAATGAACAAGGTAAGCCACATTGGTTGAAACTTAGCATTGGTTGTTTGTTTCCTTAAGAATTTTAGTTTTTGTGTTACATTTGGTATTTTAATTTGTATCTTGATTTATTTTTCTTATGGTATTAACTAGAAATCAAAAGAAAGCTATAAGTCAAGATAACTTAATGGAACCTTCATCCACCTTCCCCACCACTTTTGTGGTAGATTCCCTAAATGTGACATAGGCAGATTTATCTGCAGGTCCCTCACATTCCTTACCATCCATAGCCTTCCATATGGCCATGCCCCAAGAGGAGTCAACCTCCCCTACCATTGACAACCACATTACCCATATAGACATGGCAAGAGTAGAAGCTTTCATGAAGTCTTCTAATTATGTCTTAGAGTCTATTCCCAATTCACCTAGACAGGATTCTACTTTACAACAAGAGCCTATCTATTCCCAACCCCCATCCACCTTTACCCAGGTGTATACTAACCCTCTTTTTGAGGCATCAGTTGCACCTTCATCCCATGCATCCATTCCCCAACCTTCATGTGCTCCTAGCACCTCATATACCTCCACTTACACCAACCCCTTGTATGAGGCACAAGTCAATGCTGCTTCACAAGTTCCAGCCTCACAAGTTGCCATACCTAGTGTAACTTGTACCCAAGCCACATCTTCCATACCATCTACCTCCATACCCTTAGCCTCTGATAGAGATATTAGTGAGGCATGGGAACACCTAAAAAAATTTCTTAGACAATATCAAAATGCTCAACAACAAGTACAAGTAAACCCTAAGCCCTTACATAACTCTACTCAGACTATCCTTGTCAACCAGGGTCCATCATGGGCACCATAATCTTCTATGGTTTCTATCCCTATTCCCCCATCAAGCCATACCATTACCCATCCTATTCCCATTGGCCAACCTAGCCATAACCCCCATCCATCAACATCATTCCATAATTCCCCATATTTTCATCAACAATCCCCCATTCATCATATTCCATCCAATTCACCTAGTCATCAATACCAATCTCCTCATCATTTGATCACTCCACAACATTTCTCCATCCCACCACAAGCTCATCAGGTAATTCAGGGCTTTCACATTCCTAAGGAAGACCCTCGAATTAAGGCCATGCAGAAATAGATAGATCAATTGATGCAATTTACTCCTAGTTTTTCAAACCAAAAACCAACCTTACGCCAATTGATCAATCAACCAATTCATCCTTTGGTACCATCCCCGCCATATCCGACAGATTTTATGGTACCCAAGTTTGAAAAATTTAAGGGAACTGAGGATCCCAAAGAACATGTGAGCACCTTTGTTCATGCATGCTTTAGAATTCAAGATGATAATGCTCTCATGCTTTGAACTTTTCCTCAAACATTAGGAGGGGATGCCATAGAATGGTACAATCAATTGCCAAGCCATAGTATCTATACTTTTGAGCAATTGATTGATCAATTATTTGATCATTTCATCCTAAATGTTAAAAAGAATATCTCATTATCTGATGTCTATGCTTTAAGGCAACATGATGATGAATCTATCTATGATTTCAGAAACCGTTGGAGGGTTATCATCACTAAATTGCCATTCACCCTACCAATGGATGAGCTAATTAAGTTATTCACCAAGAGTTGTTTAAAACCTATCTCTTGGATGCTCCAACTACGAACTTATCAATCATTTGAAGAAGCTTTAGCTCAGGCTAGTGTCATTGAGGATATCAAAATCCAAGAAGGCATACTAAAGCCTAAGAAGAAAGAATGGCAAAACAAGGGCCAATACAAAAGCAACTATTTAGGCCAACAAAAATCAACACAGGCTACCCCAACCACCCAATCCAATCAAGTCAATCAAGTGGTCATGAGCCAGCCGGTAATGGCTCAACAACAACCTATGCAACAAACACCGCAACAAATTTCATATCATGTGGTCCCCTCAACAACACAAGCTCCAACAGTTCAAAACATAGTGCCAACTGTGGAAAACCATCCTCGAGTGATAGTCTATCCGACAAAATCACCAATACACCCCATTAGACGAGTCATATGCCTCTCTTTTTAGAAGGTTGTATGAGACAAATAAACTTGCTTTGCCCGAAATTAGACCGGATGATCCCACCAGACATGGTAAAAATTATCGAGAATACTTATTTTACCCTTATCATAGGTAAAACGGGTATGACATCAACAATTACCATGTGTTTAAAAATGTAGTCCAAGACCTTATTGACTTGGGGGTGATCAAGCTTGGTAATCCCCTCGCTCAACAAAACCAAAACCTTGGTATATTTCAAACACCACTTCCTCATCATGAGGAGGTGCAACCAAATGTAGAGGGAGCTAACACTAAAACTCCCCCTAACCAAGTCAATCACATTCAACAATACCAAGGGTTTGTGGGGGCCATTCATGTGGTCACTAGAGGTCAAAGGAATAACCAACAAAGGCAACCACCTCAAGCAAGTGTGTCACAACCTTCTACATTGCCACCCATCCAAGTTTCCCCTAATCCTTCATCACCTATCCATATCCCTAGTCAATCGAATCCACCAAATCCACCCATCAATCATCCACCTCGACCAATCATCTCATTGAGTAGCCGACTAACTACAAGTTTGAAAATAGCTTCCGCCAAATTGTCGATCTATGAGCTAATCCAACAATCTCCCCCACATCGTGAGGCATTAATGGATATTTTGAAATCCATCGAATTGCAATCACAAGATCCTAATGCCTTCAACAACTTTGTGGGGAGCATCCAAACATGCATGGAGCCTTCCATCACATTCTATGACTTTGAGATTAAGCCAATCTCATCGAAATCAGTAGACCCTCCATTGCATATCATGGCTCTAATTGACAAGAAGCCTTTTAAAAGAGTCCTAATTGATACTGGTTCCTCTATCAACATCATCACCACATCCGCTCTTCATCATTTGAACCTTCCTCCATCTCACATCACTAAGTCATCCTTCACCCTCAAAGCATTCAATGATGCTTTGTGTTCCATAGTTGGCACTGTTGTTTTGCCCATCGAAGTAGGGGTTAAAATATTGCACACAATGTTCCACATCTTGGAAGGATCCATGGCGTACAATGTACTCCTTGGAAGACCTTGGATGAGGGAAATGAGATGTGTCCCTTCAATACTACATCAATGTTTGAAATATGTTCATGAGGGACAAGTACATTGCATACCAATGGACGTCGAGCCATTTAAGTATTGCAATTTCATCTCAAATCCTTATGAGTCCATGCTCCCTTCCACTCATCTTTTTATTTCACCATCATCCAATCCATCCACCACTTCACCAATCTCTTCATCAAAGGATCCCATTCTTGAAGAGCTCCCTATCACCAAACCTCATCAAGCTTCCACATCCCCATCACCTTCATCATTGACTACATGCACATGTGGTCATAGTCAGTCCACATCATCAACATCATTGCCATCCACTTCATCATCATCATCCACTCAACAACCTTCCCAATCCAATCCATTGCCTTCACCTAATGTTTCATAAGTCAAATTGATGGATTGTGAGATACCTCCATTTCCACCATTTCTCGATCCATCATCTGACCATGATCCTTCCATGTCATCCCAAGTTGAGGTCCACCTCACTAATCTTGGTATTGGTGAATACATGGTCCAAGACATCACCATCACACCCCTCACCATCCCTAGTGCTAAGGATTTTGGTCACCCACGTGACCCACCTTTAGCAATAGGAGCAGTATATAACATGGGTTCAACTCCAAATAGCATAAATTTTGTATATGGGGGATTGATTCTTCATCAAGTCCAGCACCCATAGAGGAACCCAAAGAACCACAACTTGCCAATATTTCAAACATGATGGGATTCCCATCTCGATATTTCCACATTATCAATTGGCAAGGCCATGGCCTAGGATTGCATGAACATGGAGTGCATCAACCCATCGATGTTCCATATCAAGAGGTGCACGACCATTCAGGTCTAGGCTACCACCCACTTTCCACCACCTCTTCTCTTGAAAAAGCCTTCCAAAGGCTTAATCTTAATTCAGGAGAAGAAGCCCTCCATCCCGATAATTTTGATGAGGAAATCTATGAAGAATTCGAACTTATGTCGATAATTTCAGATGAATCTGAAGAAGAATCGGAGCCCATCATTCCCCATTCTGAACAAGATGAGTTTTATCTCAACATGTTCCCCATCCATGAGCCCATATTTCACTTGCTTCTTCCACAAGAGCGAGCCACCCCTACCGGTGAACCACCACCTCCATTCCATTAAGCCATTCCATAAGCCAACTTGTAACATATGTACATAAAAAAAAATAGTGGTTTTCACCACTACCAAAAAAAAAAATTAAAAAATCAATCAAAAATCAAAAACATGTTTTCTTTTTTTGCATTACATATGTAAATATACCATTTAATAAAATATGTTTTGTGTTGCTTGTTGTTGTTCAGGTCAACCAAGCCCCTAGCATCGATTCCTAGGTTCCATCCATTCCATCCAACCTTGTCCACATTGCCCATAAGTCAACATGAATCCTGTTGATTTATTCACCCCGCTCCATAATCCATACGATCCGGCTAAGCCAATTCCAATTGACATAAGCCTTATCGATATGGACCAAATTTCCTCACCTCCAACCTTTGCCGAATTTGTCTTATCTGAGGAATTATTAAGGGCTTCCACCAACTACATTCCTCCATCCCCTCCACCTTCACCTTCACCTTCACCTTTGGATCTTGAGGTTTTCTAGGAAAAATTAGATGAGGATAAGCCAGAAGAGTTTGATGACATCTTAGATGACATTCATTTTATCCCTATGCCCCATCATCTTGAGGAAGGTTCCTATTGACAATTTTGTCACATTGCATACAGGGGTAGAAAAATCAAAAATTTTGTAAAGTGTTTCCTTTTGTAAAGTATTTCTTTTTGTTGTTTTTGAAAATATTTGTAAGTTGCAGCAATTTTGGCTTTCATCGCCATCCCCCTTGTACATAGAATGAAGATGAAAGAGCTTCGCTACTGAGCAGGCTAAGGAAAAAAGCTTCGCAGGAAAAGGAAGATAGCTTCGCCAAAAGAAAGAAGTAGGGGATGAAAAGAGCTTCGCACCCGAAGCATTTCAAGCAGCTACTTCGGGCAAAAGTTTTGCGAAGCGGCATTCGAGCAGTCCAAAAGAACAGCTTCGCCGAAGAAGGAAAGTCTAGATCGCGGTCCGAGTTTGCTAAGGCGAGAAAACTACTTCGGACCCGAAGCATTTCAAGCAGCTACTTCGGGCGAAAATCTTGCGAAGCAGAAGTTGAAAGAGCGCAAACATTGAAAAGTACTTCACCAAAAAACCATCGAAGCACCCACTTCGGGCCTCCCCACCAGCGAACCATTTCTACTTCATCGAAAGTTGTCACGAAGCATCTGCTTCGGCTAGCTTTCGTGCGAAGCACTTTCACCCGAAGCGGTAGCGGCCGTAAAGAACGAAACATTTTTCGAAGGCAAGAATGCGCTTCGGCCGAAATACCCCCGAACCGTAGTTTTGAAGGAGGATCACGGTGAAGCATTTTGAAGACTCACCAATGAAGCATCCACATCGGGCAGGAAACCTCGGAAGCAGTTTTGACACGTCTCTCCAGCGAAGCAGCGAGAAATGAAGAGCCCCACCTTGAGGAGGAATACCTGCTTCGGCACTCAGCACCCCGAAGCTGTCTTGCGAAGCTCCACCATGCGAAGTGCAAACCAAGAAGGAAGATCTGCTTCGGCTCAAATCCATTGCGAAGCGGAGTTGCGAACGAAAATCTAGCGAAGCGCTTCAAGGGCACACACTCCAAGCCGGGTATTTTTTCGAGGCAATCAAGTGCCTCATAAATGCATTTTTACGTGCCCGATAAACTCGTTGCTCATTTTTGGCAATTGGAAATGAGGTATCAGTTCCTAAAGGAGAGCCCGACGAGCATGGCGGCCACTCGAGCACTGCACCCAGAGGCCAAGGACGTTCAGGCGGCTCATTAATGCATGTTTCCCGGCTGACCCGATCGTAGCTGCTAGTTTTGGTAAAATATTTGAGAGCTCAGTCACGAGAGCCGCGAAGAGCCGACTTCTCAGGTTTTCGAGGATGTACTCCTCCATTTTGTGCATTGATGGCTCAGAGGGTCGGGTCCTCTATAAAAACCCAGGCATTGTAATGTAAAAAGGGGGGGAACTTTCTGCTAAGAAAGCTGCTGTAACTTGAATCCCTGCGATTAATACTAAAGAGCTTTGAGCTTGATTTCTCTCTTGTATGCTGCCTTCTGTGTTTATTTCTTTTATCTCTTTCTTCATTTGCATACTGTAATTCTGCATTCTGGATTTAGGTGTGCGATTGGGGATGGAACCCTAAAATTTTCTCGAAGGATACATAGGAGAGGAAAACGTTGTATTAGTTCTCTTGTATGCCGCCTGTGGATCGTGTTTCTGTTATATTCACTTTGTCCTAATCATCGTAACTCTGAACTCTAAATTTTGATGAAAGGGAAGGGTAATCCTGGAACTCGTCCAGAGGATACATAGGAAGGCTAATATCATGTTCTTTTCATTTTATTCTTGGTGTTTCTTGCTGTTGTTTCAAGCTATTGGCCAGCGATCGTGCTTCTGGTTCTTTCCCACTTTAAATTATCAACATCTCTTCCCTTACCCCTTTTTATTTCTTTCTTGCACCCTTACTATTTTATCTCTTTCCTGCACCCTTATCTTAAACACCGAAGTAGTTTAGTATAGGAGCCGGCCTTTCTCCGGAGATTGGCATGAGGGGCATCTCTTCCCTTCGGCCTTTCAATGTTGGTCCAGGTCTAGGGCACGTACACTTTCCCAAATCCTTTCCTGGGCAGATTTGATGACCAACAGTTTTTGGCACGCCCGGTGGGACCCGGTCAGTCTCACCTTGTGAGTGGTAGTGAGAGTCGATGCTCGTCTCATTGCCGAAAGACTCTTAGCATCTGGCGACTCTGTTTAACCAAGAATATTTAAGTCGTAGAGACCGGTACCTAAGTCTGTGCCTTCATGCAAACAAGATGGAGAGTTAGGAATAGAGGAGAGGAAACTGAGTTCTTTGAGCTTGATATTGATGCCTTCGGGGAACGCTCTAGGTTGGTCACCCCTGAGTCACTATTACATGGAACATCCTCGCAAGAGGCTACTTTTGATGAACAAGGACTAACTTTGGATAGTACAACAGCTAGCTTTCCTCCTAATCCTCCCAACTCACCGAAGCATCCTAGTGCCTCCATTCACATTAGTCGTCCTGTTAGCAACCAAGGAGGAGCTTCGGGAATTCCTGTTTCTCAAAATCTAGGAGCAAATATGGCACAACAACAACAACAACAACAAAAATGCAGTAGTAGTAACAACAACCATCGCCTAGATTGTTCCCAGCATGGAATTCTTTGGGACCGCTAAATTTAGCGGGACAAGGGCAAGTTTCGCCTGCTGCTATGAAGAAGATCCCAACGTTCGATGGAACTGGGAAGACTGCTCTGGAGCATATCCAGGACATAGTTTCTCTGGCGGCGATTCATGACATCATAGAAGAGCGAGTTATGGTAAAGCTTCTGGTTCTATCTCTTAGAGGGAAGCTCCTCTACTGGTATAGATCTTTACCACCCGGTACTATAATGGGATGGGACCAGTTAGCCGGATAGTTGATGCGAAGCTTCAATGAGTCCGTCGATCCATCTTCTCTTCTGCATCAGTTCACAATGATCCAGAGACATCCACAAGAAGAGATCATCGATTTCAATGTTAGGTTCACTCGAACCTGGCAAAGGATACCAGTTGGACTTCGGCCAACTAACGAAGCTGCAACATACTATTTCCTTCGGGCTTTCAACCCTGATATCAATGTCATGGTAAGGTATTCAAACATTAATACCTTCCTCGAGTTATACGAGTTAGCCTAGAGAGCGAAGATGGATCTAATAGCTATGGGCAAGCTTCCCCAAAGGATGTCGATGCCCATACTTCTCGATTTCCCTCAATCCCAGTATGCGAGCGTAGCCACTTCGTAGATCTCTGCAACCCCTGCATACCCGATCTCATCTTGGAACCCGAATCCCATTGTATCACAGATTGCTACTCCACAAATCCATTTTCCTACATTCTCGATTTCATAGCCCACTATCTCTTCGGCATTCCCTGTATTTCCAGCACCACCTCAACACCCCGCCCTACCTCCAATACCAACAATGGCTCCATTGCCACCTATTCCTAAAGTCGATGATATGCAAGCCAAAATACTACAAGAAGTTCAGTCTCTGAACTCCATAGTGCAAACTCTGTCTAATGATATGACCATTATGAAGAAGAAGCAAGCGCAACAAGAGTTTCTATCGAGAAGATCTTATCCTACACCTGCGCTTACTAAAGATCAAGCGGTCCAGCAAGGGAGAGCATCGACAAGAAATGTCGTGATTGATGAAGCTCCGAGCACTTTCGATTACATACATTGGTGCTCCACGTGTAATGACCCTCATGAAGAGAATACTTGCATGCTGCACCAACATTATGTGCAAATGTTGGCGAGCAGTAGTCATGGTGGTCAAGTCAACATCATCAGGCAATTGGATCAGAACCTGGTAATTGGTGAAGAAGAGCAAGTTGCAGTCCTTACCAGAGGAGGAAAAAGGTCGATAGAGGTAGATGCTACTCAAATGGCTCCTTTAAAGGTGCATGCTCACCATGAGAAGGGACAACAACCTTCTCAGGTCCCGAGCGAAGCTCCTCAGCCTACACTAGTCAAGGAGAAGGCCCAACAGGCCCCTACAAATCCACCTCAGGTGGAAACTAAAGAACAAGCTAGAGAGAAGCTCAAGCTTCCTTCGCTGACCAAGCGACAAAGGGTCGAAGCTACGGAGCAGTATCGCACTAGGTACGAGGTGAAAAGAGAACCTGAGGTGCACAACTCCCTAGCTTACAATATTGTAGATGAGCTGAAGAAGATTTCGGCCAAGATTAGCCTATATGACGCACTGCAACTACCCGATCAAGTGGACTTGCTGCAAGAATCATTGAAGATGACCAAAGCAAGAAAAGTAGCACCACTTGCCCTAGTGCAGACCCTGTCCACATCCATTATGGGGAAGAATCGACCACCTCCATTCTACCTATCTCTACAGATGGAAGGGTATGTTGTACACAATTGTATGATTGACTTCGGGGCCACGATGATAGTCATGCCCAAAGTAGTGTGCGAAGAGATAGGGATGGAATATACGCGAAGTAGTCATGGCGTACTCCAGTTGGATGGTACTCCCATGAAGACTGTAGGAGTGATTAAAGATATACCTATTCGACTACACAAGATGCCTCAGATCATAGTTATACAAGAGGTGGTGGTCATCGACTTTGAGCCATATTTTAGTATGTGCTTGTCGAGAGAGTTTACGACGAAGCTGGGAGGATATCTATCTATGGATTACTCACACTTGGAGATTCCATTCAAAGGGAAGAAGGTGAAGATCTACAATGAGAAGCCTTCTACCTTCCTTGTACAGAAGATGTCCGAAGAAGAGAGCAACGATCCCGTGCATGCGATAGTGGAAGGGATAGAGCAAGTGGACCTGGTCGAGGAATCCCTCGCACAGTTAAGTTGTGAAGATGAGTTTTCATTGGCAGACTTTAATGCCATGATAGAAACCGAGATGGGATGTTATGCCATCACCAAGCCTGAGAAACACATCAAGTCAAAAGATAAGGTCTCTGCCCAAGGGAAATTATGGAAATTATTCTTCGATGGCGCCCGATGCAAAAATGACGTTGGGGCAGGGATTCTTTTAGTATCACCTTCTGGAGAGCAGAAGGAATATTGTTACCGATTGGTGTGGAGCTGCACCAACAATGCAGCAGAATATGAAGCATTATGCCTAGGACTCAAAAAAGCAGAAAAGTTAGGCATAAAGCATCTCCAAATCTTTGGAGACTCAGAATTGGTATGCAATCAAGTCACCAACAAGTGCACTTCAAAGAAGCACTATCTCAAGTCATACCGTAATAGAGTATGGGACTTGTTTGACCAGTTCGAATCTCTCAATCTGCAGTCTATTCCATGAGAAAAGAATCGACATGTCGATGTTCTAGCATCCATCGCAGCCAAGTACTCTCCAGCAGAAGACATGGTGCATAAGCCTAAAGCTGTGAGGATGATTTACAGGCCCTCTGTCCCAGACAGAGATCTGCATTGGCAAGTTTTTGATAGTGATGAGCAGATTGTGAATTTTATGATTCAAGAAGCAGCCACAGTTGAGAGAAGAAGCCCTGAGGATGAGGAATATGAAGGGCTAGTTCAATTGAAGAATAATCATGTTCCCAAGGGATTAATTACTCTTGAGAGCCTCTTTGATCAGAATGATCGAGCAGTTTCTCATAGGATCAAGGTTAATGCAAAGCAGTATCAAGATTTGGAACTTGAACCTAGAAAAGCAATAAAAGTTGGAACAGATTGCACTTCGGAGGAGCTAGAATAGATCCGATCTCTATGCAGAAGGTATCCCGACATCGTGGCTTGGTCTTATCAAGACCTAAAGGGATATGATCGACAACTGATCCAACATACAATTGAATTGTAGGAGGGAATCAAACCCTTCCGACAAAAGCAAAGGCCTGTCAATCCGAAGATTGAGGTCCTGATGAAAGTCGAACTCCTGAAGATGCTCGAGGCAAAGATAATTTATCCCATTAAGCATTCCTCTTGGGTAGCGAATCTAGTCCCTATTAGAAAGAAGAATGGAGATATACGACTATGCATGGACTTTCGCAACCTGAACCAGGCTTCTCTCAAAGATCACTACCCTCTCCCATAGATAGATCAGATCTTGCACTCAGTGGCTGGGGCTCAATGCTTCTCCCTACTCGATGGCTTCTCAGGATATAATCAGATCTGGGTTAGGGATGAAGACCAACATAAAACCGCATTCACGACCAAGTGGGGAACATTTGCTTACCAACGAATGCCATTCGGCCTTTCGAATGCGGGGGCCACTTTTCAGAGGGCCATGGATCTAGCTTTTGGTGAACTCTTGAATAAGGTTATTGTTATCTATTTGGATGACATGACCGTCTTCTCCCGAAGAAGGGAGGATCATCCTTTTCATCTACAATAGGTATTCAAAAAATGTCGAGAGTTTGGCATTTCAATCAATCCAAAGAAGTCCATATTCGCAGTCAGCGAAGGGAAGTTATTGGGGCATGTGATATCAGAGAAGGGTCTCATTGTAGATCCTGATAGAGCTGAGGCTCTATTGAAGCTCCCACTCCCCGTGAACAAGAAAGGACTTCAATCCTTTTTTGGCCAGATCAACTTCGTGAGGAAGTTTGTTCCAGATTTCGCCCAGGTCATCAAGCCGATGTCCAAACTTTTGAAGAAGGGCATCGAATTCATCTGGACGGAGGAAAGAAAAGAAGCATTTGAAGAGATCAAGGCCCGAATCGCTCAGGCGCCGGTCCTGACCAACCCTGACTACAATCGAGATTTCATCCTATATGCCATAGGAGAACCCGAGAGCTATGTTGCAGTCCTGACACAAAAGGGGAAGATGGCGAAGAGCGCCCCATCGCGTTTCTAAGTCAAGTGATAAACCCCCATGAAGAAAAATACAATTTCATAGAAAGGCAGGTGCATGCAGTAATGAAGTCTCTTAGGAAATTCAAGCAATTCATTTCCCAAAGTCGGGTTACAGTCTTTGTCATTCACCCCGATGTGCGCAACTTCATTATCCAAGGAGAATTGGGTAGCAAAAGAGCCGGTTGGGTCAGCAAGATACAAGAGTTCGACATCGAGATTAGGCCCACAAAATTGGTTCACGGTCGCGCATTGTGTCAAGAACTAGCGAAGAGCGTAGCGGCCGAAGTGACAGCTTGTCAGTGGGATGACTCGCCAACAGAAGGATGCTTCACAAACCAAGAAGAGGATGAGAAGGACTGGGTCGGTGAGATAGTTGAATATTTCAACACCGATAGATGTCCTTCACATCTAAATGCTTCACAGCGGAGGCATTTCAGGATGCGGTCCCTCCGATACACGCTGCGCCCCGAAGGCCTATTTTTCAGAAACATTGATGGCGTTCTCCTCAGGTGCATAAAGGAAGATGATAAGAAGAGAGTCCTAGGAGAATTTCATTCAGGGTTGTCTAGAGGTCACTTCGTAGGAAGAGCAACGACATTGAAGATAATCAAAGCTGGTTATTATTGGCCTACACTCTTCGTCGATGCCTTTGCGGTCTGTCATCGATGTGAGCAATGTCAGAAGTTCATCGACCGAAGCAGAAGTGCTCCTATGCCTCTCCGATCGATACAAGTAGAAACGCCCTTTCAACAATGGGGGTTGGATTTCATAGGGGTTATATCATCGAACTCTTCCGTCGGGCATAAGTTCATCCTGACCGCAATCGACTACTTCACCAGATGGGCCGAAGCAGTACCCACGAAGCATGTTGATCAGGAGACCGTCATCGCCTTCCTAGAGGGATTGATCACCCGGTTCGGCATCCCAGAAGCAATTGTTATGGACAATGGTCTCGGTTTTTAGGTGCCAAAATCAATGAGTTCCTCTACAAATATGGGATATATCATAAAGTCTCCTCTAATTACTATCCATAGGGTAACGGATTGGTAGAATCTACCAACAAGACTCTGTTAAGGGTGCTAAGAAAGCTCATGGAGGATAACAAAAGAACTTGGCACCTCCTTCTAGATCGAGCCTTGTGGGCCGATCGAATTTCTATCAAGAAGTCAATCAAGACATCACCTTACGCCCTGGTGTATGGCAAGGAGGCCATCCTACCAACTCATGTAGAGATCCTTGCATTGCAACTGTTGGATGATGAAGAGGAAGTTAATCCTATGGAAAATAGGCTGGCTCAACTACTGCAGCTAGAGGAAGATCATGAGAAGGCTTACCAGAGCTTCGCTAAGCATGCTCAGATCACCCGAGACTGGTTCAAGAAGAAGTCCTCCGACCGCACTTTCAAAGTGGGAGATCTAGTATGGAAGTGGGATTCTTGGAAGGCCAAGCCTGGGAATCATGACAAATTGGACGCTTTCTGGGATGGACCGTTCGAAATTGTGAAGGTAAATTCAGCCAACTCTTTCATCCTCAAGGATGTCGATGGTCAGATCTTGCCGATCTCTGTCAATGGTCTTCATTTGAAGACTTTTCATCATTAAAAAAAAAAAAAATGTTCAAATTTTACTTTTGTATGTAGTTTCATTTTTGTATATATCCCTCTTCCAAGATCTCCGAGAGGTTAAAACAACTCTCCTGAGACTTAGGAATCTCCTTCGGGAAGTTTTGGTGCGAAGCAACTGATGCGAGATGCTTCGCAGCGAAGCACTTTGGCTTCGAAAAGGTCCTCAAAAAATTGAAGGAGTCATCAAAAGAAATGAAGGCTTAAGAAATGCTTCGCAAAAGAAGTTTGAGCGAAGCAGTTTTCGAAGAAAGTCTAGCGAAGCATTTTTCAAAGAAAACGAGCTTCGGGAGGGTTAACCTTCCGTAAAGCAAGAAGTGACACATCGAGGGAAAACTACTTCAGGCCTACAGCATAAAAAATAAGCTCGCATCGAAGGTTCGTTGCGAAGCATCTTCAACACTGATTTTAACTTTGCAAACCCAACAAACGCGTGAGGTGGGAGCATTTAAAATGTGCCTAGAGGGACGTGCCAATGACAACCTAGGGAAATGTTCAGAGCAAGTGATTTTAATGCAAAGGTGGTGGGGCACATCCCGAGAGGATTCGGTTATGAGAAAAGCTCACTCCTAGGTACGAGGTGGCAGAAGGTTAAGTTTTCGATGTCGAGCATAATCATCGAAGCACATGGGTCCGCGTACAACATCGCCGTAAAGCCAATCAAAAGTTACGGCAACCTTCCCCGTCCGAGTTGTAAATTTAATTATGGTAGGTGCCATAAATTAAGGTAGTTGCCTTTTAAGGCTATAAAACGTGAGGCTTAGTGGTGAGAGGGGTGTTCACCAACTATTAATGCAAATATTGAGAGCTCCCGTTGATAGCCTGCATTCCTCTGCCCTTTGCATCGAAGTCCTTCGCATCGAAGTCTTCTGCATCGTGAACTCTGCTGCCATGAATATTCACAATGGGAAAGAAGAACTCTAAGGAGAAGGGGAAGGAGCCTGAGGTAGCAGCCCCGAAGAAGGGCAAAGAAGAGCAAAAACATAGACCTAAGAAGGTCAATCTCAACCCCCACCCAAAAAAGTAGTCGGTGGAGGAAGGAGAGGATTCTGAAGAAGAACAACTTGAAGAACCACCAATTGATGGGTGGGAGAAAATTTGGGACACTGAACTCTCAAAGAGTGTGGCCGAGCTCCGACACACTATCGAGTTTATGACAAGCAGACTCTCCCCGGAGAACAAGAGGGCTGCCGCATATTATTCTCAGATTTACTGGTATCTGACCCTGCCCGCTCACCATTGTCCCGAGTTAATCTGTGCCATCACGCAGAACTACCAGCCCTCCTCCAGGCAAGTGTTGGACGCCATGGGCCATAAATTGTTTTCAATTTTAAAAGAAGATGTGCAAGCAGCCTTCGCGTCGTAGCAAGGGCCGCCTAAGGGCTATTCCGTTCGCAATGTCATCCTGAGCGAACAAATGGAGAGGTTCACTACCTCCACCTATATTTTGAAATTTCTAAGAGAGAACCTCAAGAATGGGCTCCCTTCAGGCAAGCTGCCCCAGATGCCCCTCCCCCTGATAGATTTCAAGAGCATGGACATCTTCTCCATCATTGCATGGGTAGCGGGTCTGTCGACCGATGCTTCGGTGCACCCCTGGCAGGTGTCTTTGGCCGAATGTATTTCAAGAGGGGAATTTTATGCCCCTGATGCTTCAAGGCCGAACACCAACCTAATCTTCTTCGATTGGGCAGAATGGGTGGCTCGAACCTTGCACACACGACTTACCAACATGAAGAATTCTGGGATGGGCCAGTACTTCGCACCCTGCTCTTTCCTTGTTTGGTTGTTTTTCTACCATGTACATAAGAATTTTCCCCATATTGCTATTTCTTCGAGCGACAAGGATGGAAATCCTCTGCCTGTGTACTAGTGGACTCCCCTCCTATTGAGGACGGAGTCTTATTATTCTTTTAATCAACAATTCTTGGGACCTGCTATTCATTTGTTGAAGGGTTCTTGCCCTCGGGTGCCCCTCAGTTAAGAGACAAAGTGGTAATGGAGAAGAAGGGAGACATCTTTCAATTGATGCAAGGACTTGTGATTCACCTATTCGGCTTCATGGGGAAGCCCTTCCTGCTGCTTGTCTACCCCTCTGAGTACCAGTTCGCATTAGAGGTCGCTCGGTAGAGCGACGCAACAAATGTCATCTATGACCACGATCGAAAATGGGCACACACTTGCGACTTCCCCTTCAAAATGGGGGTAATTGAAGTGTTTGCCCTAAAGCAACATGTATTCCTGGAGGAGAAGCTTGCCAACTTTGGTCTGCTCTAGATTCCTCAAAGGTGGCTCTACGATCCCTTGGGAGTGATGAGGGACCACCTCAGATTCAAGAATTTTCATGTCTGCCCCCACCCAAAAATCGTGGAGCAAAGAAATAATCCCAATGGGAAGGATCTGGAGTGGCATTTAGAAAGGATGAAGACCTTGCCTCCCTGGCATGAGTTCTACCCTATGGAAGTTGAGTTTGATCCTGTTCAACATCCTTTCCCAACCCCAGACTCCACTTTTTGGAGGAATATGAAAGACGATCTGAGGGAGGAATTGAAAGATTGGGGCGTAGAACAATTAAAAGAATGGTGGAAAATGAGAGTTCATCGACAAAATATGAAATCATATGGACTCTTGGAGATGGATAAGGACTTCACGGTTGTTTACGAAGCCAATGCTGGGACTTGGAAGCCCACCTCCTTCATCGACTTCATTCCCCCAAGTGTCCCAGGTTCGGGCGAAAGCCCAAGGAGAGATGATGATGCTTCGAAAGTGGAAGAAGAGGAAGAGGCCGAAGCTACACCACAAGAACTACCTCAGGAGCTGTGGAAAGCCATGACACAAGTGCCATGGGGTCGACGCAATCATCAGAGAAGAAGAAAAGAAAGAGGCAGGAGCAAGCTCAAGTGCCTCCGACCCACCCGAAGCGACCCCGCACGAAGCTCCCAAGTGTCTCTGTCGGACAACCTGCGACCGGCCCAACCGAAGCAAATATCGAAGGGACGACGTCACCAAGAGCTGAAGCAACCCCGGACGTGGATGTCATCGATGTGGAGGAACTCCTCCAACAAGAAGGGGTCCCCGAAGAAGAAGTCGTAGAGGTCACAAGTACCGAAGTTCAAAAGGAGCAAGAGCCGATCACACAGGAAGTCACTACTACTGCTCTGCCAGGTGGGCACGAAGGTACGCACTCTCCACCCTTTGCCCTGGTTTCTCAAGGCATGTCCACCATGGTCCCGACCGTGAGTCCCCAATAGTCTCTCTCTCCCCCACAAGGTCAATCACCCTCTCGCGTGTTGCCCCTCGCCACCTCAAGTTTGTCTCATGATCCCGTTAGCCCCACTCCATTCGAGTCATCTGGCCGAGACAAGTCTGTTGATACTACTTCACCTGCCCATGCCACCATTCCCTTGGTTCTCAGTCAGGGCGAAGATAGTACCCCAATGTCGAACCCCATTCCTTGTTCCCCTGTTACACACGACATCGTTCCTTTCATCGAAGCTCCCATCACACCCATCGTCGAACCTACTGGTGAGGCATCCCCCATTCATTCTTTATATTTGTTCACCCCTTTGGCTGGAGATCCAGCCTCATTTGAATTAGAGTTGTCCATGATTAAAGAATGCCCTCTAGCTGAGAAGCTACTCCAAGCCCGACAGAACACAGAAAAGATGTTGAAGGAGGCGAGGAAAAAGAGAGGGCGCTCTCTGGCCGAAGTAGAAAAATGCGCCATTTTTGACTTGAAGGGCGAAAAGTTACATAAGGTGAAAAAGGTCCCTAAGGTCCAGAAACCTCTGGATGAGATGACTCCAATAGATTATGATTATCAGGAGAAGACTAAGGACCTGGAGCACCTAAATGTAGATAATGAATCTGCATCCATGCATGTAAGAATTGAAACTTTTTGCGCACATGCAAACATTGCCAATCAGCACAGATTTGAAGCAGAGAGCGCCAACATCAAGTTGGAAGAGGAGCTAGCCAGGATCCGCTCCAAGCTGGAGGACTCGAAAAAGCAGTGTGAGCAGATGAAGAAGGAAGTAGTCACCCTGAAACAACAAGTAAGACAACTGCAGAGTGCAACTAAAACCCAGAGCCAGATACAGGCCGAAGCTGATCTGAAGGCCAAAGAATTTGAAAGCAAAATCTTGGAGATGCAGCAGTAGTTGTACGAGAAAGAAAGTCTGGAGCTGTTTGATAGGGGCCGAATAAAAGAAATTCACTCACACTTGCTCAAGAACTTCAGATCTCGGGCCTCCAGTGCCCTGTCAATTTTGACCTACATTATCGAAGCCCAGTATGCCGCTGCTCAGGAAGGGCCAATAGTAGATGAGGTCATCCAAAAAATCAGAAGGTGACTCAAACTGGCTTTTGAGGTCCAAAGTGTCAAATATCAGGACCTGTAGGTCGCTGCGATGAGCCGAACCACCAGAGATTGGTCTACAGCTCAAGCCACGGTCCATGCTTTCTTCTCCAAGGTGAGGAAAGCACAGAAGGCGAAGGACCTCCTGGATGTATTTGAGCACGAGCAGCGCACATCACTGGGCTACTTCCAAGATCTCTCTTCCTTAGGTTTCCCAAGTTTCACGGATGAGGATGGGAACCTTTTGACTAAGGAAGAGCTCAAGCCAGCTTGGCTACATTTTGAAGGCGATGTCTCAGAGATAGATGGCTGGGAAGAGCCAATTACAGAAGGACAAGTCACAGATTTCATTCTGAGACATTGCAAGATCACGGCCTGCCTCAATGATCTAAGCACAAGAGCCAAGCATGCCGACATAGGGCAAATAGATCGGTTCCATGTTTTGGTAAAAGCGCTACAAGACCGAGAGCCTTTCTCGAAAGGTGCCTGGGCTCACGTTCGCCGAACCATGGAACGCATCCGCGATCACCTTCTCCCATCGCCGCAATAGGAAGCCTCGCCAGAGGAGGAAGAAGAAGAAGGAGAGGAAGAAGAAGAAGAAGAAGTCATGGAAGCACCCTCGAAAGGAGAAAAGGAGAAGGGTCTGGAGGTAACTCTGGCCCAACGGATCAAAGCTGAGGGTTCTTCCACCGAGACGAGCTCGTTGCCCCACGAGCCACCAAGAATGTTGACAATTTTGTCACATTGCATACAGGGGTAGAAAAATCAAAATTTTTGTAAAGTGTTTCCTTTTGTAAAGTATTTCTTTTTGTTGTTTTTGAAAATATTTGTAAGTTGCAGCAATTTTGGCTTTCATCGCCATCCCCCTTGTACATAGAATGAAGATGAAAGAGCTTCGCTACTGAGCAAGCTAAGGAAAAAGGCTTCGTAGGAAAAGGAAGATAGCTTCACCAAAAGAAAGAAGTAGAGGATGAAAAGAGCTTCGCACCCGAAGCATTTCAAGCAGCTACTTCGGGAGAAAGTTTTGCGAAGCGGCATTCGAGCAGTCCAAAAGAACAGCTTCATCGAAGAAGGAAAGTCTAGATCACGGTCCGAGTTTGCTAAGGCGAGAAAACTACTTCGGACCCGAAGCATTTCAAGCAGCTACTTCGGGCAAAAATCTTGCGAAGCAGAAGTTGAAAGAGCGCAAACATTGAAAAGTACTTCACCAAAAACCGTCGAAGCACCCACTTCGGGCCTCCCCACCAGCGAACCATTTCTACTTCATCGAAAGTTGTCGCGAAGCATCTGCTTCGGCTAGCTTTCGTGCGAAGCACTTTCACCCGAAGCGGTAGCGGCCGTAAAGAACGAAACATTTTTTGAAGGCAAGAATGCGCTTCGGCCGAAATTCCTCGAACCATAGTTTTGAGGGAGGATCACGGTGAAGCATTTTGAAGACTCACCAAGAAGCATCCACTGGGAGAACTGAAGCTTTTGACACGTCTCTCCAGTGAAGCAACGAGAAATGAAGAGCCCCACCTTGAGGAGGAATACCTGCTTCGACACTCAGCACCCTCGAAGCTGTCTTGCGAAGCTCCACCATGCGAAGTGCAAACCAAGAAGGAAGATCTGCTTCGGCTCAAATCCATTGCGAAGCGGAGTTGCGAACGAAAATCTAGCGAAGCGCTTCAAGGGCACACACTCCAAGCCGGGTATTTTTTCGAGGCAATCAAGTGCCTCATAAATGCATTTTTACGTGCCCGATAAACTCGTTGCTCATTTTTGGCAATTGGAAATGAGGTATCAGTTCCTAAAGGAGAGCCCGACGAGCATGGCGGCCACTCGAGCACTGCACCCAGAGGCCAAGGACGTTCAGGCGGCTCATTAATGCATGTTTCCCTAGTTGACCCGATCGCAGCTGCTAGTTTTGGTAAAATATTTGAGAGCTCAGTCACGAGAGCTGCGAGGGCCGACTTCTTAGGTTTTGAGGATGTACTCCTCCATTTTGTGCATTGATGGCTCAGAGGGTCGGGTCCTCTATAAAAACCCAGGCATTGTAATGAAAAAAGGGGGGAACTTTCTGCTAAGAAAGTTGTTGTAACTTGAATCCCTGCGATTAATACTAAAGAGCTTTGAGCTTAATTTCTCTCTTGTATGCTGCCTTCTGTGTTTATTTCTTTTATCTCTTTCTTCATTTGCATACTGTAATTCTGCATTCTGGATTTAGGTGTGCGATTGGGGATGAAACCCTAAAATTTTCCCGAAGGATACATAGGAGAGGAAAACGTTGTATTAGTTTTCTTGTATGTCGCCTGTGGATCGTGTTTCTATTATATTCACTTTGTCCTAATCGTCGTAACTCTGAACTCTGAATTTTGATGAAAGGGGAGGGTAATCCTGGAACTCGTCCAGAGGATACATAGGAAGGCTAATATCATGTTCTTTTCATTTTATTCTTGGTGTTTCTTGCTGTTGTTTCAAGCTATTGGCCAGTGATCGTGCTTCTGGTTCTTTCCCACTTTAAATTATCAACATCTCTTCCCTTACCCCTTTTTATTTCTTTCTTGCACCCTTACTCTGTTTATTTCTTTCCTGCACCCTTACTATTTTATCTCTTTCCTGCACCCTTATCTTAAACACCGAAGTAGTTTAGTATAGGAGCCGACCTTTCTCCGGAGATTGGCATGAGGGGCATCTCTTCCCTTCGGCCTTTCAATGTTGGTCCAGGTCTAGGGCGCGTACACTTTCCCAAAATCCTTTCCTGGGCAGATTTGATGACCAACAGTTTCCACATGTCTATTGAAGATACTATCGATGTGGACCTTAGTTCAGACAAAGACAATCCCAAAATTGTCTAGCTTGGCAAAATTTTATCACTCGATGAACAAGAGCAATTAATTGCTCTCCTCAAGAGGAAAAAGGGGTATATTTGCATGGTCTTATAAGGACATGCTCCCACTTGACCCTAGTTTGGTTATCCACAATCTCACCTTACAACCTAATGTTAAGTCGATTAAACAAAAACTTAGGATAATGCATCCTACTGTGGTCCCTCTTGGTAAAAATAGAGCTTCAAAAACTCTTAGATGTGAACTTCATAGTTCCTATCGACTATCCTAAGTGGCTTTCAAACATGGTACCCATTCGTAAGCCTAATGGGGTGATACGCGTATGCACTGACTTTTGAGATCTTAACAAAGCGTGTCCTAAGGATGACTTCCCTCTTCCAAACATTGATACTCTTGTCGATACCTGTGCTGGCCATGAAATGCTTTCACTCATGGATGGTTTTTTAGGATACAACCAAATTCGAATAAATCCTGATGACCAACACAAAACAACATTCACTACACCTTGGGGAACTTTTTGTTACAAGGTGATGCCCTTTGGCCTCAAAAATGCAGGTGCCACTTATCAACGTGCCATGACATACATTTTCCATGATTACATGCATAAGATTATCGAAGACTATGTGGATGATCTCTTGGCTAAATCTAAAACTCGACAAGAACATATTGGTGTATTGGAGAAAGTTTTTGATCGACTCCTAGAGCATAATGTAAGGTTGAATCCCAAGAAATGTGTCTTTGGTGTTACCTCGAGAAAACTTCTAGGATTCATTATCTCCAAAAGAGGTATTGAGGTGGACCCTAACAAGGTCAAGGCTATCATGGAGATGCCTCCCCCAACTAATTTAAAGGAATTGTGTAGTTTACAAGGAAATATTCAATCAATCTATCGTTTTATTGCATAACTTTCTGATAAATGTAGGTCATTCAATCACCTACTACAAAAGGGGGTGCCATTCTCTTGGATAGATGAATGTCAAAAAGCCTTTGATGACATTAAGCAATACCTAGCTTCTTTACTAGTCTTAGCTCCTCCTCATTCGGGGGTCCCATTTTATCTTTATATCTTAGCAATGGACTTTGCCTTAGGGACAATGCTTGCACAAAAGAATGAACAAAATTGAGAGCAAGTTGTCTACTACATTAGTTGAACATTGGTAAGCTATGAAACTAAATACGCTTATGTAGAAAAATTGTGCTTAGCAGTGGTTTTTACCACTAAGAAACTTTGACATTACATGCTTAGCCACACAACTTATGTCATAGCTAGAGAAAATCCTCTACATTACATGATGTCCCACACTTACAATAACACCCGCACCGCTAAATGGATAATGCTCCTCACTGAATTCAACTTGGAATTCATTAGCCAAAAATCCATTAAAGGTCAGGTAATAGTCGATCAACTTGCGAAAGCTCCACTACCTAGTGATCATCCTTTGATTATTGAGCTCCCAGATGATTCGGTATTTGCTATCACTGAGCAAGAAGAAGATGTCATTCTGGAGGAAGATGTCGATATCACATTATTCTTTGATGGCTCTAAGTGCATGAAAGGTCAAGGTGTCAGAGTCATATTTCACACACCACAGGGGGTACCTATCCCCTTGTCATTCAAACTAGACTTCCAATGCACAAAAAACACTGCAGAGTATGAAGCCTTAATCTTAGGTCTTCAATCAGCTATAGCTATGAGCATTAAGTGTATTAGGATATTTGGTGATTCTCAACTTGTCGTCAAGCAAATCAATGGAGAATACCAATGCAAAGAACCTACCATTAAGCTTTATCATGAAGTAGCAATGAAGTTGCTCTCTAAGTTTGATTGGTATGAAATCAATAGCTTGCCACGTTCGACTAATAGATTTGTAGATGCGATGGCCTCCCTTGGATCATTGATTCCAAAAGACTCCTTTGGAGAGGTACAACCCCTTATCATTTCAATGGTCTCTAAATCTACAATTTCTTGTGCTGAGTCAAAATATGAAAAGGATGTTTGCTTTATCCAATCGGATTCATATGAGCCTTGGTCGAGCCAAATAGTAGCCTTTCTCAAGTTTGGAACACTCCCATATGATATGTCTCAAACTGCCAAATACACTTTCAAGCAAAAGGTAGCTCGTTTCATTCTCTTGGGGGACGTGTTGTATAAACATGGTTATGATGGAGTCCTCCTTCATTGTCTCGAGGCTAGTGAGGCTCAAAGAGCCATAGTTGAAGCCCATGATGGTACTTGTGGTGGTCATTTTAGTGGAATGGCCATTGCAAAGCGTATTTTATGCATGGGTTATTATTGGCCCACAATGGAACGTGATTGTTGCACATATGTTAAACATTGCAAAAAGTGTCAAGAACATGCTAATTTAACTCATGTACCATCACAAGCCTTACAGCCTATTCAAAGCCTTTGGCCCTTTTCACAATGGGGCCTAGATCTAATTGGCAAAATTTCACCTCCTTCCTCGGGACAACATACTTTCATCATCACAACCATTGAATACTTCACAAAGTGGGTTGAGGCAATTCCTCTAACCAGCATGACAGGACCTAGAATTGTGGAGTTTATACTCCATCATATCATTTGTCATTTTGGTATCCCCTCAAAAATCATTTTAGACAATGGCAAGTCTTTCAAGAACAAGGATGTTCGAGCACTTTGCGAGAAATATAACATTCAACATAGTTTCTCGACTCCTTATTACCCACAAGCAAATGGACAAGCTGAAGCTTCCAATAAGACCTTAATTGCTATTCTCAAGAAACTTGTCAAAGAAAATCATAGAGATTGGCATACACAAATTCCCTTGGCATTATGGGCTTATCGAACAAGCATCCACACGCCTACAGGGGCAACACCATTTTCATTGGTCTATGGAGCCGAAGCAATCATGCCTCTTGAGCTCGAGATCCCTTCCTTGCAAATTTCTTTGCAGGAATTCATAGATGACGATACTGCTAGACAAGCACGTCTTGACCAACTCACACTTCTTGATGAGAGGTGAGTCAATGCTTTAGAGCATTTACGAGTTTATCAAGACCACCTCAAACGTGCTTACAACGCCAAAGTTCATCTACATGAATTCCAAGTAGGAGATCTTGTCCTTAAATAGAATCAACAAAACACCAATGCATTACCGCATCTTCATGATAAATTCATGGCTAATTGGTTAGGTCCATACATCGTTACACAAAGAGTGGGTAATGGTACTTATAGACTTGCCAGTCTAGAGGGAGAGGAAGAATCCAAACCACTTAATGTTATACACTTGAGAGCATTCTATGCATGATTTGATTACTATATATGTATATATATACATGGCTAATACACAAAAACATTTGCATACACTTCATTCATAACATTGCATTTCACTTGCATTCACATTCCAAAAACAATGCATTCACCATTTCATATTGCATTTCACATTTCATAAATTGCATGTCATACATTGCATTCACATCCACATTTCACATTTCATATAGGGATCATTTATTAAGTTCAAGGTCTTAATTGGTCCAACAAAAGTCATGTTGCCTTAATCAGGGGCACCTTCACAATGTCATCCACACAATTCCACTAAGTCAAATTGCCATTAGCACAAGCCACATTCACAAGTCCTAGGTGTTTTCGGTCACTCAGCCACTCCTAGTGTTTTAAGCAACCTCCAAAATACATGTCGAGTTCTTTTTAGGACCATTGCACATATTACACTAAGAAAATCTTGAGTTTTGGGAATTGACTCCAAAACATTCTTGAACCAAACACAATTTTCACATCTTAAAAACATCTTGTGTCAAAGAGGGATAACACCATACTTGGTATGAACCTTGAAGTGAAAAGGGTCATCCTTGCTAGTCCCATCATGCAACATAGTCCATAAAAATAGTGGTTCTCACCACTACCACAATTCCAAAAATAAAAGAAAGAGTAGGGAAAAATCCCTAACAAAAAACTCTAAATATTTTACATCACACACCACTGATCAATTGGGTTGTAAGGATCATACTACATTTCCAGTCAGATGGTTAGGTAGTCATCCCCAAAACTTAAGAGATCAAAAACAAAAGTCATGGACTATGGAGTTAGCCTCCACCGGAGCTATAGATGCTTGACTAGCAATGGAGTACGCTCATGCGTGGTGACATGTCTCTTTTAAAAGAGACCTCTGACCGCTCATACGGACAAGCTAGCTTCTTGGTTTCAACCATAATAGGTTTACCCAATTTACTCAAGATGAGTTAATGAACTCACTTGCACACACATTGGTTCTTGATTGTCTAGGGTCATTACCATGCTCTTGATTCGGTAAATGAATTCACTGCACACACATTTGGTCCTAGAAGGATTAGGCAGTTTTAGTGGGTTTGTTTGATGCCACTAGGATGTTTGAGTCTCTGCAAAATAGGTAGTCTTCCATATCAACATCCATATCTTCTTCCATATCAACATCCATATCTTCTTCCATATCAACATCCATATCTTCTTCCATGTCAACATCCATGTCAGTTCATAAGTCATTCATCCCATATGCCACCAAGTTTGGTGCCCCTGATTAAACAATAATGCTAACAAAATGGCCAAGAAAAGATCTAAACTATAAATGATCATTAGCACATGCCATATTGCATTAATCATCCATATATTCCATCTTGCATTAATCATCCATAACATATCATATGCATTAATCATAAACATAAACATGCATTCCACAAAAACATTCACACAAAAACATATACACAAAAGGTATAAGACATATATATATATATATATATATATATATATATGATATACAATGAATGCCCAAAGGCTACATACAATGGAGCACCAAGGCTCATATACAAAAGTGCATCTAAGCACTAGCTACATCCTCCAAGAAGACCCATGTGACCTAGCAGGAGCCTCGACCTAGAAGGAGCCCTAGACCTAGAGCTATGCCTAGACTCGCTATGCCTCGTACCCCCAAACATAGATGAGGTTGGAGGATCAGGAAGTGGAATATGATGTTCCATCAACCTATCCTCCAATGCCTTGATATATCTATGCTAGATCGAAGGTGTGCTATATCGATATTATGTCGATGCTCTCTCTCTGCTAGCTCTGCCTGGAGCCTCATGATCCTTGCATCCCGCTCTACCACCTGCTACTCCAACTATGCCCAATCCTCCTCACTCCAACCTAGGGGTACATCTAGAACCTCCTCTACATCCTCCCCATCTCCTCCATCTCCCCCAATCTTGGGAGCTTATTGCACTACACCCTTCGCCTTCTACCTCCGACTATCAGATCGAAGGCATCACTACCACTTGGGGACCTCTTGGGTCCCCTCATCCTGGGTCTCCTAGGTACCCTCATCCCTAGCCTCTCCACCTCCATCCTCATCAATCACTCCTCGAGGTGGTACCCATGGTGGCTGAGCCATGAACCATGCATCATACTCTATAGTCATCCCCACATCCTCCACATCTAGGAGATCCATCTCCTCATCATCCTCCAAGACCACCCTCCATGGCTCCATGCAAGGTAGCCCGATCTCCTCTTGATGTCTCCTATACCACACTAGCTCATCAAGGACATCCTACCTCAACCTAAACTGATGGAGCACTCATGAAAACTAGAAGTACTCCACCTCACTCCTATGCCTCCCAACCACCCACCTACCCTACCACACCCATCATAGATGCTCTCCATCCCTGGTCCACTGGGCACCCAACCATGGCCTCCACACCACTTGGGTGGATGTCAATCTAGCCCATAGCTCCCTGTACCATTGACTCATCCTCACTGGATGACTCAACTGCACCTCCTCAGCCAATGCCCATCACCTAGCATAGGGTTGCTCCCTACCAAACTCCTCCATAGGCAGGCCCTTCAATCGAGCAACCCTAAAATGCTCCCATCCCCAACATTACAGCAATAAGCTGCACCCCAATCCCTTTTACCCTCACCTCGTCACCTCATATAACTCTCGGTATACCTACACCAGTAAGGTGGGAGCCCATGCATACACCTATCTCTTAGTGAGCATATCACTCACTACCCCTATCAGGTTCCAAGGGAACCTACACCCGATACTATTCAGGGCCACAATGTTGGCCAACATGAACATCACCAAAGCCTGGAGGGGGTCCAACTCCTTGTCCACATACATGGAAAAATAAGGTATGCCCCCACTCTCCACCTTCACCCCCTACCATGCATCCCCAAACATCCTCATCATCTCTATCTTTGGTTGAGCCCAACCTCAACCCGGATCCCCTCCATCGGTACCTTGAGGATGCGATATACATCCTCCAAGGTAACTATCACCTCACCTATGGGGAGCTGAAATGTCCCCCTGTCTACATCCCACCTCTCTACCAAGGTAGAGAGGTACCCCTCATCAGCCCTCACCACATCTAGTCGGGCTACCTCCGCTAGCCCCACCTCCCCCAACAACTCCAACTCCTCCTCCGTAATCACCTTCCTCATCTCGGGGATGTAAGGTGAAAACTGGTGTCGAGCCTCCAAAACTCTAAGCTATAGCACAACACAAAATATTTGTTAATAATTTGCAAAAAAAATTTTGCACAATACAAAAAGCATAATGTTACCTCAACAACTTGTGCCCCATCCGTAACCCTAGCCCCCACACTAGCTCCCTCCTCTGCCATAGCTTCCATGCTCCAAATGCCTCACCTCACTTCACTCCTCACTTCCCCTTCACTCCTCAGATATAGCTTCTCAAACTCCCAAATGCACAAATGAGCTTCAATCTCACCCAACAAGCTATTTATAGCTGCTTCAGGCACTTTGAGGTGCCCATGGGCGTTTCCTGGCGCATTGAAGCACCCATGGGCATTTTTGCAGACAGAAAGCACCCATGAGCATTTCGTGTCAACATTGAAAAAAGATAAACTTACACAAAATAGTAGCTTCCCCTAACCAAATCACTCCAAATTTCATCCATCCATACATTTCATCATTTTATCAAGTTTTGTGAAGATTCCAATTAATTTGGATACATAATCTTCATTTGCGACCACATATTGCAAATTCACCAAACAAGTTACAAAAGCACCTCAAAAGGGTCCAAATATTCACAAAATGATGATTATCATCATTCATACATCATCTTCACTTCATTTCACATCATCATTTGCATATTTGCCCAAGTTCATATACAAATTCAAGTGAACCTCGTATCTAGTGAGTTATTCTATATACTTGGTGATTGCAATGATTTGCATCCATGCAATTCGGTAAGATGAATAGCTTACCATAAGGACACTTGTCCATGATCATCATCACTTATCTCCTTGCTCAAGATCACAATCATATTTGATACTTCACATTTTGAGTGAAACCCTACCAAGAGCAATTTGCACAAATGCTGTCATTGATGGCCTAGTTCGTGGGGCTTAAAACATGGACAAAAATCAACTTTCATCATTACACAATTCCTTGATAGTCATCATAGAGATAGGCACTAGCTAGGATGATTGGTTCCAATCATGGGAATTATTCAAATAGTCACTAGCAGGCCCTCCAAGGTTGACTCTTTTTATTTTTCTTTGCATCTTCATCTTTGCATATCAATGATGCCAAAAGGCAAAGTGTTTCAACAACATCGAATCACCCCAAAATTTGGGGCAACCACATTTGGTTTTGACTTTCCCACAATGGGATACATCTTACATGATCATGGCATCTACACTTGGCAAAAATCCCTTCATCTATTGGGGCAAAAATAGACGCACATTTTTCACACATCCCTTCATCTGTTGGGGCATAAATAGACACATCATATTACATCATCACCAATCCCCTTCCTACCGTTGGGGCAAAAATGGTATCACATTTTACATCATTCATATCGTCCACATTACATTTGCACATTTGGAAAGATTCTTCAATTGAGTCATAATCATCGGTGTCCTAGCCAATGCTATCAATGGTGCCCTCTGATATATAATTATCCACTAGCATGCTGTAAACATCGTCTACCCATGGTGCGCCATATAACGACCCACTACTGTATTTCGTTCCTTTCAAACCTACATTGTATCTCTGTATCATCCGCTGTATCCTTATGAACACCACATCGAACATATGCTCTATCGTCGAATTTGACAAAGACCTCTTTACTCGGCTCCTGAAGATCCGACGTCGAGTGTGTCGCTGTTAAACTCCCATTATATCAAAATTTACAACCATGATCATGTCTTCCATCCTGTTTATTGTACCTTTGTTTCACATCGTTACATTGCCACAACCTGCTGTGAGTGCTGGCGTCGTCGCCATGAAATCGATACTCTCTTTGCAATCGTGTCCTCCTCTCAAAACTAATGACGTCCAGCACTGCACCTATACATTTGTAATGCCATTGTTCATGCACGAGCATTTTTTGCAGTTGTGAGGTGCCCGCAGGTGTTTTGTGCAAGCCCTTATGAAAGCCTCCTACCTTCGCACGATGCTAGAGCATGTATTCATCATTGATATACAATAGATCCAATCACCAAAGGACAATCAACAAGAAACAAGGTAAAATATTATTTGTTTTAATTAATTTCAATATATTTAGATTTGTATGCGATTTCTTTTACCAATAGCTAGGGTTTTATTGATATATAAGGATCTCACACAATGGAGCCCTCATAGTTATTACTGATTTTCTTGCTATTGTATTTATGTGTGCAGATCTAGAGATTCATCAATATTGGTAACTATTTAAGCTGGAGTAGCCCGACTCAATAGATATCTAAAGTCCACTCAATTCTGTTAGGAGCAAGAATGAGTTTTATAGACACCACAAGCATTGATAGCTAGGGTTTTGAAGAACCCTAGCATTATTGTATTTATTGTATCGAATAAACTGTGTAAAACCCCATTTGGGGTCACAATTGATTGTACTCAGATCTCCCAACAATAATAATATAAGATCTATTTCATCATGCAATTTCTCGTGTTATGTGGTTTTTTCATTTTTAAGTTAGTTGTATCTAGTGTTTCATTTTTGTCTTCACACTTAATTTGTTATTGCATTATAGAATCATACATTATGTTTCATTAGGTAAACATACATTCAAATCTACATTAATTAAGTTATTATGTGTCATTAGTACATCATAGGCATACCTAGTTCTATGCATACATAATAGCTCTATAATATTAAGAATATTCATTAATATAACATTAATGTATCATCTACAAGTCTAGGCATACATTTATAAGCATTTATCATTACATCCATGCATCCATAATTATATATACATATGCATCAATAAACAACACAATAGACATCAATAAAATATCATCTCATATATATCAACATAATCAATACATCAATGGTACAAAATGCTTGCAAGCTACAATATAGTGGGTCCTCAGACCTCACATATAAAAATAAGATAATACATAGAGGCTCTACTTAGGTTGGCCCTGCTCCCCCACTCTCCCCACTACCCTTTGCCTCATATCTCTGAGACTGCTTGGCTCTACTGACCCCTGACATTTGAGATGTTCTTGGTGATGCAAAATACAGAACAAGTGGTATCACTAAAGGTTCTCCTGATGCTCCAATTTGTTGACTCCAGGAAGAATGAGAAGTAGATGGCCACATAGGTATGGTGATATCACTCAAAAACAATTTTTTCTCTAACAGTTGTACATAGTCCCTCTCTCGCTCCAATTGGGTCATCAAGACAATCGACCTCTCGCTACCTGTAGATCTCTATAGTCTAGCAGACCATACATATTTATGCTCAATTTGTAGAGCATCTCGCTCTACCATGAGTCCTACCCTCTCCTCCTAAAGGCTTTGTACTTGAGCCCATAGGATGTCCCTTTCCTCTCCAAACCTACCATTGTTGTTTGTTTGCCTCCCAATGACTCTACTTAGTGGCATAATTTGTGTCCCTATTTATATGCTGCTCCTAGAGGATACATACCTACTTTATCAAAGCAACAATCTACTCCTAAGGGTCCTCCTCATCTACCTCATCCCTATCATAACTCCTCACAAGTATCTCTATACCTTTAGTAGATCCCTGATATGATGTCCCCATATTTTTATCCACTCAATGATGCACTCGTCACTATAAGGGATCCTTCACTATGCCACTAGCCTCTACCTCTCCTACCACTGCATCTCCTTAAAATAACTAGGTTAAAAACCAAGCATCATACTTGGTTGTGGTCCCTGGATCTTCTGTGTTAGCATATGCGAAGGGCTCATCTGAATCCTCAACCATAAGCTCAACTCACGACCATGCTAGTTATGTCTCGCCAGTCCTCCACTTGTAAAACATTGGGTCATTAGGGACATCCTACCTCACTTGAGCTACTAGATCACTCATGAGTACTGGAAGTACTCATGCTTTGTCCTATGGTAACTATTGAACCACTTGCCATGTTGCACTCACCTCAAGTGCACATCCTCCTTAGCCCAGGTTGGTGCTCCTTGTCATGGTCTCCATGTTACCTATACTGGATGTAACCTGATAAATTTATCTATATAGTGATTAAGGATACCTTGAAAGGGGTAGCTCTTTCCCTGCTCTCACTCATGCAACCACCACATCACATAAGGAATATCTGTATCCACCATATTTTTATGTGTGGTCCATGACAATCCAATAGGTCTATCAACCGTAAAATGCTCCCAATCCCATATTTGTAGGAGGAAGAAACACCCTAAGCCAATTCAACCTCGTTGTCGGATATCATACAAATATCTGTATAGCTATGCCAACAATGTAATACCCCATGCCATAATCCTATGCTCTTAAACAAGATCCATCACAAGGCCTAAGAGGTTCCAAGGGAATGTCGTGCTTGAAGAGTCAAGCAAAATGAAGTTAGACATCAACAACATCAACACTACCTATCTAGCTATCATAAAACTCATAGAAAGTCCAATGCCCACTCTAAATCCATGACTATCAACATCACAATCAACCAAGCACCATCGATCTTTGTACACTTGATGCAATACTGCCTCTCACTAACTGGTCAGGGTAGTAATAATAAGCACTTTCTTTATAGAGATATGCAAAATCTGCTAGACATCCTCCAAGATCACTATGATATCGTCGATGGGCATATCAAAGGTGTTAGTCTTGTTATCCCATTTGTCGATCAGGGCTATTAGATAGGCCTGATCAACGTAAACTGACTCTAATCAAATTGTGTTCTAAAGACCAATATTATTTGGCCACTCCCAATACTCATCGAATAGCCCATCACACATGGCAATGAAAGTATTTGTAAATCAGTGGTGGGTTCTAACAAGCTGCCACGAGCACAAACACTTCATCAAAAAAAGAAGCACAAACTATGATCATCTCATATCAATATGATAACACATGCAACCATCTTGGGTCAAGATGATCCCTAAATGAGCTCATCCTAGGTTGAGATAATCACTAGATGAGGTCGTCTTAGGTCGATATGATCACAAAAATGAGCTGTATCAATTCGAGATGACCCCCATTTCACACAAAAACACACCAAAGAGGAAAAAATATAATAATAATAATAATAAAAGCAAAACAAAAAAAATACCAAGAGAGAGGAGGAGAAGCCAAAAAAAATAAATAATAAACTACCCATCCTGCCCCATTTTCATTCACCTAAGTTAACCATTTTACCCATCCCACCCATTCATTAATTGTTTCATTTTAGTGTGGGTTCAATTTATTAATAAAGAAAAGGTTTGGATTTTTGTCCTTACCTTCCTAGCACTGGATCCTTTGCTAGTAGAGATGCCCAATGGGTTCATAAGGTTGATCAATTCATATTCCAGTAGCTTCATGGCACAAATTGAGCTCTCCTCCTTCCCGTCTTGTGTTTATCTCATATCGAACATTAAAAATTAGCCTTTTCCCATGAAATCCATTATTTATAGTTTTGTGCGACTGCAACCATCTGAGATTGTCGTGATTTTCAAAAAAAAATTCAAAAATACATAAAATAGCAACCATATTGGGTCGGGATGATCATAAAAATTAAACATTTTTCCAGGTTAACCATACTAATCGTCCTACTTTGGTCAAGCAATGTGTTGTTATCATCATTTTACATCTCCTCCATTGAATCATCGCTTGAGGGGTAGTCAAAACCATAAAATTTACATTTCAAAATCAAGTCAATAATAAAACACTCAAAAATGATAATTGTGTTCGTCGAAGAATCATTTCCAAAAACAATCATACACCCTCCTTGCTAGGGCAAAATAAAAAATTTCAATCAAAAAATGCTTGGTAGACCTAAAGCCTTGAGCCTATAGACTAATAACGTCTACCCACGATCGAAAAGCTACCAAGATTAAATCAAATCCATCAATGTGTTGGAAGCAATGATTCAACGAAGTGCACCTTTCCCATGCTTGGGATATCTCACATTGACTTTATTAACATCATCAACTTGACCATTTTAGATCATCTATTTTTGCTCCGCATTGTGCTTTCACACAAAGCGCCCTAAAAAGGGGCATCTGTAGACACCTAAAATGTATCATTTGCGAGGAGACTCCCAAAATACCTCCTTTCTAGCTCACACCCTCCATCTTGGGCAGCCTTAGGGTTAATCTAATAGTTTTCCCTAAGTAGCAGGCAACATTCCCCATGGAAAGCCTGATTGTCTCGACTTGATATGGTCTCAGGTTCGGGACCGTCTCGACCCGATATGGTCACGTAAGACCAAAGATAAAAATTTAACTGGCAATAAAACTGCTTTTTAGTATAGTGCATGAAATTGCACCGATGTTAGATGCCCTGCATGAAGCAATTTGATTAATCACATGCAAATATTCAGTGGCATACATCTACTTTTTCATACAGGTTGCCACTGATTGGCACTTGTTATTCCATGCGTTTTTGCCTTGGGAGCCTATAAAATTGTGCCCTCCTGCTTGTTTTAGAGACAAAGTTTTGAATTCCAAAGCAACGAAGTGCTGCCAAAAATCTGCTAGGTTCTCCCACTGCCAATCTAATACTAAGATATTGCCACTTCGAATTTAAAATCGCTTTCCTTTCCCATAAATGATTACCCATATTGTCCCCTTGATCACTGTAGAGTGTTAATTTTACCCAATTGTGAAATTACACTCTCCCTTAGGGTTTGGATCCCCAAAACCCTCTCTTGAAAAGAAGTTAAACAAAAAGATTCTCCAAGGTCTCCGCTATATTAGCATTTGCATATGTGTATTAGTAATCTCAATAAAATATATCAATTTAATGTTAGGAACACGTTAGTGATTGCAAGTAATTGTAAACAAGGGACATGTGTTGGTTTATTTTACCATGCTACTTTAATGATAGTTCATGAAACCAAAATAAAAGTAAATGTGAATTGACCCTCATGTGACCACTATGTAGTACCTTAGTTCCTTTTTATCTTGGATGTTTTAGGATTGATTTTATCTTCTTTTGGATTAAGTAGATTTTAAACAAGTTTCTATTTTGTATTAAATCATACTTTAAGCATGAAATAGAAGATTAAATCTATCTATGAAAGTGAATTTAAACTGATGAAAAAATCCTTTAAATTTAGCTTATATCATGAAGATAAAGAAAGCTTTTGATGTAATTAATAAACTGCTTCTCTTTGATGAAATTAATTTTCATAAAGAAACACCAATTTATTGCTTGAAAATCATGACCTCAAAATGTCATCATAAATTATCCCTCTTTTATGAAATCAGAATTTTCATAAAGAGACATAATTTAATGCTTTAAAACACTATCCTTTGATGTAGTGACAAATTACCCCTCTTCAATGAAATCAGAATTTTCATGAAGAAAGGTGCATTTATTGCTCCGGAAATGATGGCTCATGAAATGCCATGAAAATTTACTCTCCTTTTATGAAATTGTCTTCTGTCTATAAATGAAAATACAGAATTTAAAAATCTAATTTGCCTCCAAAACTTAAAAAAATGAATTTCCAAAATTATAAAAATTCTTAAAAACAACAGTTTTCAAAAATTAATATAAAATCGAAATGACATCAGAATGAGTCCGAATTTGTTGCGTATGGAAGATTGATGTTCATTCTAGGTAGCCATTAATTTATTTTTGTCTTTATATTTTTTTACGATTTTTATTTTAATGGCTGAAAATTAAAATAAATCTGCAAAATGAAAGTTTAGAAAACAGAAAATAAAGTCATGCTAAAAACAGAAACAACAACATGCAAAGCATTTCCAGTTTGATGGCACCCCGTCCTGCAAAACTGAAGCTGCGAGAAACTCTTAGATGCAACCTATTCCATTCCAACCTGCATTCATACAGTCAGAATAAAATAAGTGCTAACTCCTAAAGTACATAAATAAATTTCAGATTTCAAATATTCGCTTAATGTAACTCAAAATGACATTAACATCATCTATAAATTCGAAAACTAAAAAAAAAGATAAACGGGAAAAAACTATCCTCCTTTCCCTCCTTTCTTGCTATCAAAGCCTCAAATTTTAAAAAGAAAGATAAACGGGAAAAAACTATCCTTTCCCTCTTTTCTTGCTAACAAAGCCTCAAATTTTTTGAAAAAAAACGCATTTGTATTAAAAAAATATTTCATTCTAAAAGAGCTTGGCCTTACCAAAAAGTCCAGCCCTTCGATGGCGTATTTAAAATTTCATATGAAATCCTTCGTTTCAGCTCCAAATGTTTTTACTTCCTGCGACTGTTCAATCTCTGTTTCGTTCCATTTGGACCTTTTGTTTTCATTAAGATGCTTTTAAAAATGCCTTCACCCACACGTGCCCTTTCATAATGCATCCGTTATAAACTGAAAAGGGGCCAAAGCGAATTTAATTTTATATATCACCAAAGCATCTTATCCATCAACATGAGGACATGGTCTTCGTTTCGATATCATCTCCTCATAATATTAATTAAAACCAACACCTTGTCTTCATGTTGAATATGAATCCCTACGTACACTTTTAAATCCCTTCGTGCCATATCATAGACACCTAAACGAACTTAGATTTGATCCAACCTTTAAGACTATTGCCGCGACGTTTATTTCGAGAATTGTATTGCTGCCGTTCCGACATTTATATTTCTAAAACCAGATTCCGAAGGTTTCGTCCGTATTTAATCCAAGTGTCCTGGCCAATGCTATCAACGGTGCCCTCTGACGTATAATCATCCACTGGCATGCTGTAAACGTCGTCTACCCATGGCCCCCACCTTTCGCCCGCCTAGACAATAAACTGCATTCGCGTGGCTTTTATCACAGTGCCACCTTCTAAAATATCACAATCCATTCTTCGCATCCACGCTCGCCGGATTGTGGTCCTTGGTGCTCCTGATATCACCCGCCTGTCCACGACACTCCTTTTACTGATATGCCCTGCACAAATAATCCAACATCGCATTACATTAACCTTACTGAGTTTCATAAGAGATTCATGGTTGTTTCTATCTTTTTATAGGTGGTGAAGACTGTGTTTTGCTTTAGAAAGATTCAGTAATCTTCTTCAAGCTTTTCAAAGATTTTCTTGTTTCAAACAGTTCGTCGTCTACAATTATTCCAAAATTGATAAATATATTAGTTTTTGTACATATTATTTCATAAAATCATGATAAAGTTTAATATGGAATGTTGTTGGGATATTCATGTTGATATGATTAGTTTTTGTACATATTTATTTCAAAAAAACACGATAAAGTTTAATATGTAATGTTGTTTGGAATATTGGGTAGTGCTGTTGTAGGTTGCCAAATGTTTTTTTATAATTTTGTACTGTTTTTTTATCATTAATATATGTAACACTAACCTTTAAAAACCATATTCAAACCAAAACAATTTCATCCCCATTAAAACGAGATTAAACTAATCTCCAAATTTACCCTTTTATTTCATGAATACATATAGATGTATATGTATTCTTACTTTTTATTTTCACTTTCTATTATTTTAATCTTTTTATTTATTTATTTACTTTTTATTTGGTTTTCTTTTAATATACATTATTATCATATATAAAATATATATGATAATAATATATACATTATTTTTTTAGCAAATATCTATCTATTATGAAATATATAGACACATATTTTATTCTAACTAGATTTTTTTTATATTATTTTTATTTGCTTTTTTGGTTTCATATATAAATAAATTTTACTTTATATTATATTTTTTTTTGTTACATCTATATATGAACATATATAGATTTTAATTTTATTATTGCTTGAAACACATAAAAGAAAGAAAACACAAAATTTAACTATAAAAAATGTTGATAATACAATTGACGTTAGCAACAAAATTTTGATGAAAACATCATCGAAAAGAAAAATGTCGTAGACAAGAAAATATCGTCGACAAGAAAAATCGTCGACAAGAAAATATCATCGACAAGAAAAAAGTTGTTGACAAGAAAATATCGTCAAAAAGAAAAAGTCGTCGACAATAAAATATCATCGACAAGAAATTGACAAAAATCGCAAACCCAAAACACACCAAAGCATTAGACACTTAAAACAAACCACAAAGATTTCAACAAAGAAACACAAACGGGAAATTTTTTACAAGAAACATGAAGACCCCCAAAGAATAAGGAACTTCAAAGTCCCCTGACGAGCCCATGGTTAGGGTTTCATTAACATGCTTGCCCAAAGACAACCAAAATTCGAAAAACCAAAATTTTAAAAGTGGGTCCCCAAGCTTTGGGGCTAGTTGTGGAGTAGCCACAACAATCACCCACATACTTTCACATGCTCGCACATTCTTGAAGATCCACTTGAAATGACCCCCATGCAACTCTAGAAGCTGTTTAGATTTGGCTACATCAAGGTGCAGGCACGCAACAATGACTATCTCTCCCCGAGATGGTTCATAGACGAAATCGTCTCAACCCAAGATGGTCTCGGCCAGACAACTGCTTTTTATTTTATGATCATCTTAGCTTAGATCAATGTCTTTCTAGTTTCTGCATTATTTCATATTTCAATTTATACATGCATGCATATGTCTTTCCTTTCATTAATCATTTTCATATTCAATACGGGTCCAACCCCGGTGTGCCCTTCATATGCTATTAATACACTTTTTGTTTTCTTTGTGTGCAAGCAACAGGACTCGAGAACAACAAAAGGCTCCAGATCCACATCCAATTCGATGTGGTGGTCTCAGAAAACCCTCTTCCCTAACGAATTGTGCTAGCACAAAAATACTGATACTGCACCAGGATACATCCTTTGTTGAAGAAAAGGGAATAACACCCCTATTGTATTCACTGTATCACTGGTTGAAATACCCTTGAGGAGATCAAATTGTAACACTTTGAAAGAATGATATAAATAAATATAAAGATCCATTTCATTCGTTCAATCATTGTGTTTCATTGCTATTAAGTTGTTTGGTTCAAGTTTTCCTACTTTCATTAGAAAAGTCCCCTAACAAGTCTGTGAGGAAGAGGAAAATAGATTTTGAGATTGCGAATGGATCTCAAGCTCTACTCAAACTTGAAAAAGGGAAGGATGTAGGAGTAAGATAGCTAAAGCTAGAATATTTCTACTAGAGTAACCATGGGGTGTCTGGGAGAAATAAATCTAATTCTAAATCTCATAAATGAAGTGCCTCTCTTGGAATGTTAGGGGCCTGAATGGGCTTTCTAAACAATGGGTGGTCACTTCCCTGCATAAAGAAATTTTGCTTGATATTTTTTCCTGCAAGAAACCAAGTTGGATGGTCAGGATATAGAAGTTGTTAGAAGAAGGATTTGGAAAGAAGCCCATTTTGTTGCAAGCCCAGCCAATGGTTCCTCTGGGGGACTCCTTTGTCTCTAGGATGCCAACAAGTTTGAGGGCTCTATAATTTCTTCCTTGAATAGGATTATTAATATTCTCTTCTACAATAGAGAAAGTAATAAAAGGTGGGTTATGACTAACGTGTATGCACCAAACTCTAGGCCTAGTAGAAACTTGTTGTGGCAAACTTTGAGTTCCATGAGAAGGATTTTTTCTCAAGAAGCTTGGTGCCTAGCAAGGGATTTTAATTCCCCTCTATTTTTTGGATAAAAAAGGAGGGAACTCCCCAATCTCAAAAAGCATGGAAGAGTTTGCAGATTTTGTGAATGGCAATGAGCTATTGGATGTTGAGTTGAAGGGTTCAAGGTATACTTGGAGCAATAGGAGAGTGGGTAACCAACTCATCCAAATTAGGTTGGACAGGGTTCTTGTCTCCAAGGAGTGCCTTCCACTATTTGGGAATCTATCTCTCTATTCTCTACCCAGAATTGGCTCTGACCATAACCCCTTATGTTTTGAAGTGGACCAGGAAGAAACTAGATTCCCTAGGCCATTCAGGTTTGAGGCAATGTGGTGCCTTCATCCTCAGTTGGAAGCTAAAATAAAAAACTGGTGGTCGACAAGGGTCCAAGGCTTCGACCTTTCCAAAATTGCGATGAAGCTTAGAGTTGTTAAAAGTGGCCTTAAAGAATGGAATAAAAGGGTTTTTGGAAATATTTTGCAAAAGAAGAAAGACCTAAAAAGTCAACTAAAAGCTATTGAATCTGAGATAGAACTTGGAAATCAATCTCAAGAGATCAGATATAGAGAAAAGGAGGTGTTGGCTGAATTTCATAACACTATTGCCAAGGAGGAAATTTTGTGGAAATAGAAGTCTAGGGCGCTTTGGCTAAAGGAGGGAGATAAAAATTCCAAGTTTTTTCACATCATGGCCTTGAAGCACAGAAGCACCAACAGGATTAGAGAAATTCAAAAAGTTGATGGATCCAGTGCTACTCACATTAAGGATATAAGAGCTGAGGTTGTGGATTTTTTTAGAAATCTCATCGGGGTGGAAGAGGTTTGTAATGAGGAAGCCCAAAATAAGTTGCTTGGTAGTATTCCCAGCCTTGTCATGATTGATATGAACCAAGCCCTTGTCTCTCCCTTCAATGATGAGGAAGTCAAAGTTGTTATCTTTACGATGGAAGGAATGAAGGCTTCGGGTCCTGATGGTTTTCCCCCTCTTTTTCTAGAAGTATTGGCATATTATGGGGAAGGATATTGTTGATGCCCTTCGGGAGGTCCAAACCACCAATCATATCCCATTTAGAGTGAATTCTACTTTTTAAACTTTGATCCCCAAGACTATTGGTGCAAAGGACTTTGGTGCCTTTAGACCCATCAACTTATGTAACATTATTTATAAAATTTTGACAAAGGCCCTTGTTAATAGATTAAAACCTTTTCTTCTAGCCTTGATTGATTCAACCCAAAGTGGATTCATGCTAGGGAGATAGATCCTGGATAATATCATAGTTATCCATGAAATCCTTCATTCAACTGATAAAAGTGGTAGAGTTGGTCTCCTCCTCAAATTAGACATGAACAAGGCTTATGACAGGGTTTCATGGGAGTTTTTGTTAAAGGTTTTGGGAAAATTTAGTTTTTTCCAAAGTTGGATAAAACTTGTCCATGCTTGTATCTCTTCTGCCAAGTTTTTGATCTTAATAAATGGGTCCCCAACAAGTTATTTTTCAAGTCTGAGAGGCATTCACCAAGGGGACCCCTTGTCCCCTTACCTCTATATCTTAGTGGTGGAAGCTCTAGGTAGGGCTATCAAGTTAGAACCCTTTGTGGAAGGTATCAAGCCCACTTTGTTGGTGGATCCTATTTCTCATCACCAATTTGTAGATGATGTTCTGCTCTCCCTCCTTGCTTCAGTTCCCCAAGTAAAGGTGCTAAAAGGAATCTTGGAGGTATTTGAAATTGTAGTTGGGCAAAAGATAAATTATATAAAAAGCAAAATCTTCTTTTTGAATACCCCCTTAGCGAGGCAGAGGATAATTGCTCACATCTTGGGTTGTGAGGTGGCTGCCCTCCCATCTCTTTACCTTGGAATACCTTTGTTTAAAGGTAGGATCTAGGATTCGCTTTGGGAACCTATGGTGGAAATATTGTAGAGGAAGTTGGTCGGGTGGAAAGGATCCCTCCTCAATCAAGCCAAAAAGGCTACCCTAGTAAAGTCTACTCTTCAAAGCATTCCAACCTTCTTCTTATCTATGTTCAGAATTCCTAACAAGATTTTATCAAAGATTGAACATATTCAAAAGTCATTTCTTTGGTCTGGGTCTGATGAGAAGAAAAAATTTCACTTAGTTGGTTGGGAGCAAGTCTGCAGACCTAAAAAGGATGGTGGCTTAGGTCTCCGTAACATCAGGTAGATGAATAAGGCTCTGGTTGCAAAACAGGGATGGAAGTTGGCAAATCAAACTGAAACTAGCTGGGTCAACATTGTGTCGACCAAATACTTGAGACAAGAGAATTTTTTGCTTGTTGATCCTTTATCGACTTCTGGTTCAACCTTTTGGTTGAGTTTGCAAAATTCGAGGGTGCTAGTCTCCAAAGGTTGTAGGTGGAGGTTGGGTGATGGACTCAAGATTGATTTTTGGAAAGATATTTGGTTGATGGACCAGCCCCTTGTGCAGATTCCAAATCTGGCATGTTTGGAGCCTAGGACCAGATTGGTCTTTGGGTCTAAGGTGGCTAACTTTATCGAGGTGGTCAATGGGTTGAAGGTTTGGAAATCATTAGACCAGTCTATTCTCAATAATGTTGAACTTGAAGCTTGGATTCTAATTGCTAATAAGTTGAAGTTTTAGGTCATTAAATAAATAAATGAAGAGGATGAGATCTTCTGGGTAGGGGAAAATAATGGATCCTTTTCAGTCAAGTCCACCTACAATCTGTTGGCTGTTAGGACTCCTCCATGGGTCCCACCTTTCAAAGTATGGCTTAAGGGTCTAACGCCAAAGGTGAATATATTTTTCTGGTTGGCAACTCAGAATAAGATTTTGACCATTGAAAATATTAAAAAAAGAGGTTGGTCGATGCCAAACAGATGTTGCCTCTATGGTGCTAATGAGGAACATACAAGCCATCTATTCTTTCAATGCTCATTCTCTGTGGAAGTTCTTAACTCTATTTTTAATTTTTTGGGACTGAGTTGGGTGGTGTCGAGTTCGCTTGTTGATGTTTGCGCTCAATGGTCATCTCCTTTTTACTCTCCAAGGCTGAAATATTTTTGGAACTTTTGTTTGCCACATCTTTTCTGGGTGTGGAAGGAGAGGAATAGTAGAATTTTTAAAAACTTCAAAAGAGATCCTACCTCTGTTTGTGCCAGAGCCTTGGCTTCCACCCTGGAGAATGTGTCCTCTCTGGCTTTGGAGGAGGGCAAATTTGAGGAGGTTGAGCTCGAAAGGAAAATTGGCTTTCAATAGAGCAATAGGGTTGTTGGTCTTCTTGGTCCTAATCCTCGGGCCCTTGTGAGGTGGGAACCTCCTTCTTTGGGCTGGGTTAAACTAAACTTTGATGGAGCTTCAAAGGGTAATCCTGGTAATGTTGGTGTTGGTGGGGTGCTTAGGGATGATAGAGGTGGGCTTTTGTTGGCATATGTTAAATTCTTAGATATCTAGACTTGCCATGTTGTGGAGGCTAGAGCCCTTTACCAAGGTCTCTTGCTTGTGGAGAAGATGGGGTACCAAAAAGTTTGCATTGAAGGAGACTCACTTAATATTATAAACTTGGTCAAAGGTGATTCAGTCCTCGGTTGGAACATTGAGGTTGTGATTATGGAATCTAGGCGGATTCTTCAGGCTAGAGAGGATAGGGAGATAAAGCATATCTTCAGAGAAGGAAACTGCCATGTTGACTTTATGGTAAACTTGGGTATAAGTCTCAATGGTCTATCTGTTTGGAGAGACAATTTTCTCGAAGGCCTTCTTCAATTGGATTTAGCGATGCATGCTTCTTGATGCTCTATAAGCTTTTACTATTTATGAAGAAAGGTTTTGTGGCACAACCATGTGGGAGTGTTGGTTGGCTGGGGGCTCACCAACATTGTTCTAATTTTGTTTCTTGTATCAAGTTGTAGTTGGTTCACTTGGTGATGGGTGGCTAGTTGTAGTGCTTTATAGTTGTTCTTGTCCTTGTATTGTTGGTCTTAGGCCAAGTTTTGCAGGGCTTCTCCTATTGTAAAAGGTTCGGGGACCCTTTCAAAACCCCTTCTATATCTAATAAAAAAATAATTATTTTTTGTTTTAATAAATAATATTGGTTGGAAGCTTAAAGAAAATAATATTTAATATGAAAAAGTATATACATATTATAAAATAAAACAAATTTTACTTAGTAATTAAGAAAAAACTATTTTTAATATTATAATAATTTTATTTTTATTTATTTACCTTAGTCCTTCGATAGTCATCCATAATCAACTATAGTTACTTTCTCTTATTAGACTGATCTTCCTATGAAGAAATTAACCTAATGTACATGAATAAATTTAAGATCTAATTAGAAAAAGAAATTGTAAAGTGAGAAGACAACCTGAGGGTGATATTCATATAAAGCTCATGCTCAATCAAAAAGTGAAAAAGTTCAGATTAACTTTTGTGAATGACTTTCTCAAGCTATATGAGGGATATCTCTTGGCTTTTGGCAGTATAACCCAAATATGATCCGAGAAAGAACATTGATTTTCAAAATCAGCATTTAAATAAGTGTAAAAATCTGAGCTAGAACATAGAAAACTATTATTATTATTTTAAATATAGATTTATTTCTTTGCTTTTGGCTAGGAGAACTAAGGTTAAAATGGTATGCAAAGTCTAGACTGGAACACAAACTTATTATTTTCAGCACAGATTTTCACAGTCTTATGCTTTCATGTCACTTGTAATATGGCACTTTCAACCGGTATTCTTAAATTTAAGGATGAACGTGAGGAGTATGGAGATAAAAACTTATGATATTATATATAATTTTTTTTTTTTAATATTAAGAGATGGGTTTTGATTAGGAATCCCAACTTGTTACAACAACTTTATCAAGGAGACACACCCACCCTCTCACACATTGGAGATAAAAACTTATGATAATATATATAATTTTTTTTTTTTTTAATATTAAGAGATGAGTTTTGATTAGGAATTCCAACCTGTTACAACAACTTTATTAGGGAGACACACCCACCCTCTCACACACTCATCCAAGCCACGGTTTGAACCTTGAACCTTTCCAAAAAAAAAATCAAAACTCAAACGGTTGCACTGCACCCTAGGTACATGATAATATACATCTTAACATCAACAAAAAAAAATCCTTGGATAATATTCTTTCATGTTCAAAATCAGTAAAAATCTGAGTTAGAAGATAGAAAACAATTATTATTATTTTAATTATAAATTTATTTCTTCGCTTTTGGCTAGGAGAACTGAAGGTTAAAATCAATTATCAAAGCTGCTATGCAAAAGGCTGACTTATTATTTTGAGCATATTTTCAGGACAACTTTTATGCCACTTGTAATACCATGATTTAACCCAGAGAAGGCACTATCAACAGGTTTTTTAAGTTTTTTATATTGTTTCTTAGTAATAGGACGAACGTGAGGAGTATGGAGATAAATAAGGAAAAGATTAAAAAAAATAGAAGTTAAAATTGAAGAAATATTTTATTAAATATATTTATGATAATATAAATCTTAACACCAACAGAAATTCTTAGATAATATTTCTTCATGGTCAACCATAGTTATTTCCTCTTAATAGATTTTTTTTCCTTGTGGATGATCTAGATTTATCAAGGTTGAATTTCATAACCTAACAAACTATTTCTATCTTCCTCACAATGAAGAGGCACTCTCCATGAAGAGATTGTACCAGTTACATTAAGGCTGGCTTTTTCTACTATTTTTTTAAATTTTTAAACTATTTATTCCTATTTAGCTAACAATATTTGTAGTAGTTTAAATTAAGTTTAACTTGTTTTTGCATTCTATACTTTCTTACAAGGATATTTAAAAAGATAAATTATTAGAACTTCAACAAACAATACATATACATGGCCATACACAGTCAATACTTTGTCAATAATATATTAATCTTATTATTCTAGACACACTTTTCTATCCCAACTATTCTATAATATTGTTAAAAAGATGATGCCAGGCACCTTAAACTGTGGAAACAAAATCCTTTGGAGGCCAGGGGAGAAACAATGAAGCCATTTTCACTTCAATTGAGACTTTTCATCAACTTCATATACTTTAGACCCTACAAAACAACAAATATAACAAATAATTTTAACTATTCTTTTATTATTCTTATTAAAATTAGAAGAATACAATGTCTAAAAGGTGGGGTGAGCTAAAATATATACTTTGCAGGGCCTGCAGTTCTAAGCTCCCATAGTCAACCATTTATCTGTTTCAGGGCCAAACCAGTTTCAGGGCCTTCAACAAATGTATCCATTCTTCATGTATATATCCAGTGTGCTCTCTAGGGTTGATAGTTAAACCATGGAAAGGCAATAAAAGCAACAGAACCCCAATTGAAAATCCAAGACAATTCAAGGAGAAAAGAGATTAAAAGTTTGGAACATTAAAAGGAAAAGGGCAAAATATCTTATAGTTGCAAGCAATTCACAAACCAAATCCAAAACAAAATCAAAATAAGGCTAATTATAAATAACAGAGGAAGACTGAAACTGGAAAGTAGAATAATATTAAGCAATACTTAAATAGATATAGAGAGAGTCTGATGATCCAACTGTTGAAGCCTTTGAAAATTCTGTTGCTGAATTGAACGGTAATATTTTTGAAACGGTCTAAATCTGAATTCAATGGGTAATATTTTGATTCAATGGTTAATATTTTGAATGTTCTGATTTTAAGTTTTCGAATTTCAATTTGCTTAGTTGTAAAGTATAACCGTTTAGATTTTTGTGAGCTTTGAATTGGAAGAAGAATGTTCGATGTTCAGAGACTAACTAACGCACACAGAATATATGATCTAGGTCTTACAATCAATCAATAGTTGACGTATTTATTTCTTGAAATATTTAAAGAAAGTCCTAAAATATCTTATTAAACCAATTATTTTTTTAAGTGTTATACCCAAACATCTTTAATGCATCTCTTAGGTATTAGGGATAATGCTTAATTAGGTAAAAACAAAAAATTTATCTGTAAATTTTAATTTGAATTACAATTTTCTTGTTTAAAATATATTTTTATTAGATATTTTATATAATTTTTATAGATTTAAAAATGAAATTTAATTGAAAGTTTTAAATTTTATATTAAAAGGTATCTATCTAACCATAGATATGAAGAGCAAGGCTCTTTTTACCTGCTGGTACGAAGACTTTTCACAAAAAAATGTAAATCTATCCCTAGTACCAGTATGGGTTAGGATGTTTGGATTGCCATTGAATTTCAGGAAATAGATACCTTCAAGGCAATAGGCAACACTCTATGAGAATTCCTTGAGATTTCAAATACAACAAAAGATAGATTTCGGGCTATTTATGCTCGAATATTGGTCACAATTGATATAAGTAAAGCTTTACCAAAATCAATCATTCTTAAGTATGGGGATGATATGTGGATCCAAACTATAGATTATAAAAACATATCTTTTAGATGTAGAATATGTCATGAGGTGAAGCATAATGAGAGATCATGCCCTAAGAAGATCGTAAAAGAAATTTACAAATGGTTATGGATAAAGATGGGTTTTAACTTCCAAAAAATAGATCTAAAAAAATAAAAGAAAATGAATAGTGGAGATCAATAAGGAAGGATATTGAAAGAAATTCCAATTCTTTTGAGGCTTTAGCCTATGAAGAGAAAGTAGATAAAAACTTAAAGGACACAGTACAACAATTTCAACATATAAGCAAGGAACCGTCTGAATTTAATACCTCTACCATTAATAAGGAAATACCTTAAAATGAGCAGGATAAATCAAAAGCTTCTATAATAGATCTAGGAGAGTATAAATATGTTGAAAAAAAAAATTGTAAAAGAATATTGAGGAATAGAATAATAAGACCTACTCTTGATATACGTAAAGCAAAAAGAGGAAAACTCTCAATTTATCAAGCAAGATCCAGGGAAGCAAGAGCTAACATAGAGAAAGGAACACAAACTTAAAGGAGTTAAGTTTTGAGTAGGAACTTAAAGAAGGCTTACAAATATGGGATTATATGTGGACTTAAGGTTAGTAATAACATCTGTAACATTAGTAACATCACCCATCAACAGTTTGTATATGATACAATCCTTTTTATAAGAGCAAGGACAAATGAGGCCAGAGCTTTGAATAATTTTTTAAAAGAGTACAAAAAAGCTTTAGGAAAAAAAATTAATAGGACTAAATCCAAATTTGATTCCTTAACACTCTTGCTAATATCCAAACGCCATAAGGGGGGCGGAGGTCCAATTTTCAAATCTCGAGCCTCGTCGGACTGAATGTTTGTCCCTTTCTTGGTGCTTTCAGCGGCGTTAAATGTTTTAAATGATTGTGGCATGGTGGTTATAGGGGCAGACTGTGCGAAGATCTGTGTGGCGGCTTCTGGGGTAGACAACACAGAATACTGTGGTGGCCATAAAAGCTGGACAGCTTGCCCGGATTCATGGCGGCTACCGATTCCACCATGTAAATTAAAAAAAAAACACTCTTGCTAATATCAAAGTAAGAATTTGTAGGTTGCTTCAAATGGAGGAGAAAAATTTACCAATAAATTATCTAGGGATACCTTTATTTGAGGGGAGAATGAGGATAGATTTATGGAATACGGTTATTAGTAAATTTCAAAATAAACTTCCAACTTGGAAAGGTAGATGGTTATCATTAGCAAGAAGAGTGCAGTTAATTAAGTCAGTCTTACAAGCCATTCCTACATATTATATGTCATTGTATTCTATGCTAAAATTAGTTGAAAATTTTTTAATCTTTATTATGTGATCCTTTTTATGGTCAGGTTTACATGATAAAAGGAAATTTCCTTTGGTGAAATGGAGCAAGTTGTGTGATGACAAAACTAGGGGAGGTCTTGGTTTAAGAGCTCTTATAGATGCAAACTTAGCTCTTAGGGGAAAAGTTATCTGGAGATTATACAAAGAGAGTCAAAGATAATGGGTAAGAATTCTTATAAGTAAGTATGTTGATCCCAATGATCCAAGTTTAATATTTATTGTATTCTCTCTTCCAAATGGTCTTGCTTTTTGTAATGGTTTAAAAAAATCTATTGATCTTATGATTAAAGGTTTAATATGTGTGGTGGGAACCGGAGAAAATATTTCTATTTGGATGGATACTTGATGTGATAAAAAACCACTAAATTTAGATACAATTTTGAAACCTTGGATGAGATTATTTCAAGACAAATATGGTGATAGGGTTTCAAACATTTTGTACAAGGATCAAGAAGGAATATATAAATGGAAAGAAGGTTTTTTAACCAGTATATCTATTTTATTTTGTAACAATAATATGTTTTCATTTAGACTGTTTATTATAATTTTTGTGGTTGCACTTGTGTTTCAGAAAGGAAACTAGCAATCAAGATTTGGTAAAGCAGACTATGTTAGTGCGATGTTTTAGAAATATTACTCTACTAAGATGCAAGACATAAATAGTAGAGGTGAAGTTTTTGCATTGTGAAGGTTGCTATAGAAAATATCAAGAAAGATGTTAAATTCTGGAGTAATTGTATTCAGAGATTTGAAAAGATCCAAAAAATGAAAATCAAGAATTCAGACATTTTATGTAAAATGATGTAGGTTTCTAAGTATAGCATCTCAATTGAGATGAGAAGCGTATCTATTTATAAACTCTCAAGCTCTAAAGAAGAGAGGTAATTTGTTAAGGGCGGGACCCGAATACAACCCTTATTATCAAGCAAGAAAAAAAAGTACCTATTCAACCCAGATGCCATTATTTACTAAGTTTGCAAGACTTATGAAAAGTAAGTTTAATTTTTTTTTAATATTAATTTTATTTTTTAAATATAATAAATGATAAATAATTTTTCATATTTAAAGAAAACATCAATACATATAGATACACATACACATGTTCATATAATGATAATTAATTGATTGTTATTAAATGATATAAATGGAAATTTAAATATATTATGAAAGATAAAAAGGTGATGTTTAAGCTCAAAGAAAGAGCAAAAAGTAAGAGCAAGCAAGGACATGGGAGTTTCACTTGTAAGCTAAAATTCCAATCTCAGGGATTGACCTTAATTTTTGTTGAAGATATTGTTGAAAAATGGTAGATGACCACGATAATATAGTTTTGGTTTCACTATAGCGATAAGATGGTTTGCTAAAATAGTCATGGATGGGTCTTAAGTAAATGTTTTTTTTATTGCAAGTCAATTGACCCATTTTTATTTTAACTTTAATGTATGAAACGATGGCCCCTTTGAATCTAAGGTATTGTCTATGCTTACTTAAAGTATGGCTTTCAAGTTTTATATATAACATACTATGGTCCCCTCAAATTTAATTTATTGCTGATAAACTCTAACTTTATCCATTACCTAAGAAGAATATTTTTTTTTCAAATAGCGCATCTTTATGGGTTTCAACCATTTTTACTAAGATCATGGTAAATCATTGATCCATGACAACCCTCACATTACTTAAGTAATATTTTCATATAAAACAAAAGTAATATATACATTGCTTAATAAATTTAACAAAAGAGAATGCAACTGAAATTTGCTTAAGAGTATAGAAGCATTATAAATGACTAGGAAGAATAATATTGAAGGAACATAAGAAAATAGTAACAAAATTAGAAATTTTTAGACTTTTTAAAAAAATAAAATCAATAAAAAAATATTGTAATAGTGGAATATTGAATATAATTGGCCATAAGTCATGGGATGGAGGATTACATTTAGACGGATTTAGCCTTAGGCTTAGAGATATGGACATTACTAAGTTTTTTGCACGTGTTTAAATTAAACTACATAGAAAATAAAAGTTAGAAGTAATAAAAAAAAAAACTCTTGTAACAAATTAAGGAATTAAAGAAAAAATACTTTGCTTTTATATATTTTCTTTCAAATGTAGCAAATAAGATATAAATGCTTATTTTTTCTTTTCAAATGAAAAAAAATAGAGTTGAAACTTAAGTGACCTTTTAATTTGTTGAAATACAAAATGTAATCTAGATGATATACAATTCACCTCTTACTTTATTTTAATTTTTATGCATTGTTGAAGATGACAATGAATTTTATAATTTACAATGCAAACATGAACTTAAAATACATCTAAGGTCCATGGAAATGATTTTTTTTATTTCTCTTTCATAAGATGCTTAGGATATGATGTAATGCCTAAATGATCTCTCTTTTGAATGTAAAAGATGATACCTTTTGATAGACCATAATATAAATACAAACTTCATTCACAATTTTCGATATGGAATACAAAGAGATCAACAATTTATTTTATACCTTTGATAAATTTAAAATATGAAAGGGAGAGTGATTATGATATTATTTGAAATTTCAAGGGAAGAGGATGCCTTATTTTCAAAGATTATGATGTAAAATGTAATAAAATACTTTAGATTTCTTTCAAGACTTAAAGATTCAGGACACAAGAATAGTGTATTTTCATTGCAAGATGCAACTAGGTGCTTTATAAAGGCAAAAAACTAAAACACAAAAAGTCTTTCAATTTTGTTTATGACTTTGACTATGGTGTAACAGTAAACCTATATTTTAATTTTACAATTTTAAAGCAGAGAAGGTTTTCAAGATAAAATTCAATAAATACTAAATATATATTTTTCTTTAAGTAAAATGATAAATCCACAAGAAAGTAGAAAAGAAAAAAGTACTTGCTTCTAGATGTCTGACTTAACTTCTAATATTTAATAATTATTTTGAATATTAGATGTAATTTATTCATATGATTTTTACTTGTAAAATTGTGCACAAAATACAAAAACTAAAATAAAATAAATAGAAATTGATCCATGGCTGCCTTCGCCAGGTCTTTTGTGTAGTTATGATGATTCAATAAATGATAAACAAATACATAAATCAATGTAAAACAAAGTGATTTTATCCACATCCTATCTCAATGTAGAGATTGCTTTTGAACATAATAGTGCTAATGACAATAACACGAGAATCTAGTGATGCTATTAATTGAAATACACTGAAAGATGATTATTAACATGTTTATGGTTTTGTCATTAACATTTAATAAAACAGAGTGTAAATTGATAGTAGTTGATACATAACACAATAGATATATACTTATTTATAAGCTTATACTAGATCTCTTATACCAATATGATTTTAGACTTAAACCACATTCTTTAGGCACATGCATTTGTTAGTCCGATAACCATTATTTTTGTGGGAATTATAATACTCATTAGGTTTGAACCATGAATCCTTTTAATTTTCTAGGCCATCTAGCTTGAAAAATATGAAATCTATCATCATGATGTCTAGGATTTGATCGAGGACAACTTTTAGAGGTTCATCTAGCTTAATGAAATTTCTCTTAGGCTTGGAAAACTTTTAATTACTAGGTTTTCCTTAGATTATTATCTTCTAAATATTTTTCTCCAACATTTATATTTTTGATGTTATGAGAATCTATTATATCATCACCAATGACATTTTCGTTTTCATATTGGATTTTGAGATTACTACTATTATTAGAAGAGGTATTCTTATATCCTCCTTACCAAGTTACCACTCTTGAGTTTCAACCAAATTTTTTTATAAGGGTAACTTCTACTCTCTTGGCTTAAACTATGTCTTTCTCAATAGTTGAAACATTTGTAGTTTCAAAGTATGGTTTTTCATGTAGGTTAGAGATGAAGATGTCTAATAGGTCCTCATATGGAAAGGACATATTATAACCTCTCCATTAAAACACTCAATCTTCATAAAAATTTGGGTAAATTCTTCTCATTAGGTTTATTATGCTAGTACAAGTCATTAATAATGATGTCATCCTCAATGTACATAAAAAACTATGTAATAAAATTTTCTACTAAGGCTTTGAAAATTTTAGTGGAATGGCATTGTATTTGATAGTACCACTCTACAGGTGGACCGATCAAACTCTTACCATTTTTTTTGAGTAGCCCCTCATTATAGGTGATATCACAAGTTGTATGAAACAAGCGAAGGTAATTAAAAATGTTTTTATAAGAATAAATTTGACTAAAGAATAGGCTCTAAGTAGTGATCACTTGTTGTATTAACAACTCAATTTGGGTTATAAGAGCTTTTATTTCTATAGACATAGAATTGATATTTTGAATAGAAGAATATGATCGAATAATCAGGATTTGAAATTGAGATACTCCATTAAGGAATTAGAAATTGGTTGATGAGAAGATGCATTACGAGTCCCATTCAAGATTCCTAAAGTGATGGAAAAATTTAGGTTAAGACATGGAAAAAATAGTTGAGCTAATTTTTAAAATGATAACTAGATAGGATTGACTTAAAATGTCATGATGGAAAACCCATTGATTTTTGAAGTAGGAAGAACTTTTTGATTTTGCGTAAGGAATTGGAATTTTTGTTGAATATCTATTTGTGATATTGGAAGAATAATATTCACCTTAACATTAGAAAATGGGAATAAGTCTTCAAGGGGAGACACAAGATTTTAAGGCATGATAGTAAGTTGTGAAAAGTTTTGACAAACCTGCTTTCTTATGGTTATAATTGATGTGGATGTTGGTGTAGAACTGGTTCAAATATTATGATCGAATATTTGCATGGTTAAATTAGATATAACATAATTTATAGATCCAACAGAATATTCATAAAAACCATTAGGATCTAAAGAAAATTGAGTGAAAATAAACATATTAAAGATTGAAACTTGGTTAATAAGGGATACTGTCCCTTGAGGAAATTAAAAAGAAGATAAATTTTATTTCTAGTATTCTTCTATTTTAACCTCGCACTTATTAAAGAAATGGAAGATGAAATTTAATGATTTAAACATTATACTTCCTTAATTCTCATAGATAAGGCTAGGTGGAGTTGTACTATAAGAACCTTTTGATTGTCAAAGGTTGGATTCTCATAATTGAGGTAAGGTTCTTTTAAATATTCTTGAATTGAAATGGGTTGGTTAATCTAATGAGCTTTATTCTTAGTGAAGGGCCTAAATAAATTATCAACAAGGATATGGGTTTGGATTGGGTGATTATAAATATTTTAAGATCTTTAATGTTTCTTAGATTATATTAACAGAATCAAATAATCTTATTTTGCACCTACAAAATCTAGGGACCTATGTGGTGTTCACATTGGGTTAACCAAAACGTATGATATCATATAGGAATAGGGTGAGCGAAAGCCACTCCTAGATGTTTATGCCACACCTCAAAGAGGACGGTATGAAGGATATAGTTTAGGGGGTGTAGCCTAGAATAGAGCTATGAATACTATTAGATTTTTTGAGAATATTTAAATTAAGCTACAATTATGATTCTAATATTGAAAATAAAAGTTCCAATTAAAAAACAAACTTTTCAATGAAAGTAAGGAGTAAAATAGTTGTTAGGATATAGTTCCATAAAGTTTATAAAGTACTTCCTCATTTCATAAAAGTACTTCATTATTGTATTCTTTCTCCTCCATATCACTTTCATATCATATTACTTTAAAGTGTCGGGGATGTCACAAATGTAATGAGTTCATTTAGTTAGAAGTACCTGATATCCCATTACCTTAATGGTTTATATGGAATAAGTCCTTACGAGACTCATATAAAATATATTATATGCCTGATTGTAAGAATGCAATGTACCGAAGCTTGAGATTAATATAAAAATAATTTCTTCATGTTTCACTTTATTCCAACATTTGGCATTAGAGCAGATGGTGATTTTTCTATAATGACCCTCCCTAATAAGGTCCTTTGATCATCCATAGTACTGTTTTGATAATTCATGTTTGCTTGAGTTAATAAGTTGCTCGTTAGTAATAATTAAGTTTTAATACTTGGGACATGGTATTGCTGATGATTTTTGTGTTGTAGTTACAAGTCCATGAAATATAAAAATGGGAAATGATAGTGGTGAAGATTTTTCACCTTTAGTGAAAATTTGCCACTAATGGCCCAAAGGGAAAAACAATGCTTTTAAATAGATGCATTTATAAATTTTTCATATGCTTTCATGTAGGTACATTGTGAATATATGTTTGCATATGATTGAAGTGAATGTTTGTTTGCATATGATAAAAAATCCTCCAACGACAAGGAAAGTGCCATAGTGCATGGGAGCTATTCCTAACAAGCATATGATAACATTTGTTATTGCATGTATAAGAAGAGATATTATATATATATGATTGATTAAAATTACATTTTGGCTTAGATTTAAATTCTTGCACATTTACCAAAATTACAAATTGAAATATAATTAAATAATTAAATTGTAAATAATTCTTAGTTTAAGTAAATAATTAAAAAAAGTACATAATTAAATAAATAAGTTTTAAGTAAACTCAAATAAGCACATATATCAAAGTGACTTGTATCATCAATTGAATTCGAAAGCAAAGCAACTTTAGTAAGTAGTTTGGGTAGGCCACCTAGAGTTAGGATGGAAGAGTAAGTGGCCTTGTGCATAGAAGACCATTTGCTCATGTAAGCCTTCCTTAAAAATATTTATAAGAAGATAAGAGGGAAGGATGATTACCATTCTTACGGATTCTTCTTTATCAAAAAGGAGGAAATAATAGGATGGGAGAAGAAGGCAAGCTAAGAGAAGCAAGTTGTGAATTTTCTTAAAACCAGGTCAATTTAGTTTTTCTTCCTTGTCATGAACCTCCCCAAAACGAATCTTTTGACTACTATTGTAAATACTTTTGATTAAACTATTATGCTATGCTTTAATATTATGGACATGGTACTGCTTATAAATTTTATTTTGCAGGACAAGTCTATGAAGAAAAAAGGGGAAATGAGGATGGAGATATGTTCATAAAAGTCCTAAGGCAAACATAGCCCTGTCACATGACATAATAACCAATGGTTCAAAGGGAAAAAATAAAATTTCTTAGTAGTTGCATTCATATAAAAAGATTGCAATGTTTGTTAAATATGCATTCATATATATTGTTGTAGTGCTTATTGAACGTTTTCTTCTTCTTGTGTAAGAATGGTTGGTTTGAACTACTAAATTTGTTCACTTGAGAAATCTATATATATTTATAAATTTATTGAATAACTTATATATTTATTTGTAAACTAACTTAAAAATAAGATATATACATATATATATATATAGCTAAAACTTAGTAAAATAAAAATTAGCATATAATAGAACAACCGTAGATTTGGTTCATAGGCCAGTTGGGAAGAGATAAGGGAAGATCTAGCCTCATGCATGTAAAAGCCTTTTAAAATTTTTTCCCTTAAAACCATCTATAAAAAGAAGCTTAGAGGGGAGAAAGAGACATGAACTCCCAAGCGAAGACAAAAATAGACGAGTTCTGAAGAAAAACAGATTTAGAAAGGTCGGTACCGTATTTCATATTCTGAATTGATTGAATAGATAGATCATAACACAAACATTGTAGTTTTTTTCCTTGTTATTTTGAAGTTTGAATATGAGTTAATAATTATTCATGTTTCATCTCTGGTTTCTATATTAGATTAGATACTATTCCTCTGAAACCTACGTCTCTTCTTCCATTGCTTTACGTGCTTTGACTGTGTGCCACTGCAATTTTTACATTGATTGACTGGATTCATTCTTTGTTGATCCCAAATTGAGAGTCTCTCTAGGGACTGGTTGTTTTAATTGTAAGTATTTTAATATTGGAATTTTTTTTAATCATCTTGCACCTTGCTTGGGCAGATTTATGAGCTAAATGTCTGTTTAAAAATTGTTGAAAACGTCCAACATTCTCCCAGTACCCTTGCTCACCGATTTCTATACTAAATAATATTTTAGAAATTGCGTTCTTCCTTAACCATTTGTGGTTGTTTTTTTTTTGGGTCACTTCTTGTATTTTGTTTTATTAGTTTCCTTGGGAAGATTTTTCTTTTCGCTATTCATATGTTAATATATTTAGATTATCTCATTCTTATTTCAATTAATTTTTAGAAGCCCTGGATATTAACAAATATGTTTTAATGTTAGACTATCTGCAACTTATTTTAAATGCCTGGTTATTAATAATATTTTTAATTATATTGTCTAGACATCTTAAATTATCAATAATGCCGGTGTCTTGATGTCCGTATTATTGATATTGCACATACGTATTTTAGTTCTTTTTAATTAAAGGTAGAAAATTTCATCTTTTAGATAAAGGTAGGCGCATCCCTATAAAATGAGGCATCCAGTTCTGTTATTTCAATTGCGTGTTTTCTAGAAGTTAATTTTCAAGTTCCTTAGAGTCGTCATATAAGCTCTTTGAATTTATTAAGTTATTTTATTTTTTAAAGTTGAATAGCTATCAATTGGTTGCATATATTTCCCCTTGGGCCACTTGATCCCCATCCAAATCTCCATCTGAACGTAGCTTGGACAAAGCGGTTAGCCAGTTAAATAAAAGTTATGATACCGGGTCCAAAACCTTCAAAGGAATTATTTTATAAAAACAGTTGTTGTTTGTGCTTAAGATGACTTGTATGAAAGCTTTTAGAAGCATGTTATATCTTTTTAAATAATATTTCTCTTAAAGATTAACGTTCCCAACATCATGTACGCTGATCTCTTTTAACAAAAAAAAATTGATGTATATTTTGTATATATTTATATGTATCTAATAAAAGACTATTATTCCTCATTAAGCCTTGATTTATATATAATAAATTTTTTGATGATTTTAATATAAGTTTTTAATTTCTCTAGTTTAACAAGGAAACGTTAGAGAGAGATTTTTGAGAAATGCCAAAGAGTTTATTTAAGAAACATATTCTCTTCAGATGTAGCTAAACTTAGAACTTGAAGTATTGTTGTATTAAAATTATTTCTTTTCTATAAATTTAAAAGGAATATTGTTGGCAGATTTACACCATGCCACATTGAAGTTTTGATAAAATTTTGTAGAAGAATTTATGATTGTAAAAGTGGCATATATATTAATTTATGATGTAGTATTTTTGGCTTGTATGATGGGATACAATGTTTCGTGTTAATTTGCTTTCTCTTTTTTATAAATTTTCTGTTTAATGAAAGTTGCAAGTCAAATTGTTCACAAAGAATCCATAGGGGTCACCTGATGGTGGCAATGAAAGCACTGCATTAAAGTTAAAAATTTACAGGAGATTATGGCAGCCCTTTCGTCTGAACAGAGAGAGAAAATCCAACACCCTCTCTCGAAGCAAAACGCTTCTTTTAAAAATCAGGGTATTGAGTAAGAAGGCCCAAGTTGTGTTAGCCTTTAATTTAGGGCGATTGACGCGTTCGCCTCATTTTGGGGTGAACATGATGTTTTTAAAAAAAGAGGTCAAAATAAAATAAATTAAAGTTCAGGTGAACGCTTTCACCCCAAATATGAGGTTAAAGTCCCCTTCGCCTCACTAGGGGGTGAAAGGACATTGAAGTGGGCGCGCCCGAAGTTGAAGTGAGCACGACCGAAGTTGAAGTGAGCGCGCCCGAATTTGGAATGAAAAATTAAAGTAACAAAGATGTGTTTGCTCCAAGGTTGGGGTGAAAGCTTCATTCACCCCACTTTGGGGTGAACATTATTTACAATGAAGGCGTTGGCAAGTCAAGGATGCTTTCACCCAATGTAAGAGTTGAATGTCCCATTAGCCCCTCCTTGGGGTGAAAGCACATTAAAAGAAGAGTTCGGGAAAAGCTAAAGGAAGGTGAACAACATTAAAGCAATGTTGACAATTCAACTATGCTTTCATCCCATGAGAGGGGTAAAAGTCCCATTCACCCTTCCTTGGGGTGAAGTTGCATCAAAATGGCCTCACCCATTCATAAAATTTGTGTTTTTGCTTCAATTAAATAAGAATCAAAGCTACGTTCACCTAAGGGGAAGGGCGACAACACATTTTGCCTCATTTTGGGATGAATGTATGTTTAGGAAGAATGGTGTCATATGTGAAGCACTTCCACCAGGGAGAAAATATGAAGTTCCTGGTAATTTTTTTCAATGGTAAAGCATTGAATATAAAATCAGAAGGGTACAAGGAACTGTTGCCTGAACTTTCTCCAAGAAGGCAAATACAATATTGAATCTGATATGAAGCTGTCCAAGGATCACAATGGCGTAGGTATTTAAAGGCAAAACTTTTGCTCATGGCTCTGTTTTGAATGAATTCAGGTTCAAGAACTGACACATTTTTTCAAAGGCGCCCAAGATAGATGAAGGAAAGGCATTTAATTATTGGGGAAAAAAGTAGCCAAAGATGTGAGTTTCAAGGTAAAGGAACTATGGTTTTTAACTCATCAGATGATTTTTATGAGTTCTAAAACATTTTGAATGAAAGTGAATTTACAAAAAATGATGAAGGCTTCCAGTAAAAAACTAGATTTATAGTATTTTGTGCATCAACATCCAAACATGCCAATTTCCTGGAGATTTTCTCCTTAAAAAATGGATCGTTGCCTCAAGGAAAATATTTTCAAGGACTTCAAGGAGGAATTGCTTCACCAAGGTTCCAGATCTGTAAACAATTTGTCTTCATCTGCATTTAATGAAAGAGGTGAAATCCTCTATAAATACTAATCAATTTTCATTGTAAAATGAGGTTAGACATTCTACAGAAAAAACTATTCAAGTTCTCTGCATCAATAGAAGATACTGGGCTTTTGAATTTGTAAGCAACCTTTATGTGTGATTTCCTTCTATTTTATGTATTTTTATTTTATGCTCATATTCTTTGTCTATTGTTAAGTTTAAATTCTACATCTAAATTTGAACATTGCTGGTGAGAGAGTAAGTTTTGGAATGCAACCCTGGGGGTTGTCTTTGCAAGATTGTAAGTAAATCCTACTACCTTATTTTATTACATGCTGCTTCAATGCTTGAGTGGAATTTTTGCTGCTAGTCTGTCCTCAATCCTACACCTTCGGTTTGTGGCTATATTTCCCATATCTTTCTATCATTTTCAATTTTTTTCCTGCAACTTTAGTCTTCAACCAGTGTAGGATTTAGTAAGGGATCCAACCCTCTAGATATTGGCATGGAGGACATTACTTTCCTTCGGAATTTCAATGTTGGCCATGTATAGGGTGCACAAATGCATATTTGTATAGTTAGGAAAATATTTGACCAACACTTTTTGGCATTCCCGGTAGGACCCTAAAATTTCACTTTCAGCAGTATTGAGGTTTGATGTTTGCCTTCATGTTGTATGGTTATAACATCTGGTGACTCAATTATACCTATAAACCTCCAAACATGAAGGTAGCAAAAGCTATGCTTCATGATTACGATATCAAAGGCCAAAAATCTTGAAGATCCCATTGAGTTTTACGAACTTGATACCGAAATATTAGGTGAATGCCTCAAGTTAGTTCCTTCACCTTACACGTCATCAACAACTTCCTCACATATAGTTGGTGTATTCTCCATTTCTTCAAGTCCAGCTAGTACTGCTATCAGCATCCCACCTTCGTAACCTCATACACCAGTTCAAATGGTTCAAAACCCACCACCACATTAGCCATAACCACCAAGGCAACTTCTAGCATGAAATAGCTTAAGAGACTTGAATTTACAAGCACAAAATATAGTCCCCCAAGCAGCTTTGAAGGCTTTACCTACTTGTGATGGTACTAGTAAGACTACTTATGATCATATTCAGGATGTGGCTTCTTTGGAAATAATCTATGATATTACAGATGAAGATATTATGATAAGGTTGTTGGTGTTATCACTTAGAGGAAAGTTGTTGTCACCCACCACTATCACCACATGGGATCAATTGGTGGAATTTCTAATTAAGAATTTTCATGAGCAAGTTGATCCATTCTCCCTATCGCATCAATTTACAATGATTCAAAGGCATACATAGGAGGAAATAATGGATTTCAACGTTAGGTTCACCTAAAGTTGGCAAAGGTTCCTAATGGTCTTTGACCCCCTCATGAACAAGCTGTATTTTACTATTGTAGAGCATTCAACTCTGAAATTGGCATGGCTATTCGGTAGGCCAATGTGAATATATTTCCAGATTTGTACACATAGGTGCAAAAGGCTGAATCAGACTTAATCGCCATAGGCAAGCTTCCCTCGAAAGTGACCATTACCATCCTTCCTGATCTTCCATAATATTTATCAAGCGTGTTATCACAACCTATGTCTTTTATGTACCTAGTTCCCTCATGGAGCTTGGGTTTGCCTCAAATCGCTCTAATTCCAATTCCACAACTCCCTGCTCTAACTATTTTACAATTACCCTCACCAGTTGTGTCGTAGTTGCTAGCACTTGTTCCTTTATCAGCGTTACCAGTGCCATCAGTTCCATTTCCATTGCCTACTACACTAATACCTCTACCTTTATCAACACCTCCTATGCACGCAAATCCCTATCCTTACATGAAGCTATTACAATAAGTACAATCTGTTAATTCATCCGTAAGGACAATGTCGAACGAAATTACCATATTAAGAAAGAAATAAGTTGAAGCTGATTTTTGATCAAGGATATTTCAAACACCACCGATTACCAAGGAGCAAGCAACCACTAGTAAGGGCCCTGAAAGGAGCACAACTATGTTAGCAAATTAGGAAACTAGTACATCGAAGAAAGTGTATTGGTGCTCAACTTGCAATGATCCTCATGGAGAAGACACATGCATGGTTCATCTGAACTATGTATAAACGCTGGAAAAAAGTTTCACTAATGGACAAGTTAATATGATAATGGAAATGGATCATAACTTAATGGTCTTATCATTAGAGCAATTTTCAGTTCTCACGAGAGCTGGAAAGAAGCCGATGACTGTTGATCCAGCGGATTTGGATCCTTTGAAAGTTCTTGATGAGTCGAAGGTACAAAATGAAAAGTGCAACCACCAACAAGAACATTTGGTGTGATAGTAAAGCAGCAAGATTCTGTCTTGTTGAAGGATCTACTAACCAAACAAGCTTAGAAGAAGTTACAGACGAAAGTGTCATCTTCGTAACTTGCAACTGCTCAAGAGAAAAACAAGGCGAGAAAATAAGCTAAGGAGTGCCTTAGGTACCCATCATTGACTAAGCGATAAAGGGTGGAAGCTACTCAATAGTATCGGGACAAGTATGAATAGGTGGTAGAAGAAAATACTCATGGTGTGTCTAAATATAACATTGTAGAGGAAATAAAAAATATTATTGCAAAAATAAGTTTATACGATGCATTGCAATTACCTGGTCAAGTTGATCTATTGTAGAAGTCACTCAAGTATGCAAAGGACCAGAAGAAGAGTCATTCTCAAATAGTATTAGCACAAACATTGTCTATCTCAACCACCGGTAAAAATAGACCACCTCCATTCTATCTATCCCTTAGGATAGAAGTGTGGGTAGTAAATAATTGTATGATTGACTCTGGCGTTGCAACTACTATCATGCCAAAGGTAGTATGCAAAGTAATGGAAATGAATATACAAGAAGTAGTCTAGGATTATTGCAGTTGGACGGGGCCCCAGTCAAGATAGTGGAAGTAATAAAAGATATTTCTGTTGTTCTACATAGTGATGCAGGAGAATCCAGTGGTATAAGAGTGATCTTGCATCACTCAAATTGTATTTAAGTCATTTTTATCAAAAACTAGTGAAAAAAAAATAATTCATTCTAGAAAAACTAGTAAAACTTGCAGGTGATTTTTGAAGGTCTTAGAGGTCGAATTTGAATATTTTTAGTTAGATGTAGGCCTTGGTGCAAAGTTCCAAGGATTGCCTCACATAGCTCATTTCATGCTATTTTTGAAAATATGTTGTAATAGTCAATCAGATCAATGAGCGCGAAGTTATGACCTCAGAAAGTTGCCCCGAAATTTCAAATTTGAAATAGATTGTTTTAGGCAGGAAAAGGGGAAAAACAAGGTATTTGAGAGAATTTTCAAAATTTTAAAATGGCTCTTTCTTTTGTATCATCATTTTTGGCATGAAAGTAAGGAAATGTTTGGTTCTCTTACAGGAACAAAGAAATAATACCTATGTATCATTTGTTTGTGTTGCTTGATCATCTGTTTGTGTTGCTTGATATTCACCACATAGCATGCCATAGATCACTGTTATTCAAGAGGTAGTGGTGGTTGATTTGGAACCATACTTCAACATGTGTCTCTCAAGGGAATTCATAGTGAAAATAGGAGGATACATTTCCTTAGATTATTCACATTTGGATATTCCATTCAAAGAAAGAAGAATCCACATTTATAATGAAAATCCACCCACTTTCCATTTAGGAAAATTGGAAGAGGAAGAAAAATCTACTGGTGTAGTTAATATGATGATTGAAAAATGATAAGAAGTAGACTTGATGGAAGAAGCGCTTGGTGAGATCCGACTTGAAGATGAATTCTCACTCATGGATTTCAACGCGATGGTCAAAATTGACCTTGGTTGTTATACTATAACAAAACCTAAGCTAATTGAAGAAAAAATACCTGATTATCCAGAATCTATCGTAGATCAATTATGGAAGTTGTATTTTTATGGAGCAAGGTGTAAGAATGGTGTAGGGGTTGGTATTGTTCTTGTTTCTCCTATTGGGTTGTAGAAGACTTATTCATATAGGTTAACTTAGAGCTACATGAATAATGCCACCTAATATGAAATGATGTGTCTTGGTTTGAAAAAGGTTGAAAAGTTAGGCATAAAACAACAACAAATCTTTGGATATTCTGAGCTCATTATCAATAAAACTATAAACAACTGTGTGTCAAAGTAGCACTACTTGAAGGTGTAGCACCCTAAAATTGGCGCAGTTAAACCCTTAGTAAAAGATAAAAGATAAAAATTTAAATTTTAACCCCAAAACCGCCCCAAAACCTTGTTACCCGCTTCCCTTCTTTTCTATGCCATTTTTAGGATTTGTTTTGACCGTTGGACGATATCGTCGCATATCAAATGAAATCATCCCCGATCTGACGAATTCGTCTGGAACAGAGCATCCAGACGATTTCGTCCTAAAACTAAATTTTCATAATTAGCTTCTGTTTCAATAGCCTCTCCAACTTGGGCAGAAGCGCGTCTGCGTAGTTGGAGATTCTCCCCGTTGGAGATCTCCCAGATTGGGATGATCTCCAACCTCCTAGCCTCCCCTAATCCTATATAAACTAGGATTTTTCTAGTTTATCCCCCTGAACCCCCTAGCTGATGGATTTCCCTGCAGATTTAGTTCCTTATACACTAGAGCATCCTCGCACTACTGTTTGCATTCTGTATTTCATGTTTTCTTGTAGGAACTCTACTATTTTTTAGTCGAAGCTAGCTCGGATCGTCGCAAGCGATCCCGGATGATTTCGGACGATCTTGTCGAGGAGCGCAGACGATCTCGTACGATTGGAGGCGATCCCGACTGTAGTCCAGATTGGGGGCAATCAGAGCCTAGAGTTTGCATTTTCTTAAACTGTTTCTGTATTTTCCCATTGTAATTCTGCATTATCTTAGTTATTATGTTTATGCATCTTGGAGTTCACCTCATTTAGCATAACCGCATGATAAAGTTAAAATCAAACATTAAATCTACTGCATTTCTCTTGTTTGTTATTTGAATCCATTATTTAGGCACGTTTACTATTATTGCTATCATTCTCCGTTGCTTCTGCAGTTGCATATTTGGTATTTTGTATCTATTTTTGTGATTGCAGGTTTCGACGAATTCGTCTGACGAATTCATCAGATTTCAGATGATTCCGTCTGATCTCAGATGACCGACTGTGATTTGCGATGATTATGTGAAATATCAGATGATTACGTATGAGTTGAGACGATCTGGACTGCTACAAAACTCAGAATCTTCATCAGACATCCGAAATCAGGTATGTACTATTCTAGTTAGCATATTCTCTGTGTTTAGCATGCATTTCTATTTTCTGTATTCATCTAAATCTGTATTGGCATATAGAATAGTTTAGATTCATCTTGGCCAAACCTAGGAGTTGAATGATTAAAGTACAAAATAAACACATCAAACCCATTCCCAACCTAGGCGTGGAAACTGCCACTCAAAAGTTTCCTGGTGAACCCACCATCCATCAAAAATTCACCTTTATACTCCTCCCCCGAGAGGCGGGACCTTCAAAGGGCCTCTCAGTCCGAGGTATTGTCCCATCCTTCTCGCATCCCCCTTTCGGGCGTGGATCCTATAGCCTGAGGGTAAGGATGCAAAAAATTTGGAGCGATACATTTTGGTGAACCCGACGTGAAAACTAAAAACCTTTTGAGAACAATCCAAAAAAAAAAACAAAAACATAAATGCATTTAGAATCAAAGATTGCATATCATATTTAGATGGTAGATTATAATAAAAGACGAGTTGTCACCATTAATGTTGAGAATCAATTAGCAGCTATAGAGGTTACTTCTGTGCTTAGAGTACCTCAAACAAATAGGGTTCAACCTTTGTGGGACGAACTTGATAGGAGATTGGGTATCATTGGATCTAGGGCAACAGAACTTAGGCAAATTAAGAGGTTTGTCCTAGATAGAATCCTGGATCCTGATCAAGTGACCTTATATCATGAACTTCAGAGAGCTTGCCATAGGTGGTTAGCAGATAAAAGAGCCCATGTGTCTTCAGAGCTATACACCTTTGAGGAATATCTTGAGAATGCAGTTGTAGTACATAAATTTCTATCTCATATAGAGGATCAAGAGGTTGTTTTTATGGATAGAAAAATATGGTATAGAGTTCCTAGAGCTGTGTTATATCGAGAGTATTGCCATGAACTTTATTTCTACCAGTCAAGGTATGAAACAGATAATATCACTATAGCACATTTTATCAAGTTCTTGAAAAATCATTTCCAATTTGAAGAGGAGCATTTCATGACTCCTGATGAACTTGATCCTATCAATGACATCTATAAACTATTTATAGAAAACTAAGCCATTCATTTATTATTGTTATTTCTTGCATTCAGTGTGTTGTTTGTTGTCTTTGTAAACATAAAAACAAAAAATATATATATATATATATATATATATATATATATAAATAAAAAATAAAAACAAAACAAAGTCATAACAAAAATCAAAACATTTTCTTTTAAGCATTATAGTAGGTATATAATTAAAATATATACCTCCCAAATTTGTTGCAAATATATTAATATATATTTGCTAAAATCTAAATTTAGACATAATGACTAAACTCAGGAATGGAAAACAAATTGAAGTAGAAGAAGATTGGTTAAGAAAACCAGAAAATAACCCGGATGTCCTTCCTGAAGACCCAATTCAGGAAGAAGGAACCTTCGACCAACAAGAAGAAGAATTTGCTGTAGGAAATGAACAAAGAGAAATTGTTAGAGAGGAAGAATCCTCATCTCCTAAAATATCTCCAGAAGGAGCTGTTACTTTTGAGAACATGGAACATTTCTGGAAGTTCCTCCATAATAATATGGGCACCCTTAATAGAGCAATCCATATGGACAAAGATCAAATTAGTGACACTCAAGCAACCCTAGAAGAAATATACCACACACGCACTAATCCTTTATCCTTTGTTGATCAAGAAAGTGATCAAGCTGGACCATCCAATTTGGATATGGCCGCTATGATCCAGAACATGCAACAACAACAGGTTACCCAACCACCTAGAGTGCCTGTTATCAAGCCTAGGGTTATTCCCACACAAAAGAAACCTTCATTCACTGCTCTATTTTGCCAAGCTATTGATCAATATACCTCAAATCAACAAAAGCCTAAAACAAAACCAAATACCAATTTCCAACAATCTGGGATACAACATAATGCTACAACAAATCTTCTTCATAATACTCTTCCTACCAACCATTTACATAACAACAATATAGCATCTAATCCTTATGTCCCGCCTTCCTACGCTCACAAATCCCATACTCATGTACCACCAAACCAATATGGTGGACAAACTGGTAATCTGGAAGCCATGGTGAAACAGTTAGCCTCCCGCATGGACCAAATAGATCCCTACCGTCCCTCGTACAATTATCGAGAGATGTGTAGTCAACCTCTAGATCCTATAGTTGTAGCACAACCATATCCTAAACACTTTCCCATGTTGTCCTACCTATATATAAAGGAACTGAAGATCCCATAGAGCATCTTCGTATGTTTAGGATAGCATGTCATGATATATCACATGATGACTTGTTATTACTAAAGATGTTCCCAAAAAGTTTAGGAGGGATGGCATTGGAGTGGTATTATCAATTGCCCACTCATTCTTTGAGAAATTTCGAAGAGACCGCTCGAGTCTTTTGTGCATCAATTTAGTGCCTATATTGAAAGGCATGTAACCATTAAAGATTTGTACAACCTAAAACAAGACAAAGATGAGTGTTTTGCTGACTTCTTAGCTCGATGGAGGCAGTTGATAGGAAAATTACACTTTGTGTTACCTTATCGAGAAATGTTGGATATTTTTATCAATAATTTACAAGAACAACTATCCTATGAATTATCAATTGCTACCTTGACCACCTTCGATCAAGCTATAGACTTAGCCCGAAGAGTGGAAGACGCTCTCATTAGAAGAGGTCAGCTCAAAAGGAAAGATGATGAGAAAACATCCAGAAATCAATATAAAAATAAACAAGTTGTGGGTGATGGAGTCACTGATAGCAGAAACATTGCCAATGTTAATACTACGAAAACAACAGAGAAGTTCATATTGAAACCTCCTGATAAACCACCCCAAGAATTTACTAGGTTAAATCAACCTTTATCAACCATTCTCCCGCAATTACTAGCACGAGGATTGATCCAATTACCAACTATCCGAGAACCTGATCCAACTATACCCGGATATAGAGCTGATTTACATTGTGATTTCCATAGAGGACCTGGACATGCTACCAACTCTTGTAAAAGGTTAAAACATAAAATACAAGATTTAATTGATAACAATGAGATGGAGGTGCAAGCCTTTCAACCTAAACAAAATCCTCCTAATAATGCTCAAAAGAACATCCCTCAAAGTCGAATCAAAATGCCAATCAATCATTGGACATATTTCAACATCCTTTACCAAAGCATGGTAAAGAGGTGGCTAATCAAATTGAACATCATAATGTTCCCCCTCCTACCCGATATGTAGGAGCCATTAGTGGGCATTTACCTATTCATGATTTAGAAATATTTGACACAACTTTATCCATGGTTACGACCGGACCTCTATATAATATTCGAACACCTGATCTTAGTGATGTAGAATATGATACTGAAAGTGACATGGAAATCACCTCAAATCAATCGAATAGTTCTGAAGATGAATCAGATCCTATTCAACCCATCACAAATTCTATGGTTCCGGAAGAACCATTTCCTAGAAGAGTCACTACTCGACCATCTTCTCATCAGTTACTTTCTAATGAACAAGCCATAAATGCTAGACCGAGACCAATTCATCATCCTCAAAATAATATTGTAGGTACCATCGGAGTCGTTACTCGACAACAAGCTCAAAACTCTCAACAGGATCAAACTCAGAACGATGGATCAGCTCCATTTGTTTTGAAAAATCCCAATAAAGGGAATCATGCGCCTAATGTTCAACCTAAGCCTCCTTATAATATTAATGAACAATTATCCAATACTACAGCTAGAATTTCCCTTTTGGACCTTTTAAGATCTTCTCCTACCCATAGGGATGAATTAATGCTCACATTAAGCCAAATGATGGTACCACAAAATATTCAACCTCGAAGCCATGTCCAATACTATCATAACTCGAGAAGTCGATTGTATTGACTTTCGAGATAGAGATATACCACAACATAGTTTACATAAGGATAACCCCTTATATATTACTGCCCTAATTGGGGATGTAGCCGTTAAACGAGTCTTGATTGATAATGGTTCATCTTTAAACATATGCACTTTTGACTTCTACCAAATATTTGGCTTTAGAAGTGACGAAATGAAAAGAACTGATATGATCATAAAAGCCTTTAATGACGAAACACAAGAAACGTGTGGAGTTATTACTATTCCATTGCAAGTTGGTCCTAGAACCTTAGACACGACCGTGTTTATTGTACATTGCCCTGCATCATACAATATACTTTTGGGTCACCCTTGGATCAATGCAATGCGAGTTGTTCCCTCAACTTTACATCAATGTGTTAAATTCGAATTTAAAAATCAGTTGGTTACCATTCATGGTGACCCTAGACCCTTTGATATGTGTGCTTTGGCAGAACCGGTTGGAGTTCAATTTTGCCCTGCTCTGTCATCCACACATCCTAATTCTCATCAACCGTCTAAACGTGTGAAACACTCACCCATAACATCATCTACTTTTCCCCCATCAACTACACCTCTACATATAGCTCAACCATCTTCCGAACAAACCACATTAGGACCTCAAAAGGATCCTAAACCCACAACCAATGCTTCTTGTTTTACTCCTATAACTTCCATACCTTTAGATCCTTCCATCGACATCTCTACAACGTCTACGCCTATCAAAGACATGATTTCTGCATCCAAAAACATAGGAAATGATCCTTCTACCTCTTACGCTCTTACTGATGAGCTCTTACCCGATTTATCTAAAATTCTTATATCAGAAAAAACAAACACTGCCATGCAAGATGCCCTTATTTTAAATAAACTCCCACCCTCTCCTCGTACCTTGGGCCTCCCACAGCCTATGGGAAGTATTTACCAAGTCGGGAGTTGTGCTTTTATTTATAAGGGATATGACTGGGGAAGAATACCTAGAAACATCAAGACACATTGTGATGGATATGCTAGATGCTATTTTGCTAATGAGTATATTAAAGCTAAACCTATAATGCTTAAATTGGGCTATAAAGGGAAAGGTTTGGGACCTTCCCAAAATGGTATGAAAGAACCTTTTGAGGTTGAACCATGGCCTGCCCGATGCGGTGTGGGCCTATTTCCTAGTAAAGGTCAACCCTTCCCATTTGAGGAGGATGACCATCTTACATGTTACCAAGATTATCTGGATAAACAAGATTCTTTGCATTCAAAGAATAATCCCTTTACCTGTAATATGCTATCCATCGCCTACCCTGAGATGATTGTCGAATCCGACGATGAGTTGGAAGGGGATATCTTCCATGATGTCTCCGTTGATGAATTGTTACATAACGGATTTTATTTTGATGGCTCTATACCTAGTATAGCCCAACTTGAGGCCTCGACTCCTCAAGACGAATTATCCAAGCTAACCTTGGAAGAATTACAAGAATTGGGTGTTTCACCCGCCCCACCTAATTTTGAGAGAGATTTACATATGGAAGTTGAAAACGTTATAAAAATTAACATTGGAACCGAAGATAACCCTCACATAATCAACATTGGATCAGAATTAAGTCAAGAAAAACAAGATAAATACATTTCATTTCTTAAAGACTATGAAGATGTCTTTGCTTGGACATATGAAGACATGCCGGGTTTGGACCCTTCTATAGTTATGCATCATCTAGTAGTCCATCCAGATGCTAAACCTGTTAAACATAAACTTAGAAAAATGCATCCTAAAGTGGCCTTACTAGTCAAAGGAGAACTAGAAAAACTGTTGAAGGTTATTTTTATACAAGCCATTGATTATGCTGAATGGATCTCAAATGTAGTTCCAGTAACTAAGAAAGAAGCTACCAAAGTTAGGGTTTGTACTGACTTTAGAGATATTAATGTTGCATGCCCTAAAGATGATTTTCCTCTTCCCAACATGGATCAAATCATTGATTTTACTACTGGGAGCGGAATGATATCCTTAATGGATGGATTCTCTGGTTATAATCAGATCAGGATAGCTCCTGAAGATCAGGCTAAGACAACATTTATTACCCCTTGGGGAACCTTTTGTTGGAAAGTGATGCCATTCGGTTTAAAGAATGCAGGTGCAACATATCAACGAGCCATGACTTATATCTTTCATGATATGATGCATGATATTCTACATGATTATGTAGATGATATTATAGCTCGTTCCATCAAAGAAGATGATCATTTAAATGACTTGAGAAAAGTATTTGATCGGTTAAGGGAGTATCTTATCCGATTGAATCCAGCCAAATGTATATTCGGAGTTAAGTCCGATAAATTATTGGGGGTTATCGTTTCTTTACGTGGCATTGAAATTGACCCTCTCAAGATCACGGCTATCACTGATATGCCCACACCCACAAATATATCTGAATTACAAAGTTTACAAGGTAAGCTTCAAGCTATTCGCCACTTTATTGATAAGTTGGCAGACAAAACCGGACCCTTTCTTAAGCTTCTTAAGAAAGATGTCTCTTTTCATTGGGATGACGAATGCCAGGAAGCATTTGACCTCCTTAAACAATATCTCCTTAAACCACCAGTACTTTCACCACCTAGATCTGATCGTCCATTTATCTTGTACATTTCTGCTTCAGATTTTGCCTTAGGAGCTATGTTAGCTCAACTTGACGATGAGAAGAAAGAACGTGCTAATTATTACATCAGCAGAACCTTAATCAGTTATGAAACTCGCTATACCATATTAGAGAAGTTATGTCTAGCAATCGTATTTTCTACACAGAAACTACGACATTATATGCTCAGTCATAAAACGTATGTTATTGCCAAATTCGACCCTTTGCGATATCTCATGAGTCGACCGTACTTATCTGGTCGCACAACCAAGTGGGTTCTTGCGCTAAGCGAGTTTGAACTCACGTTTATAGGACAAAAGTCTGTTAAGGGTCAAATCATAGCAGATCAATTAGCTGCTGCACCCTTAGAGTCTACCCATCCCCTCATCATTGAGTTTCCCGATGAATGCCTTAAATTAGAGGCAGACCATCCTAAACAATGGTCCCTATACTTTGACGGAGCCCGATGCATGAGTGGGGCTGATGCGGGTATTATTTTAATATCTCCGCAAAAACATCTTATACCTCTGTCCTTTAAATTAACGTTTGCTTGCACCAATAATACTACTGAATATGAGGCTCTAATCCTTGGATTACGAGCTGCTTTGGCCCTAAAAATTAAAAATTTATTAGTTTTCGATGATTCTCAACTTGTCATAAATCAAATCAATGATGTTTATCAGACCAGAGATGATAAATTACGCCCATATAAAACATATGTTTTGCAATTATTATCTTTATTTGATCAAGTTACTTTGGAAGCTATTCCTCGAACTAGCAATCGTGCGGTTGACGCTATGGCTGCAACTGCATCTCTTTTACCCTTGGAGTTAGATGATGAATATGCTACCATCATTATTCGTCGACTCCAGGAACCCGCTTCAAGCAAATCATGCTTAGAACCTTTGGATGTGTTTCTAATCAACGAAACTACTCCTGAACCATGGTACACTGATATATTTAATTTTTTGCAAAAAGGAACCTTCCCTGAAGGTTGTCATAGTAACCAACACAAGTTATTACGTAGACGAGCAAGTCGCTTCATGATTATTGGTAATACCTTGTATAGGAGATCTTTTGAAGGCATATTATTGAGATGTTTGAATCTAGACGAATCTAGATCAGCTTTGAGTGAAGCCCACGATGGATCTTGTGGAGGACACTTTAGTGGTAGCGCCATTGCTAAAAAACTCCTCCGGATAGGATATTTTTGGCCTACCATGGAGAATGATGCACATGATTATGTGCACCATTGCGACAAGTGCCAAAAACATGCCGACCTTGTCCATGCGCCTGCACAAGAACTGCAGGCTATTTCATCTCCTTGGCCCTTTTCAAAATGGGGCTTAGATATCATTGGAAAAATCAACCCTGTGTCATCTGATGGACACAAATTCATCATAACCGCTACCGAGTATTTTACAAAATGGGTTGAAGCTATGCCTTTAGCTTCTTGTACTGGAACCCAAGTTTCCAAGTTTATCTTTAATCAAATTATTTGTAGGTTCGAAATTCCTGCAAATCTCATCTCAGATAATGGAACTTGTTTCAAAAATAAAGATGTCAAAAAATTATGTCAAAAATATAAAATTCAACATCGTTGGTCCACTCCCTATTATCCTCAGGGTAATGGCCAAGCAGAAGCATCTAATAAAACATTAATCAAAATTCTCAAAAGACTCGGTCAATCAATCTGGTCGAGATTGGCACATCCAATTATATCCTGCTTTGTGGGCCTATCGAACTAGTGTTCGCACCCCCACCGGAACTTCACCTTTCGTTTTGGTTTATGGCGCTGAAGCTGTTTTTCCCTTTGAATTAGAAGTTCCTTCTTTGGCTCTACTACTTCAAGATACTGAAGTAGGGGATGAATATCGTGCTGGCAGATTTAGTCAACTGGAACTCTTAGATGAAAAGTGCATCAATGCTTTGGAGCATCTTCGTGCCTACCAAAACAAGCTTAAGAGAGCATATCTCAAGAAAGTTCATCATCGATCCTTTGAGACCGACGACCTTGTTTTAAAAGAAAATCAAAAAAATACTAATGCAACTAAAGACCTTAAAGGTAAATTCGAGCCCAACTGGCTTGGACCGTATATTATTACTGCTAAATTTGGATCGGGAGCATACAAATTATCTACCTTAGATGGTAAAGAACTTAAAGAACCTATGAACATTATGCATCTCAAATGCTACTATGCATAAAATTTGGTCATTTCATCATTGTATATATTTGTTTTGCATATTATTTCCTTTTAGTCACTTATATAAAAAGTTTCAAAAACAATCACATTGTATTTCTTTCAATTCATAAATTAAAATCAAAATACAAAAACATCAAAATCTTCAAAAACATATTTTATTTTCATACCTGTCAATTCTTGAAGTTTGCAGTTATATTTTCAATTATTTTGGATAAATGAGCATTTATTTGGAATCCCGCACTTTCACACTCACATGAATAAATATCTTGATTTTATTTGGTATGATTATTAATCTCTCTTATATCAAAGTCCACATTGGCATTAAATAAAGTTTTGAGCATAGAGAACTGATCTTGTTATTTACTTGAACCAAGTATATCTTTTCACATTAAAATGATTTCATTGCAAATTCGATATGATGCTACATAGTAGAAGTGGTTTCCTGAGCGAAAAGTTTCCCTTGCTATCCTATCATGCACATGGTCTAGAATCTTTGAGAATTGACAAAAGGACAAGCTCACCCCTACCCGAATAAAAATCCCTTGCTCTACAACCAATCCGAGCAAGTATCCCTAGCATAGGAAGAAAAAGAAAAGTCAAAGAAAATGAGAAAAAGAAAAATATTATTTTGTACCATCGCAGCAATATTTCAGCATTATCTCAATTCCAAGCAAAAATACAAAAAAAAAAAAAGAGAAAGAAAAGCAAAAGTGAAAAGAAAAAGCAAAAAGCAATAAAATCCCTTTCCCTACCCCTTGAAAAGAAAAGAAGGGTGAATGAGCTTGAATCCCTGGAATTCTCAATTATTCGAAAACTGTGAGGTAAGCCCCATAACAGGTGGTTTGTGCCCAACCCGCTTGGCCTTGGGTAATTCCTAGCGTGGTGATATGTCTGTCACATTAGCGACCTTCTTTTGTATAGACCTATGTCAGCTTATGGATTAGCTAGCTCTTGATAACCCGACTTACATAGTAGTCTGGTACGGTTACATGCATATAAATCATGGTTAAGGAACACTCATTTGGTTAAGGCAAATTACTTGTATCAAATTATCTTGCTCAAAATTGGTGAATGAACAATACAATCGCACACACATTTGTATTTGAGAGATTTTGTATCATTATGATAAATCAAGATCGGTAATGAACTCACATTTGCACATGAGGATCCCTTATAAACCTACATTTGTCTTTGAGATAATTTAAAATATTTCTGTAATTCTTTTCGGAATAGTTTTATCCTCTTATTTCAGAATTTTTGTTTTGTATAAAAACAATTATATACATTGTTTCACAAAATCACAAAATGATTTCAAACAACATGTTCATATTATTATTTTTCTTTTTATCAAAAGTCAAAAATTAATCATGCAATAAAACTAAAATATCCATTTCTTCTTTGGATTTCGCGATGATGGTATAAGTCTATACCTATAAGTCTATGCCTAGCGCAAACCATTGTTCTAATTTTATTTTCCCATTCATTTTAATAAAAACACATATGGCTTACATCATTATGTTACATAACTAAGCTTTAAAATGAACGCACACTTATCTTATTTCAGGTCATTATGTCAACATTCAATTTTGCAATGATGGTATAGTTCCTAGGAACTTATGCAAAAAAATTTATCACACTTAGGAATTTATGCCTAGCAAAAATCATATTTCTTTTATATCTCATGCATAATATTTTTATGAAAATCTGAAAACAAATCATCACCATCATCATTTTCATCATCACAACACAAAGTCTTAAGACAGTCTCTTAAGCACTCTTTTACTTTTAACAATATTTCTATCCTGGGATTAGCTTGACGACCTAGTGAGCGGCGACTCCATGAAATGGTCTATAACAGCGACAATGTCCTTTGAAATCATTGTTAGAAGTCCTTTTTATTTTTCATCAAATTACACCAAAACAACCAATTTATTTACATCAGATTATTTCATTTACAATTTTATGCCATGATATCAAAATATAATATTTCAAAACGACATAATTACATGAATATTCAATCACAAATTAAAGCATCATACAACATATACACAAGTCATATCATCAAAAACAAGACCATATATATATATATATATCAAATTATGTACATCATATCAAAACTGGATTGGTATGCCACAATCTATACCTTGGCATACTCAATCCTCTCAAAAATCTATACAATCTCTGTGCAATCTATAGCCAACTAGTCTCGAGAAGCCCTCGAGCTCTCAGCCTCATCTCCTCCCCTGCCCTGACGTGGAGGAGGTGGTCCCATAGCTATCTGTGCTGTGTCTCGGGTCCTCGCTGTCGATCGTGAGGATGTCCTCGCCGATCCCATCCGGATTGGTTCCACAATGTTGGCTGGCAACGGTACCCTCTGACCCTCTGGAGCCAGCTGAAAGTATACCCCCTGGTAGAATGTGGTCTGCATCATAGACCGCACTAGCTCATCCCTGCTCGCCCCTCCGCTCCGTGCCCTGAGCCGTGTAGTCTCATCCTACAGTGTCTGTACCTGAGCCCTGAGCTGAGTAGCCTCATCCTGCAGTGACTGCACCTGAGCTCGAAGGTGGGCAACCTCAGCCCGGAGAGCCACCGTCTCTCGCTCTCCCCTACATCGACACCCTTGCCCTTATCGGGCGATGGTGGTCTCTCCCCCTACTGCGAAGGGAGTCTCTCCTCCCTCCGCCCTATCTCCCATGGCCTCTATGGAGCCTGACCCATCCACTGGCATCTCTCCTATGGGGACCACCGCTGCTCTCTCCCACCGTGACCCCGTACTTCCTCAATGGCAGCCTGGCATCGCCTCCCCATCCGTCGCACAACCGCGTGCATCGGACCCTGTGCCCTCATCATCCGAGGAGGGCGGATGCCTATGTACCAGGCATCATAGCCATCTATCACCCTACATCATCACCATCCACTGGCTGGATGGGGGCATCGTCCGTGTCCTGACTCCAGAATCACTGCATGTCTGGAGCCCCGCTCAACGTAGTACTATCCCAAATAGTCTGGGAGTACTCGTAGTCCCTGAGAGAAGGGATCCCCTACTGTAGACCGAACTATCATAGAACCTGGTCGTAGCGGTGGAGCTCTACCTCTCCCTGCTCCATCCTCAGCCAGCAGACTCGCCTGATGCGAGCCAGCTCCTGCCCATCCTCTCGCCCACCCGGGGTGCTCTCGCCATGGCCTCCAGGTGATCTGGTTCCGGATGAGGTCATCTAGCAACCTTCGTGACATCGACAGATCTATCCGCCGCTGTGACCCTCTCTGTAGCCACCAATAGTAAACCCGGGGCCTCTCTCGGTCAACCCCTATCCATGGGAGCCCTACCGGCCTCCACATCGCGATGTGCTCCCAACACCAAACCTGTAGTAGCGATGTCAAGACCAGACATCGACCTCCCTTGTATACGACCCCATGCAGGATCCTATACAAGCGACATAGTACAAAGCTACCCCATGCAAATCTGTAGCCGTGGTCTCTCATGTCGTAGACCACATCTGACAGGAGCCAGGGTAATCTGCACCCGCTCTAGTGGCACAGCAGTAAGCCACCTACTACTCCTGCCAAAACCCGAGTCAACCTAGATGCCCCAGGCATCTGCCTCAGAGACTCGATGTTCACTCCACCCTTCTCCAGGGCGAAGCTCGGGTCTCCGATCAGTCTCATCATCGCCTGGCCCTTGATTGGCCATAGGCATCATGAGCCGTCCCTGTATGGGGATCCTCATGATCCTCCATACGTCCTCTAGTGTGGGAGCCATCTCCCCTATCGATAACCAAAAATAGGACGACCCCGGATACCATCTCTCTGCTAGGGCTGTCAGAAGCCCTATGTCCATCGGTACTTGTGGCATCTCTACCACATGCCGTAGCCCGACCTGTGCTAGTCGGTCACGCTCTGCCTGGTCGAGAGCGGCCAAGTCATCTCTCAGCCCGCCGTATTTCCATTCTCGGCTCTTTAGTAATCCCCTCTACAAAACAAACAATAAAACAACAAAAATTCATTAATCAACCAATCATTAAAATAAAATTAAAAACATTTTAATCAAGCTTAATTTCTTAAAAGCGATGATATCATCCACCATTGGATGATATCATCCCAAATTGGGCAAAATCATCCTTTGTAGGATGAATTCATCTCTGATTTCGCAACTTGGGGATCGCCCCTTGTTGAACGGGATCGCCCCTCTTTCATTCTCCCCTCCGACGAAATCGACGATCTAGGGACGATTACGACGAAATCGGGATGATTTCGTCCCGACGTCGTCGACGGCCTAAAAACGGCCGCGATGCCCCAAATAGTCAAAATTTAAAACAAAAAATTGCACAAAGTAAAATCAAACCTAATCTACTAGGATTAGATCCTTACCCGTAGCCCGCGCCTCGGACCTCTGTCGCTCTGTGCACTGTCTCCACCATTGTTTCTCTCTGCAGAGCTCTGGAACAGTAAAAATGAATAATAAAAACAAAAAAATGAATTAGGGTTTTCCCTATTTTTCTTAATTTTATTCAAAAACAACAACATTTTATTTTTTGCTTTTCCGCGTTTTTACCTCAAACGTTCGATTTGGGTAAAAACACGGAGGGGGCACCATAGTAAGCAGTTGTACGATTCGACCAAGAATCATCATCTAAAAAATTGAGTACATTTTTGCTTTCTCGTAAAACGGGAAAAACTCGTCTTTAACGCATTTTCTTCAAAAAATTCGCTAAAGAGGGGGCAAAATGTAGCACCCTAAAATTGGCGCAGTTAAACCCTTAGTAAAAGATAAAAGATAAAAATTTAAATTTTAACCCCAAAACTGCCCAAAACCGCTTGTTACCCGCTTCCCTTCTTTTTCGTGCCATTTTTAGGATTTGTTTTGACCGTTGGACGATATCGTCGCATATCAGATGAAATCGTCCCCGATCTGACGAATTCGTCTGGAATAGAGCGTCCAGACGATTTCGTCCTAAAATTAAATTTTCATAATTAGCTTCTGTTTCAACAACCTCTCCAACTTGGGTAGAAGCGTGTCTGCGTAGTTGGAGATTTTTCCCATTGGAGATCTCCCAGATTGGGATGATCTCCAACCTCCTAACCTCCCCCTAATCCTATATAAACTAGGATTTTTCTAGTTTATCCCCCTCGAACCCCCTAGCTGACGGATTTCCCTGTAGATTTAGTTCCTTATACACTAGAGCATCCTCGCACTATTGTCTGCATTCTGTATTTCATGTTTTCTTGCAGGAACTCTACTATTTTTTAGTCGAAGCTAGCTCGGATCGTCGCAAGCGATCCCGGACGATTTCGGACGATCTTGTCGAGGAGCATAGATGATCTCGTACGATTGGAGGCGATCCCGATTGTAGTCCAGATTGGGGGCAATCAGAGCCCAGAGTTTGCATTTTCTTAAACTGTTTCTGCATTTTCCCATTGTAATTCTGCATTATCTTAAGTTATTATGTTTATGCATCTTGGAGTTCACCTCATTTAGCATAACCGCATGATAAAGTTAAAATCAAACATTAAATCTACTGCATTTCTCTTGTTTGTTATTTGAATCCATTATTTAGGCACGTTTACTATTATTGCTATCATTCTCCGTTGCTTCTGCAGTTGCATATTTGGTATTTTGTATCTATTTTTGTGATTGCAGGTTTCTAACGAATTCGTCTGACGAATTCATTAGATTTCAGACGATTTCATCTGATCTCAGACGATCGACTATGATTTGCGATGATTATGTGAAATATCAGATGATTACGTACGAGTTGAGATGATCTGGACTGCTACAAAACTCAGAATCTTCATCAGACATCCGAAATCAGGTATGTACTGTTCTAGTTAGCATATTCTCTGTGTTTAGCATGCATTTCTATTTTTTGTATTCATCTAAATCAGCATTGGCATATAGAATAGCTTAGATTCATCTTGGCCAAACCTAGGAGTTGAATGATTAAAGTACAAAATAAACACATCAAACTCACTCCCAACCTAGGCGTGGAAACTGCCACTCAAAAGTTTCCCGGTGAACCCACCATCCATCGAAAATTCACCTTTATACTCCTCCCCCGAGAGGCGGGACCTTCAAAGGGCCTCTCAGTCCGAGGTATTGTCCCATCCTTCTCGCATCCCCCTTCCGGGCGTGGATCCTATAGCCTGAGGGTAAGGATGCAAAAAATTTGGAGCGATACAGAAGGCCTATCGCAACAAGGTGTAGGGTTTGTTTGAGTCCTTTACAACCTTGAACATTTAGGCAATTTAGTGGGAGCAGTGTTGGAAATTTTGGGTACTTTGGGTACATTGCCTTTGCTAAAATGTATAAGTTGTCATTGATGTCAAAAGGCATTTTTGTGTTGATTTCAAAAGAGAAGAATATCTTGAGAAGCTTCATTATGTTAAAGGGTTTTTATTAAAACCATGGTGTCAAGGCTAAAGGTTTTTCTTAAAACCATTTGGACTCATTAAGGGTTTTTATTAAAACCAAACTTAACTTAATGCAAAGGTCCATGTGTATTATTAATAATTAAAATAACTCATACCTTTGTTAAAGGTCCAAGTTTAATTTATTATTAATAAAATAATAATAATAATAATTTTAATTATTATTAAAGGGTCTTTCAACCCTTAAGCGTCGCCGATTTATTGCCATCATTGGAGGAGCGCCGACGTCAGTCAGTGATGGATAAATTACTATATAAGTGGGCATGGTTTTCAAAAGTGAGCACCACCGATTATTATTTGGACATCTGCGATTTGTGGTTCTCTATTTTTTCGATTTGTGCTTGGTTTCTCGATTTGCTTTATGCCTTTTCATTCGAATTACGCTTGGCATCTACAATTTGATTTTGCATCATTTCGTTCGATCTGCGCTTGGCGTCTGTGATTTGCATTGCTCTACATCCTTCAAAAAGCACTTGGTGTCTTCGTTTGAGCTCGCTCTGTGTTTTCGATCTCTGTCGACATCTTTGAGATCGTGCATGTTCTGCGTCATGGAGACCGTGCTTGGCAATCTCGGTTTTGAGTTTGGGCTATATCCTTACCTTTTGGCTTGATGATAGTGGTTTGTTTGCATGCGGTTTGTGGAAGACGTTTACGTTTTCCAGGATCTTGGCATCAAAGAAAGATAAAAGAGAGGGCAACGGTTTGTTATTTCATTGGGCTCTTGTGACCCAACGGCGGTGGCGTTTAAGCGAAAGCGCTAGACGACAGAGGTGCTGAGTTTGATTCTCTTCGTTGGGGATTTCTTTTTGGTCGCGATATGCATAGAATGGTGGATGTGAATGCGTGGTAGGTATAAGGTTAAGGTATTTGACATTGATGTTTAATGTTTAATGTTTATGTGGAGTAATAGGGTGTAAAGAGGTGTTATTTTGTATGTTATTATACTTTGGTGGTTTTTACTAAGTTGGAGAAATAAGGTGTTATATTTGGATCTTTAATATTGTGTAATATTGTATAGTTGCTAACTCTAATTGGTGGCAAATTGAGAGTTAGTGTTGTGACAGATTTTGAGTTCTCCTTCTTCATCAAAGTAAAGGTATGGGCAACTTCTTCCATGTATGTTGTTTATGGTATATTTTATGAAATTGAGTTTGGAGTGAAAAGGTTGTCTACTAGGTATTATTGGTATAAATCTTATTTTCTGGATATTGAAGATTGTTTATGCATTAAAGTTATTGTTGAATCTTTGGGTGAATGCATAATTATGGTTGAGGAAGAAGAAGCATTTTTGCAATAGGGTTTATGTTAATAAGTCTTGCTACTTGCATTGAGATGATGAAACCCTAGTTGTTGGTAAAAAGAATATAAGCATCATTGTTATATGAGATATTGCATGGTTGGCAATTGTTGGGTTGTGTTTTATATTCTTGAGAAAAGTTACTACATCTATCTTATTCTTTTGAGATTGAGTTTGAGTTGAGATTGATTTGAGTTTGAGATTGGGAGTTAAGTATAGAACATATTGGGTCTCTAACAATTCTCTTTATGTTTCTATGAGATTTGAGATTGAGATTTGGAGTTAAGTATAGAAAATATTGAGTCTCTAACAATTCTCTTTATGCTTCTATGAGGTTTATGAATCACATTGGGTCTCTAAAAATTCTCTTTGTGAGTTCATGCTAAGCAAGTTTTTCTTGGTCAGTTTGCTCAGGTTTTGGATAGGTTTCGATGGGGACTTGTGAGCAGGTTTTGGATAGGTTCTGGTGGGGACTTGTGAGCAGGTTTTGGAAAGGTTCCGGTGGGGACTTGTGAGCAGATTTGGACAGGTTTCGGTGGGGACTTGTGAGCAAGTTTTGGATAGGTTCCGATGGGGACTTGTGAGCATTTTTGGACAGGTTCAGGTGGGGACTTGTGAGCAGATTTGGACAGGTCCTAGCAAAGGAATTGTGAGCTGAGATTGATAGTTCTATCAGAGAACTTAAGGATAGAGGTACATTGGTTCTATCAGAGAACCTAAGGACAAATTTGGCAAGTCTTTGAGAAGGCTTGTGTGCAGAGGATTGATTTATTCATAGAGTTGGACAGATCTGACAGGAAGACTTGTACTAGACCGACTAACTGTGTTTGGTAAAGGTAGCTGAGCTGTTGTGGACGTGATCATAGAAGGCAGAGGTCTCTTAGGCTAAGCATTGAGGACAGGAGGTCTTTAGTGGAAAGGAGTTCCATGTGCTGGCAAGAAGTAGAGGCAGTTGATCTTCTGAGGGATCATTTCCAAAGCAGAGGGGAAGGTATCTCCTTTGAGTAGAGGCTCATAAATTTAGCAGAGGGGAAGGTATCTCCTTTGAGCAGAGGCTCATATATTAAGATCAGGGAAAGGTGTCTCCTTTGGGCTGAGGCTCATAAAAACTGTAATTGGGAAGGTTTCCCAAAGAACTTTGAGATAAATTTTAGAGAAAATTTTTGTGGATGTAGCCCAGGCATTCTGGGTGAACCACGTTAAAATTGGTGTCGCTTTGTGGATGATTTTGTGCATTGTTTTGATATTGCTTTGGGTATATTGCTTTACTGTTTTGAAGTATAAAGGAAAAAGTAAAAAGAGGTCTTATACTGTTCACCCCCCTCTCAATATAAGCTTGTGTTCTTCAATTGGTATCAGAGCGGGTGCCTTCGTAAAGTTTAACAACTTGAAGGAAAAGCTAGTAAATAACACAATGGATCATTCAAGTGGCAATGCAACACCTATTCTTGATGGGTCATATTTTGGTCTTTAGAGTGCAAGGATGAAGGTTCATCTAATGGCACTTGGGAATGAGGTTTGGGAAGTGATTGAAGATGAGTACACTATTCTTGAACTTGGTCCTAATACTAAAGAAAGGCTCCTACATCACAACAATTCAAAAGTAATGAATGCAATTCTGAAAGGCTTACAGAAAGCATATCTCACCAAAGTGATTCATTGCAAGACATCTAGTGAAATGTGGAATCAGTTGAAGGCAGTTCATACAGGTGATACAAATGTCAGAAAGGCCAAGTTGAGACACTTCAAAGGCATGTTTGAACAACTCAAGATGAATGATGATGAAAAGATTAGTGACTACATGCTTCGTATGGATAACTCCATGAAAGACTTAGGTCTTGAGCTTGCTGAAAATGATGTTTGTGATAAGATTTTAAGATCTCTTCCTAATAGATTTAGTGAAAATATTTTTTCTATTGAGGAAGCTAAAGATTTGGATAAATTGAAAAAGGATGAGCTCCATAGTATACTTGCAGCATTTGAGTTAAGAACTCAAGTGAAGGTTGATGTCAAGAAAAAGGCAGCTTTCAAGGCTACCAAGAAATCCAAAGGTAAACAACTTCAAGAGAGTGATGAGTCTTCTAGTGATGAAGAGGCATATTACAGCAAGGCAAGTTCTCTAGAAAACACAAAAATATGAAAAATGTAAGATGTTTTAATTATGGAAAATTTGGTCATTATGCTACTGACTGTATTGTTGTCGAGGATGAAAGTGATGAAGATAAACAGGACTGTAAGACAAGGATTCTGAAAAGCACAAGCATCATAGGAAAAACAAAGATGAGCACATCAATCAAGGAAAGAGGTATTCTCACAAACACAAGAAGAGTTTCTACCTAGACAAAGCAAGTAAGTGTTCTAGTAGTGATAGTGAAAGTTCTTCAAGTGATAATGAAAATGAGATTTTGTTCATATCAAAAAAGAGGAAGAACCAAAACATAGATTCATTATCATGAAATGTCTTAGATGTGGAAATTTTGGTCACCTTGAGGATGATTGCACAAATAATGATTTGATTTCTAGTATGTATGAGGATGCTTTAGAAAACTATAATGAAGATGCATGTATGGTTTTTGAAAAGGGTAGCACCTCTAGTGATAAGAAATCCGAAAAAGGCTTTGATGATTGTAATAGCAAACATATAGAGGAAGGTGAAGTAGATCTCAAAGGTGAACTTATTAGTGCTATTAGTGCTTTGAAAAAGGAAAGAAAGAAGAATGCTAGACTCAAGGATAAGTTAGATGAATGTTGTATGGAGAGAGATGATCTTATTGAAAATCTTGATTTCTCTATAGCTAAGACACAAGAACTCAAGGATGAGTTAGAGTCTAAGGTTCTTGAGTATAGTGAGTTAGAACAAAAAATGGCTTCTTTGAAAGAGGAAACTAAAGGGTACAAGGATAAGTTTCACAGGTTTCAAGATAGCTCCAAAAAGGTTAAGTCTCTCATCAAAGGTCAAAGAAAGACAACAGATAAAATAGGCCTTGGTTTTGTTAAACCTCATAAGGAACAAGTTTGAGAGTCTAGTAAGAGACTCCAAAAGGAAGAGAGTTCTGATGATGAAAGTATTTCAGATCATGAGTTCTTGAATGATAGATGCACAAAAATAGAAAACATAATTCAGAATGAGAAGAAGTTTTCAGGGCCTAAGAGGTCAAATAAAAGAAAGTTTCAAGGCAGATGTTTTGCCTGTCACAGGTTTGGTCACATGGCTTCACATTGCATGGCTCAAGTAAAGAAGGTAAATGAAAAATTCAGAGGTGGTAATTTCTTTCAAGGGTATTGCTACTCTTGTCAATAGTTTGGGAATAAGGTAGTTTATTGTAAGGCAAATATCAGGAACAGGTTTGATCAGAACAGGGTTGGTCAGAACAGGTTTGGTCAAAACAGGTTTGGTCAAAACTGGTGGATTCAAAGAACAGGTATGCCTAAAAGAAATAACATTGTTACTTGTTATAAGTGCAACAATGAAGGTCACACAATCAAACAGTGTAGAGCTGAAATTTCGGAATACAGGAATAGGAACAGTGGCATGATTAGGTCCAAGAATCAAGGCATGGATAAGAACAGGGATGAGAAAAAGAACAAGAATAGTAACAGGAACAAGAATATGGACAAAGAATTCAAGAGAAGCTCCGAAAAGGAAGTTATAGATGTTGATGATGATCAGTGCCTAATGGGAGTTTTACTCCCATCCTAGAATTAATCACCTCATCAAGAGGTGGGGGAGGGACTAAGCTAAGAGGTTAATTCTTAGTCCCGAGCCCCAAAGGTGGCCCTTTGCCATTGATGACAAAGGGGGAGAGATATGTGTAAGGGGGAGAGCTTCATAGTGAAGAGGAAAGCTTCAAGTCAAGGGGAGCAAAACTTCAAAGGAAGATTCTTAGTTGTTAGCTCAGATGGTTTCGATTGGTTTCGGTTTTGGCTCTTGAGAAGTGTTTTCAGTAAAGGTTTGCCATCAATGACAAAGGGGGAGATTGTTGGAAATTTTAGGTACTTTGGGTACATTGCCTTTGCTAAAATGTATAAGTTGTCATTGATGTCAAAAGGCATTTTTGTGTTGATTTCAAAAGAGAAGAATATCTTGAGAAGCTTCATTATGTTAAAGGATTTTTATTAAAACCATGGTGTCAAGGCTAAAGGTTTTTCTTAAAACCATTTGGACTCATTATGGGTTTTTATTAAAACCAAGCTTAACTTAATGCAAAGGCCCATGTGTATTATTAATAATTAAATTAACTCATATCTTTGTTAAAGGTCCAAGTTTAATTTATTATTAATAAAATAATAATAATTATTATTAAAGGGTCTTTCAACCCTTAAGCATCGCCAATTTATTACCATCGTTGGAGGAGTGCCGACGTCAATCAGTGATGGATAAATTGCTATATAAGTGGGCATGGTTTTCAAAAGTGAGCACCACCGATTATTATTTGGACATCTACGATTTGTGGTTCTCTGTTTTTTTGATTTGCACTTGGCTTCTCGATTTGCTTTACGTCGTTTCGTTCGAATTACGCTTGGCATCTACGATTTGATTTTGCACCATTTCGTTCGATCTGTGCTTGGCGTCTATGACTTGCATTGCTCTACATCCTTTGAAAAGCGCTTGGTGTCTTCGTTTGAGCTCGCTTTGTGTTTTCGATCTTCGTCGACATCTTTGAGATCGTGCATGTTTTGCATCATGGAGACTACACTTGGCAATCTCGGTTTTGAGTTTGGGCTGTATCCTTACCTTTTGGCTTGACGACAGTGGTTTGTTTGCATGCGGTTTGTGGTAGACGTTTACGTTTTCCAGGATCTTGGCATCAAAGAAAGATAAAAGAGATGGCAGCGGTTTGTTAGTTTGTTGGGCTCTTGTGACCAAACGACGGTGGCATTTAAGTGAAAGTGCTAGACGACAGGGGTGCTGAGTTCGATTCTCTTCGTTGGGGATTTCTTTTTTGTCGCAGTATGCATAGAATGGTGGCCGTGAATGCGCGGGAGGTATAAGGTTAAGGTATCTCTTTGTTTTGACATTGATGTTTAATGTTTAATGTTTATGTGGAGTAATAAGGTGTAAAGAGGTGTTATTTTGTATGTTATTGTACTTTGGTGGTTTTTACTAAGTTGGAGAAATAAGGTGTTATATTTGGATCTTTAATATTGTGTAATATTGTATAGTTGCTAACTCTAGTTGGTGGCAAATTGAGAGTTAGTGTTGTGACAGATTTTGAGTTCTCCTTCTTCATCAAAGTAAAGGTATGGACAACTTCTTCCATGTATGTTGTTTATGGTATATTTTCTGAAATTGAGTTTGGAGTGAAAAGGTTGTCTACTAGGTATTATTGGTATAAATCTTATTTTCTGGATATTGAAGATTGTTTATGCATTAAAGTTATTGTTGAATCTTTGGGTGAATACATAATTATGGTTGAGGAAGAAGAAGCATTTTTGCAATAGGGTTTATGTTAATAAGTCTTGCTACTTGCATTGAGATGATGAAACCCTAGTTGTTGGTAAAAAGAATATAAGCATCATTGTTATATGAGATATTGCATGGTTGGCAATTGTTGGGTTGTGTTTTATATTCTTGAGAAAAGCTACTACATCTATCTTATTCTTTTGAGATTGAGTTTGAGTTGAGATTGAGTTGAGTTTGAGATTGGGAGTTAAGTATAGAACATATTGGGTCTCTAAAAATTCTCTTTATGTTTCTATGAGATTTGAGATTGGGAGTTAAGTATAGAACATATTGGGTCTCTAACAATTCTCTTTATGTTTCTATGAGATTTGAGATTGATATTTGGAGTTAAGTATAGAACATATTGAGTCTCTAACAATTCTCTTTATGCTTCTATGAGGTTTATGAATCACATTGGGTCTCTAACAATTCTCTTTGTGAGTTCATGCTAAGCAAGTTTTTCTTGGTGAGTTTGCTGAGGTTTTGGACAGGTTCCGGTGGGGACTTGTGAGCAGGTTTTGGACAGGTTTCGGTGGGGACTTGTGAGCAGGTTTTGGACAGGTTTCGGTGGGGACTTGTGAGTAGATTTGGACAGGTTTCGATGGGGAATTGTGAGCAGGTTTTGGACAGGTTTCGATGGGGACTTGTGAGCAGATTTGGATAGGTTTAGGTGGGGACTTGTGAGAAGATTTGGACAGGTCCTAGCAAAGGACTTATGAGTTGAGATTTATAGTTCTATCAAAGAACTTGAGGACAGAGGTACATTGGTTCTATAAAAGAACCTGAGGACAGATTTGGCAAGTCTTTGAGAAGGCTTGTGTGCAGAGGATTGATTTGTTCATAGAGTTGGACAGATCTGATAGACAGAGGAAGACTTGTACTAGACCGACTGATTGTGTTTGGTATAGGTAGCTGAGCTTCTGTGGATGTGATCATAGAAGGCAGAGGTCTCTTGGGATAAGCATTGAGGACAGGAGGTCTTCGGTGGAAAGGAGTTCCACATGCTACCAAGATGTAGAGGCAGTTGATCTTCTGAGGGATCATTTCTAGAGCAGAGGGGAAGGTATCTCCTTTGAGTAGAGGCTCATAAATTCAGTAGATGGGAAGGTATCTCCTTTGAGTAGAGGCTCATAAATTCAGATCAAGGGAAGGTGTATCCTTTGGGCCTAGGCTCATAAACACTGTAATTGGGAAGGTTTCCCAAAGAACTTTGAGATAACTTTTAGAGAAAATTTTTGTGGACGTAGCCCAGGCATTCTGGGTGAACCACGTTAAAATTGGTGTCAGTTTGTGGATGATTTTGTGCATTTTTTTGATATTGCTTTGGGTATATTGCTTTACTGTTTTGAAATATAAAGGAAAAAGTAAAAAGAGGTCTTATACTGTTCACCCCCCCCATCTCAGTATAAGCTTGTGTTCTTCAAGTAGAACAAACATGCAGATATTTTAGCTTCTCTTGGTGCTAATTACTCTCCTCGTGGAGCAAGTAGTCAGGAAACCCAAGACTGTTAGGGTAATTTATAGACCCTCAATCCCTGATAAGAATCTCTATTGGCAAGTGTTCGACAATGATGAGCAAATAGTCAATTTTTTGATTAAGGAAGTTGCAAGTGCAGATGATAGAGTACTTGTCAAAGAGGAAATGGAAGGAATGATTCAACTGAAGAATAATCACATTCCCAAGGGACTAATTTCGTTGGAAATTCTATTCAACCAAAATGATAGGGCCGAGAAGCATAAAATCAAGGTAGATGCGAAGGAATATAAGGAGTTGCAGCTAGAACCTGAGAAGATCATCAAAATCAAAATTAACTGTACTTTAGTAGAATTAGAAGATATCAAGAGCTTGTGTTACGAATTCCCCAATATCGTTGCATGGAGCTATCATGATTTGAAGGGATATGACAAGAATGTAATCCAGCATACCATTGAACTATAGGAGGGAGTAAAACCTTTTCGACAAAAATAGTGGCCTGTCAATCCCAAAATTGAGGTGCTCATGAAGGTAGAACTGTTAAAGATGCTAGAAGAAAAAATAATATATCCAATTAAGCACTCAACATGGGTGGCAAACCTGGTGCCAGTTTGGAAGAAGAATGGAGATATCTATCTGTGTATGGATTTTTGAAATCTGAACCAGGCATCGTTAAAATATCACTACCCCTTGTCGTAGATTGATCAAATCCTCCATGTAGTTGCTGGAGCGCAAAGATTTTCATTGCTAGATGGTTTCTCCGGTTATAACCAGATCTGGGTAAAGGATGAGGACCAGCACAAGATGACATTCACTACTAAGTGGGGCATGTTCGCCTATCAAAGAATGTCGTTTGATCTTTCAAATGTTGGTGCTACCTTTCAGAGAGCCATGGATGTCACTTTCGATGAGTTGTTAAACAAAATTATTGTGATCTACCTTGATGACATGACTGTATTTTTGCATCATAGAGAAGAGCACATTTCTCATTTGAGGTAGGTGTTCAAAAAATATCGAGAGTTTGGGATTTCCATTAACCCAAAAAAGTCCATATTCGTTGTCAAAGAAGGGAAATTGTTAGGTCATGTGATCTCACAAGAAGGACTAGCGATTGATCCCACAAGGGCTGAGGCGCTCTTGAAACTACCACTATCAGTTAACAAGAAAGACCTACAGTCATTCTTCGACTAGATAAATTTCATTCGAAAGTTCATTGTCGATTTTGCTCAGGTAGTGAAACCCATGACCGAGCTCCTAAAAAAGAACATAGATTTCAAATGGACCGAGGAGAGAAGATAGGCTTTTCAGGAAATCAAGGAAAGAATCACTCAAGTGCCAATATTAATTAACCTGGATTATTCAAAAGACTTCATTCTCTATGCAGTAGGCAAGCAAGAGAGTTATGCCATCATTCTCACGTAGAAGCAAGAAGATGAGGATGAAAAGTTGATTGCCTTTTTGAGCCAAGTTATTGCACCACACCAGGAGAAGTATAATTTCATTGAAAAATAGGTGTACGTAGTTATGAAATCCCTGAAGAAATTTTGGCACTTCATCTCTCAGAGCAAAATAGTCATCTATGTTATACATCTAGATGTCAGAAACTTCATTCTTCAAGGGGAATTAGGCGACAAAAGAGCAGGTTGGGTCTCAAAGATTCAAGAGTATGATGTGGAGATCCGACCGACTAAGCTAATCCATGGATGAGCTCTCTACCAAGAATTGGCCAAAAGTGCAGTGTCTGAATCATTAGCACCAATACAGAAGGAAGTAATCAACGAAAGCAACTATGCAAATCAAGTTACAAGTGATCGTGATTGGACAAAGGACCTTGTCGAATTCTTTACATCTAGGAAATATCCATCACATCTTGATGCTTCACAACGTCGGAGGTTCAGGCTGCAAGCACTCAAGTATGTCCTATTGCCAAGCGGGCTATTTCACAAGAATGTAGACAGAGTGCTCCTCAGATGTGTAAAGGAGTCAGAAAAGCAAAAAATATTGGAGGAATTCCATTCTGGCCTATTCGGTGGACATTATGCAGGAAGGCCTATGGCCTTGAAGATCATTCGAGCTGGCTACTTTTGGCCTACCCTTTTCATAGATGCACATAGGGTGAGCCAAAATTGTGATAACTATCAACGGTATGTTGGCAGAAATAAGAAAGGATCATTGCCCCTACACCCGATTCAAGTGGAAGCACCATTTCAACAATGGGGCTTGGACTTCATTGGAGTCATAGACCCTCATTCATCAACTGAGCATAAATACATCCTAACTACAATAGATTATTTCACTAGGTGGGTAGAGGCCATCCCTACCAAAAAAGTAGATCAAGCTACGGTCATCTCTTTCCTTGAGGGATTGATCACCCATTTCGGTGTTCCAGATGCTATTGTAATGGATAATGGGACTCCATTTATTGGGGTGAAGATCACTGAATTTGCAAGTAGATATGGGATCTATCTCAAGACATATTCTAACTATTATCCATAAGGAAACGGGTTGGCCAAATCCACAAATAAGAACTTATTATGGATCTTGAAGAGAATGCTAGGAAACAACAAGAGAATATGGCACCTACTGTTGAACCAGGCTCTATGGGTAGATAGGATATCAATAAAAAAGTCTATTAAAGCTTCCCCTTATTCTCTGGTGTATGGGAAAGAAGCAGTCCTGCCCACTCACATTGAGCTCCCTGTCCTTCAGACCTTGCAGTTGTTCAAAGATGAAGATGATGAGTATGATCCAATGAGCGCAAGGTTGGCTCAATTATTGCAATTGGAGGAAGAAAGAGAAAAGGTATATCAAGATTTCACCGAACACACTAAAGTAATGTAGAAATGGTTTGGAAAAAAGATAACAGAGCGTAGGTTTCAGGTGGGAGATTTAGTCCTCAAATGGAACGAGAACAAAGCCAAGCCAGGGAAGCACCACAAGTTTGATGTGATCTGGGAAGGTCCGTTTCAGGTCTCTATAGTGAATTCGGCAAATGCATATCATCTTCGGGATATGGATGGTTGGGATCTTCCAATTCTAGTAAATGGTCTTCATCTGAAGGCCTATGTTCAATGATGAACTCAAGAGGTACCAATTTGTAAATATGTACATATTTTTATTTGCAAGTAATTTTATTAAAACTTCTAATATATATATATATATATATATATATATATATATATATATATATATATATGTATATATGCTCCATCTCTCTTACAGAATCAATTTCGCCTTGAAATGGTTCAATGAAGACACATTATGATTTCAGGTAGAATTAATTGATATACTAAAAATAGGAAATTGTGAGAAGCCCAAAATGCTCTAAAAGTTTTTAACAGGTTGCTTCACTCTACAAGTTCGGAGTTTAAATGTTTCAAAAAAGTGAAATGTCAATATTTGGGAGCACAAGTCAAATGCCCAGTTGAAGAATTCAAACATAAGGCCCCAATTTCATAAGTATGGGAAGCAATGAACTAAAAGCGCTTTTACCTCAGAAAAAGGGTGAAAGTCCCGTTCACCTTCCACTAGGGCGAACGCATCTTGGAATTAAAAGAATGCCGAAGCTCGTGATTAATGATCATTGCAATCAAAGGGCAAAAATTAAAGTCAAAAATGGTCAACAATTTTTTTGCTGGACAAAAGGGGAGAAAGCCCCATTCGCCTACAAAGGGAGGCGAACGTATATTGCAAGAAAAGAAAATGAAAAACAAAAATTCAAAAATGGAGTCAAAAGAGGTTTCGCCCAAAGGATGGGCGAAACTCTTGTTTGCCCCTCATTAGGGCGAAGACCCACCTTTAATTTAAAACGTACGCCAAAATTTTCAAATGGAGTTAAAAGGGATTTCACCAAAGGGGCCCTTCTTGGGGAAAATTAGATGAAAGGTTTAAAAGGGTACATTGCTTTTGCCTTGTGTATGGGATGAAAATATTTTTAATATGTGAAAGGGGCACTGAGGTTTTGGAGGCGATAGCATGAGTCATAAAAGTTTTTTTGGGCATACATGCGAATATAGATAAAAAAAAAAAAATAAGATAAAAATCTAAAGGGGAAAAGCCCTAAAAACAATTGAGTTTTTTTAAGAAAATCTATGCTTTTTCTAAATTTGGGCAAAAAGAAAAGCAAAAATTGTTTTAAAAGAAGGACATTCGCCATGAAATTACATCAAGCAGGTAAAGAGCATTTTCGGAGCGAAAGAAAAGAAGAATAAGTGCGCCTCCATAGTATTTTTGCTCCCATTGCTTTTTGGAGCACTACGATTTTGTAAGGGTGCTCTTTGAAGCGTTTTCACTCTCCAACACGTGGTAAATCTTGGGAAGTGTGCATGCAAGCTAAGACACATTTTTGGGGTATTTAATTTAAAATGTGCACCCAAATTTGTGTTGGAAGGTGATTTGGTGTTCCCGAGAAGCGAAATCTCACACTAGCAAAAACAAGTGCTCATTGGTCCCCGAGCGACGGGTTTATTTTTCCAAGATAGTTTCAATGGTTGGGGCACACTTTTCAAAGGTGCAATGCAGCAAGAAGGGCACGCTTTCCTAAAGTGATTTCACAATGAATTTCATTCAGTTACCATTTAATTTTGGGATCAATGCCGATTACGAGAAACAAGGTGCACGTCCTCCCGAATTCACCAGGGAAATTTATTGCATTTACTCTAGTGGATGGCATGCACTTCTATAAATAGAGCATAGGTAAATTCGCTTGAAAGTTAAAGTTCTTTAAAAAAATTTCACCGATGTGTTTTCAAGCTTTGGTTGCAGAAATTGTAGAGTGTTTTCAGAGTTGTCAAGGTTTATACAATGGGAAAGAAGAGCAAAGAGGTGAAAGAGGCTACAGAGCCCAAGAAGTCTAGAAAGAAAGCAGAAGGTGGGTCAAAATCCAAGAAGGCTCGAAGAAATGAGAATGTGGATTTGGACCCATACTCTAACACTATGGCAGAGATCGGAGACTGTGTGATTACCAACAAGGGTATGGAGAAACTACGGCAAGATGTGGAGTTCATGGTAAATCAGGGATTAATAGTAGAGAGCCCTTTAACTGTGTCATTCCATGCGTAGTTATTTTGGTATTTGTGTATGCTCGTACACCCTTGTTTAGATCTGGTGAAGATAATTGCTCGATTTTATAATCCGGTTACCAAGATAGTGCAGAAGGTGAAAAAGAGAAGCACTTTTTTCTATTTTCGTTGATGAAGTACGGGAAGCATTTGCTTATGGGTTGAAACCTCCTTCATATGTGATTAGCAAGAAGCTACATACCAATGAGCAGGAAGATAGATATGTGTCCACCGTGATGATGCATCGGTTCATGGAGATGCAGTTGATTAAAGAGCCACAACTAGGGCAACTACCAAACTTGCCAAAGTTGCTTGCAGAGTTCAAAAGCCTAGATATTTACTCGATGTTAGCATGGGTTGTTGGTCTACCGATAGATTCCATAGTTCATAAGTGGCAAGTGGCCCTAGCACAGTGCATATGCCAGGTGGAGTTTTACACTCCGACAACCATGAGGTAGGGCACCAATCCGATTTACTTTGATTGGGCTGATTTTATATCTCAAAAACTGCATTTTCAGCTAGAGAGGTTGCATACTGGAGAAGAGACATCATTCAAGCACACCTCCTTTCTGGTCTGGTATTTATTTTTCCATCTACACCAGCATTTTTTGTTCATCGTAGTAAGGCAAATGGATGAGAAATATGAGCTTCTACTAGTATATATGTGGACTTCCGCTCTATCGAGCAGGGAGTCATTTTATAGTTTTAACCATTTGTTTCTAGGGCCCGTAATAGAGCTGCTTTGTGGTGCAAGTGAAAGAGTGCCATGGGAGATGAGAGAAGCAGTGGTTATAGCCAAAAAGGGTGACATATTTTTGTTGACTCAAGGTGTGGTCGTAAGAATCTATGGCTTCATGGGTAAGCCATTCCTGCTCCCATACTTTACCATCGAACACATTTTTTGCCATGGAGGTGGTGCACCAAATAGACTATGCTAATGATGTGTATGGAGTAGGGTATGGCAAGAGGATGACTTGCAATATGCCTTTCAAGTTTGATAGTATAGAAGTGAACCAGGTCGGGCAGAATAGGCTACTCACGGTGGCACTTCAAGACCTAGGGTTGATAGAACTGCCGCAATGGTGGAGATATGATCCATTGGGTAAATTTTTGGAAATAATCAAGGCCAAGACCTTCCATTGTTGTCCACGACCCGACATTCAGGAGAGGTGCAATAATTTTTATGGGCACGACTTAGAGTGGCACATTGAAAATATGATGTCGCTCCCACCCTGGCATGACTTCTACGAATAGGAGGCTAAGTACAATCCAACGGTATACAAAAATCAGATTCCTCCACCTGGACTATTTATTTAGGTGAAAGAAAGTCAGCCCCTATGGATCGAGGAAAAAATTATGAACTGGTGGATAATGCGGGTCCATAGAGGGAAAATTGCATCTCCTTATGGGTTGAATATGGATGAGGCATTTTTGGAAGCCTATGATGAATATGTCAATGCCTATCAACCCATCGCTTTCACCAAGATCTTGCCCCAAAGTTTTCAACATTCTAACAGCGGTAAAAGTGAGGCAAAATAAGAGCGCCTGATAGTTGAAGAAGAGACACCTGAGGAAGAAGAACAACAATATGTGTTTCAACGGAGGTCATAGTGGGTGAAGCGCAAAGTTGATGAGGCACCTTTACTGGAGAAGCAAACTATTCGAGATGTGCCCCCATTCTTGAAAGCTACAAAAAATCCAAGGACCGATGCTACTTCTTCCTCTACTACTATAGTTTTGGCTGTTGTAGTTCCCACAGTTGTAGTTGTTTCAATGACTGCTAATTCCCCTCCGCTGGTGATAGATGCTCCGATGAGCATCACCCAAATATTTCCATTGATTCATGAACAGTCGAAGGACCAATAGATGGAGGACCCGTAGGTGGAGGTCGTTAACCTCGAGGAGGAAGCAGAGGAGCAATAGGAAGAAATTATTTCACAATCGCTTCCATCACCGGAACACATGGTGCTCACACTTGAAGGTACATCTTCCTTTCCCTCTTCTTCTTCTTCGGAGCATGTAGTGGTTGTTAGTTTATTTCCCTCGATTTCTACATCAATCTCTCCCCCTTCGGTATGCCCTCCATGTCCATTTTGCTCCCCTCTTCTTCCCTTTCACAAGTCACTACTGCTCCTTCTTCCATTCCCCTTTCTTTGGCCTCCCTTTCTTTCAGTTCATTTGCATTAGGGCCAAACCCATTTTCATGCCCTTCCCCTTCCATTGTTGCTACCACTTTCATCGAGGCTGTAAGTATGCAAGCTCCTCCTAGAGTGAGCGTAACTATAGCCGAACTTGGTTCCTCCACCCACTCCATTATTTTGGTCCCTCCCCTCCTAGCCATCTCCTCTACTTCCTTTGAGCCCGACCACTCACAAATTTTGATACCTTTCACACCATTTTTGGAGTTGCAAGTACTGCCCAAAGTTGAGGTGGCACCAAAACAACCTGACGTAGAGAAAATCAATCGTGCACATCTCAATTCATCATAGTGGTTGAAAAGCCACAGACAAAAAGAGGCACTTGACCTAGCTCAACCTCTCAAGAAGGTCACTTTTGATCTAGTTGCCATGGAGACTCACACAACTAGGATCACTCCCCTAGTCCAAAAGCCACAAGGAGAAATGATGTCAAGCGATTATGCTTATGAGACTGTGATAGAGGACCTGACGAAGATTGATCCAACTAAAAAAATGGGGAATATGTAGGTTGATATGAGCTCAGTCTATTTGCATGATGAGTATTATAAGCAGAGATATTTTGACAATGAAAATAAATATTATTGAACTTGAAGGTGCTTTGGCAGCAAGTAGAGCATAGGAGGAGAAGACAACCATGGAGAATGAATACTTGCATCAACAAGTGGGAGTGCATCAAAAAGAAAGGGATACAGTGAGGTTGGAGATGCAAGCACTCAGGACACAATTGGAGGCCATACAAAACCAACTAGCAGAAAAGGCCACACAGGTTGTGGGCTTCTCCCTAAAAACAATCAAAGAGGCTCACCTTCACTCGGCCTAGAGTTATGAAAAGTTGGTAGCGAAGGCAGTTCAGGTTTTGCATTATCTTTGGGTAGCTCGAATACAGATTCATATGGGTCAGCAGTTGATTGACACCATACTGAGGAGATGCTAGAACCCTATATGGAAATGGTAGTAAAAATTTAGGTCCTGGCTCATTCTAGCATGCACATTCGCCCCTTGAGTGAAATGGATCACGCTTGGTCTGCCGCCAAGGTCACACTGTGAAGCTACTTTTAGAGAATGGACTTGGTGAGAGAAGGTAGGAAGATCCTTAATGACATAGAGTGGGAGCATACTATTTCCATGATTCATTTTGATGCTCTTGTCGATATGGGTTTTCTAGTTTTTATTGATGAATGGGGTGAACCTCTGCCAAAAGAACAATTGGAAGTGGCTTGGAAGAAGTTTGTGGAGGACACCTCAAAGATTGATACATGGGAGGAGCCCATCATAGAGGAACAAGTGTTGCCACTTATGAAGAAATTTACCTGCATGGAGCTGTCATTGTTTGAGCTAGCCTAGTGAGCGAAGCGCCTTAGCCTGGAGGATATCTAGAACCTGCGGTATGTGTATGAGTCATTGAGTGTTCCTTGCTTATTTACTACACATGCTTGGGAGGAGGCAGTTTTAGTCTATGAGGTTACCTATGAAAGCTTGAAAGAGTAGGAGGAGTGGGCTGCAGTGGAGCGAGCAGTGGCTAAACAAGCAACAACAAAGAAGGAGCGAGAAAAAGTTTCTACGGGTAGCTACAGAGGTAGAGGTAGCTGAGAAGGTAGCAGAAGAGTAGGCATAGAAAAATGCTTCCACATCAGGAGTGCTAGCCAAAGCCATCGATAAAAGACTCAATAGAAGCCTAATGGATAAAGGCCTGGGATCGCTTGCATCCATGCGAGTTGGATACCCCATGAGCCACCAGAAATATTGGCAGTTTTACACTATGCCACATTAAAGTTTTGATAAAATTTTGTAGAAGAATTTATGATTGTAAAAGTGGCATATATATTAATTTATGATGCAATATTTTTGGCCTATATGATGTGTTACAATGTTTTGTATTAATTTGCTTTCTTGTTTTTATAAATTTTTTGCTTAATGGGTGTTGCAAGTCAAATTATTCACAAAGAATCCATAGAGGTCACCCGATGGTGGCAATGAAAGCACTGCATTAAAGTTCAAAATTTACAGGAGATTATGGTAGCTCTTTCACCTGAACGGAGAGAAAATCCAGCACCCTCCCTCGAATCAAAATATTTCTTTTAAAAATTGGGGTATTGAGTAAGAAGAAAGGCCAAGATGCGTTCACCTCTAACTAAGGGCAACTAACGCGTTTGCCTCATTCTGGGGTGAACATGATATTTTTTGTAAAGAAGAAGTCAAAAGAAAATAAGTTAAATTTCAAGTGGAGCGCTTTCACCCCAAATATGAGGTGAAAGTCCCTTTCACCTCACTATGGGGTGAAAGGACATTGAAGTGGATGCGCCTGAAGTTGAAGTGAGCGCGATCGAAGTTGAAGTGAGCGCACCCAAATTTGGAACAAAAAATTAAAGTAATGAAGGTGCGTTCACCCCAAGGTTGGGGTGAAATCTTCATTCAGCCCACTTTGGGATGAACGTTATTTACAATTAAAGAATTTGCAAGTCAAGGATGCTTTCACCCCATGTAATGGGTGAACGTCCCATTCGCCCCTCCTTGGGACAAAAAAAACATCAAAGGAAGAGTTCGGGTGAAGCTAAAGGAAGGTGACCAACACTAAAGCAACATTGAAAAGTCAACCATGCTTTCGCCCCAAGAGGGGTAAAAGTCCCATTCACTCCTCCTTTGGGGTGAAACTACATGGAGATGACTTCATCAATTCGTCGAAATTTTGTTTTCGCCCAAGCAAATATTTGAAAAGTGGTAGCATTGAAAAATCAAAGCTACGTTCGCCCAAGGTGAAGGGCGACAATACCTTTCACCTCCTTTTGGGGTGAATGTATGTTTTAGGATGTAAGGTGTCCTATGTGAAGCGCTTCCACCAGGGAGGAAATGTGAAGTTCTCGATCACCTTTTTCAAGGGCAAAGCATCGAATATGAAATCAAAAGGGTACAAGGAATTTTTTACCCAGATTTTCTCCAAGAAGGCAAATGCAATATTGAAGTCAAGGGGGTGGTTGTCCATGGATCACAATGGTGTAAGTATTTAAAGGCAACGCTTTCGCTCATGGCTCTGTTTTGAGCAAATTTGGGTTCAAGCATCGACACAATTTTTTCAAAGGCACCCAAGATAGGTGAATGAAAGGCATTTAATGATTGGGGCAAGAAGTAGCCAAAGTTGTGAGTTTCAAGGTAAAGGAGCTACAATTTTTAAATCACCAGATGATTTTTATGAGTTCCAAAACATTTCGAACGAAAGTGAATTTCCAAGGAATAAAGAAGGCTCCAAGTCAACGACCAGGTTTACAGTTTTCCGTGCACCGACACCAGGATATGACTGATTTCCTGGGGATTTTCCCCTTAAAAATTGGATCGTTGCCTCAAGAGAAATATTTTCAAGGACTTCAAGGAGGAATTGTCTCACCAAGGTCCCTGATCTGTGAACATTTTGTCTTCATGTGTATTTAATGAAAGAGGCGAAATCCTCTATAAATACTAATCAATTTTCATTGTAAAAGGAGGATAGACATTCTACAGAAAAACTATTCAAGTTCTCTGCATAAATAGAAGAAGTTGTGGCTTCTAATTTTGCAAGCGATCTTTATGTGTGATTCCTATTCTATTTTATGCATTTCTATTTTATGCTCATATTTATTATCTGTTGTTAAGTTTGAATTCTGCACCTAGATTTGGACATTACTGGTGTAAGTGTGAATACTGGAATGCGATCCTCGGAAGTTGTCTCTGCAAGATTGTAAGTAGATTCTACTGACCTTCTTTTATTTCATGCTGCTACAATGCTTGGTTGGAATTCCTGCTGCTAGTCTATCCCCAATCCTACACCTTCGACCTGTGGCCATATTTCCCATTTCTTTCTATCATTTCCAATTTCTTTCCTGCAACTCTAGTCTTAAACCAGTGTAGGATTTAGTAAGGGAGCCAACCCTCTCTGGAGATTGGCACGAAGGACATTCCTTTCCTTCGACCTTTCAATGTTGGCCATGTCTAGGGCGCACAAACGCATTTTATATGATTAGGCAGATATTTGACCAACAAATATATAGGTCTAAAATAGGAATTTTTAAAAGGAATAGACATGATTAAAGGAATTGAGAACTAGTCCTTTTTACGTTCTAAATTTTAGAATAATTTATGAGAAAACTTATCTCAAAATTATTTTAATATATTTTTTTGAAAACTTAAAACAAGGTTGTCAGAGAACCATTAGATAAATAGTCAAACTAGATGATTTTTTTTCAATAATGCTAGTTTGTATGTATATTTAAGATCATGAGTTCTCGTGTATATTTTGGAAGATTTAATAAGTTTCTATGGTCTATATATTTGAAATATTACCTTTAAACTTTATAGAATATGCAAAGTATTGTTGAAGTTAAGCTTGAATGGAAAATTAGAACATGTTTAAGAGAAACTTTGATTTAGTTATCTTTATTTGAAATTAGATAAAGTACATTTTAATCTATTGGTGGTTTTATTATAAATAATTCCAAAAGAAATTGATTATTTTACTAAAAAAATCATATGAATATGTGAATAATTGTAGTTAAAAACCCAAGATCCATGTTCGTAAAGGGTAAATATTGAATAAGGATAGGTTAAGAACCACTTCTAATGAAATTACCTTTCTACTAATCAAACCATTTTATGGTTGATAATGAGGAAGGTAATCAACCAATGAAATTAAAATACCTAATGTCGGTTATTTTACATGAAGGTAACAATTGTGAATTTAGAATGATCATTTTCGATGAGATAGGTCAAGACAAGTAGGTAAGAAAAGGCAAGATGAGACATCTCTCTAGGTCATTGTACGAGTGGTACAATGATGGCTCCTTGTACAATTTATGAATAGGAGTAACCTAGCATGATAAAAGGAGCTATACCAATCCATGACATTTGGTATGGGATAACTTGTCGTTATTCATAACTTGGCAAGTGAGACCAGGTCTAGAGCCAAAGAAATGGTATGGCCCTAGTTGACTCCAATGAAGTGGACAATCAACTACGCACTATACATATATGCTAAACACACTTACATGTTAAATTTGGAATAGGTGAACATAATTAATATCAGGTTCCACAAGTTAAGAGAGGGGAATTATGCGTCCATCCTCTAGGTGTTATGGGACCTAGAGGATAATCCCATGTCGTGGATCTACGCTCTCATCCTAGAACAAAAGGATGAGAAGATAGATCCACTAAATGACACCATCTATGGAATTTGGCCAATCTTGTCCACTTGGGAGGTCGTCTGTAATGGTAATAATTCCAAAAAGTGGTATTTAATACCTTGTTCTAATTAAACATGGGGTGAAAAAATTAAATCTACGTTCAATTTTTTTTAGCATCGAACCAGTTAGCTAGACTGGGTTGTACAACTAGTGATTTTGACGTTGTTGTTATAGTTGGTATTATAGCTCTAGGTTTTAAGACCCCATAGGTCATTAAGTTTAAGAACTTTCTCTTATAACCTTAGCAAATCTAAATTATTAAAGTCTAACATAACTCTTTTATGGTCAGAAAGAAATTGAGGGCCTTGCATATACAATCAAATTGTTTCAAGGGCAGTTGGAACAATCCACATCCATGATTTAATTATTAGTGAAAGTATGGAATTAAAATAAAATATGATAAAAAGTTATGTTGAGCAAGAACATAGAACCAAAATAAACAAGGAATGAGACCAAGGTTGAAAAAGGGAATTAAAAAGACCAAAGGAAATTAGGGAATAAAACCAAATAATTTGGATAAGAACTGTAAGAGTGAATCGGAGCCTGTTAGCACTAATGAAGACAAGAAGGACAAATCACGAGCACCAAATATGGGTTGCTATATATGTGGAGGGCCACATTTTTCTAACAAATGCTCTAAAAAAATTGATTGAAAGGAAGTACCTGGAGAAAAACACCATGAAACATGTGCAATACCTGGAGCTTCGAACTAAGAAGGGAAAACCACTCAAATTTAAGAGGTAAATTTGTAATTCATAGTAGTGCAACATAAATTTTTATTTTCATTATTATAATTAGGGATATACCAAAACAACTTGGATTTTTGACAAATGGGTGGAAAGTAGAATATGGGTCAAGACAAATCTATTCTGTTAATCAATATCTGTTTGACCCTAACATTATTTTACCTTTTGAAAAACCAATTGGTATCTATATGTAGCTCCCTTACATGAATTTGATATCATTCTTGGTATGGATTAGCTAAGAGCTAATAAATCCCTTCTTAACTTTAAAGAAATATGGCTAGAGTTCATACATGAATATAATCAATGGATTAGGGTCTATTGTGATTGTGACTCTTTTAGACCACATTTGCTATCTACCTTGAAAGTTAGAAAAAAAATTAAAAAGGGTGGAACGATATATGTGGTTTAAATGAATAAAAGACAAGAGACTGAAGCAAATTCAAATATTTTTCAGAAATACCCCATACTAAATGAATTTAGGGATGTATTCCCTGAAGACTTGTTGGGTCTTTCGCCTCAACGAGAATTTTATTTCTCTATAGAACTTTTACCTAGGATTGCACTGATCACCAGATTACCTTACAAGATTACTTCTATTAGCAAGAGCTAAAAGCACAACTTTAGGACTTGTTAGAGAAGGACTAATTAAACCTAGTGTATCACCATGGGGTACCCTTATTGTCTTTGTAAAAAATAAGGATGGCTCCTTAAGATTGTGTATTGACTACCGAATGCTCAATAAGGTCACTATAAAAAATATATATTCCTACCCTAGAATTGATGATCTACTTGATTAGTTGAAAGGAACCACTATTTTCTCAAAATTAATCTTATATAAAGTTATCATTAGCTAAGGATTTGTGAGGAAGACACTCTTAAGATTGCATTTAGAACAAGGTATGGGTATTACAAATTCATAGTCCTACCCTTTGGTTTGAAAAATGCCCCTGTTGCCTTCATGAACCTCATGAATAGTATTTTTAGGGAACAAATAGATCATTTTGTACTTATATTTCTTGATGATATATTAATTTACACCCAAACTAAGGAATAACATGATCAACATATGAATATTGTACTTGAGGTACTCAGGAAAAATTAGTTGTATGGAAAGTTATCAAAATGTGAGTTTTATACTCCTTAAGTGCAATATTTAGGGCATGTGATATTTGCTGATGGAATTGTTATAGACCCTAATAAAGTTGAAGCTATTATAAATTGGCCTGCACATACCAATGTAACTGAAGTGCGTAGTTTTATGGGTATGGTAGGATACTACAGGTGTTTTGTAAGGAATTTTTCAAAAATTGCCCATCCTATCACAAACCTACAAAGAAAAGGGAAGGTATTCAAATGGACAAACCAATGTGAGGAAGCCTTCAATATTTTGAAGGAGAAACTGACAACTACTTCGATACTTAAGATACTAGACCCTTCAATAAAATTTACGGTTTGTATTGATGCATCTATTGAAGGTTTGGTAAGAGTGCTTAGGATGAGGTAATCATCACCTATGAATCATAAAAATATAAACAGTATGAGGTGAATTATGCTACACATGACTTAGAATTGGCAACTATTGTGCATGCACTTAAAATTTGGATGTATTATTTTCTAGGAAAGCCATTTGAACTAAGAACTGATCACCAAATTTTGAGATACATCTTTACTCAACCATTGTTGAATGCAAGACAAGATGGATGCAATTCTTGGTGGAATATGATTTTGGCATTGAATATATTAAGGGTAAGAAAAACAAGATAGTAGATGCCTTGAGTAGAAGACGACACAAAAATGCAATGTACCAATGTCATTATAACTTAACCAAACAAGTCAAAAGACATCAAGAGAGGGATGACTATTGTGGTAAGTGTCGAGCACATGTTGAGTTAGAACCTGACAAGAACAAAGAATTTATATTAAGAGATGGTCTGTTGTATTTTAGGGATAGTTTAGTTATTCTAGATGAAGTTGAGTTGAGGGATGCTATTCTAAAAGAAGCACATTGTATTCCTTACTACGTACACCTAGGTAGGACAAAAATGCAAGAGAATTGAAGGAAAATATTTTATTGGTAGGGAATGAAAATGGATATCAATAATTCTTGTGGCTAAGTGTTTGGAATTTCAAAAGGGAAAGGCAAAACATTTGCATCCAAGAGGGTGGTTGTACCCACATGCTTTTACACCCAAAAATGGTAAGCTATTTCCATGGATTTTGTTGTTGATCTACCAAAGATCAGATTTCAACATGATGCTATTATTGTAGTGGTAAACAAATTAACCAAAGTTGCACATTTTATACCTAGAAATATTCAAGATGATGCACCTACTATTGCAACCGAGTTCGCAAAAGAGATAGTTCATTTGCATGGGGTTTCAAAAGTCATTATCTCAAACAAATATTCTTGGTTTACATCAAAATTTTGGCAAGCATTGCATCAAGCCTTGGGTACAAAACTTAATATTAGTTCTACATACCATCCAAAAACAGATCGTCAGACTAAAATATTTAATCAAATCCTTGAAGATATACTACACATAAACTATATGGACCATAAAACCAAATGGGAATATTATCCCTATTTGGTCAAATTTACTTATAATAATAACCATCATGCTTCTTTGGGAATGGCTCCATTTGAGGCCCTGTATGGGAGACGGTGTAGAACTCCTCTATCTTAGAATAATATAGAGGATCAATTTATCATTGGACCAGATACTATGAAGGAGATGAAGGAACAAGTGATAAAGATACATCAAAGGCTCAAATAAGTCTTAGATAATCAAAAGAGTTTTGCAGACCTAAAGAGGATACTAAGAGAATTCTCTGTGGGAGATAGAGTCTTCTTAAGGGTGAAACCTAGAAAAAGTGTTGTTAAGTCCACTAAGCTTAACCTCAAATTTGTAAGACCATTTTAAATCATAGGTAAAAATAGCCTTGTTGCCTATAAGCTAGCTTTACCAACCAGCTTGTCAAAAATCCATGATACTTTCCATGTATCCCTCAGAAAATAGATTGTTGATCCATCTCATATTTGGAATATCTCAAGTTTACAGATGTCAAATTCCCTCAACATTGAAGTTCATCTTTTTTGGATAGTCGGGTTTAGAAAAAATAAACTAAGAACAATGTAAAGTCCAATGGGACTAGTATTCTGATAAAAATGCTACATGGGAATATATACAAGTCATAAAAGAATTTTTTTTTCTTTATAGATAAATATGTATATATTTTGAAAGTTTTACAAGTTACACTAAAAACACAAGGGACTGTGTTTACTTTAAAGGGGGGAATGTCTTGAGCCTGCTCGAAATGAATCTTTTGATTGTTATTGTAAAAGCTTTTGATTAAATTATTATGCTATGCTTTAATATTATGGATATGGTACTCCTTATTAATCTTGTTTTGTAGGAGCAAGTTCGTGAAGGAAAAAGAGAAAATGATGAAGGTGATATGTTCACAAAAGTCCAAGGGCAAACATAGCCCTGACAGGTGACATAATCACCAGTGGCCCAAGGGGGAAAAGAAAAATTTCTTAGTAGTTGCATTCATATAGAAAAATTACAATGTTTGTTGAATATGCATTCATATACATTGTTGCAATGCTCATTGAATATTTTATTCTTGTGTAATAATTTTTGGTTTGAACTACTAAATTTGTTCACTTGAGAAACCTATTGTACGACCATAAAGGCGTGCACCCGATATTGCAATTGCATAAATTGAAGTAAAAATGGATATTCACACACAAATTGACAAAAGACAAAGCAATTAAGTGAAATGCATCTTTATTTCCTTTTGGAATCAATTCATGTTTTACAAATGAATCCCTCTTAGGGATACCCTTTTTGATACGCAATTACAATGTTATAATCCCCTTAGGGATAAAATGCACTTTTCAAGCCTTTAAGGTGACACAAACTGCTCTAGGGTGGAGTTGACCCTCTTCTTCGCGTTGAGGAAGGAATTGAATGGTTGAATCTCCTTTGAATCTGCTTTCCTATGGTCAAGAAACAACACAAAAGCATTAAAAGAATAGGCAACCTCTCATGATGAGGCCCTTTGAAGAGAATAAACATAAAGATGCCATAACAACTATGAAATCAAGAAAATGCATAAAACATAGAAAACTTGTGCTAAATTCATAAATATTGTTAGAAACATGAAAATAAGAAGTACAACTATCTATCTAATGGATCAATTGCATGAAATAAAGCATGTTAGCATGAAAAGAAGCCATTAATGTCCTACTTGCTATAATGAAATAAGATTGATTAAACTCTAAATCTACTGGTCAGATTATCTCTAAACATTAATTAACCCACTAAAATGACTAATCTAACCTAATTAAGCATACTACAAAAGAAATAGTAAGGGGATCTTATACCTATTGCAAACCGTAGCTCGGATGAGCGGTCTGCACTATAAACCATGGCTGATAGCCATGACGAGCAACAAAGTAGTTTTGCCCTCCAATTCTAGGGCTATGGGCTTGATCCTCCTTGTCAAATTGATGATCAAGGGTCACCTCAGTGTCCTCTGATAGGTTTGGCGGTTGAATTGCTCGATTGGGCCTCCGTTTGCCCGAATTAGCGTTTCTTGGCGTTCTAGCTCCTTAGGGCATCCATGGCACAATTGATCATGATGCTTGAATTGGCAAAGGTGATAGCAACAAATATCTCTCTTAATGCACTCAAATGAGTCTACAATTTGATAGGGCTTCACTGCTTTGATATCCAATGCTCTCTCTCTCTTTTGCCCTAATTTGAGGGGTACTTATAGGATTACCCTAGGGCTAGGGGTGGCTTCATGGAGAAGCCAAGAACAAGAAGAGGTGGTTAGGATAGTTGGATTGGAAGCCTCTGGAATCTTCCATCCTTTAACCACCTTCTTCTAGATCAAATGGTCATTCAAACCGATTTGGCTCGGATGAAGGCCAACTGAACTTCAGTTTAGACCATAGGTGACAACTATGGTTCAGACTATAAACCATGGGTGTCAGTAGTGGTTCAGACTGTAGACCGTAGGTCTCAACCATGGTTCAGACTGATTAGGCCAAGGAGCCCAAATTGAGTGGTTAGAACCACTGCTCTATCTTGGAGTCTATCCAAGATCTTCCATATGGTCTTGTAGCATGTCCATATGAGTAGTCACCTTCGACATGACGTATTTTAGGTGTCTACAGATGCCCCTTTTGAGATGCATTGTGAGATCGAACAACGCTGAGCAAAAATAGACCTCCTAAAATGATGTCGAAGGTTCCATGATGATCATTAGTCTGATCAACATTAGATGCCCCAGGTCCTGCAAAAGGACATGCATCCTGGAATCATTGCTTCCAACTGGGTGAAAGGCTTACATTTGAAAGAGCTTGTGCCCATCTCATCTCATTCGGTAGCATTGGTGCATTCCATAGGTATATTTTGACCTATAGATCCGAAAGGGGAGAACAACAAGCAAAATTATCATATTTGCTATTTTCCCCAAGAAAAGGGGTAAGCTTATGATAGTTGTTAGCAATGATTCGCAAGGACGAACACAATTTTGACAAGATCAAGGGATCTACGATTTCAGGGATCTTCTATTGACTTTGATTATGATTATGATATTATGACTACCCCCTCAAGTGATGAGTCGATGAGGGTAATGACAATGAATGAAGTGACGAAGTCACTTGACCATAATGAATGATCTAAAAAAACTTAGAATTGAGCATTTTAATGCCTTGGCTAGGCCTAGTTCAGCTTATGATTGCAACTATTAATAGTAATTGCACATTTCTATCCCATGGAGCAATCGAGCTGCAATAGCCTTCTTAGGGAATCAAAATGATACAATGCCAATTAGATTTATGTTGAATCAATTTGTCGATGATTTGCTGAAAATATGTCATAGGAGAAATGACATGAAATACCTCATTCCCATGGAGCGGTCCAGCCTCGAAGGCCTTCTTCGGGATTGAAAAGAAGCATATCAAATCAATGATGACAATTTTACCCCAAATGTCCTTATGGTTATTTACTCATCTTGCTCGGATTGCATGGATCACAAGTCGCTGCAACCACCAAGTGTATAGGGTAAATAACTGAATACGAGGTGCATTTGGCTTTTGATTATTTGATTTTTTTTGTTAATTTTGAATTATTAATTGATCCTGGTGCTTGAACATCACCAAATTTGCAAAATTGATTGCTCTTATTGAGATTTTGATCCATTAGGAGTCATTAATTTATCATTTAAGACCTTCCCATGATGGGATTTGAGTGCATTTAATGCTAGTTGTGAACCGTGAGTATGGCCTACGATTGAAACTTTCAAATTTGGGAACTATAGGTCAGAGCTACGGGTGGAAAACCCTAATTTTGGGACCATGGGTGTCAGCTGCGGTCCATCAAAATTAGGAAAAGCCTATAAATAGTTTTCCCATTTGAAAATTTCATTATTATTCTTGAAAGCAACTGCAATTGGAGAGCTCTGAGAGGTGAGAAGCATTTCCTGATCCGAAACGCTGCTAAACCTCTACCTGATATCTCACTCACACCCCGATGGTAGACCCTGGACAACCTTCTACTAGCAGAGGCCTCGGTGTGGGCAAGGTAACTCAAAACCGAGTCCTCGCACTCATTACCAATTAAAAATGAACCACATTAATTAATGGGTTAAATCAATCTCACTAAACTGTTGGTAATGAACCTCACCTTAGACTAGGCTAGTTTAGGTTTTAATTTTTTCTAGCTAGGCTAGGAAGTGACCCAAAATGGGTCTCATTCCTAGACCATAGCTGGTAGATGTGGTTCCCAATTGTCATATTGGGGACCGCAACTATCATGGTTAGATTCAAATTCCAATGGTCAATTTTTGACCACATGCGGACCGTAGGATTGACCCGCGGTTTCATGACTTTAGAAAAAATTATCAAATTTTTATTTTTCTAAGGTTTTCTGGCAATTAATGCCATTTATTGCATGATTAAGATGCATTTTTGATTTTTGTGAATTTTATTGATCACTTTTTGCATGTTTTTGTCTTTTTAGCATTTTTAGATGTTGTTTGATATTTTTAAGGTCATTTTTTAGCTATTTTTGTTTGTTTTTAGTTAGATTTTCCCTTATGCATTGTTTCTTTTTCAGAAATTGACCTCTAGAGCTAGGGAGTCGGACATCCTTCGCACCCTTCATAGATACTTACTACCTAGGAGCGGAGAGTGGTTTGGAGTTGGCTTTGGCTACATTTTGGATCTACCCACTATCAGGTTAGATCAAGCTTATATGACTGCATTGGCTCGATGCTGGAATGCATGGACCAACACATTTCACCTATCGATAGGTGAAATGACTGTGACTTTAGAGGATGTCTATCGGATCTTTAGGATCCCTATTGATGGTGAGCCCATCACCTCCTCCTCCTTCCAGAGGAAGGGGGAAATTTTTGATTCTATCTTCGATGATCAGAGCTAGGATGCATAGGGTAAGATTGACCATGGAGGCATCCACATCGGGTATTGGTAGGAGAAGGGCATATTCTCTATTAGAGAGGTAGTATTCATGCACTTGGTCGTGTAGATTGTCCTTCTAGACTCCTCGAGTGTGAGGATCCCCTAGAACCTCCTGGCCATTGTCAGGAGGGTTACATAGAGCTCTATCGATCATCCACTGCTCCTAGCCTGGGGGAGCACTCTATTGTACTAGTTATATCAGGAGCTCTACCAGATTACCAGTAGGAGCCAGGTTGGGATTAGCTATAGTCTACTTCTCTAGATCTGGGGTTGGCAGCATATCAGGATCGAGCATCTTATGGAGCTACCCCTTACTATTACTTCTATTGATGATGCCCATCAGTGCTATGTGACATGCTGGCCTCATGAGGAGGAGGGGTTCTAGAGTAGGTCCCATGTTGGGGACATAGAGCACTATATTTCTAGATTTGTAGCACTTCGATTGAATGACATTGAGTGGCATCCATACATGGATTGCCCTGCATGGGAGGAGGCTGGTGAGTGTCTGCTAGCTAGGCTGAGATAGGTGGTTACTCAGACCAAGGATTGAGGTCCATGAGTATCAAGTTACTACTCATGGGTCTTATGGTAGTTTGGCCTTAGTTTAGGATATCTCAGGATACCTATTATCTACAGGTGTTTGGTACTAGAGATAGATTTACCTTGGATTTAGTCGACACCACTTGGGGATGAGGTTGATGACTTCCAGGAGTTGGGGATTGCTAGGGTTGGGACCACCCTAACGTATGATACTTGGTGGTCCCTACTATAGTGGTAGGGATTGAGGCCCCTCGATAGGATAGATGATGGGGTAGAGGCTAGGTGATCTGAGGGCATAGTGTGCCAGCATATCGAGGGGATGGGGTGTAGAGGCCACCATAGAGGAGGCTCTATAGGTTGAGGTAGAGGAGGAGGCTTTAGAGGAGGGTGAGGTGCCTCCTGATAGTGAGGTAGGGTAGCTCCTAGCTTAGGTTGTGGATTTATAGAGTCAGGTGGGTAGGCTTTAGACCCAACTACTATATAGGGATACTAGTCTCACCATAGTAGAGGTGAGGTTGAGACATGGTTAGAGCTAGTGGAGGAGCTATGAGGAGGAGAGGCCTATCCTCAAGGCCTAGATTACCATATAGATATAGAGATTGAGAGGCTCACTACAGAGCATGATCTGGCATGGACATAGCTGGATCTCATGACTAGAGAGTGGGATTTAGTAAGGTGGTAGGGGGAGATCCCTCATCTTCATAGGTTATTATGGCACCTCCTGTAGCACCACCATCTTCACTACCAGGAGGTTGTGACCCCATGGCAGAGATTAGGTGGCTTCACTTCCCTCGTGGAGGAGGGAAATGAATGACAGAATGTGAGGGTATCTCACATCTCTCAGCTGGAGGATCACATTCGGTTGATAGGTGGTGAGGTTCTAGAGGACACATTTTCTATAGGGACCTCCAAGAGTAGATCTAGGTCTAGGACTAGGGAGATAGGGTAGTCTTCTACCAGCTCCAGCCATTGATCTCATAGGATAGGGGTGGTTCCATGTGTAGGCTTTGGCTTGGGACATAGGATCCTCAATAGGAAATAGGGGGCTCCTAGATATGGGGCTAAGGGAGGTGGAGAGAGCTCCAGTGTAGGAGGAGCAGGCCAGAGCTAGGGCTCTACTGGATACAAGCTATATTTTTGTATATGTATCATTTTTGGTGTAAGGTCTGAGGACCTACATGATTGTAGCCTATGGGCATTTTGATATACTCTTGATGTACTCTTTGACACATTTATTATATATATGATATATATAATGATCATTTATGGCTCATTATGTGTACTTGTGTATTTTTAATTTTATGTTTATGTGATGCACATGGATGCAATGCTTATATTGATGCTATGCTTATATGATGTGATGTATGGATGACATGCACTAGATAGCTATTTAATTTATGATGATGATGATGAGATGCAGTGATCTAGATGCTTAGATGTGCTATTTATGATGGATGCATATGGATGCAATGTTTATTTTTAAATGCATATTTAATTTTGCTTTATTGTATGCATTTAATTTTATGATGATATCATGATATGCTGATGCAATGTATGGTAATGCATTATTTACATGATCATAATCTAATGGAAATGAACCTGTATGCTTTAATCACTTAAAACATAAGGAATGAATGCAAAATGTATGTATCAATCTAATGGATGACACCACATAATGTATAATAATCATGCAAAATAATTGATAATCCTCATTACAAGAATTTAATCAATTAATCACCCATATATGAAATGCAGTGAGATGAATTGGTATAATGTGAATGATATAATATGTCACTCTATATTTCTTTTTGCATAATATAGTCAGTGGCCATCTAAATATCATTTTTGATATCCATCTGGTATCTATCCTATATCTTTGATTTGTGCTCAATGTAATGCATTTTGATGATTGAATGACTTTTATTTTTGATGGCTTGTGATATTTGGTATTTTGTTGCTATTAGAGAAATTTTTGAGGTTTTCCATGAGACTCAAACACCCTAGTAGACTTCTCAAAAGTCACATACTAATTGTACAAGGCTTTTGTTGGACAAAGATTTCACCATGAATGACCCAACTATTCATTACCCCTGTGTGTGCATGTGAGTATTTTTAGATAGACCATAGGCATACCCCAGATGTCAGTCGGGACTCTTTCAACCCATATGTGAGATCTGGTTCCTCAAATGTTCATATCATCCATGTTTCAAACTTGATTGGACTATAATGCTAGACAACCCTAGGCACCTAGAGCTAGCTCATCTTGCAAATTGATCAGGACTACCCCTCCAAAAGTAGTCGGGACTCTTTCAACCCATTGTTGTGATTGGGGATCACCCAATAGAACTACTACTCTGAAAGTAGGTGGGACTCTTTCAACCCATTGCTGTGATCGGGGTTCACTCTATGGCTTTGAAATAGTGAACAATCCAGGGATTCAAGTTCTCACCCTATTTTTGATACTTGCTCATATGTAGTGATAAAAATCACTGTTTTTAATGTTTTACTTATGTTTTACTTGAGCAAGGGATTTGTATAGTGCTTTTGATTCACTATATCACTTTAGATTTGAACTTTGAACTTTGGGTTTGAGATTTAAACTTTGTATCTATGTACGAGTAGGGGAAATTCTTGTCCTTTTGCCAAGGTTCACCACTCTAGACCGAACTATTTGCAAGATAAGCAGGTAATAAAACCCATCTCTCTAAATACCTAGGACCACTTTCGTAGCTTTCATCCTCCCTTATCTTAGCAGGATTTTAAATGTTTTGATTAGTGATGGGATCCTGATATGTCAAGTACTATCACAACTAATGACCTCATCTACAAAAGAAGTAAGCTTTCTATAACATCTGAGAGACCCACTAGGTATGGTTGAGTGACTGGAAAACTTTGGTATACATACATATTTCTTAGCAATAGGTGTTGTGTATGAATGCAACAGATTATGATAAATGCAAAGGTGCATGATTGAAACACAAATGTGGCATCATTTGTAAGACTGACAAACACAATCCATTCTACTGTGGAATGCAATGGATGAAGAATGCCTATATGCAATGTAATGAAGTGAATGCATGTGTGAATGCAAATGAAAATGCATAATGCAAAATGTAAATGTTTTTGGATTTTATGCTTTACCAATTTTTTGGATTTTATATATTTTTAATTTTTATGGATTTTTGAGCCTTTATATTTGACCAAACGGTGAGTACATGCCCTTGGAGCCTTTAGGAGTGACCAAATGGTGAGGAAATGCCTTTGGAGCCTTTAGGATGACCAAGTGACTCTTAGGAATCCTTGGAGCTTTTTGGGATGACCGAGCGATTTTAAGAAACCCTTGGGGCCTTTTGGATTGACCAAAGGGCTTACAAATGCCTTTGGAGCCTTTTGATTGACCAAACTACTCATAAGAGAGCTTGGAGCCTTTTAGGATGATCGAGTGGTTTTAAGAAACCCTCGGAGACCTTTGGGTTGACCAAGTGATTTTTCAAAAATCCTTGGTGCCTTTTTGGGATGACCGAGTGGTTTTAAGCAAACCCTCGAGGCCTTTGACTGACATGACCAAGTAGTTTTTGGAACCCTTGGTGCCTTTTGCTATGCTCTCAAGCATAGAATGCCTTAATATGGATGATGTTGAGAGGTTCAGGCTCTTCAACACCCCCTAGCGATGTTAGGCGATAGGTACCTAGACCAATATTTTTAGATATGATATAAGGTCCTAGCCAATTAGCCATGAATTTGTCTCGCATATCAGGTAGTAAATTAGAGTTCTGTTGGTTCTCTTTTAGCACAAGATCCCCAACCTCAAAGTCTCTCTGATGGACTTTGATATTATAAGCTCATTTTAATCACTCTTGATAAACATGGAGATGCTCAAGGGCATTCACGCGATGTTCATCAAGCAACATCAATTGATCTAGGTGAGCTTGTCGCATGGTGTCATCATCGATGAACTCTTTCAATGCGATGCGCAACATTGGAATTTCCAACTCTAAGGGCATAATGGCCTCAGTGCCATATACTAGTGAAAATGGCGTTGCCCTAGTGGGCATCCGAATGCTAGTCCTGTAAGCCCATAATGCAAGGGGCAGTTGGATATGCCAATCTTTGTGGTGTTCTTGTACCATATTTTTCAAGATGGAAACCACTATCTTGTTTGAGGCCTCAACTTGCCCGTTTGCCTATGGATAATATGGAGTTGCAAAATTGTGCTTGATTCTATACTTAGACGTCAAAGCTCTCATAGTTTTGTTCTTAAAAGAAGTTCCATTATCCGAAACTATCTTGGATGGTATCCCAAAATGACATATGATATGCTCGAGTATAAACTCTGCTATGCGAGCTCCAGTTGTCATTGTTAAGGGAATGGCTTCCACCCATTTTGTAAAATACTCAGTAGCCATGATAATAAATGTATGTCGACCCGATGATGGAGGAGAAATCTTGCCAATAAGATCAAATCCCCACTGAGAAAATGGCCAAGCCACTTGGATGGGTTGTAAGGCCTGTGATGGCAAGTGCATAAGATTAGCATGATGCTGACATTTGATGCATTTCTTGACATACACATTGCAATCCTTCTCCATAGTGGGCCAATAGTAACCCATTCGAAGGATGCACTTGATGATAGCCATGCCACTAAAATGGCCACCACACGTACCATCATGAGCTTCTGAAATTGCCCAAGATGACTCTTGGGGCTCTAGACAATGAAGGAGAACTCCATCGTAACCTCGTCGGTACAAAATATCTCCTAGCAAGACATATTTAGTCACTTTCTATTTGAATGTGCATCTTGCGGCATATGACAATCCCTCTGGGATCATACCAAGTTTTAAGAAGTCTTGGATTTGTGACATCCAACTCTGATAAGCCTCGACTTCGATTGCCAAGATGACTTGCTCCCCCTACGTATCTACCTTTGCAAATGCATATTAGGAAACAACCTTGTGGTGAATGGTAGTGCCACTCCCCGTAGGACTCTGAGAGGTTAATGACCCCTAGGGTGCCTTCTTAAGAAAGTCTTCAGCTCTGTAGAACCATTCAACTTTTGGTTCCACACTAATCATGTTGACTGATTCTTTATTATCAAAGGCTACACGCTCTGCTGTAGGATGCGAGAGCATTTTAACATGGATGGTAGTAAAATCAGCAGATGGATTCTGAGGGATTAAGGATCCCAAAGATGCCATGGTGTCTACAAATCTATTTGATGAATGAGGGATTGCCTCGATGTCATACCATTCCAATTTAGCCAAATATGTAGCAACAAGATCTTTATAAGCTTTCAGTATGGGACATCGACACTGAAAAAGTCCCTTCACTTGGTTGACTATGAGCAAGGAGTCACCAAAGATGTTTAATATTTTAATGTTCATGGTGATGGCTGTGTGGAGGCCCAATAGTAGGGCTTCGTACTCAACATTGTTGTTGGTGCATGGAAAGTCTAATTTGAATGACAAGGGCATTGGAGCTCCTTGCGGCATGAAAAACACTATTCCTACACCACCCCTTGCTCGCACTTCGAACCATCGAAGAACAATGTCATATCAACATTATTTTCTGGTTCTTCGGGTTCGAGAGCTTCGGATACTATGAAGATCGCATCATCCGGAATCTCAATGGTAAGAGGCCTACTGTTTGATAGTGGTGCCTCAGCCAATTGATCAGCTATGACTTGTCCCTTAATGGACTTTTGGCTTATGAATTCCAAATCAAATTCTATCAATAGCATGATCCACTTTGCAGTACATGTATTATGATATGTCTTGCTCATCATATACTACAAAGGATTTTGTTTTGATATTACATATGTCGTATGACTTAGCATATAGTGCCACAATTTCTTGGTAGCGAACACTACTACTAAACACAGCTTCTCCACATATGCATATCCTAGCTCGTAACTCACCAAGGTTCGGCTAATATAATATATGGCTTGCTCTTTGCCTTGCACATTCTTTTGGGCTAACATGGTCCCTAATGCAAAGTCGGTTGCCAATATATATAGCAAAAAGGCACATCTGGCCTTGGTGGAGCTAGTACTGGCGACGTCGCTAGGTATTGCTTGATTTCAGCAAAGGCTGCTTGGTAGTCCTCATCCCAGTTGAATGGGACCCCCTTGTGTAGCAGTCGATTCATGGGTCGACATTTATCTGATAATTGAGCGATAAATCACTTTATGGATGCTACTTTGCCCTGAAGGCTTCTTAATTCTTTGATATTTGAGGGAGGATGCATCTCTAGAATAGCCTTGACCTTTGTTGGGTCAACTTTGATGCCTCATTTTGAAATGATGAATCCTAAGAGTTTACCTAAAGTTACACCAAATACGCACTTCTTAGGATTCAACCTGACATTATGCTCTATCAGGCGATCGAAGACCTTCCTCAGGACCTCAGCATGCTCAGAACGTAGCAATGACTTAGCCAATAAGTCATCGATATAATCTTCTAGGATCTTGTGCATATAGTCATGAAAAATATATGTCATAGCTCACTGATATGTGGCACCAACATTTTTAAGACCGAATGGCATAACTTTATAGCAAAATGTCCCCCATGGCATTATAAATATGGTTTTATGTTGGTCTTCGGGCTTAATCCAAATTTGATTATAACCAGAAAAATCATCCATTAGGGAGAGCATTTCATGACCTATAGTCGCGTCTACAAGAGCATCGATATTCAGCAATAGAAATGAATCCTTTGGTGTTGCCTTATTGAGATCTCTAAAATCCATACAAATATGGATCCTTCCATCAAGTTTTCCTATAGGCACCATATTGGATACCCATTCCGGATAGTCGATGGAAATGACAAACTCTACATCCAACAACTTTTGCAATTCATCTTTCACCATTAAGGCTACTATTGGATGCATCTTTCTAAGCTTCTGCTTGACTGGCTTCTTTGACAGATCTAGCGAAAGGTTATGAGTAACCAATTTTAGATCTAGACCTAGCATATCTTTGTAAGTCCAAGCAAAAATATTAGGTCTCTCTTTCAGTAGAGGGATGATGTTGTCACGCTCATCTAGAGTGAGACTTTCTCCAAATTTAACCTTCCTTGGATTGGTGGGATCATTACTGATATCCACTTCGAAGGTTTCCTCTACTGACATGTGTGATCCCTCCTCAAGTTGATGAGGTGTAGGGATCAAATGGATGTCATCTGTTGGGTTTATAGGTTCCTCATTGGAAGCATCCTCAGCATGATAGACATCATAAGCATAGCCTAGTGCAAAATGAAATGGTTGCAACATTTCTTTGTTAGGGAAGAAATCTTCAGGCTCAATAGGTGAGTCAGCGTGATCCCAATCGATAGCATCTACATTTAGATGCAATGGTTTGGAAGGATCAGTTGGATTGTAGAGTGGAGTGGTCAAATCAATGGAGACCATATTGATGGAATGGAATTGATCTCTAGGACCACATGGACAAAACTCTACATCATCGATGTAGCTCCCATACCCAAGATCTGGCTCTAGTGGCATGAGCACAAATGGGTCCTCTCTATGGGAGGTATGGATGACTGGATCCTCTCTATGCACTGATTGCAAAATTGGATCATTCGGCTCAAGGAGCTCCATGTATGTAGGCGGATTGGGAAATAACATGTGATAGATCACATTGAAATTTGGTGGTCCTTCCCTGAGGTGAGGATGGAGATTAATCTCTCTCCATCTCCTCAACTGTATATGGTGCATTATGGTGACGTAGGTAGGGAGGTCCTAGATAGGCCCTCTCTATTTCATCCTCTTCATCACTGTCATAATATAATCCTTCACCCCTACATAAAATGAGATGCGGCCCCATGTAGGCTATCTCTGATATCATCATTCATAAATAAAAAATGGATAATAAATAGATATATGATATAACATGGATTTTATCTAAAGATAACAAGATGAGGCCTTAAGTAGGCCTGCTCTATTTCATCTTCATAATCACTCTTGACTATGAAGTGCTCATTGATCTCACCCAATTGCTCCATGGGTAGTAGATGATGTAAGAATATGGGCCTAAGAAGGCCAACTCAGTTTCATCCTCATATTGATCATCATTTGAGGATTCACTATCAACATCATAGCTTGGTCCACTTATTTTGGAGGTGGACTCCTCTCCATATTCACTATAAATATCTCTTGACTCGAGATCACCTAATATGATGGGGTTATGCCCCTGCATACCTGTGTCATCGGTTGCATTATAGATTTGGTGACCCAGGTTGTCTCTGGGGTCATCCTCTGAGAGCCCTTCATGATCTACTTTGAGTGGCTCAATGGTGATGATAGACACCATCGGGTTAGTCCTCCAAAAGTTGGAAGGATTAGGATGATATGGGTTGAAATCCACATCATCCCCTAGACTAAGGTACAAGTGATCTAATGATGTTACAAGCAAATCATCATGTCCTTGTATCTGTAACCCTAGCCTAAACCTATCAGTTGCCAACTGATAATGTGGCTCAAGTGGAGTCCTACATCCTTGCTCAAAGAGACCAAGGTCATATCCATGCCAATGATATAACTCAAAAATATGCATGGAATATTCTGGGTTGGATAGGTAACGAACATTCACTATGAATTGTTCATCATCATCTTCATCCATGGGCGTTCAAGTAGGAAGTTGATCCAGCCCAACATAGATGAAGTTAGTCTGATTGGGTGGCTCTCCCAATGGCACTATCGATCCAACTAAAAAATTATGGGCATGCGGTCGACCCATCTCTTGTGCAGTCTCTAGAATAGGTCCAAAGGTGACATTCTGCACAAGATATTCACCTAACCCTATGTTGGCTAGATGAACAGTCACCCATGGTGTGGATGACCCTACTGATGATGCAGGTGAGGTAGGCTGAGGTACCTCCTCGACTTTATCTTGGGCTTCTTCCACTTCCATGGGAGTGGGAGCCTCATTGGTGACTGGTTTGGGCACATGCTTCTTTTCTTTACCCATTTTCACCTTTAGCTTCTCATCATCCCGATGCATTGTTGATGCAGTCGGTTTCAAAGAAGTTGAGTAGTGTGCTCAGATCTATTTGATACAGATATCGATGGTTGAGCATGTACTTTTGGTTTACCTCTTGGATTCTTAATCGGATGATGGTCGGACATCCAGGTGCATTGATGGGAGTATGAAACCCCCAGGCAAATCTGCTAGGTTCACGAACTTAAAAGGTTCTTCATCTGATGACACTACGTGAACCCATCCCTCATGAATGTACTTTACACATTGATGTAATATAGAGGGAACACAATACATTTCTTGAATCCAAGGCCTCTCGAGTAGGATGTTATATTGCATGGCACCTTCTATCACATGACACATCATAGAGATGGTCTTTAGGCCCACCTGAATAGGTAGGACGATTGTGCCAACCGTCGAGCATAGTGCATCATTAAATACTCTCAATGTGAATGTGGTAGGCACAATGTGTGACTTGGGCAACTTTAAATGACTCAATGCCTTGGTCATTATAATATTGATCGATGAACCAGTGTCGATCAAGACCCTCTTGAATGGCATGTGATTAACACATGCGATAATATGTAATGGTGGGTCAGCCACATCTGTAGGAACCATCTTGATTTCATGATCATAAAATTGGATCATAGGTTCCTGGCACTATTGTACATGTCCCATAAAATTTGTGAATGCTTGAGCATCCTAGGATTGTACCTTGATGGACCTCAAAATGTCCATGAGAGTCTCCCTGTGCCTAGGGGACTATTGTATTAGCTCATAAATAGACAACTTCGTAGGAGTTGTCTATAGGTTTTGAACTAACCTACTCCTTATGGTCACCACCGGTCTAGTTGGTGGGCCTAGAATATTTTGAGCTGGTCGTTGATCCGGCGTAGCTTGTATCTTGATGGGAGCATGAGGTTGATTCAGTTGTTCATATCTCCCATGCCTAGTAATAATGTTGACCATACCTACGAACCCCTGGGTAGGTGGTTCGACATGCACTTGGTTGACCTGGCCAACATTGTTGCATGGTGCCTCATGGTTTGGTAATGGATTTTTATAAATCCCCATGTTTTGGTTGTCGGGTGCCTATGGATTATTTGGCACTATAAGCTCACCTTTATCTATCATATTTTGCACTATATGTTTGAAGGACCAACATACTTCGATGTCATGGCCCTTCATGCGATGGAAGATGTAAAATAGATCATCCTGATACCCCTTTGGCTTGGGTTGGTTAGGATCGATCAGCTTGACTTCGGGTAATCTTATTGCCTTAGCCTCACATAATTGATGGAAAATCGATGTCAACGATTTCGTCAATGGTATGAATTTGTGAGGTGGGCATTGTTCTTTGTTTTTGCCCTTATAATTATTTTTGTATTGCTCGTACTATGTAGGAGGAGGTTGGGCCTGATAATTCTACTTTTGTTGCCCCTTATCCTCTCTTTGGAGATTTAGCACCACTTGATTTACATGGGCCTACTTGCCCTGTTGTTTTATGGAGCTCTTCTTGTATCCCTCTTTCTTGTTCTTGAGCTTCAAGTTGCCTTCTTGCAACTTGATATCCTCAATCACTTTGGCTTGCACCAAAGCTTCCTCGAATGTCGGATATTGCTATAATTGCAATAATAATGAGATGTGCTTGGCACAACTCTTTGTGAACATTCAGGTTAATTCTATAGTAGGAATAGGGAATGGCAACTTTACCATTAATCTCCTCCATCTCTTTCCATACTATTCAATTGGCTCATCATCATGCTGAGCTAGCATAGCCAAATTAGAAAGGTTAGCTTATTTCTTGATGCCAAAGGAAAAGCGTTCAAGAAAAGCATCCACTAGTTGCTCAAAACTGGTGATACTATGCTTCTTAAGTTGATTGAACCACTCTCGGGCTGGGCTTAAGAGGGTTGTGATGAATGTACACAACAACAAGGTATCATTGCTTGCAATCTGGAAGCATACATCTAGAAAGCTTGTGACATGCTCTTGCGCATCTTCATCACCTTTAAATTTGTCTAACCTGGGCATGTCAAAATGCTCAGGATATGCTGGAGTAGGCACCGAGGGGTCCAAAGGCTCATTATGAATCTTCCTCAATGTCAACTTTTGAAAAGTCATGCCTTGCCTCTCGATCGCTTTTACCTTCTCAGCTAAGGCCTTATAGGCCTATGAGGATAGAAAGTCCTCCTCCCTAAGTTGACGTGGAGGCGGTCTTGGAGGTACATTCTTCCTCTATCGAGGTGGAGGACATGGCTCTTCCTCCTCCTCAACTTGGGAGTTTTTAGGATACTCTTGATTAGCTCCATCTCCCTCTTCTTCCTCATATTGTCTTTGCCTCTGATCTTCGAACGATGGTGGCCATTCTCTTTGTTGGGCACTAATATGAGTGTGAGCATCTCTGCGCTCTTGATGCATATCGGCTTGTGAAAAAGCCTTCCTATGAATGCACTCTCTATGCTCTTCATGAGTGTATAGACCAGCCCTAGCTAGCCTATCCTCTTACTCTACTCACTCCTTTTGGGTAAGGATGCACTCCTCATGCATGCGCTGCTCATATAATCTCTGTCTAATGAGCCTCTGTGCTTAAATATTTTCATCTTCAATGCATTGCCTCTCTAGGCGAGCATCCTCCAATTGATCTTGGAGGAGTTGTCATCTCTACTCGGATACCAGTCTATGTGATCTATCAATGTGATCAGTCGTAAGAGGCCTCTGGTATGTATGCTCCATGTGAGCGACCTTATGGGTTCTGTACCCATCTGACTGATGTGCTACACTTTGCCTTTGTTATGTGAAGATGACATTGGCATCATGTTGAGCCCTATGTTGTGTGCCACCATGCGTGGATGGTGGATGTGTAACATGAGGGTGCTTAGAAGCCTCTCCATGCTCTCTAGTAGTCCTAATGGAGCTCTCACTATGCTCACTCGAGGCACGAGTGGGCGAGCCGAAGGCTTATAGCCTAATTGCTCAAGGACACTACCTAAACCATCTAACTGTCTGGATCACCACTGCTCATGCGGTGGTGTACCATTGGCTCCCACCTTAGATATATCAATAGTGATCTTGCGTGGTTCACTATGCATGGGAGTGTGAGTAGGCCTATGCTCGGAAGTGGGCCTATCTGCATGCCCCTGAATGGGTGGATCTCTATTCCTTCTATACTCTAAAGGTGGAGGTATGGAACCTCCTATAGACCTAGTATGTAGGGGTACCAACTTGGACCCCTGTATGACATACTCTTCGGTCGATCCCATGGATGCACGTGCACTACGATCTCGATAATGGCTTTCGAGTGGAGCACCCTCATGCTGAGAGGCTCCATGCTCTATCCTATGTCTAGAGGAGTGTATTGAAGCTCCTCTATCGAGGGTATGCTCAATGGTGTCCCCTCATGTCGAGTTATCTCCTCTAATGCTTGTCGAATGACGTTTGGTTCGCTCATGTGGGTGAGGATTTGACACATGTTGTTGTGAATCTATTGGGGCTTGGTCATTGGCATCAGGCTTAAGCCTTTGTCGACCACCCCGTGTCTCCACCATGGTGCACCTAGTATCTAGATTTATCTTTTATTAAGCAAACAAGGTATACAATGGTGATTATCTTGTATTAAATTTTAAATGTGAGCCCTAAACTGTTTGATGTTGTTTTCAAGATTTGTTGTATCAGTAAAGAAACTCTTATCATGTTTTGAAAGCTTGTTGGATGATATTATCAGTTTAATTGGCTTTCACCTATATACTCATAGCTCGAAATTTGGATGTGAATTCTAGATCATGTAATCCAACCTATAATGTGTGGTAATGAAGCCCACACATGGTCAGGGAGCACAGGTCCTCCTAGATCCTCACCCATTTTCCCCTAGTCAGCGTTATACCCTTCGAAGAGAATACATGCAAATTTTCTAGGGTACGAAAGGTTCTTGGATCCGGTATTGGTCTAGTATCCAAGGGTACGTAGGATTTGGGCCAATGGATGGAAATCACCTCCACCATCATTGAACCCTACTAGTGGTTGGATGTGACTCCCAACTCACTAGCGTTTAATTGAAATGTGGTGTGTGTGGTTCATTTTAATCTTTGCATAAAAGAAAATGCATAATATAGCATAAATGATTATTTCCTATATGATATACAAAAAGAAACGTTTCATATTAGAAAATGCATGCTATATCCTATATGATTTTTGATAATGCAAATTACGATGCAAATAGCCTCTAATTGGGCCTCAAACATGCAAACCAACACACAATTTTAATCTAGCATGTTGGATTCTAGGGTGGACTACAATCAGAGGTCCATTGTTCCTAGCAGTGCCTTTCTAAAATGCAAAAGAAATATGAAACCCTAGGACCTAATTCATTTCCCTTTTTTAGTGTCCTATTTTGCTTTCACTTTTATTTTCTAGAAAAACACAGACAAAATAAAAAGTACAAAGAGTGGAAAATGGGGCCTACCTCAGGTCCTCATCTGATTTAGCTTTGTCTCTCTATTGTCTATTGTGTCTATTGTGAACCGTAGGTCTGTTGCACGGTTCAGAATGTAGACCATGTTTTGAAGCCATGGGCCAATAATGAGACCATAGTTGTAACCTATGGTTTGCACCTGCAATCCAAAAAACATAGAAGATGTCATATTAGGTGCTTAAATTGTGGAGTTCCATCGTGATCACCTTCTGTACGACCATAAAGGCATGCACCTGAATATTGCAATTGCATAAAATGAGATAAAATAGATATTCATACACAAATTGACAAAAGATAAAGTAATGGAATGAAATGCATATTTATTTCCTTTTAAATCAATCCATGCTTTACAATTGAATCCCTCTTAGGGATACTCTTTTTGATACACAATTACAATGTTATAATCCCCTTAGGGATAAATGCACTTTTCAAGCCTTTAAGGTGACACGAACTGCTCTAGGGTGGAGTTGACCCTCTTCTTCACGTTGAGGAAGGAATTGAATGGTTGAAGCTCCTTTGAATCTGCTTTCCTACGGTCAAGAAACAACACAAAAGCATTAAACGAATAGGCAACCTCTCATGATGAGGCCCTTTAAAGAGAATAAACACAAATATGCCATGACAACTATGAAATCAAGAAGATGGATAAAACATATTAAACCTATGCAAGATTCATAAAGATTGTTAGGAACATGAAAATAGAAAGTACAACTATCTATCTAATGGATCAATTGCATGAAATGAAGCATGATAGCATGAAAAGAAGCCATTAATGTCCTACTTGCTATAATGAAGTAAGATTGATCTAAACTCCTAAATATGCGGTCAGATTAGTCTCTAAACTACCAATTAAACCACTAAAATGACTAATCTAACCTAATTAAACATACTGCAAAAGAAATAGTAAGGAGATCTATCACCTATTGCAAACCATAGCTCGGATGAGCGGTCTGCACTGTAAACCATGGTTGTCAGCCACGATGAGCAACAAAGTAGCTTTGCCCTCCAAATTCTAGGGCTGTGGGCTTGATCCTCCTTGTCAAATTGATGATCAAGGGTCGCCTTAGTGTCCTCTGATAGGTTTGGTGGTTGAATTGCTCGATTGGGCCTCCGTTTGCCCGAATTAGCGTTTCTTGGCTTTCCTAGGCTCCTTAGGGCATCCATGGCACAATTTGTCATGATGCTTGATGAATTGGCAAGGTGATAGCAACAAATCTCTCTCAGTGCACTCAAGTGAGTCCACAATTCGATAGGGCTTCGCTGCTCTAATATCCAATGCTCTCTCTCATCTTTTGCCCTAATTTTGAGGGGTACTTATAGGACTACCCAAGGGCTAGGGGTGGCTTCATGGAGAAGCCAAGAACAAGAAGAGGTGGTTAGGACAGTTGGATTGGAAGCCTCTGTAATATTTCATCCTTCAACCACCTTCTTCTAGAACAAATGGTCGTTGTAGTGAACCCAATAGAGAAAGATTGATTATAATGCTAGAATAATAAAAAGGAATCACTTTTATTAAGGAATCGTTGTTGTATTGTATGGGGAACCCAATAATTAATTAATAATTATATTCTTCGATGCCTCAACTATACCAAATGAAATGCCTATTTCTACGAGTGTGAAGGTGTGATCAAAGGTCACAACCTTTGTGAAAGAGAGAGTGATTAAATAATTAACTAATAATGTGATTAGTATGGTGGTTAGGAGTAGAATCCTAACATGCCACCTTCCTTAAAAAGAGCTTTGTCCTCAAAGCTCAAAGTAAGGAGCTTCGTTGCTTGTTTTCCCACTTGAATTTGTGCAAGTTCTTGTACTATTTTAATGTCACTTTTTCGAAGGCAAGGATATATTGAAGGTCGAAGCATTAGTGGGGGGTTGCTAGAAAGAATAGTAGAATCTTCCTTAGGAGAATTGTGATGACGGTAGGCTTCTGCTTTAGCCGATTCTTCCTGTGTAGAATGAAGGGAAAATAAAGGTGCACTCACTCTTTTGCCTCCTTTCTGAATCAGGTTGCCTATACGATGAGAACTCACTATTGGCGATGAACTTGTGTGTAGTTCTTTGAGAGTGTATGTCTTGCCTTCATTTTTTACTGCATGGATGTCTACCTCATATTTTCATGGTGCATCGAGCACTTCTTGCACATCGACCTCATTTCCTTCATTGTTATGATCAGGTGCTTTGGTCATGTCGTGCACATCTTCCTCTATGGAGTGACAGGGATCAACTATATTCAATAAATACAATGTTTGTGTAGCACAACAATGAAGGGGCCCAAATTGCTCATCACAAGTATAGCAGAGGTCGTTCGCTCGTCGCTCCTCCATTTCTTGTAGGCTAAGGTACTTAACTAGCAAGGGTTTGTGTTTTGGAATAGTGTGTGTGAATGTTGATTTATCAATAGGTTGCTCCCCATGTTGACGTTGAACATTGAATGTATCATCAGCTAACAAGGATAATCCAATGGCTTCCCGTAGGGTGCGAGGAGTGTACATCATGATATTTACTCTAATTTCTTCTTTCAATCCATTGATGAACCCACTTATGAGGACCGATTCATCCAACCCCGTGATGCGATTGGCGATATCCTGGAACTAAATTTTATATACACTCACTGATGTGATTTGACGTAGGTGGGCAATATTAAGTAGCAAAAGTAGGTTGGGGTCATGATATATTCTTCCATCGGCCATTTGCATAGTCGTTTGGCGAAAAGGTGTCGCAAAAAGTGTTGAAAGTCGTCACAAAAATTTCTTGAAAATTATCATTAAAAATTGCATAAAAGTCATCCTTCGACCATTGCGGTTAGGTTTTGGAGATTTTATAACCTTCGTAAGTGGCAAAATTAGCGAGAATTTTCAATGCCTTAAGAACTTTTAGCAAGAATTTGCAATAGTAACAAGTCTTAGCAAAATTTATATTAGGGGCAACTTTTGGCAATGTTTAGCAAAAATTGTGCAATATTTTAGCAAAATTTCAAGATTAGCAGTTGTTCACAACTATGCAAAATTTGGTGTCAAATTTTTTGTGGCGGCGCTCCGCGGTAGGGTCGAGTGGAGACAAACGACACAAGGCACAAGGTCAGGTGGAGGTCCAGGCGGGTGGAAACGACAGTCGAGGTGCAGGCGATCGACACAAGGGACAAGAGGGGAACAAGGTGGTAGTGGCTGAACGAGCGGGAGGTGGTAGGATCGAGGGGAACAATGGACATGAGCGATCAAATAGTGGTCAACACAGTGTGAATTTTGAGGTCAACTTAGTTGAAGTTTATTGGACCGATTCTCGCACGAAGGCTTTCGAGGAGGAACGTGACCGAAGTCACGCTGAAGTGTATGCGGTATACTTGTTATAAACCTCTTTGTAATTTCCGCCTTGCCTATGTGGGATTTTATCCCAAGATTTTTTTTTTTTAAATCTTTTCCCTGCCTTACACCTGACGGTGAACTCCTTGCCGCCGTTCTCTTTTTCCAACGTTGGGATTTAAATTAAACCTTAGTTTATTGATGTTTATTTTATAATTTTCAATCGCAAAATTGATGCAGCTCACCGAAAATGACTCTCTACGCTGCAGAAATATTTTTTTTTGTGGACGGTTTAATTACTGTATTCGTCGGTGAGCTGAAAAAATAAATGCTTGGAGAATATTTAATTCGTTTACGTTTGCCGAATGAGCAAGAATTTCAGAAAAGAATTAAACTTTATGTGTAATCGCTGAAAATTTCGTTCCCGATGGCCGGAAATTAGTTCTTAAACCTTGTAAACTTTATAAAATATATATATTTTTTCTTCTCGCTGCCTCGGAGTCGCCAGAAACTGCAAGGCTTGTATGTTCTTGCTTGATCGTAGAGTGGGTAGGAGTTTTCGTCGGTGTGCTGGTGATGGTGTATAGGTCATCATTATTTATTCAGATGTCCTGCTTTGTCATCGAGGCCGATCGCTATGGATGTGATGCTGCTGCTATGGAAAATTCCCGTCGATGCAGGTGTTAGTCGTAGATCGCCGATGAGTAATACGAATGGTTGGTGCAGATTAAGGATGATGACCACTTATATTTATCTCTGAGACTATTTTTAACCCTGTGCTTGGCTTGCTATTTCTCGTTGTCTCGATTGTTAATAATACCTTCGAGTCTTAGCAGTGTATGACAATGGTTGAATGTGGTAAAAAAAATCGGTAAAAAATGATAAATATGTCCTTTTGGATCACGGCTCTGATACTAGATGTAGTGAACCCAATAGAGAAAGATTGATTATAATGCTAGAATAATAAAAAGGAATCACTTTTATTAAGGAATCGTTGTTGTATTGTATGGGGAACCCAACAATTAATTAATAATTATATTCTTCGATGCCTCAACTATACCAAATGAAATGCCTATTTCTATGAGTGTGAAGGTGTGATCAAAGGTCACAACCATTGTGAAAGAGAGAGTGATTAAATAATTAACTAATAATGTGATTAGTATGGTGGTTAGGAGTAGAATCCTAACAGTCGTTCAAAATGATTTGGCTCGGATGAAGGCCAACTGAACTTTGGTTAATACTGTAGGTGACAACTATGGTTCAGACTATAAACCATAGGTGTCAGCCATGGTTCAGACTATAGACCGTAGGTCTTAACCATGGTTTCGACTGATTAGGCCAAGGAGCCCAAATTGAGTTGTTAGAACCACTGCTCTATCTTGGAGTCTATCCAAGATCTTCCATATGGTCTTGTAGCATGTCCATATGAGTAGTCGCCTTCGACATGACTCAATCCTTGCAGTTTTTTTCCTTGTTATTTTGAAGTTTGAATATGAGTTAATAATTATTCATGTTTCATCTTTGGTTTCTATCTACTTTAGATTAGATAACCATTTCTCTGAAGCCTACATCTCTTCTTCCATTGCTTTATGTACTCTGACTGTGTGCCACTGTAATTTTCACATTGATTTACTAGATTCATTCTTCGTTGATCCTAGCTTGAGAGTCTCTCTCAAGAAATAAGGACTAGTTGTATCAATTGCTAGTATTTTAATGATGAAAATGTTTTTAATGATCCTACCCCTTGCTCGAGTGGATTTTTGAGCTAAATGACTATTTAAAAATTGCTAGAAAAGTCCAAAATTCTCCCAGTACCCTTGCTTGGCAATTTTTGTACTATATAATATTTTAGAAATTGCGTTGTTACTTAACCATTTGTGGTTTCTTGCTTCGGGTCACTTCTTATCTTTAGCTTTGTTAGTTTCCTTGGGAAGATTTTTCTTTTCACTTTTTGTATGGTAATATATTTAGATTATCTCATTCTTATTTCAATTATTTTTAGAAGCCCTAGATATTAACAAATATGTTTCAATGTTTGGCTATCTACAACTTCTTTTAAACTCTTGGTTATTAATAATATTTTTAATTATATTGTCTGGATGTCTTAAATTATCAATAATGCCTGAGTATTTATGTTTGGATTATTAATATTGCACATACGTATTTTAGACATTCTATTAAATATCAATGCAATTAATTTCTTCTTTTTAATTAAAGGTAGAAATTTTCATCTTTTAAATAAAGGTAGGTGCAACCTTGTAAAATGAGGTATCCAGTTTTGTTATTCCATATACGTGTTTTCAAAATGTTAATTTTCAAGTTCCTTAGAGTCGTCAAATAAGCTCTTTGAATTTATTAAGTTATTTTATTTTATGAAATTGAATACCTATCAATTGGTTGCATATATTTCCCCTTGGGCCACTTGATCCCCATCCAAATCTCCACACGGATGTAGCAGGGATAAAGCAGTTAGCCAGTTAAATAAAGTTATGATACCGGGTCAAAAACCTTCAAAGGAAGTGTTTTATAAAGACAACTATTGTTTGTGCTTAAGACTGCTTGTATGAAAGCTTTTAGAAGCATGTTATATCTTTTTAAATAATATTTCTCTTAAATATTGATGTTCCCAACATCATGTGCGCTAATATTTTTTAATAAAACAATTTTTGCATATTTTTTTAATATATTTATAGGCGTCTAATAAAAGAATTTTATTCTTCATTAATCCTTGATTATATATAATAAACTTTTAATTGATTTCAATATAAGTTTTTAATTTCTCTAGTTTAACAAGGAAACGCTAAAGAGAGATTTTTGAGGAATGCCAAAGAGTTTATTTAAGAAACATATTCTCTTCAAATGTAGCTAAACTTATAATTTGAAGTATTGTTGTATTAAAATTCTTTCCTTTCTATAAATTTAAAAGGAATATATAGGTCTAAAATAGGAATTGTTAAAAGAAATAGATAGGATCAAAGGAATTGATAACTAGTCCTTTTTACATTCTAAATTTTAGAATCATTTATGAGAAAACTTATCTCATAAATATTTTAATATTTCTTTCAAAACTAAAAACAAGGTTCGTCGGAGAACCATTAGATAAATAGTCACACTAGATGAATTATTTTTCAATAATGCTAGTTTGTATGTATATTTAAGATCATGAGTTCTCGTGTATATTTTGGAAGATTTAATATGATTCTATGGTCTATATGTTTAAAATATTACCTTTAAAAATTATAGAGTATGCAAAGCATTGTTGAAGTTAAGCTTAAATGGAAAATTAGAACATGCTTAAGAGAAACTTTGATTTAGTTATATTTATTTGAAATTAGATGAAGTACATTTTAATCTATTGGTGGTTTTATTATAAATAATTAAAAAACAAATTGATTATTTTACTGAACAAATCTTTTGAAAACGTAAATAATCATAGTTAAAAACCCAAGATCCATGTTGGTAACAAGTAAATCTTGAATCAAGATAGGTTAAAAACCACTTCTAATGAAATTACCTTTCTACTAATCAAACCTTTTTATGGTTGATCATGAGTAAGGTAATCAACCAATGAAATTAAAATACCCAATGCTAGCTATATTACATGAAGGTAACAACTGTGAATCGAGAATGGTCATTTTTGACAAGATAGGTCGGGATGAGTAGGTAAGGAGAGGCAAAATAGGATGTCTCTCTAGGTCATTGTGTGAGTGGTGCGATGATGGTTCCTTGTACAATTTATAAATATGATTAACCTAACATGATAAAAGGAGCTAGACCAATCCATGACAATTGGTATGGGATAACTTGTCATTATTCATAACTTGGCAAGTGAGAACAGGTCCAAATTCAAAGAAATGACATGGCCCTAGTTGACTCTAGTGAAGTGGATAATCAACTAGGTACTAGGCATATACACTAAACACCCTTACATGTTAAATTTGGAATAGGTGAGCATAATTAAGCTTAGGTTCCACATGTTAAGGAAGGGAAATTATGCATCCACCCTCTAGATGTTACGGGACATAGAGGATAACCCCAAGCCATGGAGTTGTGCTCTAATACCAGAATAAGAGGATGAGAAGATACATCCACTAAATGGAACCATCTCTAGGATTTTTTGAATTTCGTCCACTTGGGAGGATGCCTGTAGTGATTATAATTCCAAAAAATGGTATTCTATGCCTCATATAGATTAAACATTGGGTGAAATAATTAAATCTAAGTTTAAAAATTTGTTTAGCATTGAACCAATGAGCTAGACTGGGTCTACAATTGGTGAGTTTGACCAGGTTGTTATAGTTGTTATCAGAGCTCTAGGTTATAATACCCCTAGGTTGTTAAATTCAAGGAATTTCTCTTGTAATCTCAACAAACCTAAATTATTAAAGTCTAGCATAACTCTTTTATGACCACAAAGAAATGGAGGACCTTGCATATACAATCAAATTATTTCAAGGGCAGTTGGAACAATTCACATCCATGATTAAATTATTAGTGGAAATTATGGAATTACAAAAAAAATTTATAGAAAATTTTATTGAGCAAGAACATAAAAGCAAAAGAAAAAAGGAAAAAAAAATAATGATACCAAGGTTCAAGAAGGGAATTAAAAAGACCAAAGAAAATCAAGGAATAAAACCAAACAATTTGGATAAGAAGACGAAATGTAAGAGTGAATTGGAGCCTGTGAGCAGTAATGAAGACAAGAAGGATAAATTATGAGCACCAAATATGGGTTGCTATATATATGGAGGGCCACATTTTGCCTACAAATACCCTCAAAGAATTGATCTAAATAAAGTGCTTAGAGAACAATTCCATGAAACATATATAATACCTGGAGTTTCAAACTGGGAAGGACAAACTACTCCTCAACTTTAAGAGGTAAATTTGTAATTGATAGTAGTGCAATAGGTAGTTTTATTTTCAGTTGTATAATCAAGGATATACCAGAAAGGCTTGGATTTTTGGCAAATGGGTGGAAAGTAGAATATGGATTAGGATAAATCTATTATGTTAATCAGTGTCTGTTTGACCCCCACATTATCTTACCTTAGGGAAAAACCAATTGGCATCTATATGTAGCTCCCTTGCATACCTTTGATATCATTCTTGGTATGGATTGGCTAAGATCTCATAAATCCCTTCTTAACTTTGAATAAAAATGACTAGAGTTCACTAATGCATCAAATAAACACATTAGGGTCCATTGTGATCACGACTCCTTTAGACCACATTTGTTATCTTCCTTGCAAGTTGTAAAGGCAATTAAAAAGAGTGAAACAATATATATGGTTAAAATGAATAAAATATAAGGTATTGAAGAAAATTTAGATCTTTTTTAGAAATACCCCATACGAAATGAATTTAGGGATGTATTCCCTAAAGAATTGCCAGGTCTTCCGCCTCAACAAAAAATTGATTTCTCTATAGAGATTTTACCTGGGGCTACACCGATCACTAAATCACCTTATAGGATGACTCCTATTGAGTTGCAAGATCTAAAATGACAACTTCAGTAGTTGTTAGATAAGGGATTAATTAAACCCAATGTATCACCATGGGTGCCCCTATTTTCTTTGTAAAAAATAAGGATGTCTCCTTAATATTGTGTATTGACTACCGAATGTTCAATAAGGTCACTATCAAAAATAGATATTCCTTTCCTATAATTGATGGTCTATTTTATCAGTTGAAAGGAGCCACCATTTTCTCAAAAATTGATCTTAGATAACGTTGTCATTGGCTGAGAATTCATGAGGAAGACACTCCTAAGACTACATTTAGAACAAGGTATGGGCATTATGAATTCACATTCCTACCATTTGTTTTGACAAATGATCCTGCTGACTTCATGAACCTCATGAATAGTGTTTTTTGGGAACAACTAGATCATTTTGTACTTATATTTCTTGATGATATATTAATTTAATCTTGAACTAAGGAAGAACATGATCAACATATGAATATTGTACTCGAGGTACTCAGGAAAAATTAGATAAATGGAAAGATATCAAAATGTGATTGTTATACTCCTCAAGTGTAATATTTAGGGCATGTAATATCTATTTATGGAATTGCTATAGAACCTAATAAATTTGAAGCTATTATAAATTGACATGCACCTACTAGTGTAATTGAAGTGCGTAGTTTTATGGGTGTGGTAGGATACTATAAGCATTTTGTAAGGAGCTTTTCACAAATTGCCCATCCTATCACAAACTTATAAATAAAAGAGAAGGTATTCAGGTGGATAAACCAATGTGAGGAGGTCTTCAATATTTTGAAGGAGAAACTAACAACTGCTCTGATACTCAAGATACTAGAACCTTCAAGAAAATTTACGGTTTGTACTAATGCATGCTTCTATTGAAGGTTTGGGAGGTGTCCTAACTTAGGATGAGGTAGTCATCACCTATGAATCATAAAAACTTTAAAAAATGAGGTGAATTATGCTACACATGACTTAGAATTGGTATCTATTGTGCATGCACTCAAAATTTGGAGGCATTATTTTCTAGTAAAGCCTTTTGAGCTAAAGATTGATCACAAAATTCAGAGATACATCTTTACGCAACCATTGTTGAATGTAAGAAAATGCCAATGGATGAAATTATTGGTGGAATATGACTTTGGCATTGAATATATTAAGGGTAAGAAAAATAAGATAACAAATATCTTGATTAGAAGAGGGCACATAAATTCTATGTCCCAATGTCATTATGACTTAAATGAACAAGTTAAAAGGCATAAATAGAGGAATGACTATTGTGGTAAGTGTTGAGCACAGGTTGAGCTAGAACCTGACAAGGACAAAGACTTTATAATAAGGGATGATCTTTGATTTTTTAGGGATAGGTTATTTATTGCAGATGAAGGTGGGTTGAGATATGCTATTCTAAAATAAGCACATTGTACACCTTACTCCACACACCCAGGCGGGACAAAAATACAAGAGAATTGAAGGAAAATGTTATTGGCTGATAATGAAAAGGAATATCAATAATTTTTGTGGCTAAGTGTATAGAATGTCAAGAGGGCAAGGTGAAACATTTGCACCCAACAAGGTGGTTTTACCCACATGTTTTTCCAACCCAAAAATGACAAGCTCTTTCAATGGATTTTTTTGTAGGTCTACCAAAGATCAAATTTTAGCATGACGCTATTATTGTAGTGGTAGAAAAATTAACCAACGTTGCATATTTTATACCTAGAAATATTCAAGATGATGCACATACTACTGCAACCAAGTTTGCAAGAGAGATAGTTCATTTCCATGGGTTTTTGAAAGTTATTATATCAGCTAGATATTTTGGGTTCACATCAAAATTTTGGCAAACATTACATCAAGCCTTGGGTACAAAACTTAATATTAGTTCTGCATACCATACAAAAATAATTGATTAGACTGAAAGAGACAATCAGGTCATTGAAGACATACTACGCATGTGCTATATGGATCATAAAACCAAATGGGAGGATTATCTCTATTTGGTCAAATTTTTTTATAAGAATAACCATCATGCTTCTTTGGGAATGGCTTCATTTGAGGCCTTGTATGGGAGACAGTATAGAGATTTGTATTGGGATAATCCAGAGGATTAGGTTATGATTATACCAGATACTATGAAATAGATGGAGGAACAACTAATAAAGATATACCAAAGGCTCAAATAAACCTTTGGTCATCAAAAGAGCTATGTGAACATAAATTGGATACTGAGAGAATTCTCTATGGCATATAGAGTCTTCTTAAAGGTGAAACCTAGCAAAAATTCCATTAAGTCAACTAAGCTTAACCCTAGATTTATTGAATTATTTTAAATCATAGGAAAATTTTTCCTTATTGCCTATAAGCTAGATTTGCCACCTAGCAATCCATAACACTTTCCATGTATCTCTTAGAAAATAGATTGTTGATCCATCTCATATTTTGAATATCTCAAATTTACAAATGTAAAATCCCCTCAACACCGAAGTTCATCCTATTTGGATAGTCGGGTTTAGAAAAAAGAAACTAAGAACAATGTAAAGTCCAATGGGACCAGTATTCTGATAAAAATGCTACATGAGAAGATATACAAGTCATGAAAGAATAATTTCCTTTTTTTTTTAATATATATATATATATATATATATATATATATATATATATATATATATATATATATATATTTGAAAACTATACAAGTTACACCGAAACACAAGGGACTATGTTTACTTTAAGGGGGGAGAATGTCATGACCCTCCCCATAATGAATCTTTTGATTGCTATTGTAAATACTTTTGATTAAATTATTATGCTATGCTTTAATATTATGGACATGACACTCCTTATGAATCTTGATTTGTAGGAACAAGTTCGCTAAGGAAAATAATGAAATGATGATGGTGATATGTTCATAGAAGTCCAAGGACAAACATAGCCTTGGCAGGTGACATAATCACTAGTGCCCTAAGGAGGAAAAATAAAAGTTCTTTGTAGTTGCATTCATATAAAAATATTGCAATGTTTGTTGAATATGCATTCATATATATTGTTGCAATGCTTATTGAATGCTTTCTTCTTCTCGTGTAAGAATTGTTAGTTTGAAGTTTTGTTCACTTGAGAAACCTATATATATATATATATATATATAAATTTATTTTTATTATTTAAATATCTGTTTGATTGAATTACTTATTCATTTATTTGTAAATTGATTATATATATATATATATATATATATATATATATATATATATATATATATATATATATATATAGATATATAACTTAATCCTAGTAAAATAAAAATTAGTATATAATAGAAAAATTGTAGATTTGGTTCATAGGCCACCGGCAAGAGAGAAGGGAAGAGCTGGCCTCATGCATCTAAAAACCTTTTAGACGTCTTTCCCTTAAAACCATATATAAGCAAAAGCTTAGAGGGGAGAAAGAAACATGAACTCCCAAGCGAAGATGAAAATTGACCAATTTTGAAGAGAAATTGATTTAGATAGGTCGGTACTGTATTTTGTATTCTAAATTTATTGAGAAGAAAGTTCGTAAGTCAAACCTTACAGTTTTGTTTCCTTGTTATTTTGAATTTTGAATGAGTTAATAATTATTCATGTTTCATCTCTGGAGTCTATCTACCTTAGATTTGATAACTATTCCTCTGAAGCCTATGTATCTTCTTCCATTGGTTTATATGCTTTGACTGTGTGCCACTGTAATTTTCACATCGATTGATTGGATTCGTTCCTAGCTTGAGAGTCTCTCTTAAGAAATAAGAGGGACTGGTTGTTTAAATTACTGGTATTTTAATGTTGAAAATGTTTTTAATCATTTTGTGCCTTGCTCAGACAGATTTATGAGCTAAATGTCTACTTAAAAATTGCCAGAAACATCCAAAATTCTCCTAGTACCCTTGGTCAGTGATTTCTGTACTAAATAATATTTTAGAAATTACGTTCTTCCTTTAACCATTTGTGGTTGCTTGTTTTTAGGTCACTTCTTGTATTTTGTTTTCTTAGATTCCTTGGGAAGAGTTTTCTTTTTGTTATTCATATGTTAATATATTTAGATTATCTCATTCTTATTTCAATTAATTTTTAGAAGCCTTGGATATTAAAAAATATGTTTTTATGTTTGACTATCTAAAACTTCTTTTATATGTCTAGTCATTAATAATGTTTTTAATTATATTGTGTGGACGTCTTAAATTATCAATAATGTTTGAGTCTTGATCAAGGTTATGCACAACGATGAATATTCGCAATTTGGGCAAATATTTAGATTTCCAAAATTGGAAATTGGCAAAAATGGGGACCCTAGACGTCGGCCCATTAGCCCAAAATTTTTGGGACAAAAAATTTTAGGGGTTGGTTTGCTGCACGATTATAATAATGTTATGATTTTTTTTTAAAAAATTGCTAGCACTCCCATCTAAACTGAGGACCCTTTTTGCCTTGAAATTATATATTTTTTTAATTATTCTGCCAAATTCGCCTATTAAAGTAGTATGTGAACGTAACATGAAAAACATACCCATAAAATTAAAACACTAGAGTGTGATCCATGTACACTGGATTGGGCACCATTTGGACCAATTTCTGAACCCGACCCGCATTTGGACCACTTTTTGCACCCAGGTCACATCTGGGCTACTTTATGCACCTTGGTACAGGTGACATGGAGCGAGCTAGGTGCAAAAATTGGCCTTGGGTGAGGTGGAGCAAATTGGATGCAAAAAATTATCTGGGTGAGGTGGAGCGGGTTGGGCAAGGTGGAGTAGAACGTGTGTAGAAATTGGTTCGAGCGATGGTGGAGTAGCTCAGGTGAAGAAAATGGTTTGGATGAGGTGGAGTGGATCGAGTGTTGAAATTGGTTTGAACGAGGTAGAGAGGGCTAGGTGCAAAATTTGGTTTGGGTGGGTGGGGTGGAACAGGTGCAAGAAATGGTTTGGGCAGGGTGGAGGTGGATCAGGTGCAGAATCTGGTCTGGAAGGGGTGGAGGTGGATCAGGTGTTGGAAATGGTCTAGTGAGGTGGAGTAGATTGGATGGAGAAAATAATCTAGATGAGGGGAGCAGAGCAAGTGCAAAAATTGGTCTAGATGGATGGAGGTGGACTGGGTGTAGAAACTATTCTTGGCAGGGTGAAGTGGGATGGGTGCAAAATTTGGTCCGAGCAATATGGGGTGGAATAGGTGCAAACATTGGTCTGAGTGGGTGAAGCAAGACATGTGCAAAATTTTACTATGGAAGGATGTAAAATTTGGTCCGAATGGGGGTAAAATTTTTGTCTAGAAGGGTGCAAAATTTGGTCTAGAAGGGTGTAGAATTTTGGTCTGAAAGGGTGCAAAATTTGGTTCAGATGGGGGTAGAATTTGGTTCGGATAGGTGGCTAATTTGGTATGAGGGGTAGAATTTGGTCTGAATGGGTGTAGAATTTAGTCTAGATAGGAGGCATAATTTTGGTTTGAAAGGGTGCAGAATTTGGTCGGGATGGGTGCATAATTTGGTTTGGATGGGTAGAGAATTTGGTCCAAATGGGGGTAGAATTTGGTATGGACAGGGGTAGAATCTGGTTCGGGTGAGTTTGGAAAAAAATAAGAGGAAAAAAAAATTGAAATTTCAAGGGTTTCAAGGTAAGCAACAAAAAATGGATCCCTTTTTTTAGACCTCCTCACAACCACAACAAAAAAATCAAAAAACCAAGATGACTTGATGTTTTCCAACCCATCAAAAACTCCACAATTAAGCATGCTCAATTGGAGTAGTACTCGGATGGGTGACCTCCTAGGAAGTCCCAGTTTTGCACCCTCTAAACTAAAACTTTTTCCTAGGTTATAACCCAAGTTCATCCGGACCCTATTTTGCATCCGATCCATATATCGAGATCTTTTTTGCACCCGGTTTACGATCGGGCCCTGTTTTGCACCTGGTCTGGTCAAAAATATCAAATTCACCAATGTTGTATAATTATTAGTGAAAAATAAAGTAATTCTTCATGTCCGCATAAATGAAGTTGGCCAAGATTCACCAGGGTTTCAAAACATATTCACCATTTTTTTACAAGTACATTTTGGGTCTGACCCCTTATACATAACCCTGGTCTTGATGTTTGGATTATTTATATTGCACATATGTATTCTAGATGTTTAATTAAATATGAATGCAATTAATTTCTTATTTTTAATTAAAGGTAAAAAATTTCATATTTTAAATAAAGGTAGGCACAACCCTGTAAAATGAGGTGTCCAGTTCTGTTATTCCATGTGCGTTTTCCAGAAGTTAATTTTCAAGTTCCTTAGAGCCATTAGATAATCTATTTGAATTTATTAAGTTATTTTATTTTATTAATTTGAATAGCTATCAATTGGTTGCATATCTTTCCCCTTCGGCCACCTGATCCCCATCCAAATCTCCACCTGGATGTAGCAGGGACAAAGCGGTTAGGTAGTTAAATAAAAGTTATGATGTCAAGTCCAAAACCTTAAAAGGAAGTGTTTTATACAGACAACTATTGTTTGTGCTTAAGATGACTTGTATGAAAGCTTTTAGAAGCATGTTATATCTTTTTAAACAATATTTATCTTAAATATTGGCATTCCCAACATCATGTGTGCTAATCTCTTTCAATAAAACAATTGATGTATATTTTTCTATATATTTATAGGTGTCTAATTAAAGAATATTATTCTTCATTAACCCTTAATTTCTATATAATAAAATTTTTGATGATTTCAATATAAGTTTTTTATTTCTCTAGTTTAAAAAGGAAATTCTAGAGAGAGATTTTTGAGGAATTCCAAAAAGTTTATTTAAGAAACGTATTCTCTTCATATGTAGCTAAACTTAGAATTTGAAGTATTGTTGTATTAAAATTCTTTCCTTTCTATAAATTTAAAAGAATATATAGGTCTAAAAGAGGAATTGTTAAAATAAATAGATAGGATCAAAGGAATTGAGAACTAGTCCTTTTTACATTCTAAATTTGAGAATCATTTATGAGAAAACTTATCTCAAATATATTTTAATATTTTTCTTTCAAAACTAAAAACAAGGTTCGTGAGAGAACCATTAGATAAATAGTCAAACTAGGTGAATTATTTTTCAATAATGCTACTTTGTATGTATATTTAAGATCATGAGTTCTTGTGTGTATTTTGGAAGATTTAATAAGTTTCTATTGTTTATTTGTTTGAAATATTACCTTTAAACTTTATAGAGTATGCAAAGCATTGTTGAAGTTAAGCTTGAATGGAAAATTAGAACATGCTTAAGAGAAACTTTAATTTAGTTATATTTCTTTGAAATTAGTTGAAGTACATTTTAATCTATTGGTGGTTATATTATAAATAAGTCCAAAATAAATTGATTAGTTTACTGAACAATTCCTGTGAACACGTAAATAACTGTAGTTAAAAACCCAAGATCCATGTTGGTAAAGGGTAAATCTTGGTCAGGATATGTTAGAAACCACTTCTAATGAAATTACCTTTCTACTAATCCAACCTTTTTATGGTTTATCATGAGGAAGGTAATCAACCAATGAAATTAAAATACCTAATATTGGCTATGTTACATGAAGGTAATAACTGTGAATCAAGAATGGTCATTTATGATGAGATAGGTCAGGATGAGTAGGTAAGGAGAAGCAGAATGGGATGTCTCTCTAGGTCATTGTGTGAGCGGTACGGTGATGCATCCTTGTATAATTAATAAGTAAGATTAACCTAGCATGATAAAAGGATCTAGAACAATCAATGATAATTGATATGGGATAACTTGTCGTTATTCATAACTTGGCAAGTGAGACCAGGTCTAGAGCTAGAGAAATGACATGGTCCTAGTTGACTACATAAAAGTGGACAATAAACTAGGTACTAGACATATATGCTAAATAGCCTTACATGTTAAATTTGGAATAGGTTAACATAATTAATCTTAGGTTCCACATGTTAATGGAGGGGAATTATATGTCCACCATCTACGTGTTATGGGACCTAGAGGATAACCCCAAGTCGTGGACCTACGCTCTCATACCATAACAATAGTATGAGAAGATAGATCTACTAAATGACACCATATAAAAGATTTGGCAAATATCATCCACTTGGGAGGCCATATGTAGTGGTCGTAATTCCATAAAATGATATACTATGCCTCGTTTTGATTAAACATTGCATAAAACAATTAAATCTAAATTCATTTTTTTAACACCAAACGAGTGAGCTAGACTGGGTTGTACAACTGGTGAGTTTGACTAGGTTGTTACAGTTGGTATTAGAGATCTAGGTTATGATACCCCTATGTCATTAAGTTCAAGGACTATTAAAGTCTAACATAACTCTTTTACGATAAAAAAGAAATTGAGGACCTTGCATCTACAATCAAATTGTTTCAAGGGCAGTTGGAATAATCCACATCCATGATTAAATTATTAGTGGAAATGATGGAATTACAACAAAGGATAGAAATTTTTGTTGCACAAGAACATAAAAGCAAAATAAACTAGGAAAAATAAGGAATGAGACCACGGTTCAAAAAGGGAATTAAAAATACCAAAGGAAATTAGGGAATAAAACCAAAGAATTTGGATAAGAAGAAGAACGGTAAGAGTGAATTGGAGCCTATTAACACTAATGAATACAAGAAGGACAAATCATGAGAACCAAATATGGGTTGCTATATATGTGGAGGGCCACATTTTTCTAAAAAATGCCCTCAAAGAATCGATCAAAAGGAAGTGCCTAGAGAGCAACTTCATGAAACATGTGCAATACCTAGAGCTTCGAACCTAGAAGGGCAAACCACTCATCAAATTTAAGAGCTAAAGTTGTAATTGATAGTAGTGTAACAAATAGTTTTATTTTCATTAGTATAATCAAGGATACATAAAAAATGCTTGTATTTTTGGCAAATGGTTGGAAAGTAGAATATGGGTCAAGATAAATCTATTATGTTAATTAGTGTTTGCTTGAGCTCCACATTATATTACCTTAGGGAAAAACCAATTGACATCTATATGTAGCTCCCTTGCATGCCTTTGATATCATTCTTGGTATGGATTGGCTAAGAGCTCATAAAGCCCTTCTTAACTTTGAAGAAATATGGCTAGAGTTCATTGATAAATCCAATCAATGAATTAGGGTCCATTGTGATCATGACTCTTTTAGACCACATTTTCTATCTGCCTTGCAAGTTAGAAATGCAATTAAAAAGGGTGGAACAATATATGTGGTTAAAATGAACAAAAGACAAAAGACTAAAGCAAATTCAAATCTTTTTTAGAATCATCCAATACAAAATGAATTTAGGGATTTATTTCCTAAAGACTTTCTGAGTCTTCCACCTTAGTGGGAATTTGATTTCTCTATAGAACTTTTACCTAGGGTTGCACCGATCACCAGATCACCTTATACGATGACTCATAATGATTTGCAAGAGCTAAAAGCTCAAATTCAAGACTTGTTAGAGAAAGGACTAATTTAACCTAGTGTATCACCATGGGGTGCCCCTATTCTCTTTGTAAAAAAGAAGGATGACTCCTTAAGATTATGTATTGACTATTGAATGCTCAATAAGGTCACTATTAAAAATAGATATTCCTTGCCTAGAATTGATGATCTATTTGATCAGTTAAAAGGAGCCACCATTTTCTCAAAAATTGATCTCATATCAAGTTATCATTAGCTAAGGATTCGTGAGGAAGACACTCTTAAGATTGTGTTTAGAACAATGGATGGGCATTACAAATTCACAGTTGTACCCTTTGGTTTGAAAAATGCCATTGCTACCTTCATGAACCTCATGAATAGTGTTTTTGAGAACAACTAGATCATTTTGTACTTATATTTCTTGATGATATATTAATTTACTCCCGAACTAAGGAAGAACATGATCAACATATGAAGATTGTACTTGAGGTACTCTAAAAAAAACTACTATTTGGAAAGTTATCAAAATATGAGTTTTATACTCCTCAAGTACATTATTTAAGGCATGTGATCTCTGCTAATGGAATATCTATAGAACCTAAGAAAGTTGAAGTTATCATAAATTGTCCAGCACCTACCAGTGTAACTCAAGTGTGTAGTTTTATGGGTATGGTAGGATACTACAGGTATTTTGTAAGGATTTTTTTAAAAATTTACCATCCTATCACAAAAATACAAAGAAAATGGAAGGTATTCAAGTGGAAAAATCAATATAAATAAGCCTTCAATATTATTAAGGATAAACTAGCAACTGCTTCAATACTCAAGATACTAGACCCTTCAAGAAAATTTACAATTTGTATTTATGCTTATATTGAAGGTTTGGGAGGAGTCCTAACTTAGGATGAGGCATCCATTGCCTATGAATCACAAAAACTTAAAAAGCATGAGGTAAATTATGCTACACATGACTTAGAATTGGCAATTGTTGTGCATGCACTCAAAATTTGGAGGTATTATTTTTTGGGAAAGCCCTTTGAGCTAAGGACTGATCACCAAATTCTGAGATACATATTTACACAACCATTTCTAAATGTAAGAGAATGTCGATAGATGGAATTCCTAGTGGAATATGATTTTGGCATTGAATATATTAAGGGAAAGAAAAACAAGATATCATATACCTTGAGTAGAAGAGGGTACATAAATTCTATGTCCCAATATCATTATGAGTTAAATGAAAAAGTCAAAAGGCATCAGCAGAGGGATGACTACTATGGTATGTGTCGAGCATAGGTTGAGCTAGAACATAACAAGGATAAATACTTTATAATTAGGTATGATATGTTGTATTTCAGAGATAGGTTAGTTATTCCAAATGAAGGTGGGTTGAGGGATGCTATTCTAAAAGAAGCACATTGTACTCCTTACTTTGTAAACCCAGGTGGGACAAAAATGCAAGAGAATTGAAGAAAAATACTTTATTGGTCAGAAATGAAATGGGATATCAATAATTTTTATGGCTAAGTGTCTAGAATATCAAAATGGTAAGGCAAAACATTTGCATCCAGTAGGGTGGTTGTACTTACATGCTTTTCCAATCCAAAAATGGTAAGCTATTTCCATGGATTTTGTTGTCAGTCTACTAAAGACCAAATTTCAACATGATTTTATTCTTGTAGTGGTAGAAAAATTAACCAAAGTTGCACATTTAATACCTAGAATTATTCAATATGATGCACATACTATTGCAACTAAGTTTGCAAGAGAGATAGTTTGTTTGCATGGGTTTTTGAAAGTCATTATCTTAGACAGAGATTCTCGGTTTATATCAAAAAATTTGCAAGCATTGCATCGAGCCTTGGGTATAAAAATTAATATTAGTTCTGCATACCATCCATAAATAAATGGCTAGAATGAAAGAGTCAATCATATCCTTGAAGAGATGTTATGCATGTACTGTATGGACCATAAAACCAAATGGGGGGATTATCTTTATTTGGTTGAATTTGATTATAATAGTAACCATCATTCTTCTTTGGGAATGGCTCCATTTCAGGCTATGTATGGGAGACAGTGCAAAAATACTCTATCATGGTATAATCCAAAGTATTGGGTAGTGATCAGACCAAATACTATGAAGGAGATGGAGGAACGACTGATAAAGATACGCCAAAGTCTCAAAGAAGCCTTGGATTACCAAAAGAGATGTGGATCTAAAGATGAAATCAAGGGAATTCTGTGTGGGATATAGAGTATTCTTAAGGGTGAAATCTAGCAAAAGTTCCATTAAGTCCACTAAGATTAACCCCAGATTTGTAGGACCATTTAAAATCATAGGCAAAATTAGCCCTCTTGCCTATAAGCTAGCTTTACCATCCAACTTGTCAAAAATCCATGACACTTTCCATGTATCACTCATAAAAAAATATATTTATGATCCATCTCATATTTGTAATGTCTTAAATTTATAGATGTCAGATCCCCTCAACATTGAAGTTCATCCTACTCGAATAATATATTTTAGAACAAAGAAACTAAGAATAATTTAAGGTTCAATAGGACTAGTATCCTGATAAAAATGCTATATGGAAAGATATACAAGTCATGAAAGACCACTTTCCCTTTATTTTTGAATAAATATGTATATGTTTTGAAAACTATACAAGTTACACTGAAAACACAAGGGATTGTGTTTACTTTAAGGGGGGAGAATGTCATGACCCTACCCGAAATGAATATTTTGATTGCTATTGTAAATTCTTTTGATTAAATTATTATGGTATGCTTTAGTATTATGAACATGGTATTGCTTATGAATTTTGTTTTGTAGGTACAAGTCCACAAAAGGAAAAAAGAGAAATGACGATGGTGATATGTTCACAGAAGTCCAAGGGTAAACATATCCTTGGCAGGTTACATAATCACTAGTGGCCCAAGGGAAAAAAAAAGTTCTTAGTAGTTGCATTTATATAGAAGGATTGCAATGTTTGTTGAATATGCATTCATATATATTACTGCAATGCTTATTAAATGTTTTCTTCTTCTTGTGTAAGAAGTTTTGGTTTGAACTACTAAATTTGTTCATTTGAGAAATATATATATGTATATATGTATATATATATATATACATATATATACATATATATATGTATATATATACATATATATATACATATATATATATATATATGTATATATATACATATATATATACATATATATACATATATATATATATATATATATATAAAGGGTGAGTGCGTAGCCGAGTTGGTGTGAGACGGCCATTTGAGGAACACGATCCATACAATGCGAATCCATACAACTCCGATTCAAATCACATTAGTTTACCATAAACCCTTTTTGGCTCTTTATTTTTCAATCAGAACTTCCATCTCTCTAAAATCATTTCCAATAATGATGCATTAAAAAGACATAAGATTAAGTGTTTTAGCAAAATTGTGACGATGGAAGCTAGGATTTTGTATTGTGTAGAATGAGGGTTTCAATAGAGGATAAACTATATTTTTTTATAGTTATCAATAATCAAAGCACCTCTTGGGTAGTGTGGAGGTTGAGTGCTTTGAGCACAAGTAATGGAGAACAACGAAAAAGGCTCTTTGGGGCTAAAGATTCAAGGGGTCTGTGGGCCTCCTGGAGGGTTTTCAAGAATCCAACATGATCATGCAAATATTATGTTCAATAGGGATAATATTCAAGGCATTGAATCAAGTGAGCAACAAGCAAGGCAAATAGGGGAAAGTAATATCCAATATTCCTTCATGCATGTGGACCAAAAAATCCAACAAAATGAACAAGTATTGAACAAAACTGATCACCCTTTTCAATTGATATCACAAAATAAGGAGGAAGGACATCCTCTTTGAAAGTATAGAAAAAGGGCTAAAACAAAATAGAAATAATATTCAAGAGATGGATCAAACAAAAGGAGATAACATGGTGATGGCAGATTTAGATCTCGATAAAGCTACAACTGGATATAGGGCACACAATAAAAAAGAACCAATAATAACAAAAAAAATTGAAGAGATGGAGCCCAAGGACCTCCCTCCAAAACTAAATTTTAAAGAAGCAATCTATGCAGGACCACCTCAAATAAGAGGGAAAAATTGATGACTGCCAAGGAAGCCATTGAGGATGTCAAAAATTGATCCAAGGAAAACAAATATGGGCTACATAAAAGCAAATAATGGATCCCCATTAGTGAAGTTGACAATGGAATATATCTAGGAGTGAATAGACACTATGGAGAGGAGAGGACTAATTTGTCGATTCATGATATTTTGATCGAATCTTGCTACCATCAAGCAATAGGTTACCAAAAACTGGAGATCTAAAGGTGAGATCCAAATCTCTGCTTACCGTAATGGTTATTTCCTTGCAATGTTTGCCACTAAAAAATATAGGGAGGATATTTTTCAAGGGGGACCATGGTTTTCATGAAGCCCTGGTATACTAATTTTAAAACTAAGGAAGAAATACCATCAACTGCACATGTCTGGGTTTGTTTATTTGGCCTCCTAGTAGAATACTGGAATCTAAATATATTAGCAATAATTGGAAATTCTTTAGGATTTTTCATAATGATAGTTTATAGCACTCAATAGTTGCATCACATGATTTATGCAAGGATTTGTGTTCTAATTGACCTTGAAAAACCACTTCTAGAGAGTATGACCTTACAATATGGGGAAGAATTATGGGAGCAACAAGTAGACTATGAAAATATCCCTTTTTAGATGTAGAATCTATCATGAATACAACCATCTAGCCAAGGCTTTTCCTCATATCCCTAATAAAGAGAAAGAGGATGGAAACTTAGTAGGGTTTCAAATTCCTAAACAAAATAATATTAATTAAAAATAACACCAAAATATAAAATAGTAATTTCATCTAACACCTTTAAAATTATCTCTACAGATGAGCAATTAGATGTTGAGGATGAAAAAATAGAAACAATGATTAATGAAACACAATTTGATGAAGAGAAGACACATGAAGGAATGGATGATGAAATTAGAATAAATAAACTGCCATAATTTTGATAAATAACCAAGGAGAGCCATCTCATCCAACAATGGACCTTCAAGAAAATAACAACATAGAAAATTTAAATAAGTGAAAAACTAAAAGGCAAATTCAAACAACAAACAAGTCATTTCCTCAAAAATATCATATAGATCCCAACAACAGTGCCTTGGTTCTAAGTAATCATTCTATAGCCCTTACATGAATGAAGCAACATACAAATAAGAAGATGAATATGGATATAAACCAAAAGGTAGGACGTAAATCCAACCAACATCATCTAGCAGAGGAAGGTCAAAAGTTAATTGAGGAAGTTAAGGTAGCAATTATTACTGAATTCTTCAAATCTAGTTAGTTATGAATATTATCACTTGGAATATTAGGGGACTTAAAGGAAGTCCTTCTAAACAATAAAAAAATAGAAGAATGATTCAAAAAAATGAACCTCAACTTCTCTTTCTTCAGGATACAAAGGTTTCATTTGAAGAAATAGAAATCATAGCTAAAATGATGTGGCCATTCAGTAAATTATTGTCCCTCAACATCCAAGGGCCCTCAGAAGGAGTGATATGTATTTGGTATCTAAAGTAAATTACAGTACAATACATGATGTGAAGCAAAGGATTGCTAGCAATGGTTTACCAAAACAAAGATTTATATCAGGTTATACTTTATATAAATATTTATGGTCCATGTACCATAGAAGAAATATGAATAGTATGGAGAAATATAGATTTCATCACCTATCAGTTCCCTAAATCTTGGGCTTTGATAGGAGGATATTTCAATTCTATCCTTTCTTTAGAAGAAAAAATAGGAGGAAGTAGGAAGTTGGATGGGAGTTCAGAACTCAAGAGTGAATACATTGCCAAACTTCATCTAGTAGATATTAAGCCAACCAATGGTATGATTACTTGATCCAATAGAAGACAAGGCTCAACATGCATTATTGAAAGGCTATATAGGTCCTTTCTTTTAGACAAGTTTTTGATACAAGGATATATCCCAAAAGTGAAAATCTTAAACAATGTTAGATCTAATCATTGGCTAGTTTTAATTGAAGTTTGGAGAACCAAGGGTAAGCCAACAACATTTCATTTTTAGCTAATTTGACTCAGAGATGAATCTCTCATATCAAGGATACAATAGTGGTGGCAAGAAGGCAAGCCAAGATATGGTACTATGATGTATTATTTTGTCAAAAGGTTGTAGTATATTAAATATAAAATAAAGACTTAGAATTTGGAGAAATTTGGAGATGTTAGGGCAAAGAAAATGGAAGCTCTAACCCAACTTGATGATCTGAATGAGTAAATTCATCTTTAAATATTCATAGAAAATAGGGTTAAGACAAAAATTAATCTTTCAGCCCAGGTGAAGGAATGGGACAGAAGAGAAGAACTAATGTGGAAACAAAAGTCAAGGATTCAATGGCTACAAGAAGGAGACCATAACACAAGTTTATTCCATAAGTCTCTCATAACCTGAAGAACTAAAAAATTTATCCCCTCATTGAAGAATGAATTAGGAGATATAGTCCACACTTGGTAAGGCATATCTTCATTAGTTATGAATCATTTTTCAAACCTCTTTACCGCCCAATTGCTTGATACAAAAGCTCAATAAGAAATTTTACAGGTGATACCTATTATTTTTTATGAGGAGAATGTGGCTCTAAATACTCCTATAACTAAGAAGAAACCAAAAAAGGTAGTTTGCAAAATGCAAAAGGGAAAAACCCCAAGTCCAAATGGTTTTCCTATTGAATTTTATCAAGAATTTTGGAATGTTTTGCAGGATGATATTCTAGAGGTGGTAGAAGGGGCTAGAAAGGCAAAATATATCCTCAAAGATATCAAAAAGACTTTTATAGATCTAATTCTAAAATCTCAAGAATTAGATAACATTACTCAATATAGACCAATTGCTTTATGTAATTTTATTCTAAAAATTATTTCAAATATTATGTCAGAAAGGCTCAAACCTTTCCTTCATAAGATCATCTCTCCAGAACAAAGGGGATTTATTGAAGGGTGATAAATAGTGGGTGAGATAGTGTTAGACCAGGAAGCAATTCACTCTATGGAAGCTCAAAAATCCCCCTCCATGTTTATTCGATTGGATTTATCCAAAGTATTCACTCATCCAAGTTTTGGAAAATTTTGGATTCTCTCAAGAATGGACACAATGGATCAAAGGTTGTATATCTTCAATTTATTACTCAATTATTCTTAATGGTTGTCCTACTCATTGGTTATCAACTTCTAGAGGCATCAGACAAGGAGACCCTCTTTCTCATTATCTTTTTATCATCCTAGCAGAATATTTGGGAAGGAATTTTTCTAAGAATTGAGATTATCAGAGGATATGAGTCACTATAGCTAAATAAGTTAGACCTATCACACATTTATAATTTTTTGATGATTTCATGCTTTTGGGGAAGCCAAAAATAAAGGAAGTAACCTCAATAAAGCAAATTCTTCACTATTTCACTAGAGCCTCAATGCAACTAATTAATGAAGACAAATCAAAAGTACTTTTTTTTATTGCTCACCCAGAAAAGAGATTTTGATAATGGATAGATTAGGATTCAAAAAAACTTCTCTTCTAATTAAATATTTGGGTTTTCCAATTAATCTGAGTAGCCAAAAAAAGAGCATTGGAGCTGGTTATTAGAGAAAGTGAAGAACAATATTGGTAGTTGGACCAACAAATGGCTTTCATTAGGAGGTCGAATAAATCTTATCAAATCAATTCTTCAGTCTATTCCTATTTTTTTTTTAGAAGTGTTGAACATCCCCAAGTCAGTGCTGAATGAACTAGACAAAATTAGTCACATATTTCTCTATAGAGGTTCAAAAATAGAGAATAAATAGGCCCTAGTAAGGTGGGAGACTCTATGCCCGCCTACTCATGAAGGGGGTTTAGGTCTTAGATCGACAATCAATAATAATAAGGCTTTGGCAATAAAATTATATTGGATATGGATTAGCCACCCCAATGTCTTATGGGCCAAAAATTTTAGAGCTAAATTTGCAAAAAATAAAGACTTGTATGACTTAATTCAACATAATATACCTTCTATAGGATCCCCAATTTTAAAGGTCCTAAAAATTGGAGAGGAGTTGATAAAGAAAAAGCTCTTTTGGATAGTACAAAAAGGTCAAAAGATAAATTTTTGGATAGACTCTTGGGATGGACACCTTCTATTGTCAATGTGACATCCAAAATTGAGGCCTATAATGGAGAAAATACATAGGGTGGATTGGATAAAATTTTCCAAATATTATATATATCAGACAAGAAATGCAGAGGTGGGAAGATGTTGGATCCCAATAGAATATTGGCCAATCCAACTTTTTGAAGCTCAAAAAAATATTATTCATAGAATCCTTCAAATGAGATCATCTTCATGGTCACAAGCTAAGGATTGTATTGGCTGGAATAGTTTAGTGGACGATGAGTACACTGTTGCTCTGGGTTACTTAGCCTTAAGCCCTATTAATCCCCATCAGGATCAAGATCTTTTCAAGCAGTTATGGGCTCAAAATTTATGGCCAAAATTCATATTTTTTATTTGGGTGTTGCTCCATAAAAGGGTTCTCACAGGGGAGCAATATGAAGAAAGACTTTAATGGACCCTTTCAATGTGTAATGTGCTAGGATAACAATGAAAATATTAACCGTTTATTAATAGAATTCCCTATAGATACAACATTGTGGAATAATATGGATTCCTTTATAAATTTAAGATGGTCCAATGAAAAATCCATAGAATAACTATGGAGATATTTGAGCAAACAAGAAGGAAAAGATTGGTATGTGAACTAAATAGTTTGGATAGGTATGGATATTCTTCATTGGAACATCTAGAAGGAGCAAAATAAGTGAATATTTCAATAAGAAAGTAGGGACATCCACTATGTATGGATAAAGACCATAGAAAATGTGAGAGAGACTGTCCAGTATTTATTAACTCATTATTAAAATTCAAATCAACTATAGGAACAAATGATGGCTCGATTGAAGATAAGAAATGGATTATCTCAACATAGAAGGAAGAAAGGGATTGGTCAAATGATGGATAGAACTCAACAATGGCAACATCCCTCAAAGAACTTCATAAAAATTAATAATTATGGAGCATCTAGAGGAAATATTGGAAGAGCTAGTATAGGAGGGATAGGTAGATTGGAGGATGGTACTCCAATTTTTACTTTTGCAAAAAATTTAAAAATTCTATCCAATAACTTAGCTGAAGGGTAAGGTATTTTGAGAGATTTGAAAGAGGCTTTGAAGGAAAGGTGGAGAAGGGTGATTTCTAAGTTAGGCTCTCAATTTATGATCAATTATCTAATATCAAATTTAGATTCTAAGAAGATGGATTGGATAATCCAAAGTATTGGGTTAATCATAAACAATTTTTAGGAGGTTGTTTTCAATCATGTGCCTAGAGAAAAAACAAAGTGGCAGAGGATATTGACAAAGGAGATTTTAATTGCTATGGTTATCCTTCTAGGTGGTGTCTAGAATAAATTAGTACTGATCATTTCCTTTTTCAGTCTCTTGATGGCAATGCAGGAAGCTATGTTTAAAATGATAAGCAGTGCAAAGCTTTTTTCATGACAGGATCCCAAACTTCCAAAAACAAATTTCGATACTATTCATGATAGAGGATGTTAGAGGGTTTTGTCTCAACAATAAAAGCTTCAATGGTAGGATGGATGGATGGAAACTCCCATTTTGGTGTGACATTCAGATCCCTGATGTGGTTATGCAATTTATTTTGATTTGGTGCATTTCTTCATTACTATCTTTGATAGAGATTGTCAGGAGGTTTTGTCTAAATAGTCAATAACTCCAATGGATTAGTTTGTTTTGGGTATTTTTGTGTTTGTTAGTGTTTATCAATTATTATTGTTTTTGTATGTTTGTGTTTTTTGTGTTTTGGTGTATGTGTGTTTTCTGTGTTTTTATTGTTGTTTGTTTTTTTTTAGTTTTTGTTGTTTTTGTTTGTTGTGTCTTTTTATGATTTTGTTCTTTTTATGGATTTTTCTGTGTGTTTTTTGTTTTGTTGTTGTTTATATTATTTGTTTTTGGTTGTATTTTGTTGTTTTGTGTGTCTGTGTGTTTGGTTGTGTTTTTTTATGTTTGTTTGATTCTATGTGTTTGTGTATTTTTTTTGTTATTGTAGGTATGCTCCTTGAGTGTGTTGAAGGTGGTAGGCTAGGTGCGAGCCTTGGGCGATTTTGGTGGAAGAGATACCCCTGCCTCCTTGGGTCTTACCCAAAAGTGGCATCCCTTATGGGATGTTTTCCACACAAAAAAATTTATTATTTAAATATTTGTTTTATTGAATTACTTATTTATTTATTTGTAAATTTATTTAAAAATAAAAAATATATATAAATTAAACCTAATGAAATAAAAATTAGCATATAATAGAACAACCATAGACTTGGTTCATAGGCCACTTGGGAAGAGAGAAGAGAAGAGTTGGTCTAATGCATGTAAAAACCTTTTAGATGTCTTTCCCTTAAAACCATCTATAAAAAGAAGCTTAGAGGGGAGAAAGACACATGAACTCCCTAGCAAAGATGAAAATTGACCAATTCTGAAGAGAAATAGATTTAGACATGTCGATACTGTATTTCATATTCTGAATTGATTGAGTAGATAGTTCATAACTCAAAGATTGAAATTTTTCTTTTCCTTGTTATTTTGAAGTTTGAATATGAGTTAATAATTATTCATGTTTCATATTTGGTTACTATCTACCTTAGATTAGATAACTATTCCTTTGAAGTCTATGTCTCTTCTTCCATTGCTTTATGTGCTCTGACTGTGTGCCACTACAATTTTCATAACGATTGACTAGATTTGTTCTTTGTTGATGCTATCTTGAGAGTCTCTCTTCAGGAATAAGAGGGACTGATTGTTTTAATTGCTAGTATATTAATGGTGGAAATGTTTTTAATCATCCTGCACCTTGCTCGGGCAGATTTTTAAGCTAAATGTTTGTTTAAAAATTGCTGGAAACATGCAACATTCTTCGAGTACCCTTGCTCAGCGATTTTTGTACTAAATAATATTTTAGAAATTGTGTTCTTCCTTAACCATTTGTGGTTGTCTGTTTTTTTGGTCACTTCTTGTCTTTCATTTTCTTAATTTCTTTGGGGAGATTTTTCTTTTCGCTATTCATATGTTAATATATTTATATTATCTCATTATTGTTTCAATTAATTTTTAGAAGCCCCGGATATTAAGAAATATGTTTTAATGTTCAACTATCTAAAATTTTTAATAATATTGTCTGGATGTCTTAAATTATCAATAATGCCTGAGTCTTGATGTTCGAATTATTGATATTGCACATACGTATTTTAGACGTTCCATTATATAGCAATGCAATTAATTTCTTATTTTTAATTAAAGGTAGAAAATTTCATCTTTTAAATAAAGGTAGGTAAAACCCTGTAAAATGAGGCATCCAGTCCTGTTATTCCATATGCGTGTTTATAGAAGTAAATTTTCAAATTCCTTAGTCATAAGATAAGCTCTTTGAATTTATTAAGTTATTTTATTTTATGAATTTGAGTAGCTATCAATTGGTTGTATTGTATATCTTTCCCCTTGGGCCACCTGATCCCCATCCAAATCTCCACCCAGATGCAACAAGGACAAAGCGGTTAGCCAATTAAATAAAAGTTATGATTTTAGGTCCAAAACCTTCAAAGTTTGTTTTATATAGACAACTATTGTTTGTGCTTAAGACGGATTGTATGAAAGCTTTTAGAAGCATGTTATATTTTTAAATAATATTTATCTTAAATATCGATGTTCCCAATATCATGTGAGCTAATATCTTTTAATAAAACAATTGTTGTATATTTTTTTATATATTTATAGGCATCTAATAAAAGAATATTATTCTTCATTAACCCTTGATTTATATATAATAAACTTTTCGATGATTTCAATATAAGTTTTTTATTTCTTTAGTTTAACAAGGAAACACCAGAGAGATTTTTAAGGAATGCCAAAGAGTTTATTTAAGAAACATATTCTCTTCAGATGTAGCTAAACTTAGAATTTGAAGTATTGTTGCATTAAAATTATTTCCTTTCTATAAATTTAAAAGAAATATATAGGTCTAAATGAAGAATTGTTTAAAGGAATAGATAGGATCAAAGGAATTGAGAACTAGTCCTTTTTACATTCTAAATTTTAGAATCATGTACGAGAAAACTTATCTCAAATATATTTTAATATTTTTCTTTCAAAACTAAAAACAAGGTTCGTCATAGAACCATTAGATAAATAGTCAAACTAGATGAATTATTTTTCAATAATGTTAGTTTGTATGTATATTTAAGATCATGAGTTTTTGTGTATATTTTAGAAGATTTAATAAGTTTCTATGGTCTATATGTATGAAATATTACCTTTAAACTTTATAGAGTATGCAAAGCATTGTTGAAGTTAAGCTTGAATGGAAAATTAAAACATGCTTAAGAGAAACTTTGATTTAGCTATCTTTCTTTGAAATTAGATGAAAGTATATTTTAATCTAAAGAATACCAAAAGAAATTGATTATTTTACTAAACAAATTTTGTGAATACATGAATAATTGTAGTTAAAAACCCAAGATCCATGTTGGTGAAGGGTAAATCTTGAATTAGGATAGGTTAGAAATCACTTCTAATGAAATTATATTTCTACTAATAAATTTTTTTTATGGTTGATCATGAGGAAGGTAATCAACTAATGAAATTAATATACTCAATGTTGGTTGTGTTACATGAAGGCAACAACTACGAATCGAGAATGGTTGTTTCTGACAAGATAAGTCAAGACCAATAGGTAAGGAGGGGCGAAATGGGACATCTCTCTAGGTCATTGTATGAGTGGTACGGTGATCGCTCCTTGTACAATTTATAAATATGATTAACCTAGTATGATAAAAGGAGCTAGACCAATCCATGATAATTGGTATGGTATAACTTGTTATTCATAACTTGGCAAGCGAGACTAGGTCCAGAGCTAGAGAAATGGCATGGCCCTAGTTGACTTCAATGAAGTTGACAATCAACTAGGCACTAGGTATATATGTTAAACACCCTTACATGTTAAATTTGGAATAGGTGAACATAATTAATCTCAGGTTCCACATGTTAAGGGAGAATAATTATGCATACATCCTTTAGGTATTATGGAACCTAAAGGATAACCCCAAGTCGTGGATCTACATTGTCATACCAGAACAAGAGGATTAGAAGATAAATCCACTAAATAGTACCATCTATAGGATTTGGCAAATATCATCCACTTGGGAGGTTGTATGTAGCAGTTATAATTCCTAAAATTGGTATTATATACCTTGTACTGATTAAACATTGGTTGAAATAATTAAATCTAAGTTTAAATATTTTTTAACATCGAACCCATGAGCTAGATTGGGTTGTACAACTGGTGAGTTTAACTAGGTTGTTATAATTGGTATTAGAGGTCTAGGTTACGAGACCCCTAGGTTGTTAAGTTTAAGGACTTTCTCTTGTAACCTTAGCAAACCTATATCATTAAAGTCTAACATAACTCTTTTACGATAAAAAAGAAATGGAGGACCTTGCATCTATAATCAAATTATTTCAAATGCAGATGGAACAATCTACATCCATGATTAAATTATTAGTGGAAAAAATGGAATTACAACATAGGATGATAGAAATTTTTGTTGAGTAATAACATAGAAGCAAAAGAAGAAAAGAAATACAAGGAATGATACCAAGGTTCAAGAAGGAAACTAAAAATACCAAATGAAATTTGGGAACAAATCCAAGGAATTTGGATAAGAAGAAGAACTATAAGAGTAAATTGTATCCTATGAGCAATAATAAAGACAAGAAGAATAAATCATGAGCACCAATGATGGGTTGCTATATATATGGAGGGTCACATTTTGCTAACAAGTTTCGTCGAATAATCGATCAAAAGGAAGTGCTTGGAGAACAAATACGTGAAACATGTGCAATACTTGGAGCTTCGAACCAGGAAGGGTAAACCACTCCTCAACTTTAAGAGGTAAAGTTGTAATTGATAGTAGTAAAATAGATAGTTTTATTTTCATTAGTATAATTAGGGATATACCGGAAAGGCCTGGATTTTTGAAAAATGAATAGAAAGTAGAATATGTGTCAGGATAAATCTATTATGTTAGTTAATGTCTATTTGACCCCGACATTATATTACCTCTTGGAAAAATTAATTGGCATTTATATGTAGCTTCCTTGCATGCCTTTCATATCATTCTTGGTGTGGATTGGCTAAGAGCTCATAAAAACCTTCTTAACTTTGAAGAAAGAAGGCTAGAGTTCACTAATGAATCCAATAAAAATATTAGGGTCCATTGTGATCACAACTCTTTTATACCACATTTGCTATCTGCTTTGCAAGTTAGAAAGGCAATTAAAAAGGGTGGAACAATATATATGGTTAAAATGAATAAAATACAAGAGGCTAAAGCAAATTTAGATATTTTTCAAAAATACCTCATACTAAATGAATTTAGAGATGTCTTCCCTAAATACTTGTTAGGTCTTCAGCCTCAACAGGAATTTAATTTTTGTATAGAAATTTTACCTAGGGTTGCACCGATCACCAAATCACCTTATAGGATGACTCCTATTGAGTTGCAAGAGCTAAAAACACAACTTCAAGACTTGTTAGAGAAGGGACTAATTAAACCTAGTGTATCACCATGGGGTGCTCGTGCTTTCTTTATAAAAAAATAAGGATGGCTCCTTAAGATTGTGTATTGACTACAAAATGCTCAATAAGATCACTATAAAAAATAGATATTCCTTGCCTAGAATTGATGATCTATTTGATCAGTTGAAAAGAGTCACTCTTTTCTCAAAAATTGATCTCAGATCAGGTTATCATCAGCTAAGGATTCATGAGAAATACACTCTTAAGACTGCATTTAGAACAAGTTATGGTATTATGAATTCATAGTCCTACCCTTTGGTTTGACAAATACCCTTGCTACCTTCATGAAACTCATGAATAGTATTTTTGGGAACAACTAGATCATTTTGTACTTATATTTCTTGATGATATATTAGATTACTCCCGAACTAAGGAAGAGCATGATAAGCATATGAAGATTGTACTTGAGGTAGTCAAGAAAAATTAACTGTATGGAAAGTTATCAAAATGTGAGTTTTATACTCCCCAAGTGCAATATTTAGGGCATGTGATATCTTTTGATTGAATTGTTATAGAAACTAAAAAAGTTAAATCTATCATAAATTGGCCTGCACCTACCAGTGTAATTGAAGTACATAGTTTTATGGGTATGGTAGGATACTATAGGCATTTTGTAAGGAATTTTTCAAAAAATATCCATCCTATCGCAAACCTACAAAGAAAAGGGAAGGAATTCAAGTGGACAAATCAATGTGAGGAAGCCTTCAATATTTTGAAGGAGAAACTAACAACTGCTCTGATACTCAAGATACTAGACATTTTAAGAAAATTTACGATTTGTAATGATGCTTCTATTGAAGGTTTGGGAGGAGTCCTAACTTAGGATGAGGCAGTCATCGCTTATGAATCATAAAAACTTAAAAATCATGAGGTAAATTATGCTACACATGACTTAGAATTGGCATATGTTGTGCATGCACTCAAAATTTAGAGGTATTATTTTCTAGGAAAAACCTTTGAGCTAAGGAATGATCACGAAAGTTAGAGATACATCTTTATGCAACCATTTTTTAATGCAAGACAATACCGACGGATGGATTTACTAGAAAAATATGATTTTGGCATTGAATATATTAAAGTCAATAAAAACAAGATAGAAAATACCTTGAGTAGAAGAGGGCACACAAATGCTATGTCCCAATGTTATTAGAACTTAAATAAATAAGTCAAAAGGAATAAACAAAGTGATGACTACTATGGTAAGTGTTGAGCACAGGTTGAGCTAGAACCTAATAAGGGTAAAGATTTTATAATTATGGATGGTCTGTTGTATTTTAGGGATAGGTTAGTTATTCCATATGAAGGTGGGTTGAGGGATGCTATTCTAAAAGAAGCACATTATACTCCTTGCTTTGCACACATAGGAAAATATTTTATTGGGTGAGAATGAAAAGGAATATCAATAATTTTTGTGGTTGTGTCTGGAATATCAAAAGGTCAAGGTATACATTTGCACCTAGTAGGGTGGTTGTACCCACATGTTTTTCCAACCCAAAAATAGCAAGCTATTTCCATGGATTTTTTTGTCGGTCTACCAAAGACCATATTTCAGCATGACGCTATTCTTGTAGTGGTAGACAACTTAACCAAAGTTGCATATTTTATACCTAGAAATATTAAATATGATGCCCCTACTATTGCAACTAAGTTTGCAAGAGATATATATTTTTTGCATGGGTTTATTAAAGTCATTATCTCAAAAAAATATTCTCAGTTTACATCAGAATTTTGGCAAGCATTGCATCAAGCCTTGGGTACAAAACTTAATATTAGTTCTGCATACCATCCAAAAATAAATGGCTAGACTGAAAGATTCAATCAGGTCCTTTAAGATATGCTACACATGTAATGTATGGATCATAAAACCAAATGGGAGGATTATCTCTATTTGGTCAAATTTACTTATAATAATAGTTATCATGCTTCTTTGGGAATAGCTCCATTTGAGGCCTTGTATAGGATACAATGTAGAACTCCTGTATTTTGGGATAATCCAAAGGATCGGGTATTGATCAGACTAGATACTATGAAGGAGATGGAAGAACAACTGATAAAGATACACCAAAGGCTCAAAGAATCCTAGGATCATCAAAAGATCTATGCAGACCTAAAGAGGACATCGAGGGAATTTAATATGCGAGACAAAGTCTTCTTATGGTTGAAACCTAGAAAAATTTTCATTAAGTCCACTAAGATTAACCCAAGATTTATAGGAGGACCATTTGAAATCATAGGTAAAATTAGCCTTGTTGCCTATAAGCTAGATTTACCACCTAGCTTGTCAAAAATCCATAACAATTTCAATGTTTCCCTCCTCAGAAAATACATTGCAAATCCATATCATATTTAGAATTTTTTATATTTGTAGATGGCAGATCCCCTCAACATTGAAGTTTGTCTTATTCGGATACTCGATTTTAGAATAAAGAAACTAAAAATAATTTAAGGTCCAATGGGACTAGTATTATGATAAAAATGCTACATGGGAATATATACAAGTCATGAAAGAACAATTTCCCTTTATTTTTGAATAAATATGTATATATTTTGAAAACTGTACAAGTGACTTGGAAAACACAAGGGACTGTGTTTACATTAAGGGGGGATAATGTCATGACTCTTCCCAAAATGAATCTTTTGATTGCTATTATAAATGCTTTTGATTAAATTATTATGCTATGCTTTAATATTTTGGATATGGTATTGCTTATAAATTTTGTTTTGTAGGTACAAGTCCACAAAGGAAAAAGGGGAAATGGTGATGGTGATATGTTCGCAGAAGTCCAAGGGCAAACATAGCCTTAGAAAGTAACATAATCACTAGTGGCCCAAGGGGGAAAAATAAAATTTCTTAGTAATTGAATTCATATAGAAAGACTACAATGTTTGTTGAATATGCATTCATATATATTGTTGTAATGCTTATTGAATGCCTTCTTCTTGTGTAAGAATTGTTGGTTTGAAATACTAAATTTGTTCTCTTGAAATATATATATATATATATATATATATATATATATATATATATATATATATATATATATATATATATATATATATATATATATATATATAATAATTTATTTTTACTATTTAAATATTTGTTTGATTGAATTACTTTTTTTGATATGGTAGAAGGATTTTTGGAAGGATCTCCAAACCTAAATACAAAAAGAAGCTAACCTCCTCACAAAAAAAGAGATAGAGGACTATCAGTACCAGAAAAATTGCTTATAATCCGAGAATAGCAAACCAAAATACCAACCTAAACTATATACACAATGATAGGAATCCATATCCCACGCAGGGGAAACCACCATGCCCAAGGGTAAAACTAACCAACCCTGGAATCCGCAAGCATACAAGTTGTAAATATAAAACCAAACTAAACAAATTGGTACACAGGTCAAAACAACACACAACCAAAAAGGCACACACGCTGCAAAACTTGAAACAAACCAAAGAACCACCTCAAAACTTGGAGCCACTCGGCCCAACATCAAAATCCATCTTGGTGCTAGGACCATTCGGGGCCTACCATCCCATAAGGGCCAACACCTCCTCAGCACATGATACATAAGCCAACATGGAATCAATCATAGAGTGATGTAGTTTTATAATCATGGAATTGAGGGCCTTTTGATTACACCCGTTGGACAGGGACCTAGGATACGTCAAAGAATCGCACCCACCACCTCCCTAATAGATTTAGACTTTTCTTGGGAGGAGGAAACTCTTCATAATCATAATTATCAACAAACACAAGATTATTATCGAAGTTCACCCACTTTATAACTAGCCTTTTAGGGTGCCTCATTCCTTCTTCACTTCCACCCGACCCCTAGGAGCCGAGTCCATGAAATCCATCAAAATTGGAGCAGTTGAGGTGGTGTCTAGCTCATCAAGAAAGGAAGATTCAAAATATTCAGAGATCGAGGAAGTCGTGAGACCAACCACAGGTGCTGAAACATTTACCAAAGCATTGAGAATGCTTTCCCCATCCAAACATTACTGCTTAACAACATGATCGAAAATAAGCTTGAGTAACCGTTGGTGCAACAAATTCGAGGCCACACCTTTCTTAACTTTTGTAACCATTTTTGAGAGGGACTGAAATAGAAAATAGGGAAGATTCATAGCTTTCTTACGGTGTAGGTGATTTAATATCATAAAATGATAGCTTCTTAACGCCTCTAGATTGTCATCTAACGTAAAATATTGCATGACAACTAGAGCCACCAGTCTGAGGGAGCCTTTAGCGAGGAGTGCTTAAACTAATTCTAAATCTTCATGAGCTCTTATTTCCCACCCAAGAACACATGTACTTCCTTCGTCAGTGAGTGTTTAATTGAATTACTTATTTAAAAAGATATATATATATATAAGTAATTCAATCAAACAAATATTTAAATAGTAAAAATAACATATATATATGTATAACTTAACCTAGTAAAATAAAAATTAGCATATAATAGAACAACCGTAGACTTGGTTCACATGCCACTTGGCAAGAGAGAAGGGAAGAGCTCATGCATGTAAAAATATTTTATACGTCTTTCACTTAAAACCATCCATAAAAAGAAGCTTAGAGGGGAGAAAGAGACATGAACTCCCAAGAAAATATGAATATCAACTAGTTCTAAAGAGAAACATATTTAGACATGTCGGTACTATATTTCATATTCTGAAATGATTGAGTAGATAGTTCGTAACTCAAACCTTGTAGTTTTTTTTCTTGTTATTTTGAAGTTTGAATATGAGTTAATAATTATTCATGTTTCATCTCTGGATTTTATCTACCTTATATTAGATATCTATTCCTCTAAATCCTACGTCTCTTCTTCTATTGTTTTATGTGCTTTGACTGTGTGCCACTACAATTTTCACATTGAATGAATAGATTCGTTCTTCATTAATCCTAGCTTGAGAGTCTCTCTTAAGAAATAAGAGAGATTGGTTGTTTTAATTTCTATTATTTTAATGCTAGAAATATTTTTAATCATTTAATGCCTTGCTCGGGCAAATTTTTGAGCTAAATGATTGTCTAAAAATTGCTAGAAATTTCCAACATTCTTCCAATACCCTTGCTTGGCGATTTTTATACCACATAATATTTTAGAAATTGCATTCTTCCTTAACCATTCGTGGTTGCTTGTTTTTGGGTCACTTTTGATCTTTCATTTTCTTAGTTTCCTTGAGAAGATTTTTCTTTTCACTATTTATATGTTAATATATTTAGATAATCTAATTCTTATTTCAATATAAGTTTTTGATTTCTTTAGTTTAACAAGGAAACACTAGAGAGAGATTTTTGAGGAATGCCAAAGAGTCTTTTTAAGAAACATATTATCTTCAGATGTAGCTAAAATTAGAACTTGAAGTATTGTTGTATTAATTTTTTTTCCTTTCTATAAATTTAAAAGGAATATATAGATCTAAAAGAGGAATTGTTAAAAGGAATAGATAGGATCAAAGGAATTGAGAACTAGTCCTTCTTACGTTCTAAATTTTAGAATCATTTGTGAGAAAACTTAACTCAAATATATTTTAATATTTTTCTTTCAAAACTAAATACAAGGTTCATCATAGAACCATTAGATAAATAGTCAAACTAGATGAATTATTTTTCAATAATGCTAGTTTGTATGTATATTTAAGATCATGAGTTCTTGTGTATATTTTGGAAGATTTAATAAGTTTCTATGGTCTATATGTTTGAAATACTACCTTTAAAATTTATAGAATATGCAAAGCATTGTTGAAGATAAGCTTGAATGGAAAATTAGAACATGCTTAAGAGAAAATTTGATTTAGTTATCTTTATTTGAAATTAGATGAAGTACATTTTAATCTATTGGTGGTTTTAATATAAATAATTCCAAAATAAATTGATTATTTTACTTAAAAAATCCTTTAAATACATGAATAATCATAGTTAAAAACCCAAGATCCATGTTGGTAAAGGGTAAATATTGAATCAGGATAGGTTAGAAACCACTTCTAATAAAATTATCTCTCTACTAATCAAGCCTTTTATGGTTGATCACGAGGAAGGTAGTCAACCAGTGAAATTAAAATACCCAATGTTGGTTGTGTTACATGAAGGCAAAAAATATGAATCAAGAATGATCATTTTCGATAAGATAGGACAGGACGAATAGGTAAGGAGTGGCGAAATGAGATATCTCTCTAGGTCATTGTGTGAGCGGTACGTTGATGGAATCTTGTATAATTTATGAATATGATTACCCTAGCACGATAAAAGGAGCTAAACCAATTCTCAAAATTTGGTATGGGATAACTTGTCATTATTCATAATTTGGAAAGTGAGAGTAAGTCTAGATCCAGAGAAATAGCACAACCCTAGTTGAATCTAGTGAAGTGGAAAAACAATTGGGCACTAGGCATATATGCTAAAAACCCTTACATGTTAACTTTGAAATAGGTGAACATAATTAATCTAAAGTTCCACATGTTAAGGGAGGGAAATTATGCATCTACCCTCTAGGTGTTATGGATCCTAGAGGATAACCCTAAGCCATGAATCTGCACTCTCATACCAAAACAAGAGGATGAGAAGATAGATCCGCTAAATGGCATCATCTATGGGATTTGGCCAATCTCGTACACTTGGGAGGTCATCTATAGTGGTCATAATTCCCAAAAGTGGTATTCTATACCTGGTACTGATTAAACCTTGGGTGAAATAATTAAATCTAAGTTCAAAATTTTTATTAGTACTAAACCAGTGAGCTAGACTAGGTTGTACAATTGGTCAGTTTGATCAGGTTGTTACATTCCCTTAGCCTTGATATTTATATGATATCTTCCTTTATGAATGTATATGTATATAGTTTGATATCCATTGTTGATTAAATTATGTTGGTTAAATAGAATTATGTTGTATGTTGTGAAACATTATTATTGCAACACCCAAATTATTGTTTGCATTGATATAACATCTATTTTAAAAGCCTAGAATTCTCCCATGACTGGTCCTTAGACGGCTAAGTGATGGTATCATCTTGTAGATTGATAAGATATGTTTTCCTTAACCCTGTGATACATTCTTCTTTACATCCTTAGTTTATCCTTAGGTAATGTAGATTACTTTATAGAAGACTTAGCTGGAAAATGTATTGGCCATCATTGGCATGATATTTCATTTAATTTTAATTGTATCCGACCTCTTAAAATGAGTTATGGAATTGATAGCTCTCGAGTTTATTTTGATTCAAATGGTCCTCTTGAATGAATTATCATTTGTACCTTTTAATACCAAGTTGTGGAATTGATATCTTCTAAATTATTTTGTTCTGACTAGTTCTCATTGGATAAAATTGATGTTTGACTCTTTTAAAATCATTGTTTTATTCTGATTTATGGTTAATTAAACTCATTTGGAGCTTTAATTTAATAAAATACTTGATATTTTTAATACAAAATGATCATATTACTTTATTTTGGTTGCTCAGTCGGATTGGACTCGTTTGGACCTTTATTTTAATGGAATGTTTATTCGAACTGCTTAGATTGTTTTATTTTGGAATGGTAGTTCAACCTTTGATTTTATTGAATAATTTCTTGAATGGTGGATGCTAGAATCAAGTAGCAGTCCAATTATAAGATTGTTTTATGGTTTCCAGAAGTGAATGATAGTTTGTTTTTTATTTTTATTTACTTATTGATTGTATTGGATGAAGACTTGAATGGTGGTTGCAAAGTTGAAGAGAATTTCAATACGACTCTATTTAGAATTGATTAGAAATACTACTTGAAGTTGTGTCTTCATGTTCATTTTTAAGATTCATTAATGTTATGACCCACCTTGGTAGGACCTTTATAAGATGGACTATGTATTGATAAATGATGATTAATGCTTAGATTTGATGCAATTGGATGGATATATGCATTCATTGTTTTGATTATTTTATTATATGAGGATATGGTACTGTTGATTCTATGTGTGGTTGCAGGATCAGGTACTCTCGTAGGTGGACAAGAAGTTGACCACAAAGAACGAGAGACCATATTAAAGGGAAATGATGACAATGACTTGTTCATCAACAACTTAAGGTAACATGGATGAATACCCTTCATGTAGGTGCATTGCATTTTTCTTGTGCTCATGTTCACACCATTGGACTAGGAAGTTGCTTGCAATGAGTCTCCTTAAATTAGGTTGGTGATAGCTTAGTCTATATTTAAAAAAAGGGCCTCCCACTTAAGGATAAAACAATGGTGTGGAACATCAAGGGAGTGCATTATTTTACTTGTGGCATGATAAGATTGGATTGAATCTTTCCTTGTATTATTGAAGCATTAGTTACCTTTTGGATGTTAATATTCAAATTAATCTAAGGTTTTTTTTGAGTAATCCTTAACCATTAATTAAGTTTTTGTTTTAATGTTGGATTACTTTAGCTTTGCAATTGATGGCATAGCTATCTTAGCTTTAATTAAGTTTTAATGTTACCTTGTTTTGGGAAGTGGCATATATTAATTATTTCTCCTTGCTACATCGGAGTGGTCTAGGGAATGAGTATTGGAATGGGCATTGGGGAAGCATTTTATTGAATGTTACCTTTTGAGTGCTCCATGTGTGATAGCATTTATTGGTTCCTTGGTCAAAAGGTATGGTTAGTTTTGAGTTTTAGGGGATGCTTTTGGAGGATGCTTTGGAGAGAGATCAAAGGCAGAACAGGTGGAATACTCAGGTGATAGAAGAGAAGATCGAAGCAAGCGCTTCAATAGTCGTACAAGGAAGATTGATCAAGTATTTTTTTATTACTTTATATTTTGTAGCTTTAACTTGGATATTTCTTGACCTTAGACCCAATTTTTTTCTCTTGTTGCTTCCTATGAGGTGCAAAGAAGCCATGTTCATTTGGAGTGTTTGTTTACCTTTAAAATGTATTTTCTTTCCTATGTTTGGGTAGTCCTTGTACAAAGGTTTGGACATATGGCTTTGGACATATTGTTGACCTATTCTTCTTTGTTGTACATTGTTATCTTTCCCTATTAGTTGTTTGATGTCTAACTTGTTGCTTGGGTTTGAGAGAAGGTACCTCTTTTGAAGACTTCTGAGTGATGTGTTGTGCTCACCTTACATCAACCTATCATTGCATGTAAGGTGTGTGCGTAGGATAGTCAATTTTATTCACCTTATCCTATATTTTTCTAATGTATTATCTTATTAGGGTGTGTTGTATTTTTTCTATGTTAAGCGTGTACCTTTAGAGGTATTGGCTTTATTTTAGATCTCAAGCTAAGGGTGAATCCTCTATTTCAATGCTTGCTTTTCTTGTTAAATTTTGGGTGCATTCGACCCTAGGTTTTGATCTTGCTATAGCATGTATGCTAGCATTATTTGGTGCCTTGGTTGTTTTGGTTTCCACACAATATTCTTGTTTTATTTATGTTGTTGTTTGGAGCTTGTAGGGATTTGTGTTGTTTACATAACCTTACATCCTGAGTGTTTAGTAAAGCTTTGGCTGCTTGTGAGTTGGCCCGTTGAATACCATATACTTTATGTTTGCTTAGGTTTAACCTATGTTATGATTTGGTTGTATTAAGGTAGAAGGAATAGATTGATTTTTTTGTCTTTAATCCTAGTTTGGTTGAACATAATTAGCTTGCATATAAGAGGTTTTACTTTATAAGCAAAACATTAATGGATTAGTTTTGCAAGTAATATTGTTTTATGTAAGAAAAGTAGAGGATTTCTTTTAAACAATTTGATTAAAGTTTTATTGTGTTGCTTTTCTTTGGGAGAAAGTAAATTAAGGAAATTTTTTATTGTAGATAACTATTGGTTTCTGGGTCTTAAAGAAAAGAGAAATCAATATGTAAGGAATTATGGGGTTCCTTTGAAATTACATTATGGTATAGGAATTTTATGGGGGTTCCTGTGTAATTTCTAATTGTTGCTTGAAAGGATAAAGAATTATTTTATTGATGGTTGTCTTAGATAATGGAAATGGACAATGAAAAAAAATATGGGATTCTTTCATGCATGTTTGCTTAATATGTTTTGCATTTAGAAAGACTCATTTAGATATGCATTCATATTTGCACAAATAGTTGTCCTGATCCCTACTACCTATCATTCTACCTTAGAGAGCAAGGGAGATACCAAAGGAAGTGGAGGATAGATTCATACTTCTAGTAAACTCTTCTCAAGATCCTATGGAAGGGTCAAGATATAAATCCCTCTTGGTGAAAGAGGATTTAATGTGTAGAAGTTAAATTTGTAACTCAGGCAATTGTTAGAAATAGCCCTTATGGTTGAAATAGATCCTTGCAAGTTTTGAATATGTATTGAAATGTTCTCTTATGCTAATTATAAACAATATATTACCATGGACTTATTGTTAATCAATTGATGTATTATGTGATTGTTCTTAGATCTAAAATCAATGAACTCTCTTTTGATAGTTACCATGCTTTACTTAAACATGATGGAAGATGTTTTATTCCTTTGTTGTAATTATATTATTTAGAATGTTCTTTTAGCTATGTAGAGAGAGAGAGAGATGCATAGATTACTTCTTCTTGTTCGGTTTTGGGTTTGGAGCTCACTCTTGAACCTTGTCTTGAACTCTCTATCTTAACTCAATATTGAGGTAGTTATGGAGAGGCAACATCTAGGTCCTATGTGTCCATGGAAGAGCTATCATGTAGAGTGGTAGGTGCTTGAAATACCCATCATAGAGATAGGATGGTAAATCACTAAAGATAGTAGTTCACCACGGAGGTGTAATTAACCAAATGCAATGTATGTTTGGTAGGGGAAACGATGTTCCCCATTATCTAAATATTGAGAAGGGATAACCCCAATGCTATGGTCAAGAGGTCTTGCATTCATAGAGAATGCAAGAAATGTGGGATGACCATTTGGAGTGTCATTTATACCATAGAGGTATACAAGGTAAACCCTAGTAACAGGAGCTTACCCTCTCCTATCCACTTGAGTGACATATGCACATTATGGACTCCAAATATTATTATGCCTAGTATTTTATTAACCATGGATACTTCTTGTGAATATTGCTTGAGTTATTTTAAGGGAAAGAATTAAAAAAAAAAGTTATCTCCTTCAGGTTGGTCAGTTTGGGGTTACAATTAAATGTTGCATAAATGAAATATGATCTTCATTGCATCTTTTAAATGTTTATATATTGGCTGAGTTAAATAACAATAGCATTATTTCCCTTCCCTCTTGGGCCATATGATCCCACTAAAACCCTAGTCGGTCTTTACAAGGCATGGCGAACAATTTTAGACCTGAGACCCAAATATCAAGGATCCAAATTCCTTTAAAAAATTTATTCCATGTCATTGTAACTTGGGAGTAAGCTGTAACACCATTGTATATTTTTAGTAATATATACATTGTTTTATTTTCCTCCTGCTAAGAATATGTGTAAATTCTTGAATAAAATGATATAGTTTTAAAGGGGCATATAATCCAAATATGATTAACCCTTGATGAATGTTTTTTTTTTTTTTTTTTTTGGTATTTACATGGTGGAATCGGTAGCCACCACGAATCCGGGTAAGCTGTCCAGCTTTTATGGCCGCCACAGTATTCTGCGTTGTCTACCCCGGAAGCCGCCACACAGATCTTCGCATAGTACGCCCCTATAACCACCATGCCACAATCATTTTAAACCTTTTACGCCGTTGAAAGCACCAAGAAAGGGACAAGTGTTTAGTCCGACGAAACCCCTGATGAATGTAGAACTCAAATTATTCAAGCAAATAATGTCTTGTTTTACATAATGCTTGTCATGTTTAATTGTAGGTAATTTTAAAATGCATTCCCTTTTTAAATAATGTTTAGTTATAAAAAAACATAGTCATATTAGATAATGAATGGGTTTGAACTAGATTATATTTTTAAGTAATGCTATTTTGGTTTTTGAATTAGCTACATTATCATTTGATCTTATTATATTGTGGCTATATTATATTTCGTTTTATGAAATTTATCTTGTGAGTTTTATATTAATAGTAAGGCTTAAAAATTCATCAGTAGTATTAGAGCCACAATCTAACCATTTGATATTGAGATAAATCGGGTTGATAAGTGCACTCAAGGATTAACAAAAGTATAGGGTTGAAGAAATCACCCAAAGTTGAAAAGAACTGATTAAAAAGATTACTGGAAAATTGTAATTGAATTTAAAGAAGAAAAAATAAGATTGATGTAGAAAAGAATGAAGATAAAATCTAGGATCTTTCCATAATTGTAGAACAACTAGTGAAGACTAGGACTCAGTTAGGGTATTTCCACTAGGTTGAAGAATAATTGATGAAGGCGAGGACTCATATTTGGGTTGAATCAACTTGGGGATAGTTGATTATTTAGGAAAATAGCCAACTCTGATATTGATGTGAAGATTTGAGGCCCTTATTAGTAAAATAAAAGACATCATATTTGATATACATTTAAGATCCTTACTATAAAGGAGGCTTGAATAAAGGTTCATTAAAGGTTTGAGGTCAACAAATATAAGTAGTGGATAAGAAATAAGTCTCATAGAACTAGAGAAAGAAGGTCCAAATAATACATAGAAAATAAGGTTCTAGAAAAGAAGTTTGAGATACAAGGCAGTCAAAAAAGTAGGAAAGAATTGAAACTAAGGGAATGTTCAACAAGTAGTTAGCAAAATGTAAGATGGATGCCACCTGAAGAAAAAAATATTGAATGGAAGAAAAACTATGTTTTAAAGATGATCCATAGACGTCAAGATAAAATGAAAATTATTGCATCTACATTGAATAAAAATAAGTGAATACATTTGTGTTGCTCTAGGCGAATGCAGAGAGGTGTGTGTTAAGTTTTTAAAATAAGTTTAATGTTGTTTAAGTTTTACAAATGTATAACACCTGAATATACACCTAAAAAAGGGGACACAACATATTAGAATGGTCAATGCACTATCCTAAATATCCAAGCAATAAGAAGATTCAATTAATTTCATTCTAACCTAAAAAATAAGTAATGAATATGTAGATAGAGATAAAGCAACATATAGGTAGATAATAACAAAGGAACGTGTAGGAAGAAGAAATATGTAGATAGGTAGAGATGAAGGAACATGCAATCAAAAGCAATGTGCAAGAAATGTGTAGGCATAAATTAAGGGACACATAGGTAGGAAAAACAAGAGAGTGATTTCAAAGGACAACAAGAGAAAATAAAGCATCAAAGGAATAAGAGTAAATGAATCACCAAAAGGATAAGAGCATAGTCAAACCACCAAAGGGATGAGCGAGTAGAGATAGGTAAATTAAAATGAATATCAAAGGGGGAGAGTAATAATTCTTTGATAGAGTATAACATTCACGCATCAACTGGAAGAGCGTTGAAGTAAGAATGGTAAAAAATTGAGTGATATTGGTAGAACGTCTAACTGATATTGGAAGATAATAGTGCCACATCTAAATCATCTAACACAGGGCATAATACCAATTGAAATGTATAATTGTAACATATCAAGGAGCATCCATATAGCCGGTCACACGAGTGCATTGGAAGTCACCTCAAGGTATTTTGAATGTAGAACAAAGCAGGTTGAAACACTCAAAAGTTTTAAAGCATGCTTAGCAAGACAAGAAGGTTCTTTTTTAATTTTAGGATTTTGCTAAAGTTTACTAAGGTAATTTAATATTTTATTTTTTATGAAGGTTAATTATTAAGTTTAAGGAGTAATAAGGATTAATTAAATTTCTTTAGTTTGGAGCAATAAGTGATTATTGGAATAAGTTTATCTTTGAAGATTTAAATAATGGATAAATAAGTAGTATGGAATTTTTGGAGATATAAGGATTTATTTAAAGTTTTTTATTTAGTTAAAGTTTCTATTTTCAATGAGTTTACACAAGTTTTTATCAGGGGTCATGGTCCTCTCATAATTTGGTTAAATTTTCTTGAAATTTAAAGTTTATTGATTTTTTTACAAATTATTTGGGAGTCAAAAGGTTTACAACTTCAAATTTAGGAATTTAAATTTGCAAATCCTATTTCTTAGTTTCTAAACATTAGGGAGACAAGGAATTCTACTTCATAAGATTTAATTTAGAGACTTTTACATTATCCATGGAGATACAAGTTTCTCTCTATCTAAACCTAGAAGTCATTATGGGTAATTGGTATATAGATTCTAGACCCAGCAGACATATGACTCGAAACAAACAATGGTTTGATACTTTTTATGAAAAATATGAGAAGCTAGTAGCTATAACAGATAGTATGACTTATGAAATAAAAGGAGTAGGAAATGTTCTAGTTAACCTAACAAATAGAAAAGGAGTAATTAATAATGTGTTATATGTTCCATGATTAACTACAAATTTTCTTTTAGTTTCTTGGCTTATGGATCAAAATTTGATAGTCGAATTCAAATTTGTTAAAGGAAAAAATACAATGGCATATTATCAAGCAATAAAAAGTGATAGCTTTAGGATCTTATAAAGATAGTTTATTTACTCTAGATACAACAATAAATGTGGCTCTTTCATTAGGAATATCTAAAACTAAAGAACTTTGGCATAAAATATTAGGTCATACAAGTGCATCATCATTGAATGAAATGACTAAATATCAAATGGTAGAAGGATTACCAAAAATATCTTGGGAATCTGCAATTTATCCAAAATATTTAGCAGGAAAAGAACATAGAATACCTTTTGAGCTTCAACAACATCAAACTCAAAAACCATTGGAATTAGTATATATAGATTTATGTGGTCCCATGAATGTTACTAGTATTAGAGGACACAAATATTTTCAACTATTTGTTGATGATTATTCTAGAAAAATATGGGTATAATTTATGAAATACAAATTTGAAGCATTTAGTTTTTTTAAACAATTCAAACTTCTAGTTGAAAAAGAATCAAGAAAGACTATAAAAAATATTTGCTCAAATAGAGAAGGTAAATTTTTGTCAAAATAATGCAATATATTTTTAGAAGAAAATGGAATAAAAAGGTAACTCACTATAGAATATTAACCATATATTAATTTAATTTTTTTTTTAGATTACATTTTGCTAGAGTCTTTCCACAGGGTTGCAAAAAAACTTGTGAAGACTGGGACTCGACATAAATTCCACTAGATTGACAAATCAAGCAGTGAAGATTCATCATCCCTAGATTTAAGAGTTTTTTCTATTATAGTCCTAATAATTTGTTGTCGGTAAAAGGATATTCAAATTAATTTGGGAAGCTTCCTACATAGATATAGGAAGAATATCTTCCTTGGAATCAATCTAGCATCAGAAGCAACAAATGAAAGAATGAAGATTTGAAGGCCTAAAGGAAAGGTCCCATTACTAGATATTGCAGACCTGTAGAGTGTAGAAGAAGAAAATACCATAGTAGCCTTATTGTTGATTCAAGAGACTTCTAATAAGAGTTTAGGAGAATATTGGATATGGTGATCTCCATTAAATACTGCATATTATAGAAGTAAATAAGGACAACCAAAGGTCCTATTCCAGATTCTAGTAACAACAATTTTAAGAGATTCAAGAAGAAGATATCATTACCAATACTTCATTAGTAGAAGGTTGAAGGAAAGGTCTTATTTGGTGTTAGGAATGCGAGTATAGACAACAAATCCAAAAATTTTGATATGCCCCATATAGGGTGTCCTTCCACTCCATAATTCCTTTGGTGTTATGTCATGCAAAGCCTTAGTGTAGGACCTATTGGTCAAGTAGGCAGCAATAAGAAAAACTTCCCCCGAAATTGTGTTTGGTAACTTAGCAACAAGTAGCATAGGTTTGGCTCTATTTGTGATGGTTTGATTCATCCTCTTAGCTACTCCATTTTGTTGAGGTGTATAAGGAGGTGTGAACTACCTCCTTATTCCATGATGCTTACAAAAGATGAAAAATATTTGGAGATGTATTCTCCACCATTATCTGATCTCAATGTGTTGTTTTGATAACCACTTTCTCTTTATACAAGTTCCGTGAAGTCTTTGAATGTATCAAGGGCCTTCCATTTGTGCTGAAATAGATAGATCCAAACTTTCCTGCTGTAATCATCAATGAAAGTGATGTAATATCTAGCCCCAGTATGAGAGTTAATAGGTATTGATCCACAAATGTCTGAATGTACTAACTGTAATGGTTTTTTGGCTCTCCAAGCCTTTCCTGAATCAAAAGGATGTCTATGGTGTTTGAAAATAACACATGGCTCACAAAATCATTTAGACTCCCTAAGGTGAGGAAGTCCTTTTACCAAACCCTTTCTTGCCATCATTTGAAGATTATAAAAATTCAAGTGACCCATTCTTTCACGCCACATATACTCCAAAGATAAAGTAGTATTTTTATGCAAAGAGTGTTTGGTTATAGATTGGGTAACAATGTAGTAGACACCATCCTTATTGAATCCCATAGCTTTGACATAGCAATTTGGTTCCTTAATATAACATTTGTCTTTATCAAAAAATATAGTGTAACCCTTATCTATAAGTTGCCTAATAGAAAGGAGAATCCTCTTAAGGCTAGGTACATACAATACATCTATAGCAGGGGCATTATTTTCATTGTGTAAAGCAAGTGGTAATTCTCCTACACCTTCAATGAGAAGAGCACATTCATCTCCAAAAGTAACGAACTGGTTATGGGTAGGTTGAACCTTGGTCAACTAATCATGCCTTCCTATCATGTGTTTAACTGCCCCTGAGTCTATATACCAACAATATTTATCTTCAACATTGATTTGATTTGATGCATATAATGTATTGATATTATAATCTTGTTGACTTCTTTGATTTCTCTATATTTGATAAGAATTAGTGGCATTATGATTGAATTTACCATAATAATCACACCCTTGTTGGTTATTGGTATGATTGGGTTGTTGTAGAGGCTTATGATTTTGATAGTTATTAGATTGATTCCCTTGGGAAGGTCTTGTTTTTCATATTTGATGCTAATGTGGTTGCTAGTGGTACTATTGTGGCTCCTATTGATGTGGCTGATGATATCTCTATCTGCCTCTCTAATTATGAGACTGATGTTGCTGATATAGACCCTTTTTTGGTCTATCCTATAGAGATACCTTGGTGGCAAATGTTGCTGACATGGAATCAATCTCTTCATATTTTATAAGGGCTTGCTCATATTGCTTAAGGAGAATTTCAATCTCCTCAAATGATGCACTCATTGTTTTACCAGTTAGATTTAACATGGTAGAATAGGCATGAAATTTAGAAGGGATGACACATAAAATTATAGGAACCAACTCATTATTAGGAAGAGTTGAACCAAAAACTAAGAAATCATTTCTAATAGACTTCATTTCCACAAGGTAATCAGTAAGTGATCCTTTCATACAAATATTGTGTAATATATGTTTCAAATACAATATTTTATCCTCACTAGGTCTATCAAATAGCCTCTTTAGTGCATCCCAAGCTTCTTTTGGTATAGTAGCATCCCTTACAAATTCTCTACATTGAATCCCAGTAGAGAGTTTGATTAAGCTTAATGCTATATTAGAGTTATTTTCAAATAATGACTTAGTTGTAGCATCTGTAGGTGGAGTTAATGGTGCTTCATTGTTTACTCTATCTCTAACATAGTCCCACATACTATGCATCATTAATGTGGACTCCATTTTAAATTTCCAATTTTCAAATGTGTCAGCTTCCTTAAGATTTTGTGTGAGACCACTTAGTATATTTGTGGATGTCATGATTAGAAAAGGAGTAAGAGAGGAGGGAGCTCAACCAAGAAAGTAATGAGGAATACAAGTGCCAAGAAAAGGTCCTCAAAAGAATCTAGGATACACCACTTAAGAGCCACAAGGTATGGAGGGTTTACCTAGTTCTTCCACTCTGAATCAACAAGTGTTTCCAATAGTGGGAGGAAGACTTGAACACATGTGACCTATTACAACCAAGAAGAGTAAGAAGTGGAGATGAAGTGGGGTGAAATTTTGCTTATTACAATGATTTACTTGCTTGTTTGCTTGAGAATAATGTTCACAATGGATGTGCCAAAACATCAAGTGCTTAGGTGTTGTTACAAGGATGCTTGCATGTTTGTTTTATTTTATATATTACACAACTTATATGTCAAAAATCAAGTGTGTATATTCAAGAAAAAACTACACTTGATTACAATGTGAAATAAACCCCAAAGACATACAATGGTATAACAAGCATTAAACATAAAATGAAATGCAAGCACAAGTGAGGAGAGGCAAGCACCAAACACAATGTGGCCAAGACAATGCCACAATAAAGAACTCCACAAGCAAGGGACAAGGGTCCCTAAATCACCCCTTTGATAATAATTGTATTAAGGATATGACTAAAATATAGCCTCCAATAATACCTCCAAATGTGGTACAATTTCAAAATATTAGATGAAATAAGAGCCTCCAAATTGGCCAAGTACAATGAAGGAATTGGCCTAACAATCCACAAATGATATAAAATAAAACTTCTCTCAAGTTTGTCAAATGTTCTATCCAAGAGTATCGAATACAACTAAAAATGCACTCTATTTTATAAGGTCAACTTTGAGCCACAATTTAGCATAGAAAATTATCATAAAAATTTAAAAATAATCCCACCAATGTGTTTGCATCAAAAAAATATTTCAAATAACTATATATAAGGCTATATTTAGATACAAATTGAGCTTTGATTTGTGAAGAAAACAAGAGAGATCTTGGAGGTAAAAAATGGGCAGATTGCCCTTTACAATTTTGAATTTTAAAAGTTTGGTGCTAATATCTAGCACTTCGAGGAGCGCATGGGCCCCACCATGGTGGGGCTTCTAACTAAGCCACTAGAGGTTGCGTGGTGGCCACTCCTTGACCACCCATTGGTGGTCTATTAATTTAGGGTGACTTTATCCTAATAAGGTGTTGAACACACCTTCCCATCGTAGATGTGAGACAAACCTGTGAGCAAAAACAAGGGAAAACCAAATAGTGAGTAGCTTAGTCTAGAATATGCAAATAAGAGGACATCACTTTGTGGAAAACATGACTAGTGGAAGTCTAGCCACATAGCTTTGTGCAACATCCAATAAATACCTCCATGTAGGCTAAAAAATCCTTGAGTAGTGTCTTCACAAATAGTTACTATGGGTGCGGATAGTGTTTTTCAAATGGTTAATACCGAAAAAAATGTGGCATGGAAGGCTTTATGAGAGTAAAATCAATGCTATAAATCTTGTGAACTTGGGGGCGTATTCAACAAAGTCCTACGTAACTCAATGCAAGTACCATATGAAGTGTTTTAGTGATTGTAAAGGCAACATGATGGAGTGGGTTTGGACAAGAAGAGAGGCTGCCATGAGCATGAGAAGAGGGTACAACTTCCCTATTTTGACAAAGGTGGTGAGAGCGTGCACACGTCGACTTACATAGCTTACGTATGCGAGCGATTCTATAGGCATTGGATCTGCGAGCTTTGTGTTGAGGCGGTGAAGGACAAGCTCTGTAGGGTGAACATGATTATCCAAAACAAACCTATTGAGAAGCAACACACCCCCACTAAAAATAAAAATTTTTGAGCCTTTTAAATGATTAACTTTTATTTCCAAGGGGACCCTCTTGAAGTTTTCAGGTTTCTTAATCCAAGTTTTTTTTGCATCAAGTCCTTAATTTTTTCCTGCATCAAGGTGCCAAAATTGCTTGCCTAGCGCATTGTTTTTAATTGATTTCTTCTGAACATTTATGCTTAAATGGTATTATTTCTGGTTAAGTGTTTCAGAAATTTTTATTTTCAATAGTCTCCTAAGGTTTGAAATATTTAAAATTAATTTCTAAAGTTCTTTGTAATTTTTTATTTTGCCCTAATGTCTACTCCAATCTTGGAAATACCATATCTTTTGCCACAAGGATCCGTTTGAGGTGATTCAAATTATGGGTTAAAAATCTCGAGCTCACATTTCCAATGGTACCAGATTTTTAGGTTTTCAAGTATGATTCACATTCCAGAAATAGCAGATTCTATTTCCAGCCAATAAACTTATCAATTCGATATCTTCTGATCCAAAGTAAATTTTACAGTTCTTCCTACATATCTAGATACCCATTTGGTTCATTTGGATTTTTGAAAATTTTTATTTAAATCTGAACACTTTCAATTTTTATCCAAAATTTCATACCGTGTGAAATTGGTAACTTCCAGGTAATTAAAATTCATTTTTCAATATCTGAAAATCATTTATGAGAATGGAAGATCCTTCACAAACATTTAAAGTGCCAAAATACAGAAGGACGGAGTCATTGGAGTCAAAATACAAATTCTAGAAACTTTTCTAAGTGTTGGAAGAAAAGGGGCTTAAACGAAAAATGTAGCGATGTCGCGACATTTCTAAGGAAGAGAAAAAATGAAAAATGTAGAGATGTTGCGATATTTATAAGGAAGAAAGAGAGAAAATTAAAAATGCAGTGATGTCATGATATTTCTAAGAGAGAAAATGAAAATATAGCGATATCGCAACTTTTCTAAGGAAGGAAGAGAAGAAAATGAAAAATATAGTGATGTTGTGACATTTCTAAGGAAGAGAAGAAAATGAAAATTTAGGGATGTCACGACATTTCTAAGGAAGGAAGAGAAGAAAATGAAAAATGTAGCGATCTCGCAACATTTCTAAGGAAGGAAGAGAAGAAAATGAAAAATGTAGCGATCTCGCGATATTTCTAAGGAAAGAAGAGAAAATGAAAAATGTAGCGATCTCACAACATTTCTATGGCTAAAGGAAAGAAAATGAAAAATGTAGTGAGGTCGCGACATTTCTAAGCAAGGAAGAGAAGAAAATGAAAAATGTAGCAATCTTGCGACATTTCTAAGGAAGGAAGAGGACTTGCCATGATTTTGGAACTTTCTCAAGGAGAGAAAAATAAATGATATTAAAATGTCAAACCCTAGGGATTAAAATAATAATAAAAAATTAATTAAAATCTCAGCCCTAAAAAGTATTTTACGACAAACTTTGGAAAAATAATAAAAATTTTAAAACCTAAAATTTCATGCTTGAACCTTAGGAAAAATTAAATTAATTAAATTTAATTTTAAAACTAATGTTCTAACATTTGCCCTTTTTAAATTTTTGCAAGAATTTGTTGATGGATGCATTTAATGGTAATGGGTAGAGAATTTCAATGCGAATCAAGCAAAAGGGATTGTACGAGGATATAAGGCCCAAAAAGTCAGTGATTCATTTGGATTTGTAGATGAGGAATTAATGATATGATCTAACAACTTGAACTTACCGAAAGGTGAAGATACACTTGCACGCAGTATCCATTTTATGAAGATAAAATCAGATTTTATCTTCTCCATTTATGGTAAGATACCCATGCAGATTTTCAGAGTGATTGAGGTTGATCAGAATTCTATTTAAAAATGTCTTATATTGTAAAGTTTCGACGGTATTTTTTTAAAATTGTTTTTAATTCCCTCGGAGAAGATATTTTATGAAAAATGAGGGCATATCCTGAGTCTATAAATACTCCCATTGAATGTAAAAGGAAGGATGCAAGAATTTATAATAGAAGTGTTTTCTATAAAATTACTTTTGTGGAAAATTTGTCTGTTGTGGACATAGGATTTGTGTGGTGTTGTTACCCTGAAGTGGCGTGGCCAGGTGCCTAATCTACTCTTGGAGTTTGAATGGTGCTCATTTCCTTATTCTTGTTTTCATTGAAATGTATGCAGTTGTAATTGTTGTGAATTCAATTGATTTTAGTATGTTATTGGTGTTGTTTGAAAGTTGAATTACAGTTTAATATTTCTAAAATTAATTTCTTTTCCTACTGGCTCTAGTTTTGCTATGTGTGCTATGCTACCGGAAAAATCATCATAACAAGTCTAAAATTTTAGAAGTGTTAAACTATCTTAAGAACTATTTAAATCACCTGGTTTGAAGATCTGAATTTGGTAGTTTTGGTCTGTGTGCATGAGCGTTGGCTATTTGCAGATTCATCCTATTAATTTTGGAGAAAATTGTGATTTAAATAAGTTACTCTGTTCTATTCCCTTGTTTTGCCCTTTGCTAGATAACAAGTTAATCTTATAAAGCTGGATAATTTATTATTCTATTTGTTCCAGTTATTGAACATAACAATATGCTAAGTTGAAAGAATGATTAACAATTAAAATTGCAGAATTTCACCCTCTCTTTTTTGCCCTACCTTACCCTCTTTGTTTTATTTCTAAAAGGTTCTCATTTTTATATTTCTTAAAATTCTTTATTCTTTTAATCTGCTAAAATTAAAAGATCTAGATCAAATAAATTGCAAATCTGATTATGAACAACATATTATACCCTCAAACAACAGACGAAAGTTGAACCCCTTGCAGGTTCATAGACAGTCCACTTGAAACTATTCTAGAAGTGGAAAAGAGCGAGGATGTTCGACCCAACCCTGTAACTCACACCTTGGATAACCAGCAAGATCCTAAAGTGAGAGGGAATTTATTCCCATTAAAATGCAACCCCTTGGTTTGACAAGCCTTTATTTCCTCCCAAGATAACTTTCCATTCGGTGGTTGTTTAGCTATTTTAGTGGGGTGTGGTCAAGGTGGTGAATAAGCATGAGTTGGTGGTGGTTTGTGAACACAACATTGAGTCATAAACTTATTATTTACTAGCTTTTCTAGGACAATAGCTTCCATCATGTTATTAGGGTTGAATAGTTTGACTTCATCCTTGATCTTGTCTTTTAAGCCACTAACAAAATAGATTTTGAATTCATCAAGGCCCTTTATCCTGTTTGTTAATTTCTCAAATTGGGTTTGATATTCTTGAATTGAATTGGTTTACCTGAGCTTTATTAGGGTTCTTATGAAGTCTTTATAACAGTTAGGGCCAAAGCATATGAGTACATTCTTGCATAACTTATTTCGAGTTAGGGTTCCAAATACTTTCTCAAACCATTTATACCATTGAATGATATCATGCACTAAATAAAATAAATCGATGGACACCTATTGCTCTAGAGAAGTCTGGTTCAATTGTTCAGCCTTGTAAATCCAACTAGTGATGTCATCCTCATTAAATTTAGGAAAATCTAGCTTTGGTATCCATGGAGGGAAAGGTGCATGTAAACTTGAGCTTGATCCTTGTCCCTAGCTTGAAATTTAAGTTAAAAAATTATGTGGAATGGTACATTATTGGTTTGCTTGCAAGCCCTATGAAGATAACTATGACATGATACCTTGTAAAGCATCATGTTTAATATTGACCCTAGATATATTTTACTCAATTTCATCAATTAGATCTAGTTTCTCGAGCTTTTGCAATTGTTGAAGAATTATGTTCAAATTGGAGTGGAGGTTTTGGAGTTCTACATCCATTTTCTCAAGTGACAGGTCCTCAGATCTTCTATCGGTTGTCATATGAATAACTTGGGAGTACTTGAAAGTATTGTTGATGGTCATATGAAACTTTAATGATGAAACAAACCCCAAATTGTTGTTTCTTAGGGATTAAGGTAAATCTCACAGGACAAAATGGTTGTCTAAGCAAATACCGCTCTCTATTTACTAACAATATTCCCACTAGAGAATGATGCTAAGAAATTAGCTATGGGTTTACCTCCAAATGATAGCTCTTTGTATACTCTCTCAAGGTAAAACACTCCTAAATAGGGTGTAGGGTCATTGACCCTTTTCACTGGTGATACACTTGAACCAACTACTTGGGGGTTCCTGGGGTACTCCTTACAATGAGTTTTAGGGTAGATATTTCTCCCAAGTACTTCCCCCAATTCAAGGATCAGGACTTGCACCCGATCCTGCAAGATGTTATTAGCCTAATGCAAGCACTTATTAAGCACCAAAAAAATATCCTACAAAACAAATATGAGAGGAAATATTACTATCTCATGCATGTGGGATAATTACCCTAATTAGTACTAACTATTAACATCTACATATGACATCATTATAAATTTATAGTTTCGGTTAAAATTAGGATGTTAGGATGGAGTTCTTAACAACACACTAATTCTAGTGTTGGCTATGGTCACTTTAATTGTTAATATGTTATATGGTATATGCATAAGAATTAATCATCATTTTTCCCTAGTGCACTAACACGAAGCCACTACTAATGTGACAATAAAACAGATGCATCGGTTGAAACTTTATCATATCGCAAGATACAAAGATACTTGAACTTTTACCATGACCATATTTCAAGAGTTCGATGAAGTAAGACTTTATGCAGTGATCACTATCATAGTCATAGTTTCTATCCCATAAAAGTGTGTTTTACATATATTATCATCATTATAGATAAGCATCATGGAATAAACTACATGAATTAAATAATTATTATATTTAATGTAACGAAGATCATGTGACAATAAAGACATGCAAGAAATTGTCACTATGGATAGTATATGAATACAGATATCAAGTCCATGGGATAATGTTTCATGTATTTTTCATGCTAATAAATACCAGGGACAAGAATGAATATGAGAACTGTTATTATTATTTTAAATATTAAACTTACAAAACAGAGTTCATGTATGACAACATTGTCCAACAACCTTTTCTTAGAGAGGACCTTGTGCAATAGTCGTTGATAGCCCTTTGTGGATTTATTCTTACCCCAATACAAACTCAAAAAAGATAATTGGGACTTGTCCCAACCCAAAGTAAAAAAGGTCACAGAAAGGCCAAACATAACAAAGGGCGTATAAGTAATTTGGACTCTTTGAATCCAAAATAAAAATTAAAAAAATGTTACTACTGAGAATGTATGAAATCTTATTAGGATGATAAATATACATATACTAGTCAGAAAATATAAAACCTAAAATATAATAATGAAAGTTGTTTTTTTGTTTGTCTTAGAAAATAAGAAACTTAAGATATAATAACAAAAACTATTTTTTGTTTTAATAAATAGTATTGGTTAAAGTAATACTTTATTTTTTATGTGAAAAAGCATATCTATAATAGAAGAATATTACTTGAGAAAAATTATTATTAATGTTTTATTAAATTTGTATATTTATTTATTCACCACCAATAATTTATCTAAAGGAGAGGTCCTTAGATAATGTTCATTCATGGTTAATTATGGTTAATTTCACTTAGTTGATTTAGCTTCCTATGATAAAACTAGCCTAATGTGCACTAGTAAATTTAAGATCTAATTAAGAATAGAAACTATAAAGTTAAAAATTCAGATTAACTTTTGTGAATGACTTTTTCGTTATACAGGGGATATTTCTTGGCTTTTGGAAGTATAACCCAAATATGGTCCCAAAAGAATCATTCATGTTCAAAATAAGCACTTAAATTTTGTGTAAAAATCTTAATTAGAAGATATAGAATTATTATTATTATTTTAAATATAGATTTAATTTTTTTGATGTAAAAAAGCATTATATTAAATAATTAACAAAATACATTTTTACAAACAAAAAAAAGGCAGATAAACACATTACGTGGCTAACGCCATCAGTCAAAAAATTTATCCCTATCAAAATAGAGAACAATCTACAGTTTACATAACTGATGGACAAAATAACTGATGGACAGAGTAAACTGATAACAGTTTACAAAACTGATGGACAGAGTAAATTGTTTACTGATGTACAAAATAAACTGATAACAGTTTACATAACTGATGTATAAACTGATAACAGTTCACTGATAACCTTCATCCACCGCTTAAAGAATTTGAAAATGAGTCCCTCTCTTGTCTAGAAGCATCGGGAACATAAACCCAACCATAAACTCTTAAATCACCCCGCCACGACCATCTCTATAAGCACCTTGAACTGGGATAGGAGTGCAGTTTGAGAGTGAGCGACACTGTTGTGTGGACCTGGATCTGCTACGAGGAGTATCTTGAATTACTGAGCATGGTGTGTTCCCCCACTATTTAATAAGCTCTTGAAGATGAGTGAGCTCCATGGCCACCTTATTGGCCTAAACTATAATCTGAAAATACATAGAAGAAATAATATTAGACTTCTCAAAAGCAGAGATGTGCAAAGAGGAAGTACACTTACCAAAGATACAATCATTTCTAGCTCTCCATAAACTGAACATGGTCACCATACGAAACAAGTGCCACACTTCAAAAAAAATAGTCGGTAATGGTAGGGGATCTCCCAAAATGATATGCTTCCACTCAAACATGGCAAAGGAATAGGGTCTAAAAAAGGAAAAAAGCCACTCCCAAAGGGAATGAGCATGAGCACAAACCCAAAAAATATGGACAAAGTCTTCAGATTGAAGATAGAAAGGGCAAGAAGGGTTGGGGATGCCTAAATGTTGTAGACGCTCCCCAATAGGAAGCCCTTGGTGCAAAAGACTCCAAGCAAAACAAGAAATTTTGGGCTCCAAGAAAGGAGCCCAAGCTGTCTGGAACCTGCGCAACCAAACAGGTCGAGGGGAGGAGACCTTCCATCATTGATTGAGCTTCTCAATCATGGGGAGGCAAGGAGAGAGCCATCCATACCCCAATCGGGCCTTATAATTCCGTAATGGAGTGTCTGGATACCACTTCCAGTCCTTCCACCAAGGTCGCTGAGAAAGCACAAAAATCTTGTGTAACATGGAGTCAGGGAGAGCAACCTTGACAACCTCAAAGGTATCCTTGTCAGAGTGATTAAGCCCAAATTTAGCTCTAAAATCATCCCAAGGGAGCCAATCCCTGGTAGGATGAGAAAAGAAATCAGTGATGCATCGCACACCTTTGCGAAAGAATCTCAGCGCATGAACCCAGGGAACTTGCACAAGCGGGAAACCCTGGTAGGTGATAACAGGTGACCACCAAACATTCATTTGGTTGATGGAGAGGCCATGCCAAAAGCTCTATCCATTCCATCTAAGCCAAGGTTTAACACTCTCCCAAGCTTTCCAAATGCTCCTAATGATGAAGGATCCTGACACTTTGATAGACACAGGGGCAACAAGGAGGGAAGGGAACCCCATGCCCTTCCAACTCTTATGCCCAAAAGGGGAACCTTCACTAATACAGTGTCGGATGAGAATCTTCTAGGCCTCATTGCCTGTGAGGGCTCTAATGACCCACTTAACACAAAGGGCCCAACCTTGACGTTGGGTATTAATAATGCCAAGTCCACCATGGCTTCTGGGAAGACAACAATACTCCCAGGCAACATGGTGGAATCCTAAAGCATTATTGGAGGAGGACCATAAGAAGTCTCGCAGAAGCTTATCAAGCTTCTTATAACAATTTTTGGATGGGACCCAATAGGAAGAATAATAAACATGGGTGGTCGTAAGGACTTTAGTGCAAATTTGAAATTTACCAGCAAGGGAGAGTTTCTTGGTGGACTAGTAGGTAAGTTTCTGTTCCACCCTGTTAACAACATACTTCCATAACTCTGGCAATGACCCGTTAAAGGCAAAAGGAATACCTAAAAAATGAAAAAAATTCCCCTCTTGGATGATCTTCCATTGATATTGATTAAGCCAGTGGGGCATTGGGTCGAGAGACTACCTATAACATTGGGTCTTTCTCCATTGAATGGAGGATCCAGAAGCTAGACAAAAAGTGTCCAGGAAAGCAAGCGCTTGTTGAATGACACCTTCTTCCTCAATAAGAGTGAGGAAAGAGTCATCAACAAAATGACCATTGATCAATTGAGTCTCACCTTCGAGGAGAGAAATTCCTCGAATAGAACCCTGAGTAGCGTGATGAGCTAGTAAATAGCCAAGCCCTTCAACAGCAAGGACATAAAGGGAAGGAGCTAAAGGGCAACCTTGTCTAATGGATCGAAAGAGACCAATGGCTGAGGACTTGTGTCTGTTAATGGATAAAATAATTGAAGCCTCAACAAATAACATTTCCATAGAACTAATGAAGTAGGGCCCAAAACCAAGAGCTTTAAGCATGGCTAGAATGAAGGACCAATCAATCCTATCATATGCTTTCTCAAAGTCAATTTTTATGAACATAGATTGTTGGTTAGAATTATGAGCCCACTCCATACCTTCCTAGATAACAATAATATTTTCAAGGATGTATCTACCCCGAATGAAGCTAGTTTGCTCTAGGCGCACGATAATAGGAAGGAGATGATGGATGCGTAAAGCTAGGGCTTTGGCAATGATCTTATAAGAGACATTAAGGAGAGTAATAGGTCTCCAATTGGTGATGATTTCAGGATCACCAGCCTTGGGGATAAATTTAATAATCCCTTGATTAATATTAGGGCCCAACGAACCCTTAGAGAAGGCCTCTTGATAGACTTTGAGAAGATCAGGCCCTACAGTGTCCCAAAGGGATTTGTAGAATTCACAAGGGAAGCCATCGAGACTAGGGGATTTATCATTGGCCATATGAGAAAGAGCTTCCTCCAGATCCTTCAAAGATAGGGCCTTATCATAGGCAACTCTTTGAGACTCAGAAAGTCATTCTGGAACCACAGAAAGGTAGGATTTAAGGGCCTCATCATGCTACGGGGAGCGGGCCTGAGCCACAAATACAGACTGGTAATGCTCTTCAAAAGTAGAGAGAATACTAGGAAGATTAGAAACATGCTCTCCATTAATGTTAAGGGCTTTAATACCCAAAAATTGATTACGAGGATGCAAGCACTGAAAGAACTCCTTGGTAACCCTATCTCCAAATTTGAGCCAATGCAACCTCACCTTGATTTGAGCTCCTTTGGCATCATAGTGCTTTGCTAGAAGAAGCTGGTGTTTAACCATAGCGAGGTGTCTCTGAAGCTCCTCATTGAAAGGATTGGACTGAAGTTGAGAAGAGGTCACTTCCAACTCTCGCTTAAGAGCAGCATTGGAGCGATGATGAAACTTAGCAATCTTACGCCCAAGCGAGCATAGAAAGCGGGCAGTGCATAGGATAGCAACATTCCACCAATCAATCCATCCTGAGGCCCCTTTCGGTCTAGGGATAAGATTCCAAATTCTGATAACATAGGCCCTCAATATGGGGTGGTGCAAAATGGAGGTATTAAGGTAAAATTGTGAATGAGAAAGAGGAGGGGGAGTAGAAGAAACCAAGATGGAAAAGGAAATGGGGGAATGGTCAGACAAGCAGAGCTCAGGATGGACAGAGATAAAGGGAGAAGAAGATGAGGGCCACTCGAAGGAGAAAATATCAGAATCTGAGAGCATGGCTCTATCCAATATTTTCAAAACATGATTCTCACCTTGTTGATTGTTAGACCATGTGAACCAAGAACTAGCTGGGAATGAAGAGGGTAAAAAGCAGCTATTGGGATCAGAGAGCCCCAAATTTTCTTTCATGAAAAGCCATGCTTCTCTTTCCCTTGCGGCCCACCTCATGGGAAGAAGACCCACTTTATCATGTGGGAATTCGATCATATTGAAGTCCCCACAGAGCAACCAAATAGCAGGGGGAAGAGAGAGTGTTGCCCACCACCACAACACACAATGATCATTGGCATCGTTAGGAGCATAGATGTTGAGCACACCAAGAATATGGCCATCAATCTCCATCACAACCCAAACAACATGATTAGAAGGGTCACAACCCCAAGAGATCATTTTAGAATGATAAGATTCTGAAAGATAAATTACTGCCCCTCCTTTACCCATGTCATGCATAGTATGAAAGGTGTGGCCTCGAGGCTAGAGAAAGGAGCAAGTACTTGACAACATAAAATTAGTGACTTTGACTTCCTGAAGGCAAAGGATATCAATATTACCATTTTTTAACTTGAAGTCATCTAGACCCTGACGCACTATGTACTTGCACACAGGATCTGTCAAACCCCTGACATTCCAAGATAAGCACTTCATGAGACACGATCGAGGAGCATATTTCCTTCGAGGACCTCAGAGTCCTCAAAATCTGCTAAGGATTCAAAGGTATTTGTGAGAAACCTATTATGGTTTTCACGAAAAAATATGTCTATCGTCGCTTCTCCAAAGGGATGCCTGAGGTATCCCTAACTGGACTACGAGAGCGACGAGGGTTTCATGAGGGAACTTCACTAGGTAGATTAGGTGGAGAAACCTGGCATTCACTTGAGGGAGCGGGCACTGGCATAGCTGATGGCTTAGCTGACTGGGAGGCTTGAATAATTGGGGAATTTTTTTGTTATTACCAGAAGAGGTACCTATAGGAAGAGAAACAGAAGTTCCTTCTATAGAGGTTGCATGAGAAACCCCAGACTGAGAGCTCGGTTGAGACTCCTTTTTACCAGCTCCCACAGAAGTTTGTGGTCGATTTCCTTTGTTGTTCTTCCTGGTGACAGAAGTCCATTCCTCCCCTCCATTAGTGGGAGGGGCAGATTTATTTGTGTTTGAAGGTGTCTCTACTGAAGCCCGATTTTTGAATCGACCCTCCATAAGAGGGCAATATTTTATCTTGTGGGCAGCAGATTGACACCGATAATAGGTATTGGGGAGATTGATATAAACCACCCGTTGTTGAAAATAGGTCTCCCCAACCTGAATATTAATAGAATCCTTAAGATCCTTTGATAGATCAATTTCAATGCAAATGCGTTTGTATGGCCGCACAACATAGAATTTTTGTGGCTCCATGCACACAAACTTGCCAATGGGTGTGACAAGTTGTGGCAAGAATGGCCAAAGGGGCAAAGGGAGACCTGGGAATTCCACCCAAATGGGGACACGCAAGGAAACATCAACAGAAACTATAAAATTACGATGCCAGGGCTGAAGAATTAAAAGGGTATTTCTAATATACCAAGGCCCTTTGCTCATAATAGTAACGACATGCTGCGGATCAACAAACTGAAAATGAAAAAAACCTTTAGTAAGGTTTTGAATATGATCAACTTTTATGCCATATGGCTGCCAGACTTGCTGAATCCATTGTCGGATTAGCGAGTCACTGGGAATCCTCCCCAAAAAGTACCCTACCAGGGTGTGACTTTCAAGCCATTTGCAAGCATTATCAACATCCTGCATGGGCAGGGTTATGTCCGGCACTGAGGAACTACCTTCAGGATAAACTTCCTGGGTCGTTTTACTAGTGCCATGGCTCTCAACAACTGCAACTTCACTAACCAGTGAAATAGCGGCCTGAGAGGTAGCCATTGAAAGGGATGGAGCCCCCCACCCAAGGCGGAGTAGTAACTAAGAATGGCACAGTGTGTGCAGATCTCAGAAGGGCACAAACGGTATGGCGGTCGATGGAAGAACAAACAAGCAACAACAACATGCGAGCGAAACCCTAGCAGAGCCTCTCGATTTATTTTTGGCTAAAATAACTAAAGGTTAAAATCAATTGTCAAAGCTCGTGTATAAAAGTCTAGCTTGAAACATAGACTTATTATTTTTAGTACACATTTCATAATTTTATTTGAAATGATGCCACTTGCATTATCGATGATGTGACCCGGATTCAATCCTCATAATGGATGTGTATAAGTGTTATAATGTTCAAGTGCTGCATGATTTTCTTGATTAATGATGGAACCTTCTGGAAAGTTCATGGAAAGCCATTTCTTTGGATAATCATCTGAAAAGTTCATGAAAACACTTTTTTGTGGAATTTATGTCTTTTAGTATGACCTAGAATATTCCAAAATATTCGTAAACCCTAGATAATTCCATAAAGTTGTATGAAAAATAGATATTCCTCCCATTTGTGATTATAAAAGAGAACTGTATGTATGTAATATGGCATTGCAGAGTTCCTCTGAATAAATATATGTTTCTCAGTATATATTGTGTCATTTTATCTGCTGTTTATTTTTCTGCTTGCAGTTTTTAATCTATGTTTAATTAGTATATGCTCTATTTTTCTTTTCATGGTATCATAGCACTATAGTGGAAGAGAGGCAGTTGTATATGCTTTGGTAGTGAATTGTGCTCTCTCTCTCTACGACATTGGTTGCTATATCTTTATTTTGGAGTTCTCTTGAGGGTTTGTACACTAGTTCACAATTTGAGTGGGAATAAAGAAAGATTTGCAGAAAATGATTAGCAAGCTGGAGATTGAGAAGTTCAATGGATCGAACTTCACATTGTGGAAGATCAAAATGGAGGACTTACTGGTGGAAAGGGACTTGTGGGTTGCAGTCAGTGGAAAGCCCACTAAGATGGCACAAGAGGAGTTTAATAAGTTGGATAGAAAAATAATGGCCCTTATTAGACTGAGTTTAGTAGACTCTGTGATTTTAAATGTGACAGAAGTACAGTCTGCTCATGATATGTATAAAAATTTGGAGAGCATGTACGCTTCCAATTTAATAGTGAAAAAGTTAATGTTGCGAAAGAAGCTAAAAATTTTCAAGATGAAGGAGAGTGGTAAATTCTCAGACCACTTGAATGATTTTAATATGCTAATGAAGTAGTTAAACTTCATTGGTGATAAATGGAGTGATGAAGATCAATGTCTGGCACTGTTAATCAGCTTGCCAGACTCATGGGAGAATCTTATTACTGCCATAAGTGTTTCTTGTGACAAGTTGTAGATGGAGTCAATGGTTAAATAACTATTGAATGAGGATATAAGAAGGATATCTAGTGGTGAAACATCCACTTTCAGAGGCCTATTTAGCACATGGATGCTCAAAGGAAAGAGGAAAAGGCAAATTCGGTGGGAGAAGCAAGTCTAGAGGTAGAGGCAGGTCGCCCAACATAGGAAAGAAAAATTTCAGCAATGTGGAATGCTACTACTGTCACAAAAATGGGTATATCAAGTTGCATTATCCCTTGTTGAATAAGAAAACTGAAAATATAGCAAAAGAAGAGATAGCTAAGAAAGTTATAGATGAAAACTCTATGTTTCTTGCCTGCTTATATGCCTGAAGACCTGGTGAAGATTTGCCTGCTTATATGCTTGAAGAGGAGGTGCATGAAGAGGATCAACAAATAATGCAGCCTGATTATCCACCTTGCAGATAAGAGGTCTAAGAATCAATGGAACAACCTAGAAAAACTAGAAGAGAGAAACATCTTCCCAACAGGCTTCAAGATTATTTTTGTGGATTTATAGCTACTGGTGATGATCCTCTCACATTTGAAGATGCCATGAATAGTTTGGAGAAAGAGCATTGGAATAAGGCCATGCAGAAAGAAATGGATTCAATGAAGAAGAACCAGGCATGGGATTTAGTTCAACAACCCACTAGAAGAAAGATAGTAGGTAGCAAGTGGGTGTTCAGAAATAAATTAAGGCCTGATGAATTTGTGGAAAGATGCAAGGCTAGATTGGTTGTAAAAGGGTTCTATCAGATCTTAGGTATTGATTTTCATCAAACTTATGCTCCCACTATGAAGTTATCTTCTATTAGAATTTTTCTTGCATATGCTGCTGCTTTTGATTTGATGTTAAAATTGCATTCTTGCATGGAGATTTGAAGGAGGAAATATACATGTAGCAGCCTGAACGTTTTGAAGTAGGAGGTGCAAGTGTTGTTTGTAGGTTGAAAAATTTCTCTACGAATTGAAGTAGTCTCCTAGAGAGTGGTACAAAAAGTTTGACAGTTATGTGTTGCAGATTGAATTTTTTCGTAACCCTACAGATCCATGTGTGTATTACAAAACATAAAGTAAAAGTTTTGTAAATTTGGTTTGTATGTAGATGACATCCTCCTGATTGGAAATAATAAGCAATTGATTTCAAAAACTAAGGAGTTATTGTCAAAGAACTTTGATATGAAGGACTTGGGTCAGGCACATCATTGCTTGGGTATTGATATTGTCAGAGATTGTAAGGGCAGACAATTATGGCTTTCCCAAAAGGATTACATTAACCATATTTTGAAAGAATTTGGAATGCAAGATAGTAAACCTACCAAAACTCCTTTGTAGCCTGGAGTTAAATTATCTGTAAAAATGTATCCAACTACAACTGAAAAAAAGAAGAGGATGAAGAAAATTTCATATATAGATGTTGTGGGCTCACTGATGTATGCAATGGTATGTACCAGGCCTGATATTGCTCATGCTTGTGGTATGGTCAGCAGATATATGTCCAATCCTGTAAAGGAACATTGGATAGTTGTAAAAAGAATTTTTAAATATTTACAAGGTACTAAAGATCATGTTTTGTGTTATCTTCCCAAGAAGAATGAAGATTTTTGTTTGCAGGGACATGTAGATGCAGATTGGGCAGGTGAATTGGACAACCGTAAGTCAACAAGAGGATATGTTTTCACTTTGTATGGTGGTGCAATGAGTTGGAGGAGTAAAAAATAAACTGTTGTAGCTTTGTCAAGTGTTGAAGCTGAATATATCGTTGCAACTGATGTTGCAAAAGAAGTTGTTTGGTTGATGATATTGTGCAAAGGTTTGCATTTGAACCAAGAATATGTTGGAATAAAATATGACAGACAAAGTGTAATAGCACTTACATATTCTTCATCATTCCATGAAAGGACAAAACATATTGCAGTGAAATATCATTTTGTGCGTGATATGGTGGAGTGTGGAATGATCAACCTGATCAAATGCAAAACTCAAGAGAATGCCGCAGATCCACTTACTAAGGTAGTCATAGTTCAAAAGCACCAATTTTGCAGCAATGAGATTGGGATAAAGGATTCTAGAAAAATCCTGCATCAAGTGGGAGTTTGTTATAATGTTCAGGTGCTGCATGATTTTCCTAATTAATTATGAAATCTTCTGGAAAGTTCATGGAAACCCCTTTCTTTGGAGAATCTTTTGGAAAGTTCATGGAAACACCTTTTTGTGGAATTTATGCCTTTTAGTATGACCTGGAAGATTCCAGAAGATTAGTAAACCCTAGATAATTCTAGAAGGTTGTAGGAAAATTAGAGATTCCTCCCATTTTGTGATTATAAAAGAGAATTGTATGTATGTAATATGGCATTGCAGAGTTCCTCTGAATAAATATATGTTTCTCAGTATTTATTGTGTCCTCCTTTTATCTGCTTTGTTCATTTTTTTTTCTTACGGTTTTTAATCTATGTTTAATTAGCATATGCTCTATTTTTCTTTTCAATAAAAAGTATTAAAAAAATAAATAAAAGAACAACTACTTTTATACTTTCATGTCACTTGTAATACAATGATTTATGTTTAATTAGCATATGCTCTGTTTTTCTTTTCAATAAAAAGTATTTAAAAAAAAATTGAAAGGACAACTACTTTTATGCTTTCATGTCACTTGTAATACAATGATTTAGATCAGAGGAAACATTGATCAGCAAGAATTTTTAAGTTTTTTATATTTTTTAAGTTTTTTTATATTGTTTCTTAATTATAAGATGAGTATGTTTAAGTTTTGTATTTTTTTAAAGTTTTTTTTATATTGTTTCTTAATTATAAGATGAGTATGGAGATAAAAAATAGAAGGTAAAGTTGAAGAATTATTTGATAAATGTATTGATGATAGTATACATCTTGACACCAACAAAATCCTTGGATAACGTTACTTCATGGTCAGCTATTTTTTCTTAATAGACTTATGTTCGTTCTGGATGATCTAAATTTTTATCAAGGTTGAATTTAATAACCTTACAAAATATTTATGTCCTCGTCAGTAGAGATTTTACCAGTTACATTACATTATGACAAACTTTTTCTAGGAATTTGTTTAATGTCTATTCAATTTTTAACTATTTATTCCGATTTAGCTAGCATGTTATTTATAGTAGTTCAAATTAAGACTAGCTTGATTTTGCATTCTATATTTTTTTAGAGAGATATTTAAAAAGATGATTTTTTTGTTATATAGGAGAATTGGTTGCAATCATTATTTTTAGTAACTGGTTACAGTAAGGGTTTATCAAACCACAAGGACTGCATCCACCAAACTTATCCATCTTGTTAATTGTTGACTGGGGTGGGCAGTCGGTTCGTACCGTCGTCGATGTGGATGTAAGGCACACTCAAAGGATTCATAACAGACTACTACCTTTACCAACTGGCACCACCAAAATTTGAACCTAAGTCTCTTCTTGATAAATGTCCATGAAAACTAATATTTATCAATCCACTAATCTTTAAAACTATTTAAAAAATAAATTACTATGACTTCGAGAAGCAATACATATACAGGGACATACGCTTGTTAATAATATATTAATCTTGTTATCTTAGACATACTTTTCTATCGTTTGTTAAAAAGATGGTTTCCAGGTACCTTAAGCTCTGAGGTAGAAGCCTTTCGAGGCAAGGGGAGAAGGAATGAGAGGCCATTCTCACCTCAACTGACTTTCAACCAAGCTGACTGATTTTTATTTTAATAATTGGTAAGTGCATTTTAAATTATAAAGGGTTTGTATTATAGTAGTACTTAGAGGATTCAATATGGATTATTATCTTTAAAGGTTTGAACCTATTTTTAACCAATCAAATTTTTATCAATCCACTTAACCTTTAAAAACTATAATATATAAATGTTATTATTTTTATCTTTTCTTAAAAAGATGGTGCGACGTACCTTAAACTGTGGAGGCAAAGCCTTTGGAAGCCATGGGACAAGGAATCAAGCCACTCTCACTTCAATTGACTTTCAATCAACCTCAGATATTTGGGACCTGCAAAACAATAAATAAATCTAAATATTCTTTCATTATTCTTATTAAAATGACAAGACGGTAATGTCTAAAAGGTGGGGTAAGCTAAAGTATACCTTAACTGCAATTCTAAGCTGCAATACCCAACCATTTGTAATTTTCAGGGCCAAAACAATTCAAGGCTTTCATCAAGTGCAGCAAATCTCCATTGTCCTCTGGGATTGACAGCAAAACCATGCAAAAGCAATAAAAGCAATATAACCCCAAGACATACACAAATTTAAGGAGAAGAAGAGATTAAAAACTTACATTAAAAGGAAAAAAAATACAAAATCAAAAAGTTGCAGGCAATTCACAAACCAAATCCTACAATTTAAAAAAAAAAAAACGTCCCAAAGAAAACCAAAGTAAAGCTAATTACAAATAACAGAGCACTGAAAACAGAAACAAGCAAATACTTATAGAGAGTCTGATGACCCAACCGTTAGAGCCTCTGAAAGTTCTGCGGCATTGAACGGTAATATTTCTGAAACGGTCTAAATCTGGATCGAACGCTCAAGATTTTGAAAGTCTCTGATTTTAAGTTTTCGAATCCAATTTGTTTAGCTGTAAACTACAACGGTTGAGATTTGTTAGGAATGGAGCTTAATTATGAGGAGGCTAAACAGAGAAAGTTTATGGATTTACTGCAGGACGGACAGGGAAAGTTTCCAGATTTATAGTCTGTTAGTCTATCAGAGAAAGTTTTTGGATTTACAACAGGACAGCCAGGGAAAGTTTTTTTGTTTTTATCCCAAAATTAGGTGCTGGGAACTCAATGTTAATCTTGGAATGTATTAAGAAAAGCAGTTTTTTTTTTTTTCTATTTTTTCTTATATATAGTTGTGAGGAAAAACAAAGTATACAATGAAAATTACTGTGTTGATTCCTTGTAAATATAGAGAGGAAATTACAGCAGATGTTTGTTGTAGGTTGTAACCCTCTATTGTTTGGATTGAGAAATAAAAGACTGAAAATTCTTGGTGGATGTAACCCACATTGGGTGAACCACGTTAAAATCGTTGTCTCTTCTACTGTGTGTTTGTCTTATTTTATTAATTCAGCTGTTAAAGTTTGGAACACTATAATTGTTTTTCTATATTTTATATAGTGATTTACTCTAACAAGTGGTATCAGAGCGAGGTTTTATTGGGTGCACTTGATAGAAGGAGAATTTTTGGATCAAGTGGGAGCAATGGCGGAAGAAGGGAGGTTTAGAGTTGAAAAATTCAATGGCCAAAACTTTCAATTCTGGAAGATGTAGATGGAGGATTACTTGTACCAGAAGGATCTTTACTTACCTCTTGAGGGGGAAACATAGAGACCTTCAACTATGTCTGATGAGGAGTGGAGTCTCCTTGATAGAAAGGCATTGGGTACTATGAGGTTGTGCTTGGGAGCCACCGTAGCCTTCAACATCTCCGACGAAAAGACTACCAAGAGAGTCATGGATAAGTTGGCCAAGATGTATGAGAAACCATCAACATCAAATAAGGTATTCTTAATGAAAAGGTTATTTAACATGAAAATGAGTGAATAAGGATATGTGCAGAATCATTTAAATGAACTTAATACTGTCATTAATCAATTGCATTAAGTAGGATTGGATTTTGATGATGAGATTAGGGACTTATTAATCTTATGCTCTCTTCTGGAAAGTTGGAACAGTTTGGTAATGGCGGTAAGTAACTCTGCTTCTAGTTCAAATAAATTAGAATTTAATGATGTGGTTGGTGTGATACTCAGTGAGGACATGAGAAGAAAAACCACAGGAGAATCATCTAACACTGCCTTAACTATTGAGAATAGAGGAAGAGGAAGAGAAAGAGGCAAGAGTTCACACCGTGGAAAATCTAAAGGCAGATCCAAATCATGTGGAAAAGGAAAGCTACAATGTTGGCACTGTGGCAAAAAGGGTCATCTCAAGGACTGTTGGCAAAGAAAGGATGATGGAAATGAAGGTAATGATAATAATGGTAACACTTCAAAAGCCAATATTATTGGACCAATTCTACAAGATTTTTTAATCTTATCTCTTGATAGAAATAGTGATTATTGGGTAATTGATAGTGGTGCTTCATTCGATGCTACCTCACATAAGGAATACTTCATAGATTATGTTTCTAGAGATTATGGACAGGTTCTATTAGGAAATGACCAACCATGTAAAATCGTGGGTATTGGAAAGATTTTGATTAAATCTCCAAATGGATGTCAATGGGCTCTTAAAGAGGTGAGACACATACCAGATTTAAATAGAAATCTTATATCGGCAAGTAAGCTTGATGGTGAAGGATACACGGTTGCATTCGTAGAAAATGCTTGGAAAGTTACTAAAGGTTCATTGATAGTAGCTAGAGGTAAATTGGTGGGTACTCTTTATTTACTTACTGCTTTTTCTCACTGCTCCATGAATTTAGTTTCTATAGGTGAGAGTGCATCTTTGTGGCACCAAAGACTTGGCCATATGAGTGGAAACGGTATGAAAATTTTACATTCAAGAAAGTTATTGTCTAAGTTAAAAGAGATTGATTTGGAATTCTGTGAGGATTGTGTTTATGGTAAAGCAAAGAGATTAGATTTCTCAAGGATGGCAAGGAAAGGAAGAAAGAGAAATTGGAGCTTGTGCACTCAGATGTTTGAAGCCCAGCTCAGGTAACTTCTCTTGGAGGTTCCTTTTACTATGTACTTTTTATTGATGATGCAACAAGGAAAACATGGATATATTGCATTAAGAATAAAAGTGATGTTTTTAATACCTTCAAGAATTGGAAAGCATTAGTTGAAAATGAAACTGGAAAAAGGTTAAAGTGTCTAAAGTCGGATAATGGTGGAGAATATTGTAGTAGAGAATTTGATGTGTGTTGTTCTAAAAATGGAATTAGAAGAATCAAGGTAGTTTCAAGAACACCTCAAGAAAATGGGGTTGCATAAAGAATGAATAGAACCATCATGGAGCGTGCTAGGAGCATGAGAATACATGCAGGCTTACCATTATTTTTATGGGCTCATGATGTTGATACTGCATTATATCTGATTAATAGAGGACCATCTAGTGCCTTGGATGGAGGAATTTTGGAAGAGCTTTTGACAAGTAAACCAGTAAATTATTCTTTCCTTAAGGTATTTGGATGTGTGGCTTTTATGCATATAGACAAAGAGAACAGAAATAAGTTAGATGCTAAGGCCCAAAAGTGCTATTTTATTGGTTACGGTATTGATGGATTGGGTTACAGATTATGGGATTGTGATAACCGAAAAGTCATTAGAAGTAGGGATGTCATATTTAATGAAAAAAGCTTGTATAAAGATTAGTTGCATGGAAAGAAACAGGAAGAGAAAAATACCGAATACATAGACCTTGATGGACACATAGTAAAGGTAACTCCAAAAGTGGTAGAAGATCAAAATGTACAACAACAACAACAACAAGCACCTCAATCTCTAGAAAGTTTTGTAAGACAATCTACCAGGATAAGTAGAATTCCTCAGCGTTTCTCTGATTATGTTTTGATACTAATGCTGGTGAGCCAGAATGTTTTCAGGAAGCATTACAGATTGATACCAAGAATAAGTGGGAGCTTGCAATGAATGAAGAAATGGACTCTTTATTCCACAACCAAACTTGGGATTTGGTTGAGCTACCCAAAGGTAAAATATCTTTGACCAATAAATGGGTGTACAGGATTAAAGATGAGAATGAAGGGGATAAGAGATACAAAGCAAGACTAGTGGTCAAGGGATTCGCTAAAAAAAAAGGTATTGATTTTGATGAGATTTTTTCTCCAGTTGTAAAAATGACCTCTATTAGAGCTATTTTGAGTCTTATAGCTATAGAAAATTTGTACCTGGAGCAATTGGATGTGAAGACAACATTTCTTCATGGTGATTTGGAGGAGGAAATTTATATGCACCAACCAGAAGGCTTTCGGGTGAAAGGTAAAGAGGATTGGGTATGTAAACTGAAAAAGAGCTTGTATGGGTTAAAACAAGCTCCTAGAAAGTGGTATTTAAAATTTGATAAGTTCATGGCTAATCAAAGGTTTGAAAGATGTCAAAGTGATCACCGTGTATATTTTAAGCAAACTGGAAATGGTAGCTATGTTATTTTGCTATTGTATGTGGATGACATGTTGGTTGCAGGAACAAATATGCAAGATATAAACATGCTCAAGAAGAAGTTGGCTAAATCCTTTGCCATGAAGGATTTGGGAGAAGCCAAAAAAATTCGTGGTATGAGGATAACAAGAGATAAGGAGAGTCACACTCTGAAATTATCACAAGCAGAATACATTGAAAAAGTGCTTAAGAGATTCAACATGAACAATGCAAATTATGTTGCTACTCCATTGGCAAAGCATTTCAAACTCACCAAAGATTTGTGTCCCAAGACACAAAAGGAACAAGAGCATATGGCTAAGGTTCCCTATGCATCAATGGTTGGAAGCTTGATGTATGCAATGGTTTGTACAAGACCAGATATTGCGCACGTAGTGGGAGTAGTGAGTATATTTATGAGTAATCTAGGAAAAGGACATTGGCAAGCGGTAAAATGGATACTCAGGTACTTGAGAGGAATTTCAAATTATTCTTTGAATTTTGGAGGCTCTAATATATGCTTGAAAGGTTTTGTAGATTCTGATATGGCAGGTGATATTGATGGTGGAAGGAGCACTACTGGCTACATCTTTACTATAGGAGGAGCGGTTAGTTGGATTTCTAAAATCCAACACATAGTTGCCCTTTCAACCACTAAAGCTGAATATGTTGCTACTACAAAAGCAAGCAAAGAGATGGTTTGGTTGCAAAGACTAATGGAAGAACTGGGGAAGAAGCAAGAGGATAATAGGTTGTGGAGTGATAGCCAGAGTGCTATACACCTTGCAAAGAATTTGGCATTCCATTCAAAAACTAAACACATCAAACTCAGGTATCATTTCATTAGATCAGTAGTGGAAGATGAATCTTTGAAATTAGGGAAAGTTCACACATCACAAAATCCTGCTGACATGCTTACAAAAGTGGTGTCAAGAGAAAATTTGAGCTTTTGCTCAACTTCAGTTGGCCTTAAGGAATAAAAGGGCATGAGAATTTTTCAGTCCTTGGTTGCAGTATGGTGCAATGGAATTAGTCTCCAAGTGGGAGATTGTTAGGAATGGAGCCTAATTATGAGGAGGCTAAACATAGAAAGTTTATGGATTTACTGCAAGACGGGAAGGGAAAGTTTCCAGATTTATAGTCTGTTAGTCTACCAGAGAAAGTTTTAGGATTTACAATAGGACAGCCAAGGAATTTTTTTTGTTTTTATCCCAAAATTAGGTGTTGGGAACTCAGTGTTAATCTTGGAATGTATTAAGAAAAGCAGTTTTTTTTTTTTTTTTCTTATATATAGTTGTGAGGAAAAACAAAGTATACAATGAAAATTACTGTGTTGATTCCTTGTAAATATAGAGAGGAAATTACAGCAGATGTTTGATGTAGGTTGTAACCCTCTATTGCTTGGATTGAGAAAGAAAGGACTGAAAATTCTTAGTGGATGTAACCTACATTGGGTGAACCACGTTAAAATCGTTGTCTCTTCTACTGTGTGTTTGCCTTATTTTGTTAATTTTGTTGTTAAAGTTTGGAACACTATAATTATTTTTCTATATTTTATATAGTGATTTACTCTAACAAGATTTTTGTGCACTTTGAATTCTAAAAATAATCTATTTCATTGTATCACCTCTAGACTACATAGAGACAACGAACATTCCATGCATTTCCTTATTTATACATATAAATTATAAAAGACAATCTTAAATAGTGAAGGGACTCAAATCTTTAACTTTTTAAAACCATAACTAGGGAAAGAGTTGTTCATCGCCAAAAACATAATTTTCAAATTGTTATAAGATGAATAACATGCATCTATTAGATATTAGGGATATTGCCAAACTAGATAAAAATAAACATTTTAAAATTTAGGATTTTAATTTGTTTTACCATTTTTATGGTTTAAAATATATTTTTCATTAGGTATGAAAGTATTATATATTTTTAAAGATTTAAAAATGAGGTTTAATTGAAAATTATATATTAAAATGTACTTACTCAAGTGTAATTTATTCCACTTAAAAGTATATATATATATATATATATATATATATATATATATATATATATATATATATATATATATATATATATATATATATATATATATATATATATATATGATCAAATTAAGAGTAAGCAAGAAGGAGTACTGGTAAGGGCTTTGGCCTCTCTTTGAAAGGTCTAAGATTCAAACCTCACTTAGTATGAGGGGACTAGGATCCCTCATAAAACCTGTGTAAACTCATTGAAAAAAAGAGTATGGAGGACATAAAAGTTGCACATAGAAGATATTGTTGAATAATGATAGATGACCATGATAGTATGGTTTGGTATAACACTATGATGATAAGATGGTTTGTTAAAATAGTCATGGATGTGTCTTAACTAAATGTTTTTTTATTGAAAATCAATTGATCTAAATTTATTTCCAACTCTAATGTATGAAACCATGGCCACTTTGAACCAGAGGTATTGCCTATGTCTACTCAGAGTATGGTTGTCAAGTTTTATATATAACAAACTTTGGTACCCTTAAATTTAATGCATTGCTCACAAACTCTAACTTTAACCATTAAGTAAGAAGATGTTTTTGTTTTAAATAGTGCACCATATGGGCTTCAACCATTTTAATTTAGATCATGGTAAATCATCGATCCATGACAACCCTCATATTACTTACACAAATAATATTTCCATAAAATCCAAAAGTAATATATACATTGCTTGATAAATTTAACAAAATAAAATTCAATTAAAATTTTCTTAAGAATATAGAAGCATTATAAATGACTAGTGTAAGCAAAAGAAATGCACCCAAACAATAAAATGTTGAAACAAGTATTTGCAATGAACAATATAAACTTTGTATTAAATTTGGGAGCCTTGATATCCTCTTTTTACAATATTTACCCCATATTGGTAGGGGTTACAAAAGAATATTTGTTTCATATTACAATAAATCCAATGAATGGTGGAAACCCTATTGGACAGCTCAGATTGGAAATGGGCATCTCATATCTCCTCTACTACAATCAAATTTGTGAGTGGGCTTGTGTATCATTGGCGGGCCACTCCTTGCCTCAACAACTTCTCAAAAATTTATCTCCTACACCTGTGTAAAATGCAAACAAGAATAAGCTTAGTAGCATTTGGAGGACCTCCACTGTATGAGGCCCTCTTTGATATGGATAAAGCTACAAAATACCTAATCTAAATGTTTTTTGAATGTAAAAACAATGCACAAAATATAAAATAAATAAATCAAAATGCCTTGCTAATACATGATTTGATATGTATCTTTTGAGTCTAAAAATATCATTGGGCAGATGTGGGACTACATCTAGGAACTGGCTAGATGCAGTCTTGCATCTCTATAGATGCAAAGTTGTATCTCGAACTGTGTAGATACCCTATCGTGTATGGATCAGAGTTGCAAATTGATGTGAATCAATTTGAGCCTTTAGTTTTTCGACCTCTAGAGTTTGCTTAGGGTTACTCTCATAATTTTAGTAAAGTTTTGCTATGGATTTTTAGCTCTTTGTCGTCCCCTTTATTCACAAAAATGAATGAGATTTTATAACCTTTTGGAAGGTTAGGGTTAGGGTTTGACAATGGTGAGCTAGCATTTCCGAATGACAAGCTAGGGTTAGGGTTTGGCTAGTGACTAGGATTCAAAAATAATATATATATATATATATATATATATATATATAGTGAATGACTAGGATTTGGTGTCTAAAAATACCTCTTTTTGTAATACGTTTTATAAAACACAATGTGGTGCAAAAACAAGAGACTCGTGGTTTTATTGGATGGAGAAATGAACTCTTTCCTCAAAGCACAATAAGAATGATTTTAGAAAACATGATTTTAGCTTACCCCTTCAATTGTCAAATGGGTAAATATTGAAGTCCATGAGTCAATTGATCAAATGTGGATGTTGAAAATGGATGGATGTAATGGTTGTAACTATTGAAAATCAAGATCAAGTTGGTTATCCCAAGTTTGGAATATATCTGTGTTGTCAAAAATTTTCTTAGGTAGCATTAGGTGCAATTCGATGTGATTGATAGACCAGCCATTGCGAGTGCATGTTGATCCATTTGTGATTGGAGCGATGCCTACCAATTTGATGCCCCCAATTCACCTATGTACCAAAAAAAACATTGTTATACATCCGATTTTTGTATTTCTTTGTCATTATTTATCAAATGGGCATAACTATTTATCATTATTTATCAAATGGGCATAACTACACGAAAGACTTGGTTGAGCCATGGATAAATTTCTATTTATTTTTTGTTTTATTTTTTATATTTTATGCATAATTTTACAAATTTAAAATCATATGAAAATTACATCTAATATTCAAAATCATTTTTTTTTTTGAAAAATTTGAAAAAACTTGTATTAAAACAAAGATCAATTACAATATGGGAAGAGACTCTTCCCAGCCGAAGTCAGAGAGAACACATGCTTACAATAGTAGAAGAAGATTTGCAATGGAGCCAAATCTCCTGAACACTTTTTCTCTCTTGGCCGCGATGATGCAACATGTCGCGAAATCGCGACACTTTTTCTCCTTTGGCCGCGAAGATGCAACATGTCGCGATATCGCGACACTTTTTCTCCTTTGGCCGCGAAGATGCAACATGTCGCGATATCGCGACACTTTTTCTCCTTTGGCCGCGATGATGCAACATGTCGCGATATCGCGACACCTTTTCTCCTTTGGCCGCGAAACTGCAACATGTCGCGATATCGCGACACTTTTTCTCCTTTGGCCACGAAAATGCAACATGTCACGATATCGCGACACTTTTTCTCCTTTGGCCACGATAATGCAACATGTCACGATATCGCGACACCTTTTCTCCTTTGGCCGTGAAAATGCAACATGTCACGATATCGCGACACCTTTTCTCTCTTGGCCGTGAAAATGCAACATGTCACGATATCGCGACACCTTTTCTCCTTTGGCCGCGAAAATGCAACATGTCACGATATCGCGACACCTTTTCTCCCTTGGCCGTGAAAATGCAACATGTCACGATATCGCGACACCTTTTCTCCCTTGGCCGCGAAAATGCAACATGTCACGATATCGTGACAACTTTCCTCCCTTGGCCGCGATGATGCAACATGTCGCGATATCGCGACAACTTTCCTCCCTTGGCCGCGATGAAGCAACATGTCACGATATCGTGACAACTTTCCTCCCTTGGCCGCGATGAAGCAACATGTCGCGATATCATGACAACTTTCCTCCCTTGGCCACGACGAAGCAACATGTCACGATATCACGACAACTTTCCTCCCTTGGCCGCGATGAAGCAACATGTCACGATATCGCGACAACTTTCCTCCCTTGGCCGCGATGAAGCAACATGTCGCGATATCGCGACAACTTTCCTCCCTTGGCCGCGATGACGCAACATGTCACGATATCGCGACAACTTTCCTCCCTTGGCCGCGACGACGCAACATGTCACGATATCGTGACAACTTTCCTCCCTTGGCCGTGACGACGCAACATGTCATGATATCATGACAACTTTCCCCTGGCCACGATGACGCAACATGTCGCGATATCGCGACAACTTTCCTCCAAGACCGCGACGATGCAACATGTCGCGATATCACGACAACTTTCCTCCAGTGACCGCGACGGCGCAACATGTCACGATATCGCGACAACTTTCCTCCCTTTGCTTTTTCTTTGATCATTGGCTCAAGGACCTTTCAAGACCCTGCCTAATCACCTCATCCTCAATAGCCATGTCACTGTGCAACTGAACCCCTACCTCCTTCTCAACACCCATCTTAGCCAGGAAGTCGGCCGCTTTGTTTAAATCTCTACTCACATAAACTGGAATCACATCATCTAATTCCTTCCATAATTCCTTAATTTGAGTGACAAGAATCCTCAACCTCCATGCTTTCAAAGCAAAGTTCCTCATGCAATCTAGAGCTCCAACCATTATTTGAGAATCTGATTCAAGTATGATCCTCCTGTGGCCCTGTTTCACTGCCCAAATAGAAGCAGATTTGATAGCTATGGCTTCTGCTTCATTGTTTGTGGCTCTTCCCAAGCCTTGCAGTTCCCAATAGAGCACTGATCCATCATGATTCCGGCAAACCACTCCAATTTCGGCACTACCCGGATTGCCCTTTGCAGCTCCATCAGTATTAATTTTAATCCAACCTTCTGGGGGTGGTTTCCAACTAGCTCTGTCCTGTCCCTCTTGCTCTTCAACTCCCTCTTCCATTGGCCCAAGAATAACCTCGAGTTTCCTCTATAGCATAGACGACAACGCTTTCGTGACTTTGCTCCGATGACCTCGCCAAACTCCATCTAACGAGGAAAAATTTCTCTAAAAATTCTAGCATTTCTCTCCAACCACACTTGCCACCAAATGAAGTTTAATCCAAGCTCCCAACCAATTCGAAGAGCTTTAGATTTAAATCTACCACTCTTCCATCTTTCCCAGATATTAGTCCGATTCAAGTCACCATTAACTTGAATTTTATAGTAAAAAAGCCATCGCTTCCAAATCTGACGCGTGAAAGGGCACTCAAACATCAGGTGATCAGTTGTTTCCTCGTTCTTGTAGCATAATACACATTGAGATGGACCGATGATTCCTCTACATCTGAGATTGTCAAAAGTGAGAATTCCATTGTGCATAAACTGCCAGGCAAAAAGTTTACTTTCGGCCAGCCCTTGGAGTGCCAAATCTTTCTCCAATCCTCTATCGAGATATGAATGGGGGAGGCTCGGGAGGATCTTGTCATATCCGTCCTTCACTGTATAGACACCAAGGCTCCCATAGCCCCAAGCTAATTCATCCTCCTCGTCTCTACCTGTGAGAAATATTTCTGACAAGATTTTAGTCATGATGGGTGCCAACTCCGGAGGGATTGAAATTGGCCACTCCTCCAACTTCTTAAACTGCTTAAACTTATACTCCCCCAACTGACTAGTGATGAAATAACTTTCAATTTGGACCCATCCCTTGGTTTCTATGGCTATTTTTATTGGTTGCAATTCAGGAAATTCAACAATGATGGGTGGGTATTGATCCCATGAATCTGTCCAAAAACGTGCCTTCTCCCCTCTCCCCACTTTCCAAAACAATCGATCTTTAACTACCTGAGATCCTAGCTTGAGAGCCTGCCACACTAAGGATCCAGGACCATCCAAAGGGAAACGACCCACCTCATTGGGGTTAACATGACCCAAATATTTACTAGTTAGGATTCTACTGAATAAGGAGGTTGGTTGGGAAATCCACCTCCAAAGATAACTTTCCAGCCAAAGCTTTATTATTTAACTTGGATCTTCTCAGTCCCAACCCTCCTTTTACCTTGGGCTAGGTTACTTTATCCCAACCAACTAAGGCCCATTTCCTCTCTCCTTTTACTCCTTCCCATAAAAATCTTCTAGCCATATTGTCCAACTCTTTCCATATAGTATGTGGGGCAGCCAGGATAGAGAATTTATAAATTGGCATGGCCTGAATGACTGACTGTAAAAAGTTAATCTACCCCCATAGCTTAACCATTTGTGAGACCAATGATTCATTCTTTCTTTGATACAATCCAAAAGATTCTTCGATATAAATCTACAGTTTTTTAAAATGCAAAGGAACCCCAAGTAAACCACTCGGGAGAGAAGTCCTTGTGAATCCCAAGATCTCTAGAACTCTGTCCCGGAGCCTTTGATCAAGATTGAGAAAGACCACTTTGGATTTTTTATCATTGATGACTTGGTTTGAAGCCCTAAGGTAGACATTAAGAGTATCTCCGATCACTCTTGCTTCCCTGAAGCTGGCCACTCCAACCAATCCTGTATCATCCACAAACTGTAGGTGAGTCAAAAATTCCTCACCCACCTTGATACCTGTTAGCAAACCTTGATGTCTTCTCCTCAAGAAAAGTCTACCTAATCCTTCAGCCAAAATGAGGAAAAGATAGGGAGAGCAAGGGTCCCCTTGACGAAGGCCTCGAGTGGCTCCAAAAGGTTGCGAGGGAAGACCCTTGATTAACACTGAATAAGACGGAGTAGAAACACAACTCATGACCCATTCTATCCAAATCCTGAGAGAAACCAAAGGCTGCCATCATCTTTGACAAGAAACTCCACTCCACCCTATCATAAGCCTTTGACATATCTAATTTAATGAACATTCCTTTATTACCATATTTTTGCATTGTATGGATTGCCTCCTGAGCAAGAACCACCCCATCCAAGATCTGCCTACCCTCTACAAAACCCCCTTGCTCCGAGGAGATAATGTTATGTAAAAGAGGTTTTAGCCGTTCAGCCATTACCTTTGTGATTATTTTATAAATCACATTGCATAAGGCAATAGGTCTATAATCTGAAATATGAACCCCCTCCTCCCCTTTTGGAATTAAAGTGATGAAGGTATGATTTAATGCCTTAAGCATTCTTTTATTACCTCTCGGACTCCTCTGTGACAGCCAAAACATCCTCCTCCAAAGTATCCCAAAAGGCCTGAAAAACTCAATAGGAAAGCCATCTCGGTCCTTGGAGTTTTGCTCGTGCTCATTCCAAAGACCACATTCTTCAGTTCTTCTCTATCAATGGGTTTAAGAAGGGTCTGATTTTCTTCTTCAGAGATAACAGAGGGTATGACATCAATAACTTCGTTTTGAGCCTCTTCATCTTGCTCCATACTTTCCTTAAAAAGTTTAGAAAAATAATCCATTGAATGGGAATGCATACCAGGAAGAGTATCAAAGGAGTGTCCATTCTCATCTTGAAGAGCTTCCATGTTATTCATCCGTCTCCTAGCACAGGCTGACCGATGGAAAAATTTGGTATTTCTATCACCTTCTAATAACCAAGTGGTTCTTGCTCTCTGTTTCCAGTAGGTCTCCTCTTGGTTATCAATGTCCTCAACCGCTTTACGCAAGGCATCATCCTCGGCTTTGAGCTGCTCTGTAATTGTTCCTTCCCTAAAGTGTTTTTGAACCTCATCCCATCCGGCCACCAAAGGAGCTCTTTGGAGCCGGAAGTCTGTCTTGTTAGCTTGCCTCCATTGTTTCAGCTTGAGCTTTGACATAATGAAGTTGTTTGTGGAATCTAAACATTGTTGTCCCAAAAGGTAGACGACCTTCTTCCCACCACTGTGGAATTTTCTTTCGAAGATCCTCTTTTTGTAACCAAAAATTCTCAAATTTAAAAGGTTTGTGATGCCGCCCTGTCATAATCCCTCCCTCCAACAAAATGGGAAAGTGATCTCGAAACTGGACCCTCCAAAATCTGGAATTTTGTATTCCATTTTACAAATGCCTCCTCCGAAACCAGAAAATGGTCTAGCTTTACCTTCCCGCTATGTGGCTCCCTCCTCTTGTTAGTCCAAGTAAAGTTGGTTCCAGGGCCTTTAATATCCACTAAGTGAAAAGCCCGGACTTGGGCAATCGAAGTCGATCCCCTGGGTCCAAAATTGGGGTTCCCCCTTCCCCGATCTCTAGAAGATAATTTAGCATTAAAATCCCCAAAGAATAATCCAGCCTAAATCTTCCCTTGAGGTCCTCATGTTATGCACAACTTTCCATTGAAGCCTCTGGCCATCAAGGTTTTGAGCCCCATAAAAATTTGTGATTAAAACATGTTCAGCTGTGACATTATTCCTAAAATGAGATGTGAGAACACCCCTCCAAGCTATATGTTCTATTGCAGTCCATTCCAGAGAGTTCCAAAGAGTAACAATCCCCCCTGAGGCACCTTGGGCAGCCACATCCATATGACCAGCGCCCCTCCAAATTCTGTTAACTGTTTTACACATAAGATCTAACGACATTTTTGTCTCCTGGATAAGCAAAAAATCTGTTTTGCATTTTTCTAAGAGTCTTTGAACAACAGATTGATGGGTTCTACTGTTTAAACCCCTAACATTCCATGATTGTATAATCATTGAAAACCTTGAGAGCAGTAAGAATCAATTGGCCTCACCGATCCTCCAAGTGATCAGTTTGTCTCCTGCTAGCAGGTCCTTATTTGATTTTCTACCCACTCCTTGAGAGTTGCTATTTTTTGATCTCTTTTCCACCCGAGTTATCCCTAGAGTTGGCCTTTCTCTCGCTCTTTTCTTGCTATTCCCATGCTGACATCCTTGATTATTGGCTGCGCTTGGGTATGCACTATCAATGCCCCTGCACTCTCTGACTACGGTAACTCAGTGTACTCAATTACCTGTTCTATGACGGTGGGAGATGAAGGAGAAGCTTGAGCGTGGATGTTATTATTTTCAGTATTCCCATCCACTCCTTCCATGACTTGATCCTCTTGGTCCACTAGTGTCTTAAATATTTCATACCTATTGGCTGGCTTGAGTTGTGTTTGCTCTTTACCATTTTTCTTTTGCTTTCTCCTTCTTTTGGGCTGTTCAAAGCCATCTCTCTAAACTTCTTTACCCCGAGGAGTATTGGTTGGTTCTTTGGTTAGAGTTGACTTACCCTCCCTGGGAAGATTTGGCCTTCCAAGCGGGGCCTCCATTTTTGTGTTCAAATTATTTGGGCAAAACCGGGCCAAATGCCCGTATTTGTGGCAAACTCGCATCCGAAGGGCAGAGCCTCATAATCTAGCCGTTGAATCCAAGATAGTCCCGCCAGCTCAAGTTCCACCTCTGCCGGTAGAGGCTGGCTAATATCCATTTCCACACAAATTCTTGCAAAAACAGTTGTGTTTCCTTCTATGGTGTCTTTGGAGACACCCAAATGTCTTCCAAGGGAGTTACCGATCATTTCCAAAACCTGCTCACCCCAAAACTCCATTGGAAGAGCATACAAACGGATCCAAACCGGGACAGCCGTGGGTTCAATACGAGGATCGAAACCCACTCTCCAGGGTTGAACAAATAACCCTGCCGGACCATGGTTCCTCTTTTTCCGATTCAAAAGCCCTATTTCTATCGGCCAAAGAAGAAAAACTAACAATGAAATACCCATTGCTAATAAACCATAAGGAGTACTCACCATGAGGCTCCCAGTTTTGCCTGACCCAAGAATGCAAGAAATTCAGTGGTAGGGCAAATACCCATGAATTTACAGATCAGATCGTGGTTGGCTCTGTATAAGACTGTTTCTTCGACCATCCTTGGCTCGATGACAATCTTGGGCCTTGATTCGGACTGCGAAAGGCATCCATTGACTCGTTGGGCTGTTGATCTCTTTCCAACGTTCTTGAAGAGCATATGAAGAGCATTTCTCTGAGCTTCGTCATTAGAAGATGGAGATTTATCTTTTAGCAAGTCTGCAAAAGAGCTCTTTCTCCCTGTGAGAGGATCCGGAGGAGTCCCCATTGGACCCTCCCGGGGACAGCAGACTTGCCTTCAGATCCACAATAACCAGAAAAACACTACGGCAACCCACCAGATGCCCTGGATTTTCCTTAGCTCCAGAAACCCTAGAACATCGCTTCCCGCCTCGCTCCGTTCAAAAAAATTTCACACTTCAAAATCATTATTAAATATTAGAAGCTAAGTCATACATCTAGAATCAAATTTTTCTTTTGCTTTTTTATTTTATTTTTTCAACGAGTTTACACAAGTTTTTATGAGGGGTCTCGGTCCCCTCATCATGATATTTATTTTTTTAATAAGTTTACATAGATTTTTATGAAGGTACCTAGGTTTGGACCTTGGACCTTTCAAAGAGAGGTTGAAGCCCTTACCATTGAAATAAGCTTACAACTCTATTTAATGAGTTTACATAGGATGTTATGAGGGGTTCTGGTCCCCTCATCTTGAGTGGGGTTTGAACCTTGAACCTCTCAAAGAGAGCTCAAAGCCCTTACCACTGTAGTACGCTTGTAGCTTTTTCCTTTTATACTTTAACAGTCTCTATCATATTATCCCCATGGACACAGTTCAAATATAAAAAGCTACCACTATAACCCCCACCCCACCTCGGTAATATTTTTACTCCAAGTGATGTGCATTAGCCATTTTACTTGAATAAAATAAATAAATTTGTTTTTTATTGAATCGTATCTTGAAAATTATCTCTACTTTGAAATTATAAAATCAAAATATGTATTTACACATTAAACCATAGTCAAAGTCATAAAATAACTTGAAATACACTTTGTATTTTAGTTTTCTTCCTTTTTAAAGCACCTAGTTGCATCTTGTATCCAAAAGAAATTGTTCTTATATGTCATAAAATTTTGAGTCTTCAAAGAAATCTAAAGTATTTTATTACATTTTGCATCATAATATTTGAAAAGAAAGCATTCTCTTCCCTTGACATTTGAAAGAAGATCATAATCTCTCTCTCCCTTTCATATTTTAATTCATCAAATGTATAAAATAAAATGTTTGATGTCTTTATATTCCATGTAGATAATTGTATTTAAAGTTTTTATTTGCATTATAGTCTAACAAAAGATATCATATTTTACATTCGAAAGAGAGATCATTTAGGCATTACATCACTTCCTAAGCATCTTGTGAAAGAAAAATAAAAGAATCTTTTCCATGGACCTATGTATCATCTAGATTACATTTTGTATTTTAACGAATTAAAAGGTCACTTACTTACTTTACATCTATGTGTTTGTTCCTCTTCATTTCGAAAGAAAAGAAAAAATAAATATTTGTATCTTATTTTCTACATTTGAAAGATAAAAGAGTAAAATAAAAATGTCTTTTTCTTTAATCATTTAATTTCTTAGAATTTTTTTTTTGTTTTGTTACCTTGAACTTTAATTCCTACTTTAAAATAATAATTTTAATTTAATTTAAACACTTGCAAAACCCTTAATAATGTTTATATCTCTAAACGTAAGGTTAAATCCTCCTAAACCTAATCCTCATCCTCTTTGACTTGTGGTCTAATATATTTAATCTTTCACTATTACAATAATTTTATATTGATTTTATATTTTAAAAGGTCTAAGTAAACCTTAGTTTTGCTTTCTTGAGTTCCTTCGTTATTATTGTTACTAGTCATTTATCTATACTCTTAAGCAATTTTCAGTTGTGTTTTGTTTTGTTAAATTTATTAAACATTGTATATGTTACTTTTTAGATTCTATAAAAATATGATTTATGTAGATAATGTGAAGGTGGTTGTCGATAAAAAAATTACCATGATCTTAATGAAAAGAGAGGCCCATATAGATGAACACTATTTGAAAAATCCCTTAACTATTTAGCCATGTCCTTTATAATTTAAATAAATAATTATAATTTATATAAATAAATGTGTGGACTATTCATTCCCTCGTTGTTGTTTGTCTACCGAAGATGGAACAGCGAACATTCTTCTTTCAATTCAAAGCAGGAAAATCTGAAAAGACTATACTTTACAGCTAAGCGAACTGGATTCGAAAACTTAAAATCAAACCTATTTCAAAATCTTAACCGTTTAATCCATATTTAGACCGTTTTAAAAATATTACCGTTCAATCCAGCAGAGGCTCCAACCGTTGCGTCATCAGATTCTCTTTCTATAAATTCAAAGTACTGCCTTATTATTTAAGTAGTTTATGTTTTCAATGTTTCTCTATTTTTTTATTTTTCTGGATTTGGTTTGTGAATTGCCTCCAACTATTTGATTTTATGATTTTTTCTTTTTGGTGTTTCAATTTTTTAATCTCTTCTTGAATTTTTTAATGTCTTGGATTTTCAATTGGGGTTATGTTGCTTTTATTAGCTTTCCATGGTTTGACTGTCAACCCCCGAGAGGACGTTGGAAATACATGAAGACTGGAACTTATGCATTTGATTAAGGCCATAAATGACTATGACAGCTTAGAACTGCAATTCCCTGCAAGGTATTTTAGCTCACCCCACAATTCATGTCATTTTAATAAGAGTAATAAAGGAATAGTTAGATTTATTTGTTGTTTTGCAGGGTCTAAAGTATGTGAGGTTGATTGAAGTGAGAATGACTTCATTACTTCTTCCATGACGTCCAAAGGCTTTTGCCTCCACAGTTTAAGGTACCTGCCACATCTTTTAAGGGATGATAGAAAGTATGTCTAGAATAACAAGGTTAATATAGTATCAACATAGTATGATTGTGTATGTTTGAGTATATGTATTGTTCGTTGAAGTGCCTGTAATTTATCTTTTTAAATATCCCTTAAAAAATATAGAATGCAAAATCAAGTTAGTCTTCCAACAACTACATGCTAGAATAAATAATTTCAATAGAAATTAAAAAAAAAATACACAAAAAAATTTAAGTTTTGACTTAAAGTAACTGGTAAAACCACTTCATGGAGAGTCTCTCCATACTAAGGAAGGCAGAAATAGTTTGCTAGGCTATTAAGTTCGACCTTGATAAATTTAGATCATCTACAGCGGAGATCACTATCCAAATATTTTTGTTGGTGTCAAGATGTATACTACCATAAATACATTTATAAAATATTTCTTTAGTTTTACCTTCTGTTTTTTTAATCTCTACTCCTCACGTTCATCCTATTGCTAAGAAACAATATAAAAAACTTAAAAATGCGTGCTGGCAATGCCTTCTTTGGGTTAGATCATTATATTACAATTGACATGAAAGTTGTTCCTTCAAATAAAATTTTGAAAATATGCGTTGAAAATAACAAGTCTGTGTTCCACCCTATACTATTATACACCAACTTTGACAATTGATTTTAACCTTCAGCTCTCTAGCCAAAAGCAAAGAAATAATTCTATATTTTAATTAATAATAATTCTCTATATCTAACTCTTTTCTAGCCAAAAGCAAAGAAATAATTCTATTTTTAAAATAATAATAATTCTCTGTCCTAACTCAGATTATTACACTCAAGATTTAAGTGTTGATTTTGAAAATCAATGTTTTTTTTTATACTGCCCAAAGCCAAGAGATATCAGGGAAAAATTCATTCACAAAAGTTAATTTCCATTTTCCTCTTATAATTTTTGATTGAGAACAAGCTCTCCGTGAATATCACTAATGCTTTAACCTCTTGATTGTCTTCTCACTTTACAGTTTTTATTCTTAATTAGATTTTAAATTTACTTACGCACATTAGGTTAATTTTATCATAGGACGAAAGGGAGTAACTATCCATGAATAAACATTATCCAAAACTAGTGGTGAATAAATAAACATAAACTTAATATAACATTCATAATATTTTCCAATCTCTCCTTAAGATCTTCTTATTGGAGTATATATTGATTGACACGGAAATGTTGTTTATTTTTATAAACTCTTATGTATAAAAAAACATTAATAATAGTTTTTGATGGTGAATAAATATTTATTTATTTAATTGATGGTGATAAATAAACATTTTTTTTTTTTTTTTTCGGATAATAAGGGGTTGTACTTGGGTCCCCACCTTTGATAAATTATATCTCTCTTCTTAAGAGCTTAAGAGTTTACAAATAGATACACTTCTCATCTCAAATGAGATACTATAGTTAGAAACCTATATCATTTTATATAAAATGTTTGAATTCTTGATTTTTATTTTTTGGATCTTTTCAAATTTTTGTATGAATATAATTACTCCAAAATTTAGCATCTTTCTTGACATTTTCCTATAGCAACCTTCACAATACCAAAACTTCACCTCTACTATCTATGCCTTGCATCTTAGTAGAGTAATATTTCCAAAACATCACACTATCATAGTCCGCTTTACAAAATCTGAATTGCTAGTTTCCTTCCTCGCTAAAGTCATAGCTCTTCTCATCGGTCGAACCCTAGTTGGAAAATATTTGCAATTTCATTTTTCGTGACTTGAAAAATTGTCACTGCTCTTGTTTCTAATGGTTGAGTTCATAGGATCGTATCTCCCTCAATATTACTTAGATTTTTGCATATGACCACTCATTCTAAAACTATTCAAATTCTGCACAAGTTGGTCCAAGAATTAGCTAAATCAGATAACTCTTTGCAAAAATAGAGCTCCTAAAAGATGATATATTTTTTAGGAAAAACCCTAATCTTTCGCACTTTGCAATTTCATTTTTTACGACTTGAAAAATCATCACTACCCTTGTTTCAAATTGTTGAATTCATAAGGTCATATATCCTTCAATATTACTTGGATTTTTGTATATGACCACTCATTTTAAAGCTATTCAAATTATGCACAAGTTGGTCGAAGAATAAGTTGAATCGGATAATTCTTCACGAAGATATGGCTCCTAAAAGATGAAATATTTTTCAATAAAAAACCCTAATCCTTCGCACTTTGCAATTTTGTTATTCTCATTATAAGTAACCTTCCACGCTTCTTCAGTCTTCCCAACTTTCCACTCAGCATCATAAAAGCCCTTTGTTGTAGCTCCTTTAGCTAGCCTAGCCTTCCACGCTCCTTCAATCCTATAAAATAAACATAAATTTAATATAACACTAATGATAGCTTTTCTCAACCACTAAATAATGTTCTATTTTTATAACATGCATGTTGTTTTTTCACATTAAGCATTACTTTCTCCAACACTTTTTCTCAAACACTAAGTAATGTTCTATTTTTATAACATACATGTTTTTTTCACATTAAGCATTACTTTCTCCAACACCTCCAACCAATATTGTTTATTAAAATAAAAAATAAATAAAAATGTATCATTAGGTTAAAACATGCAAAAATAGAATCCAAACAAATTTAGTCCATTAAATCCAATAAAAGTCTAAACTTTTCTCAGTAATAACATTTTTTATTTTGAGTTGGGAGAGTCCAAATTATTTATATGCCCTTTATTTTGTTTGACCTTTTTATGACCTTTCTTACTTTAGGTTGGGATAATAATAAATCCATAAAGGGTTATCTATAGTTGCTACACAAGATCCTCTATAAGACAAGGTTGTTTTACCATACAAAAATACATGAAATATTGTCTCTTGGGCATCTTGAATCTTAAATCTATTGTGAATTGGATATTTACACTTAAAAGAGAAAGCCCCCTCTAAGTAGCCTATAATATTGTAAGTTTTATATGATTTAATAAATATTATGTTCTCTATTGTTTGCATATTGCTCTTTAATACTTGTATTTTCCAATATTTTTGGTTAACTATATTTAGGTTCTTAACATCTGGTATCAAAGCCCCTTCTAGGGCCTATATTCATCACAATATGCTCTCACCATTTAAAGTTGCATTTAAATTAATGATTTCAAAAAATACTAAAAAATACTCTCATTCTTGGTTTTACAAGATCCTATTTTCGATGCTTAGTAAGCACCTAATTAGGCTCATAACCTCTTATAGGAACAAGTGCAAGTCTTGATCGTTGAACAAGGAGAAGTACTTGGGCAAACATATTGCTCTAAAAATCATTGTGAGGAGTATCCCAGGAACCCCTAAGTAACTAGTTCAATGTGTTGCTAGTGAAAATGTCAACGGCCCCACACCCTATTTAGTAGTGTTTTACCCTAAGAGAGTATACAAAGAGTTGTCATTTGGAGGTAAACCCATGGTTGGTTTCTCAATATTATTCCTTCATTGGAATACAGTTGGTAATGAGAGAGCAATACTCACTTAGACAACCTTTGTGGCTAGTGAGATTTACCTTAAGCCCTTGGAAGCCATATTATGGGGCCCAATTCATCATCAAAGTTTTGGCCATCATGTTCCATACAAGTATCGACAACACTCCCAAGTGATTTAGATGGAAGACGGTAGAAGATCATAGGGCCTCACTTGAGAAAATGGATGTGGAAATCTAAAACCTTCACTCCACTCAAAACACCATTCTTCAAAAACTATAAAAGCTTAACAAACTGGATCTAATTGATGAAATTGAGCAAAATATATCTAGGCTCAACATTAAACATAATGCTCTACATGGTTTTGTGTCATAGTTATCTTCATAGGACCTAAAGGGGAACCAATAATATATCACTCCATAAAAAAATTTAGCTCATTATTCAAGTCAACAAGGATCAGGTTCAAGATTACATGCACTTTTCCTTCCTCCAAGGGTACCAAAGCTGAATTTTCCTAAATTTGATGGGGATGACCCTTCTAGTTAGATTTATAGGGCTAAACAACTAAACCATACTCCTCTAGAGCAATGGGTGTTTATTGCTTCATTTAATTTAGATCATGATGTCATTCAATGGTATAAATGATTCAATAAAGTATTTAGAACCCTAACTTAGAATGAGTTCTACAAGAATTAACTCATACACTTTGTCCCTAGCTCCTATGAAGATTTCACAAGAACCCTAACAAAGCTTAGACAAAATGGTTTAGTTCAATAATATCAAACCCAATTTAAGAAATTAACAAAAAAATATAGAGGGTCTACATGAATCTTTCTTTTGAAATTGTTTCATTAGTGTCCTAAAAGAGATCAGGGCCAGAGTGAAAATGTTCAATCCTAAGAACATGTTGGAAGCTATTGGTCTATCAAAGTAGGCGATAAGTTCACAACTTAGCACCATCTTTATAAACCATTACCAACTCATTCTTATTCACCACCCCAACCACACCCTACTGCAATAGATAGATATCCACCAATCATAAAATTATATTAGGAGGAATTGGAGGCTCGCCAAACCAAGGGATTTTTCCATAACTATGATGAGAATTGTTCACTAGGACATAAATGCATTCAAAAATAATAATATTTACTACATGTGGAGCTAGATTCTACTTTTGAGAAGTTGAAACTTACTGGGAACACCTTAATAAAAAATATTGAGAAAGGCTACAGTCAATGATAGCAAAATATTAAGATTTCAATGCATGCTTTGATAGCACTTAACATGCCCTACATGAAAAAGGTTTAGGGATATTTTACGATGTATCCCCTTGTAATTCATATCGATTCTGGTAGCATTCATCAATTTTTGACTCTACACTTAGCTAAACGGGTTGATTGCTATGTCTAGTTGTACTCTAGTTTTAAGATCATGATCACTAATGGGAGAAAATTGCCTTATAAAGGCAAATGCAAAAATATTAGGATTTCTATTAAGAACTATAATTTGAATACATATATGTTTGTCTTACCATTAAATGGTTGTGATGTGGTTTTGGAAGCCCAATGGATTTATACATTAGGGCCTATCCTATACGACTTCATACTACTATGAATGCATTTTATGGAATGACCACTAATATACCCTAAAGAGTCTTCCAATAGGTCTGACCAACATCGTAAGCTCCCATCGTAAGGTAGAACTCTTTAAAAAGAGTTTTAATCGAGTTGTGATTTCAAGGAGTTGGAGCCAACTGAGAACACATTAATAGTAAATGCTGAGGGGTCAACAATGTACAAAATCCTAAGATTTTAGTGCATGCTTTGGCAAGACTAAATACACCCCAAATAATGAAGGTTTGAGGGTATTTTAAGAAGCACCCCCTCACAAATATTATCAACTCTAGTAGAACTCAACTTTTTGACTCCACACTTAGCCAAATAGGTTGATTTATAGGTATTGTAGTTTTGAGGTCATGATCACCAATGGGGGAAATTGCCTTATAAAGACAAATGTAAAAATATCAATATTTCTACTATAAACTACAATTTAAAGATAAACATGTTTGTATTACCATTATGAGGTTGTGATGTGCTTTTAGGATCCCAATGGCTTCGCATATTAGGAAATATATTATGGGACTTTGTAAATATATAGATGTAGTTAACTTAGAATGGCCATCAATATACCCTAAGGGGTCTTCTAGTAGGTTTGACTAGCATCATAAACTCCCATCACATTAAAAAACTCTTAAAAAAAGGTTCCAATAGATTTTACCTCACTTGTATTCTACGTAACATAGTTGGTTAAGTCACTCTTCCCAACTATATGAGATCCTAGATCATCATGCATGAGTATTCGAAGAGCCATGTAAATTACCTCTCTATTGTTCATATGACCATATCATTCCATTAGTGCTAGGGAGTATTCCTCCAAATTTTCAATGCTATTATTATCAATATATGTAGAATACATAAACTGAGAGGATGATGTATGAATTATTATATGTCGAGATCATTGGACCTATGTTATTTCTTTCTCATCAACCATACTCTTGGTCCATAAAAGGGATGGTTGATGGAGAAACCTTGTTTTCATATTTTTTATTTGAAGAAGGTTGTGGGTCATCATGTGTAAGTCTAGACTAAACTACTAGAGCTAGATAGCAAAGGTTCTACCCTTTTGGAACTACTAATCATGCCAATTATGCCACCTTACTATTACTAAGATATAAATATAATAGCTTGGGTTACATCCAGAGGATGCTACATGAGAGTCGCTCCACTAGATTCAACAATATTTTTGATATATTAAGATTGAGCATAAATATTTTCAAAGAACATGGGCATATAAGGACCTCTACCCTAACATTCTAACTTTAACCAACACTAAATTTTTTTAATGATGTTATATATAGATGTTAATAGTTAGTACTAATCAGGTAAATTATTTCACATGCATGAGATAGTAGTTGTGTAGTGGAAAAATACTATACCAGGAAAATCTCGCTAAGAAGGCAATTTTGATCAAGATGTTGTTCAATATCGAAAGAGAAAAAATAGGATGAAGGGGTATAATGCACAACACATAACCGACATTAAAAGTATATCAAAAGCACCACCAAGGAGGAACCTCCATCACAAACTAATATTAAATCTGAAGCTCACCATACCACAAGCTTAGCTAACCAACCAGACCAAAATATCAATGGTTCATTAGCCTTTTTGTTGGTAGCTAAGGCAAAATTCACCTTGAGCTAGAATCTTGTAGCCTTTTTGATGATATCTAAAGGGGCTTTGCCCTTGGCAAAATATCATCCCATTCAAAACATAGTAACTTGTCTTCTCTCCAAAATAAAAAGGGGTTCATCTCTAGATCTCTTCCATTTTTTATGATGTTTGTAGCTCCACGATGTGGTCGTAAGTCATCATCAATTAGTGACCTCGGGGAATACAACCTATTAACCATAAAAAAGAAAGAAATATTTGAGGTGACTAGATAGGTAGGCAATAATAAAAGCTCCTATTCCTCTTTCAAGAGAAGCTTAATGCTTAGTGAGCTACAACATGCAAAGCATCTTGAATATTTTAAGGTTTGAAACCTCCATAGAACCCCTAAAATGCTTGTTGGTCCCTATGAAGGTCATCCTAGAGATATGTGGTAGAGAAGCAATAGAAAGTAGAAGAGAAAAAACAAAATTGTAGGATGCATCAGACACACCTGCTAGATTTAAGAATATAGTAGCCTCAATCACCATTGAAACATAAAAAATGAAGCAACTAATAGGTCAATGATCCCTCTAAACTAAAATAAATGCAAAAAGGCAAAAATAAAAACCTCAATTGGTACAAAGAGGACCACTAAAAGAGTCGATTGGGATTTAGAGAGAACAAATTACTAATTACTACTAGGCAATTGCATCAACCTAAAGCAACTAAATGCAAGGGAATACATGGAGATCTAGTTCTAGTCTAATCACTCCCAATAGCTAGATACAACATCCTAGGTGGCAACTAGAGTATTTAAGGTGATGATATGGAGACATCATAGGGATAACACCAAGACCAAGAACATTAATAGAGTAAGATCCCAAAATTATAATCATTATGGATCTTCAAGATATACGATCATTGCATCCCATCAAATCAACTTATTTGTAATATTTATGGCTATAGATCTAAAGACCTCAAAATCACCCTAAATTGATGATAAAATCTTGGGTAAAGTTTTAAACTAGATAATTTTGAATTCCTATATATATTTTTGGGGAAATAATCCTCTCTTTCTTCTTATAATTACCTTCTCCTCTATTGTAGAGGGAGAAAATATGATACTTTTTTGTGTCTAGTATCTAGCCCAAATAGAGTTCTCTCATTTTTCTTGTATATCGATCTAGAATCGAGCCTCGAGTCAATTCATGTATAGGTCCCTTAAAGCTCTTACATTTTGGTTTATGTATTTATTGATTTTAACATATATATATATAAGATTCATGACTATTTGTTTTATATCTAGTTCTTTGTGTATGTGTAAATATGTGAGTGACCCTATGACTAATATATGTCTTGTTATCAATGCAAGTTTTTTAAGAGAATTATATATGTTATTATGAAATCATGTTTATTTTTTGAACATGGTTGACGAATATGTTAATTTATCCCATAAATACACAAATAACATTTGTAAGTCTTAGCACATCACCACCTGTAGTCTAAGCTAGTTAGTTTTATTGCTTTCTTCTCATCCCTTTTTCTAGACCAGAACCCAGTATATTAGGCCATCTTAGAAAAGAGATGCATCAAGTTCACATCTAAATAACCAACCAACCTTGGTAAAAAAACCCTAAATATCATCCAACAAAGTCATATTCCACTCTTTTCAAACTTCCTAAACTATACGCTCCATGCGAGGCATGGGCATTGGATGTACCTGATAATTATAATGGGTGATCATTATGTTTAGAGCATGAACTACATAGAATCATGTTCCTAGTGGTTTAATTGGCCTACATGGGATCCAAACACATGAATAAAATTAATTTGATACTTCATTGAAGGTCTTGGAACTTATCGAAACATTACAAATATTCACCTAACGAATCCAATGGTTGAAAAACGCATAAGTCCAGCGGTCCTATTGGAAATAATTCCATAATCAGCCATTAATACAGTCTAAAATTTGGGATTCTGATGAAATTCCCTATCTAACTATTTGATTAGAATAGCACCACCATTCACCCAATGCCTCCTCTCAAGGGACCCCCAAAATTTCAAAGTACAAGAACATTAGCAAAAGTCCTAACTAGAACATGGTCTTTCATCAAAACCAACCAATTAGAAGGTTCCTAGCATAGAACAATAAAGGGCCCCTTATCCCTTCTACTTTACTTGTTGTTTGGGATCCATTACCAACGTCAACTCTAAATTCATTATCATATTTCACCAAAGTAGATGTGATCATGCCATTAGAAAATCTACATCACATGGTGAGCCAATGCGCAATCTACAATGTTAACAAGCAAGATGTGGGATTGAGACCCCGAGTGACATCCCTTAAGGTAAAGCACATGAGTGCTGCATACCCTTTTGTTGGCTAATATCCTAGTGGATATATTTAGGAAGGCATATGGAGCCTCTCTATTGGATTAGTTGATGACTATCAAGTGTGCTCCCATGGAGGCAATAGAGGATTTCAATACCTGATTTTATAAAATTTGGTGTATGATTTTGGATGACATCTACCTCCCCCAACTATGGCACTCATATACTACTTTAAGTATTTTCACTCAGATATTGCCATGATGATCAAAACCTAGGGAGGGAACTCCTTGCCAAAAACCTATTAGATAGCCATCGAAGCAAAGAATGACCTTATTCAAATAGTAAGGCTACCATCTAGGCCCCCAATGACACTGCTCCTAAAAATCCATCATACCACTTCCTATATTGCCCTACCAACACTTAACAAACACCATATCCAACCAGATTATAAGGTTTTAGCTTGGATCAAATTGATTGTAGGATTCAGGGGAAGTAAGCCAACCAAACAAATATGGGCCACCACTGTCATGAGCTTACCAAACTTGGACCTACTAGAATTTTTGGTATCCATCAAGCGTGATATCCCAAAGTCTCAAATAACTCTTCAGTTATCCATGGATGAGTCTAAACCACCATTGGGTACCCTACTAGAGAAGGATCTGAATTAAAACTTGTAAGATCAAGGAGAGTCAAAGCAACCAAAGGCCATACATACCCCTAGTCTGATGATGAAGTAAATCAAGCTAGAGCCTTTCTAGATTACCCTGATCTATGATGATGAAATGGTACATGATGCATGATAAAATCCAAGAAGGGTATCCCAACAATATAAAATAAGGTAGCAAAGGCAATCAAACAAGCTTTTCAGCCAATCAATAGGGAAGTAGTACAATAGGACAAGGGAATTTTCCAATCTGATAAATTTTTGAAAGGCCTTAGATCGATGGTTCTCCAAGGTGCTATGGTAAATGGTTTCTCAGTACCATTTGATACCTACCTCCCAAGAGACTTTACTGATGGTCTAAAAACCTACTTGCAAGTGGATTGGACAAGGGTAAACTAAAATATAGGAGGTAGGGCAAGGAATATCCTAGCTAACAGACATACCAGGTGTCATGTAAGGCTACCAGAAGAAGAGTAAGTATCCAGTATCAAAGGATTCCCTAGACAAAACACACCTAGTCAAGAGGAAGTGGAGGATCGTTGTAGTCTAGGACTTCGAGCATACCATTATGGGATAGTATCTAAGATAATGAATAACCACCAACCTTTCCCAAGTCTTTGTTTATATATCAAAATATTATTTTTTCTAACACATTTATCTAGGTGTTGTAAGATACGAAGGAGTCCCAAACTTATAGCTAAATTATTATCACACTTGAAGTATAGCCTTCTCAAGGTGCAATATGAGCATAGGTCTTTTAGTAATTATTATCTATTATTGTATGATCAGAGGAGGGACAACCACCACAAGTAAGTGCAAGATGAAATAAAGGATGATGATATCATCACTATCTAAGCATGGATGAAGGAGTCCTCCCACATCTCATTACAAGAAGATTGACAAAAGGAGATATAGGGAGATAAGCTTTAGGAGCCATCCTATAGAACAAGGTCTATAAAAGAAGACACTTCCCCCTCAATTTTTCACAAAGTCCTAGGTAGAATTGCTCTCACCACCATATCATTATCCCACTCACCCAAGTTGTAGAAAGCCTTAGGATTTGACCTCATATGACTCTGCATCCATGGATAAAGCTCTCATTTCTAGCAAGAGATCCATTGTGAGTCATCAAAGCTATAGTGAAAAATCACTACATCAAGCACATCCTCCATGAAGAATATTTTTATTAAGACATCATTCAAAGCCAAATGATAAAGGACAATATGAAGGGGTCCAACGCCCCTACAACCTATGAGAAAGCAAATGCTAAAAGTCCATCAATAGTGACACCAAGGAGGAACCTCCATCACAAATAAATATTGAATCTAAAGCTCCCTATGCCATGAATATTAGCTAGAAAACCATATCAGAAAGCCAATTATTCATTAGCCTTTCTAGTGGTAAGGTAAATTTTTCCATGAGCTAGAGTCCTAGAGCCTTTTTGGTAACAACTAAATGGTTTTTTTCCTTGGAAGGATTTCGTCCCATCCAATGCATGATGACTCTTCTTTCCCATGAAATAGAAGGGTCACATGCCTGACTCTCTTTCATATATGATGGTGTTCATAGCTTCTTGATGTGATTACAAGTCATCATTAATTAGCAACCTCAAGGAATACGATCCATTAACCATGAAATAGGGAGATATATTCAAAGTGACTACATAGTGAGACAATAAGGAAAGTTTATATTCCTCCCTTAAGATGAGGTTAACACTTAGGGAGTTACAAGAGGCAACGCATCTTGAAGATTTCAAGTTGTGAAACATCCGTAGAGCCCTTAAGGCTTGTTGCCCCCTATGAAGGTCATCCCAAATATCTATTGTAGAGAAGTAATTGAAAGAAAAAAAGGAAAAACCAAAAGAGGATGTCTCAAGTGCACCTATTAGAGTTAAGCATCGGGTAGCCCCAATAACCATTGAAATAATGGAAAGAAAATAATTAATGGATGAATGATGAAGGGCATCCCTCCAAACCAAAAAAAGTGAAAAGGAAAATACCAAAACATCAAGTGGCACAAAGAGGACTTTTTTTAAATGAGTAAATTGGTATGTAGATGAAGCAAATCACCAACCACCACTAGGAAAACACACTAGTCCAAATAAACTAGATGCAAGAGAAGATATGGTGATCCAGTTATGGTCTTATCACCTTCAACAACCAGACATGGCATCCTAGGTGGCAATTGGAGTATTTAAGGTGGTAACATAGAGGCAACCAAAGGGGCAACATGAATACCAATAACATTAATGGATGAAGATCCTAGAGGTCTAATTACAATGGGTCTCTATAACATGCAATCAGGTAGAACAATAAGAAAAGAATCTCATCCCATCAAATCAACCTACCTATGGCATTTATGGATACAGATACAAAGACCTCAAGATTACCCAAAATTGATGAGAAAATCTTGGGTAAAATTTTAAATTGGACAATTTTGAATTCTTGCACAACTTTTAAGGGGAAATCATCCCCTTTCTTCTTAAAATTAGCTTCTTCTTCTCTATTATAAAGGGAGGAAAATTTATATTTTCTTGTGCCTAATATCTAGCCTAGATAGATTTTTTATCTCATTTCTCTTATGTATTGATTTAGACTTGAGCCCCCAGTCAATTCATGTATAGGCCTCTTTGAGCCCTTACATTTTAGTGTACATATATATATATATATATATATATATATATATATATATATATATATATTACTCCTAAGATAAATATATAGAGTCATGAATATTTATTTTATATCATGTTCTTTGTGTATGTGTAAATTTGTAAGTGGAGCTATGACTAATATCTGTTCCATTCCTGATGCAAGTTTCATAATAGAAATATCTATTTTGTTATTGAACTCATGTTTATTTTCCTAATATGTTTGACCACTATGTTTATTCATCTAATCAATGCATATAGAACATTTTTAATTCTTGGTGCATCACCTTTCGTAGTCTAGGATAGTAGGTTTTACTATTTTAATTTGATCCAAAACCAGAACCCGGTAGATTAGGCTAGCTTAGGAAAAAGGTGCACCAAGATTACATCCAAACAAGGAGTCAGTATTTGGTAAAAAACCTTAGATATCATCCAACAAAGTCACATCCCATGCTTCTTGGAGTTCCCAAACTATATGCTCCATGAGAGGTGTAGGTACAAGATGCACCTGACAACTACAACAAGTGGTCATTATTATTGGAGCATGAAATAGACACAATTCAATTCCCAATAAATTGTCTTACTAAAACTCTATATATTGTACTATATTCTTAAGTGGGAGGCATCTTAAATCATAAATCTATTATGAATTGGAGCTTTGCTCTTAAATGAGGAAGTCCCCTCAACGTGCTTTATGATATTGTAAGTTTGTTTATGATTTAATAAAATATTATATTATCTCTATTTTTTGCATATTCTATTACCTCACCCTTACAGGATCAGTGATCAGAAAGTGATTTCCATTTGAGATTATTTTTTCTTTAGGGTATCAAAATAATAATAATAATAATTTTTAAAAATTCCTCACTTTTGTTTTTGGAGGATCATATTTTTTATGCTTAATAAGAAACTATATTAGGCTAATAACCTCTTACAAGTTTGAGTGTAATGCCTTATCATTAAATTGGTGGAAGTACTTGGGCCAACATCTACCCTAAAAACTCATTATGATTAGCAACCTAGGTATCCCCGAGTAATTGGTTTGAGTGTATCACCAAAGAAAAGTGTCAATGACCGCACATCCTATTTAGTAGTATTTTACCTTGAGAGAGCATACAAAGAGTTGTTATTTGGAGGTAGACTCATGGTTGATTTCTCAGCATTATTCCTTGGTGGGAATATTGTTGGTAATTTTATAGTATTACTCACTTACACGAATTTGGTGGCTGATGAGATTCCTTTCAGCCCTAGGAAGCCATAGTTTGGAACCTCACTCATCACCAGATATCCATCAAGTTCTATATGATCATCAAAAATACTTCTAGGAACTCCCAAGTGATTTAGATGGTAGTCATTAGAAGATATCATGACCTATCACTTTTGAAAATAGATCTAGAAATACAAAACCTCAACTCCACTTAGAACACCATTCTTCGATAACTATAAAAACTTGATAAAGAGATATAAGCTTGATATCTAGGCTGAATATTAAACATGATACTCTATAAGGCACTATGTTACAATTATCTTTACAAGACCTACAAGGGAACTACAATGTACCACTCCACACAATTTTTTAACCTGTAGTATAAGTCAATGAAAAGGATCAAACTTAGGATTACATGACCCTACTAGTTGAATTTACAAGGATGAACAATTGAACCAAACTCGTCTATAGCAACGAGTGTTCATCACTTTATTTAATTTAGAGAATGATATTATTTTGTGGTATGAATTGTTTACAAAAGCATTTGGAACCCCAACTTGGAATGAGTTCTACAAGAATCTACTCGTACACTTTAGCTCCAACTCCTATAAATACTTCACAAGAACCATAACAAAGCTCAAACAAACGGATTCAATTCAAGAATGTCAAACCCAATTTGAAAAATTATAAAATAGGTTAGAGGTCCTATATGAATATTTCTTTTGAAGTTGTTTTATTAATTGCCTGGAAGAGGAGATTAGGGCCAAATTCAAAATGTTCAATCCTAAGAACTTGATAGAATTTATTGATCTAGAAAAGCTGGCGAAGGATACATTCATAGTATAGTGTTGTCTTTACAAACCACCACTAACTTGTCCTTATTCATCACCTGACCATACCCCTTTACAATAGCTAGACAACCATCAATAAAAATTATCTCAAGAGGAAATTGAAGCTTGCTAAACCAAGGGATTGTGTTATAACTACGATGAGAAGTACTCACTGGGGCATAAATACATTTAATAAAAATTAAATTTACTATATTGAGAGCCAAATCCTACTTTTGAGTAGTTGGATCCAATTGAGGACACCTTAATAAGATATGTTGTGGGGGAGGCTATGGTGAACAATGAGCCAAAATTAGATATTTTAGTGCATGATTTGGCAGGACTTAACACACCACAAAGGATGAAGGTTCAAGGGTATTTTATAAACCATTCTCTAATAATTCTTATTGAATTTGGTAGCATTCATAACTTTTTGACTCTACACTTAGCCAAATAGGTTGATTACTATGTCTACCCATGCTCTAATTTTGAGGTCATGATCGCCAATGGGGAAAATTGCCTTGTAAAGGAAAATACATAAATGTTAGGATTTCTATTGGGACTAAGATTTGAAGATATACATATTTGTATTACCATTAGGAGGTTGTGATGTGGTGCTAGGATCCTAATGGATTCACACATTAGAGCCTATCCTATGGGACTTTGCAACACTATGGATGTAGTTTACTAAGAATGACCATCAATATATCCTAAAGGGTCTTCCAATAGGTCTAACCAGCATCATTTGCTCCCATTACATGGAAAAAAAATATTTTAAAAGTATTCTCATAGAGTTATTCTTCTGAGGAGTTAGAGCCAATTGAGAACATGTTAATAGTGAATGCTAAGAGGGAGTCTATGGTCAACGATGTGCAAAATCCTTATATTTCAGTATATTTTTTAGAAATACTTAACACACCCTAGACAATAAATGTTTTGATGTATTTTAAGAAGCATCCCCTCACAATTATTATTGATTCTGGTAGCACTACAATTTATTTTTTTACAATTCATAGCTTTTTGGAGACATGTGGCATGAAATCATTTTCCAATTAAAAAGTATTGATCTCCAAAAATTATCAATCCAATATATACATCGTTTCAATCCTCTTAACGAGATGATAATTTTGATATAAGTCACTACAACAAGTTTCTAGACTAAGACCCTTACTAAAAATAGTAACCTATTAAAAATAACAATTCTATTTTTAGTAAATACCACCAAAGACCAAAACTCAAGCAATGGAGGCCAGGATGAACAAGATGAAGGAATAACTCAGTAATTTGGATGATATAAATGAACTTTTTGCTCTGATGTCTATCATCACAAGCATAGTTGTAGATTTCAAATATATATATGACTTGAAAATATAGGACATTGCATTGCTTAAACTTACAGATCAAAGTTTTGATGGATAAATCAAAAATAGCCTTGTAAACATAAAAAGTCATAAGGCTCTTGACAAGTCAAACTTTTCCATGAAATTTTTTAGGATAACTAATAGTAATCAAGAAACCATAGATGCATGGCCCCCAGACTCACTAAGATAGATTTCTCAAGGTTTTATGCGATAGATCCACAAAGCTAGTTAATCAAGACCAAATAATGGTATGAGCTGGATGAGACACCCACCTTCCCTAATTTTTACTTATGATAGTTTTGTAATTATGTTGGTTTTATAACAATAAAAACATAAAGAAATAGTGGGCAAAATATCACAGTCCAACAAGAAACAATATGATTATAGTTAAGTTACAGTTGCATAAATTTTTTGTTTACAATTCATAGCTTTTTGGAGACACATGAAACGAAATTACTTTCCATTAAAAAAGTATTGATGTCCAAAAAACATCAATCCAACATTTACGTTGTTTCAATCCCCTTGACGAGATGATAATTTTGGTATAAGTCACCACAAGTTTTTGGACCAAGACCCTTGCTAAAAATAGTAACTTGCTAAAAGTAACAATTCTATTTTTAGTATATACCATCAAAGACTCAAACTCAAGCAATGGAGGTCAGAATGAACAAGATGAAAGAATAACTCACTAAGTTGAATGACATAAATAATTTTTTTGCTTAAATTTCTACCCTCACTAGCATGATTATAAATTTCAAACATATACAGGACTTGACGATCTAGGACATCATATTACTTAAGACTAAAAATCCAAGTTTTGATGGACACATCAAAAATAGCCTTGTAAACATAAAAAATCATAAGTAAAAGGCTCTTGAAAGGTTAAAATTTCCATGATTATTTTTTAGGATAACTATTAGTAATCATAAAACCACAAAGGTATGGCCCCAAAACTCCCTAAGATAGATCTCCCAAGGTTCAATTGGACAAATCCACAAATCTAGTTAATCAAGACCAAACAATGGTATGAGCTACATGAGAAACCTACCAACCAATAAATTGGTGTGGCTACTTTCCATTTTGATCTTGAATCAATCCATTAATATCAACAACTATGAAAACAAGTACCACACATTGGTTGGACACAATTCAAGAATATACTCTTTAGTTGTTTTGGTCCTTTCATGTTTAAAGACTTTACTAGAACCCTCGCCAAAATCCTATAGATAGGTACAATAAGAGAGTACATTACAACTTTCAAGAACTTAGCCAATAGAATAGAAGGCCTTCTCGATATATTTATAAAATTTACTTCATTGGTAACCTTAAGGATGAAATCAAAACTAAGGTATAAATTTTCAAACCAGCCATATACATGACAATAATAGGGTTAGCCAAACTTGTTAAAATCAAATTAAATATTAAATGAAAGGTCTCCAAACCTTAGAATTATAAAACAAAACATTTGCACCCATAAACAACAATACTTCAAAGACTCCAATAGTAAAGAGGTTAACATCATATGAGATGTTGATCCATAGAGCCAAGGGAATTTGTTACAACTATGATGAAAATGGGTTATTAGATATAAATGTAAAACATTTCACTTATATCTTCTAGACATAAGCAATGCTTCACTTTCCTCTACAGATATTAGAGATGAATTTGTAGACTCAGTTGAACAACACCTTGATTCAATGGATGATGAAGATTTACTCGAAGGGCCATTATAGGAAGCACCTATACTTTCCATGAATGCCATAGTAGTAATTCCAACACCCCAATATATGAAAATATATGGTTTTCTCAAAGGGTACAAGGTTTTGATATTAATAGAATGTGGTAGTATAAATAACTTCATAGATACTAGTGCACTAAAAAGAGTAGATTGTTTTATATGTGGGCATGACCAAATTAATGTCAAGATTGCTAATGGAGACATCATGACCTATGATGAGCGATGGCATAATGCTCACCTATCCATAGGAGATTACCAAGTTTAGATAGATCTCTACATAGTTACCTTAGAAGGTGTGGACACCGTGCTAGCATGCCCTTGGTTGAGGAATATAGGGACGATGTTATGGTATATTTTAAAACTTTGGATGAGGTTCACCATTAACAATAGGATACACACCCTCTAGAGAATAATCAATAGAAATACCAAGGTTATAAGATCACATCAAATGTAGTAACTGATAAAAGCATCACAAGGTAGTAGTTGGAAGAATTTTTCAAATACAGTTGTGTGCAATGCAGATCTCACTAAAAATTAGAATATCTTCAATAAGGAGACCATCAATAATAGGACAATAATATCAGTTTGGTACCAAGTAATCAACCCCCTAACATGTGGTCATACAGGTACCCCTACTATCAAAAGAACAAGATCAAAGAAATGGTGAAGGGACTATTGGATGTAGGACTTATACTCCACAACAAGTTTTGGGACCAAGATCCTTACTAAAAATAGTAACTTTCTAAAAGTAACAATTCTATTTTTAGTAAATAATACCAAAGACCAGAACTCAAGCAATGGAGGCCAGAATGAACAAGATGAAGGAATAATTCACTAATTTGGATGATATAAATGAACTTTCTACTTAGATATCTACCATCACTAGCATGGTTATAAATTTCAAACATATATATGACTTGACAATCTAGGACATCAAATTACTTAAGCTTAAAGATCCAAGTTTTTATGAACACATCTAAAATAGCCTCGTAAACATAAAAATTCATAAGGAAAAGGCTCTTGAAAGGTCAAAATTTTTCATGAACATTATTGAGGATAACTACTAGTAATTAGGAAACCATAGAGGCATGGCCCCAAGACTCCCTAAGATAGATTTCCCAAGGTTCGATAGGATAGATCCACAAAGCTAGTTAATCAAGACCAAAAAATGTTATGAGCTACATGAGACACCCACCAACCAATAAATTTGTGTGGATACATTCCATTTTGGCCTTGAAGCAATCAGTTAAATCCCAACAACTATGAAAACAAATTCCACATATTGGTTAGACATAGTTCAAGAATGAACTCCTTAGTCATTTTCATCCTTTTGTGTTTGAAGACTTTATTAGAACCCTCCTCAAACTCCTACAGATAGGTACAATAATAGAGTACATTACAACTTTTGAGAACTTAATCAACAGAATAGAAGGCCTTCCTGGTATCTTTATTAAAAGTTACTTTATCAAAAACCTTGATGAAATCAAAACTAAGGTCCAAATTTTCAAACCAACCACATACATTACTACAATGGGATTAGCCAAACTTGTTGAAATAAAATGGAATATTGAAAAAATATCTCCAAACCCATAGTGTTCTAAAACAAAACCTTTACACCCATAAACAACGCTCAAAAGACTCTAACAGTAAATATGCTAACATCGGATGAGATGGTGATCCATAGACCCAAAATACTTTGTTATAACTATGATTAAAAATAGATCATTGGGCATAAATGTAAAACATGTCGCTTATATCTTCTAGATATGAGCAATGCTTCACTTTTCTCTACAGACATAAGGGATGAATTTGTGGATTAATTTGAATAACACCTTGATACAGTGGATGATAAAGCTTTACTTGAAGGACCATTACAAGAAGCACCTATACTTTCCTTGAATGCCATAGTAGGAATCCCAACACCCTAATGTACGATACCTCATGGTTTTCTCAAAGGGTAAGGTGTTGATAGCAGAACTCTAGTAGAATAGATAACTTTATAAATCCTAGTGTAGAAAAAAGAGTAGATTGTTTTAAATATGGCTAGGACCAAATTAATGTCAATATTTCTAATGGAGACATCATGACCTATAATGAGTGGTATCATAATGTTCATCTATCCTTAGGAGATTACCAAGTTTAGATAGATCTCTACATAGTTCCCTTGGGAGGTATGGACATTGTGATAGCATACCCTTGGTTAAGGAATCTAAGGCCAATGATATGGGAGTTTTTGAAACTTTGGATGAGGTTCACCATTAACAATAGGACACACACCTGTAGGGAATAAATGAAGGAAATCACAATGTCATAACATCACATCAAATATAGCGACTAAAAAATGGTCACAAGAAAATAGTTGGAAGAATTTATCAAATGTAGTTGTGTGCTATGCAGATTGAAATGCTACTACCCCCAATTTGTCAACTATCCTCACTAAAAATTAGGAAGTCTTCAATAAGGACCATCAAAAATAGGATAATAGGATTAATTTGGTACCAAGTAATCAGCTCCCTAATATGTGGTTGTACAAGTACCCCTACTACCAAAATAATGAGATTGAAGAAATGATGAAAGAACTATTGGATGTAGGACTTATACTCCTAAGCATGAGTCCCTTTTCAACCCTAGTATTGTTAGTTTGGAATAAATATGTTTCATGGAGAATGAGTGAATTTTTGTAAACTTAACAATATGACTATCAAGGATAATTTTTCAATACCACTAATTGATGATTTACTAGACAAACTATATGGGACACAATATTTTACCTTGTTGGACCTCTATTTAAGGCACCATAAAATCCATGTCCATGAGGAAAATATAGCCAAAATAACCTTCAAGACTCATGAGATGCACTATGAGTTCTTGGTTATGCTTTCCAAGGTATGATGAACAAGGTCCTCAAGCCATTTCTATGGAAGTTTTCCTTGGTCTTCTTTGATGACATCTTGGTATATAGTAAGACATGGGATGAACACCTCCAACATGTCAACCAAGTTTTGAAGCTACTACAAGAAAATCAACTTTATGTCAAACAATCCAAGTGTACTTTTGGGGTAACAAAAGTGGAATATTTAGGACATACTATGGCTAGGGATGGTGTATAGATGGACCCTATAAAAATTGAGGCCATGAAGGAATGGTCCAAATCCAAAAATTTGAAGAGCCTTTGGGGATTCCTTAGACTCACAAGATGCTACCATGCATTTATCAAAATTACAGTAATATTACAATACTCCTGACAAATATACTCTACAAGGATGCATTTGTATGGACTAATGAAACATATCAAGCCTTCCTTACCCTAAAAAATGCTATGTTCAACACCCCAATTTTGGCAATACTAGATTTTTCCAAGACTTTCATGGTATATAATGATACCTCAAGGGTCATATTAGGGGTCACACTCATGCACGAAGGCAAACCCCTTACTTTCATCAAGGTATTATCAACATAAAATCCAATAAAATCAACCTATACAACAAATATGATGTCCATCATTTTTATAGTTATTTATTGGCAACCATATTTAATAGGGTGGCATTTCATCATTAAGACATAGCATCAAAGCTTAAAATATATTTTAAAATAATGGGTTTCTTCCTCGAAATAGCAAAAATGGTTAACTATGCTCTTAGGATTTAAGTATAAGATAGTCTAGCATAAGGGTAAGGAGAATGTGGAAGCATACACTCTTTGTAGACTTTTGAAAACACAAGATATTCTCTATGAAATGTCTATTATCTAGGTTGATTGCCTAGAGAAGCTCAAAACAAAGTGGTAAGGTAACCCCACACTCATAATAATCATTCATGACATTCAAAAAAAAATAGGGGATCATCCTGACTACACATGAAATGAGGGGATACTCTGCTATAAGCAAAGGGTTGTCATTCCATCCGCCTTAGAACTCGGACCTTAAATTTTAATGGATATTTATTCTTTATCAATCCAATGATACATTGGATTCTTACATATCTATGAATGGGTCAAATATAGCTTTTACTAGCCTAGTTTGAAAGTCGATGTAAATAAATTTGTGGATACCTATGGTACATACCAATGTCAAAAGGGGCAAATAGTTAAATCTCCTTCAATAATTCTTGATTCACCATGGACAGATATTTACATGACTTCATTGATGAGCTTCCTCTATTAGGTGGAAAAATGGTTATAATGGTGGTAGTAGATAGGATGACCAAGCATGATTACTTTTGACCCTTGGATCATCCTTATAATATGAAGACAATGACAATTTTTTATGGACCAGATATTTTGGCTCCATAGGATCCCTCACTCAATATTCAACAATCATGACAAGGTATTCATCAATAATTTTTGGTAGGAACTCCACATTCAAGCAATAAATCTAAAAAGAAGCATGTCTTATCCTCCATAGATTGATGATCAAACTAAGGTCATAAATAAATTTCTAGAGATATACCTCAAATGCTTTGTCATTGACTAACTAGCCAAGTGGAGCAAAAGAATTTTCCTCATGGAATGGTGGTACAAAAATTTCCATACAACCACCAAGATGACTTCGTGTGAGGTAGTCTATGAGCAATCATCTCTAACACTTATTACCTCTTACCTTTAAGGCAATTCAAGTATCAAGGCAATTAATACTATTCTCACTCATCGATAAGACATCCTAGCTACCCTGAAATAAAACTTAGTGATTGTCCAAAATTATATAAAATAATAACCAGATCAACACAAAACTGAGAGATAATTTGCAAAAGAAGACATGGTTTTCCTTCATCTTAAACCCTACAAGAAAATACCCTTGAAATAAAAATGTCTATACAAGCTAGCACCCAATTTCTATAGACCTTATAAGGTACTCTCGCGAGTGGGAAAATTTGCTTACAAATTGGAGATAGCTATGTCATCCAATATCCACCAGGTTTTTAACATGTCTTGCATCAAGAAGGTGGTGGTCAAACATACCATAGTATAGATGATCCTCTCAAAAATAGATGAAGACATATTTATTCTTCTTGAACTAGCAACCATACTTGATATGATTGATATATTGTAACCTTCATGCGAGGAGAGAGAATATGATAATATATTTTAAATAAGGTCTCCCCCTTAAAGAGGTAAGCAATATTAATCAATTTGATCTTGTTAAATAAATTCTAAGTTTCTAGGTTCCACTTATTTAACATTTCAATTATTGAAAATGCAATATTAATCCTGCTTTTATCATTAGTCCTTGTATTGTAGTAAGAATTATCTTGGGTGTAGAATTTCTTATCTCTAAGTGAAAAGGCAACCCCACACTCACAACAATCATTCATGACCTCCAAACAAAAACAAGGGATAATCCTAGCTACACATGGAATGAGGGAATACTCTGCTACAATCAAATGTTTGTCATTTTATCCATCTCAAGACTTAGATCTTGAATTTTAATGGAGGTCCATTCTTCACCAATAGAAGGATACATTGACTTCTTATATACCTATGAATGAATTAAATGCAACTTTTACTAGTCTAGTTTGAAGTTTGATGTAAAGCAATTTGTGTACACCTATGGTATATATCAATGTTAAAAGGGAAAAATAGTTAAAACACCAGGTCTTCTTTAACCCTTTATCCATTCTCAATTCACCATGGATAGATATTTCCATGGACATCATCAAATGTCTCCCTCCATTGGGTGTAAAAATGGTTAACATAGTGGTGGTAGACATGCTAACCAAGTATGCTCACTTCTATCACTTGGGTCATCCTTATACTATAAAGACAATGGCACAATTTTTTCTTGACCAAACATTTCAGCTCCATAGGATCTCTCACTCAATATTCAATGGTCGTGACAAGGCATTCACCAATAAGTTTTGGTAGGAACTCCATCACATTTAGGGGATAGAACTAAAAGAAATATGTCTTATCATCCTTAGACTAATGGTTAAACTGATGTGGTCAACAAATATCTGTATATATACCTCAAATGCTTCGTTCCTGACCAACATTCAAGTGGAGTCAATGGATTCCCCCATGAAATGGTGATCACCATTCCTAAAACCTAAATTGAAATAAAATCTTATTTTTTCTTATAAATGTTGGTCAAATTACATAAATCCCATGAGGATGCTACCAAATTAAAATAGGTAACATTGTGTGTAGATAATGACAACATGGGGGAGGGAACTGAGAGTGATACAAACAATCACTTTAATCAATCCTTTAACATTAAAATAGAGAATGCTCCTTTTACTACATTTTTGAGGTGGGTGTGGGTCATTACCAAGTAGGCTTAATGTAAGTTCTTATTTTAGATGACAATGATGACTAGCTTGATATAATTTTTTGTGCAATTGTTAACAATAATTTGTTTTACTATTGTATGCTTAAGAATACTGAATATAATAATTACAAATCTAGGCTAGATAGACATAGAATAATTGATGTTCTTATTTATTTCTACTTCAAAACCTTTGCTTAGGATAGATAAATATGATTAAAGCAAGGCTATATAGGCATAGAAAAACTGATAACACACTCATGTGTGGTAAGGCATATAATTAAAGCTAAATTGTCCATTGAGCTAAAAACCAAGGGGATCATTAAGGAATTAATGAATATTTATAAGCAAATTAGACCATACCCTTGTAAACATATTTCTATCTTTCTCAATATCTAATCTCACTCTCACATCTTCTCTAATATTAAGGTCAAGGGGCATACAGAAGATCCTACAATTCAAATTCCTTATAATATTTTCTTTCTTCCATCATTGCCCAATGATGAAGCTATCCTAGAATTCCTATATACTAGAGAGGAAAGGTTTCCCTAACAATATCATAAGGGAGGGTTCCTTCAAGAAGCTAATCATAATAGGGTAATGCATAAGTGGTTCGATTATGTTTGCTAACTTGATATTAATTCTAAAATAGAGAATCTTCCCCTTGCTCCAGATATTTTTGAAGAATATAATATCATGAATGTTGAGCCAGCTATAGATATTAACATAGGCACCCCTGAGCAACCACAAATAGTTAAAATAGTTGTAGGTCTATCTATTGAAGAACAAACCACATTTACTACTTTTCTTAAGGAGTGTAAGGATGTATTTTCTTGGGAATATTTTCATATGCCTAGAATGGATGTGGATTTAATTATCCATAACATTGTTACTTACGATGACATTGCTTTAGTCCACCTTAAGTATAGGATATTCTCTTCCTTCATTTAAGACATATGCAAAATTAAAATCTAGAAGTTCTTAGATGCCAATTTATAAAACTTGTTGATTATTCAAGATGGGTATCTAACATTGTACCCATGAACAAGAAAGAAAAAAATGTTATTCAAACTTACTATAATTTTAGAAACATCAATCTAGCTTGTCCAAAGGATAACTTTCCTTTACCCTCTATTGATGCCATTTTAGATTCTATCATTGGTATGAAATATTATCCCTTATAGATGGCTATTTAGGATATAACCAAATCCAAATTTTTTAGATTTTGATACAATATGCAATGGGATATAGCATTCACAATATGTATAATAATAATAAAGAAAGCAAATCTACAAGATGACTGAAATATGTTATTAATAGAAATTATGGAAATGAGTACAATAGTAGCTATGGAGTAAATGAACGCTCCATGATACAAGCTACTTCTCAATGAATTATCTCTAAGATTATAGCTCACACACACTACACTACTGTCTATCCTACACTACTATAGTCCTACACTATTGTGATTCTACACTACTATGATATCTCTTCTATATCTATGGCCCTTTATATAGGAAGATAAGTTCCTTGGCCAACACTCTACCTAGTTGTACAAGTGGACACCTTGCACATTAAACCTTACACATTGAAACTTATGCATTTATTACATTGCATGAAGTAACTAGATACATTTTCCCTAAAGTAATCTAATGTCCTAAGTATGTACCAAGGAAGGTACATTTACATGATCCAAATAATGTAATATAAGTAATTTCTTAAACCCCCCTTATATTACAATATTTGGGTATTGAAGACTTTAGTCTTCAATATGGATATTCCTCTTGAAAAATGATATTTGGCTTCTTCATATTCAGTTGCTTCGTTCTCCTTGTCATGGCTTCTTATCTTTTCCAGTTCATTGTTCCTTGATGTCAGGCACTTTTGATGAACAATTGTTCTCATAATTTTGCATGTCATGAGTGGATCGGAATGGGTTCTTCTTCTTTCTTTTATACCTATGTAAGACATGTTTCTCTTCTCTTCATAAGTATCAACCTTGAGCTCAAAATTAGTAGATCCATCAGAAATAAGTTCTTGAAGATAACATTTTAATTTTTATAACAATCTTCTTTCATGACTCTTATAGTACCTGTATTTGAAATAATAGGAAAAATATGAGTGGTTTGTTCCATCACAATATTTGCAAGGATGGAAGCTCCAACAATTTGTCTTTTCATAACCATATTGATTGCAATAGGTGCATAATAGAGAATATTTGATGGCTTTGAAGTATAATTTAGGGATATCATGTTTGACTATCTCTTTAATAAGACCTTATAACCATATATGCATAGTTGAAGTTATTCCATATTTTACTTTTTATATAAAATATGGTTGATCCCTTTTTTCCTACTTTGGATCTCCTTTGGTATTAGATTCACAGGATGAATCTTCCTTTATATTTCTATCAATTTCATAACTTATTCTGCATTGTATTGGTTCTTCCTTTTCATCATTGTAATCCATCAGGTTTTAAATCCATATTGGTATCTATTGTGGAGTTTCCACAACCACCCCAAGCTTCTTGGGGACCCACTTGTCATGTTTTGGTATTAAAGGTTTTTGGTTTTCTTTGGCTTGTAAGAATAGTGATGTTTGACCGTTTATGTTAATGATTTTAATTGCTTTAGTTATTTGATATTTAATGATTAATTAATCTAGGCATTAATGCTTAGATTAATTAAAATCCATTTTGATAAATAGAGTTTAATGTTCTTCATACTATCTAAGGTGATGGAATGTGTTTAATAAAGCAAGGCCTGACCAAAACATTACCTAAAACAAGAAGAGGATACAAAAGGTACAAAGAAATTGTGATAGAAAATAATATGCTATTATCTACCTAATATAATTACATTAATTATATTATGTATATAATAGTAATATTATTATGATGTTCTAAAATGTTATTATAATAATATTATTATGATTATATCATAATGTTCTAAAATATTATTATTATAATTATTTTATTCTAAAATGTTATTATTATAATAATATTATTATATTGTATATAATAATATTATTATAATATACTTTACAAAGGATGTGATAATAATATGTTTGACCATGTTACGTTTGATTGCAGGAGAAGGCGATGGCGGCTATTCAAAATGATCGAAGGCAAGGGTGGCTATTCCAAAATGTTCGAGGCTACGTAACAATGGCAAAAGAGGAAGCGGTCCAAAGATAGCGTTAGGGTTTCAGGAGGACAACACATAAGGCACCGGATTTGATAGTGAAATGGTTGAAACCAGAGGCATGCCATCAAACAAGCCAACAAAGAAACATTATTAGGGCAACCCGTAACCCTAATCGATGGAGATAAAGGTCTACCTCGAGAGCATGGAAATTTTTTTTTGGTATTGCATAGCATGAGTGCGAGAGCAAGGAGCTCGACAACCATGGTGAAGGGTTGATAAGCAATGGCCTTGCATCGATGGTAGCCCCATGGTGAGGGGTGTGACCATGGCTGTGATCGAACGCAACACCATGGCGATGTTGTTTTGATAGCGCCATGGTTGCGTCGATCGTAGCACCACGACATGGTGTTGATAGCGCCATGGCTGCATCGATGGCATGATGGCCTCACTGGGTTATATGGAAACCAAAGTGCCTAGGATGGGGGACGTCATCCCAATCCTTGGGCACGTTTGGTATGGCTTCGAAGAGATACCATCGGGCCTTGGTTTCGAGCAGCACAACAAAAATCTCGTTGAATGAGATTGGCCTGCCTTATTTTAATGTGAATGTTGTTTGATTATATTCAATGTTTTAAAGGAGGCCTAAAATCGTAGGGGTTATAAGGTATAGTTAAATGTTTTTTATTATTCATTTTGATGGGTGCAAAGGGGTGTTCTTGGGTAGAATGCCTATGTGATAAGAGAAAGGGGAGACATAAGGAGTTACGTAAGATTATGTTTTTGGTTTTATTATTGTTTAAAATAATGTTTAGAAGTGTTATTTTATTGTATTAAATCACATAAAATGATGATGGATTATTTTCTTATATCCATTTATTATTTTAATTGTGAAAGAAGTTGAAGCGAAAGGACTTCTAAGCATTATTTATACCTTGCTATCCTACCTGTTTAGGGGGGCTGGAAATGATGTAACATTCCGAAAAGCAATAAGAAAGAGCATTTTTCAGATTTTGAGAGGGTAGCAAACTTTTGTGAGCAAAATCAAAAGGAGGGTTTCTAATCATAAAACTAACGTTTTTAGTGTCTTATCATTTCTGCATTTTAGTGACTTCTAGCCATTGTCTTATGCCATGAAATGGGTTGCAATAGGCGAAGGTCAAGATGATGCAGTTTCTCTATTATTTCCTTTGAGTCTTGCACTTGATTTAATGGTATTGTGCTTATGTTGCAGGTCCATTAATTCAGGTTGTTTTATGATTACCTCATAACTTGGGATTTTGCAGGGAGGAGCTTGCTAAACTAATTCAGAATTTGACTTTTTCAGCTAACCAAATCTGCATTGTTTATTCATTCATTTTTGTTAAGTTCATTTTATTTCAAGCATTCAATCATTTCATTCTGGTCCATCCAGAATTTCAGTTTCTTTTATTTCCATTCTGGTCCTTTTCCAGAATTTTTGCTAATTTCCTTTTAGTTTCATTTCTATTCTGGTCCATTTCTAGAATTGTTAAGCTTTCAAGTTATTTCCATTCTGGTCATTTTCCAAAATTTTTGCACCTCCAAAATTCATTAATCTAAGCTTTCAGATAAAACACATGGTTTAGGAGGGATACTAACCTGCTATTTCACATTAAATTAAGATAAGAAATGAAAGCTAATTTTGCTAACATTGCTAACACGCTAACTTCTACTAACTACTATTAGGGTAGTGGCATCAACATAAGGAAGATAAAATGAACCCAACTATCTAAAACTTACTTCATATTAAAGGCACGGACATTAAAATGAGGTGGAAAATTCCACATTTTATCATTTGAAACCTTTTAAGTGAAGATAAAATACTTTACTAATAGGGATTTAGGGTAGCATCAATTTAAAAAACCCTAAAAAGAACTGCTTTTATTTTACACTGGCTTTTCAGTTAGATCTTTCAATCACTAAGCATTGTTTAGAACCAGCAAAAGCCCCCTTGTTTATGGTCACATGCATTATTGAATTATTTCTGGCACTATTACAATATTTAGATATTTTACCAGAACCTTGGAGAAGTTGAATGTTTGTCATTTGGTTTCTTTTCAAGAGAGAGTTTTCTATTCAATACTCTGCATGTGGTGGTATTTTGCAATTGGGAAAAATATACACTCAACATCTTTGGCGCTAGAAGGAGGGCCTTCTTTTATGCTTTGTGATTTAGTTTTTTTTGCTAATGCTAACGTGGTCAGTTTTGGTTCAACAATATTGTGTTTGCAGGTGCAACATGTTACTCTTGACTAGTTTGTGAGAAACCTTAGTAGAATAGATTTAAGTTTCTCAGGCTGGACCCACCTAGACGCATTGCTACTAGGTCTAAAACCACTGAGGAAACCATTTTTCAAAGTCTTTCTCCCAAACCTAGGAAACCGAGATACAAAATCTAGGGGATCAAAATCCCATCTGAGCCTTCTGATACATTAGGTTTAGAGACGCTTTGCCAAGATTTGGAAAGGCTAGCTCTCAGACCTCTGAATCTGAATACCTTTAGTGGGTGTGCACCCATTAGTTCCACCACAAGAGCTACATCAAGTGTACCCATCTCCGTCATCCCGAGTGTGTCAACTGCTTTAGTAGGGTCATTATCTTTGGTTAATATGGCCCAACAACAATAGCAACAACAACCAGTTCCCTGGTTTGGTACCCAAAGTTCTCCGTTAAGTATACCTGGGGATGTCCATGACATACCTAGGCACCTTGAGAGGTCTATCCCTAAGTTTGTCCATGATGGTCCCATTTCAGCTGAAGAGCATGTTCAAATTTACAAGGACCATATGATTAGGCAGGGAGTCAGTCATGAAGACGTCGCTTGTCGACTCTTCCCTAATAGCTTTGACCAAATGGCTCATGAATGGTATAGGAATCTTCCTGCAGGGTCCATTACATCTTGGGCCCAGTTGGAAGCTACCTTTGTTAATCAATTTAGGTCATTTCTAGATCCTACCATCATGTATAACCAATTCGTGTCATGCAAGAGGTATCCTAATGAACCTATCAGAACATTTAATGCCAGATTCCAAAAGCTTTACACAAACGTGACTCATCATTTTGTAATAGATGCTACTATGGCATTGCAATTATACCTCACAGCCTTAGACCCGATGACAACCATGTTTACTAGGAGAAATCCTCAAGTTACAATGCTGGCCTTAGCCTATGTTGAAGCCATGACTATTGAGCAACAAATGACACCGCAAGGTGGCACTATGCCTCAATTTCCCGTGTTAGGGCAATATGGCCCTTACAATAAATTTGCCATGATGAATCAAGTTGTGACACCTCAGATGCCCATGATGAATGCTTTGCCATATCATCAGTCATACCCATTCACTCCCATGCTTCCATATTTTTTGACATACCCTAATGCTGCCATTCCACCCACTCCACAAATGATGGCTGCTAATCAGATAACCTTGCCAGGATTTGAGGTGAGTAGTACTCAAGCCTCAAATGCGTATCCCATGGTTGCACCTCTATAGGCCAAGGGTCCATGGTGGACCCAAAACACCCAGAGTCAAACCTTAGTGCCTAATCCAGAGGTTGCTAATGTCAAAAATGTTAGTGGATCTGGGGCTGTCATGTCCCAACCACAAGGTTCCAATTCTGAGCTGGAAGAGCTCAAGAGAATGACCATCAAATAGGGCAATGACATCATTCGGTTACAAAAACAAGTTGCCCAAAATCCCATGCCCAATCGAAATCATGACCATAGGAGAATATGACCGTACAATACGTAGCCTAACAATGGGCGCGTACCCAATCCGGTAGCCAATCAGGCTGATGCGTTAGGGGATTGTGATGAGTCAGAGTCATGTGATGAGGAAATGCATCACTATTGCCATAGAAAGTCAGACGCTTTGGTGTCTGAAGTTATTCATTATTTAGAAAATGATGAGATGGAGGAAGATATGAATGTGTTAGGAGAGGAAGAGGATGAAGCCTTGGAAGCTCAGGCCGCTAGACATTTTGGGAAAGCCAATCACAAGTATTTTACTAGGAGTTCTAAGGATCCCAAAACATCCTCTACTCCCCAAAACAACCCTTTAGTTCCTCTTGATACAAAAGGTGATGTGAATCCACCACCTCCATTTTTGGAAGCACCTAGGACAATGCCAAAAGTGTCAAATCCTGGAACATCCACTTATAACTTGGAAGAAGACATGAAAAGGACCAAGGCCAATATCTCAATGTATGAGGTCTCTCAATTGTTGGGGCAGGATAAAATCGAGGGGAAGAGATTGAATTCCTCAAGTCAAATTCATGAGGTTAAATATGTAGAACCCCAACTTGCTATGAGGAAAGAGAAACCAGAGGTACCCCCTTTTCTCATAACCGTTAGGATCATAGGCAAGAATTTACACAACTATTTGATTGATTCTGGTGCCTCGACCAACATCATGCCTCTTGAGATAAGCCAAAAGCTAGGACTTAAGCCTGTTCATTCGAATAATAAGGTGGTCCAATTGGATAGATCTATGGTGGATGTAGTAGGTGTTGTAAAATATGTCCTAGTTCAGATCAACTCAGAGCCTAGGGTCCAACATTACATGGATATCCTTGTGCTAAATATTGCTGCCAAGTATGGCATGGTTTTGGGCAGAGATTGGAGCAAAAATCTCAATGGTTATGTGGTGACTGATTCCTCCCATATGTGGTTGCCATGGAGAGGAGTTGCAAACCAAATCTGGGTAGACAGAGAGCCCAGACTTAGGGAAATGATTACAAAGTATAATAAACCCAATGAGATTCAGTTTACTAAAATAGAATTAGGGGTTTACAATTTTGACATAGAAGACATAGTCGAAGGGTCCCAAAATGATAATCTTTACCATGGTACGTCGAAAGAAAACAAGAGGGTGTGGACCCTAAAGTTTGATGGGTCCAAATCAAAACAAGGTGCGGGAGCTGGGGTAGAGCTCACATGTCCTGGTAGTAAGCCTTTGATTGCTGCCTACAGACTATAGTTCCCGACCACCAATAATGTGGTGGAGTATGAAGCCCTAATTTTTGGACTTCAGTTAGCCCTAAGAGAAAAGGTAAAGTGCCTTAAGGCATCAGGAGACTTAGAGTTAGTAGTCAAATAGGTCAAGGAGCAGTATACCTATAGAGACAAGAGGTTGAACCTCTATAAAACTAGAGTGAGGGAATTAATTAATGAGTTTGATGCTTTCAATATTTCCCTCATCTCAAGAAAAATAATAAAATGGCTGATTCGTTAGCCATAGCGGCCAACATGCTTTCACCTGCTGACCATAAAAAATGTAAAAAAATTTCCATAGAGTTAGTGCCTTGCCCCTCCATACTAGACAATGTCATGAATTTATAGGTCTTTGATAGTGATAGACACATTTTTAGTTTTGTTACTAATTCTGGTATATTTGAAAATCAGGTTATAGATGAAGAAGAGAGGAGGCAAGTAGAAGTAGGAACAACCAGAGTATGGAACGAGATGCCAAGTGATAGGGCCTCTCTTGAAAAGTTGTTTGATATTGGATATCAAAAGAAAAAGGAAAGAAAAATACCATCCCCCAAGGAATCATGCAATTCAGTCAATTTGGGGAGTGCAGTAGATCCGCGTGAAGTGTTCATTGCAAAGGCATGCACACAATGAGAGAAGGAGTCAATAGCTCAGGTTTTAGGAGAGTACATTGATTGCATAGCTTGGAGCTATGAAGAGCTGAAAACATATGACCAGAATGTAATCATGCATACTATTCCTCTGAAGCCTGATTCCAAGCCTTTTAGATAGAGGTAAAGAATGGTTAACCCAATCCTAGAGCCCTTGATAGAGAAGGAAGTGAAGAGGTTGCTGGAAGCCAAAATCATCTTCCCTATTAGGCATTCCACATGGGTGGCTAATCTTGTCCCTGTTAGGAAAAAGAGTGGAGAAATTCGGTTGTGCATAGACTTTAGAAATTTGAACAAAGCTTGCCAAAAAGACAATTACCCATTACCCACCATTGACGAGATACTCCAAAAGGTAAATGGGTCTGAAATGATGTCATTTTTGGATGGATACTCAGGATATAATCAAATTCTCATACATCCAAATGATAGGATGAAGACGACCTTCACCACGAAGTGGGGAACATTTGCCTACTGGAGGATGTCATTTGGTTTGTTGAACGTTGGAGCCACTTTCCAAAGAGCCATGGATTTTGCATTCAAGGGGCTCATTGGTAAGTGCATTATTGTCTATGTGGATGATATCCCTATCTTCTCCAAGAAGAGGGAAGATCATGTTAAAGACTTGAGGAAAGTACTCCAAAGGTGCAGGGAACATGGAATTTCCCTAAATCCAAAAAAGTGCATCTTTGGGGTAACAGAGGGTAAGTTGTTAGGGCATGTCATTTCAAAATATGGGATTGCTATAGACCCAGAGTGGATAGCCACTATCCGGGATATTCCTCATCCCAATAGCAAAAAGGAGCTTAGGTCCTTTTTCGGTAAGATTAACTTTGTGAGAAAATTCATTTTAGGTTTTTCCGAGATTGCCAAGCCCCTAAATGATATGCTAAAAAAGGATGTTCCGATAAAGTGGACCAGTGAGAAAAGGGATGCCTTCACAAGCATCAAGGATGCTATTTCCAAAGCCCCTATTCTCATTAGTCCAGACTATGCTAAACCATTTTATGTTTACACATTTGCTTCAGATCATTCTTTTGCAAGTGTGTTAACTCAGAAAAGTGAAGACAACATTGAAAATCCTATAGCCTTTCTGAGTTCTCCTTTGAAGGATGCAAAGCTGAGGTATTCTATCTTAGACAAGCAAATGTATGCCTTGTTTAAAACTGTAAAAAAATTTAGGCATTACATTGTGCATAGTAAAGTTTTTGCTATAGTTCCTGACCCTATAGTAAAGTCCATGTTCTTACAGAGTGAGCTAGGTGAAAGAAGGGGGAAATGGCTTTCTACCCTTCAAGAATTTGACTTAGAGATAAAGCCCATGAAGATAGTGCATGGACAAGGTTTGGTCAAGGCCATCGCAGAAATTGACCCTTCAATAACGTGCCAAAACTATGAGGTTAATGATATCACTATAGAGGAATGGTACGTAGATATTGTATATTTTTTGTTGCATGGTAAGTGCCCTTCTCATTTGAATTCCACTCAATGTAGGGCACTACATTTAAAATCAGCTAGATTTTTGATTAAATCTGGTGTGTTGTACAGGAAGAATCATGAAGGAATTTTTCTTCGTTGCATTACTCAAGAGGAAGCAACCCAAGTACTCAAAGACTTCCATGGTAAGTATGGAACTGGACATGGGTCAGCAAATGCGACAACACACCAGATTCTTAGAGCTGGGTATTACTGGCCCCACTTGTTTAAAGATGCACATACACATGTAAGAACATGTCACATATGCCAAGTGGCAGCCAATAGAGAGCGGAATGCAGCAATGCCATTGCAGTCAATGGTAGAGACGAGACCATTTGCACAATGGGGATTAGACTTTGTTGGGGTGATAAATCCTAACTCGTCCGATTCCCATAAGTTCATCCTCACCGCTACTGATTACTGCACAAGGTGGACAGAGGCTATACCTACTAAGAATGCCACCTCCGAGGTTGTGATTAGATTTCTAGAGGAAAACATAGTCACTCATTTTGGAATGCCTAACTCCATAGTAAGTGACAATGGTTCTGCCTTTTCCTCTTTAGAATTTGCAAATTGGGCGTACGACAATAAGGTGAGTCTAAAATTCTCTTCCAATTATTACCCCCAAGGCAATGGTTTGGCAGAATCATCAAATAAAAATTTATTATGCATAATCAAAAAATTACTTGAAAAGAACCCTAGAGATTGGCATAGTAAGTTAAAATTTTCCCTTTGGGTAGATAGGACCAGAAGCAAGGAGTCAATTGGGACATCTCCTTATCACTTAGTCTATGGGCAAGATCCTATTTTTCCCACTAATCTAAAATTGCAAACTTTACATTTTATAAAAGACTATATTGGGACTGATAATAAACTTGAAACCAGATTAACACAATTAATGCATCTTGATGAGAAGAGGGAGGAAGCCATGCTTCATTTCAGCAAACATCAAGACATAATCAAAAGGTGGTTTGATAAACGGTCCAAAATTAAGGCCTTCAAAGCTTCAGATTTAGTTTTGTTGTGGGATAAAAGGCATGAGAAAAGAGGAGAACATGAAAAATTTGATTGCTTGTGGTTGGGACCTTATCTAATATCCGAAGTCCTAGGTGAAAATAGTTTCAGATTAAAAACCTTGGATGGAAAGGATTTGGCCTTACCCATCAATGGCCTTCATTTAAAGCATTATTTTCAGGCCTAAGGGTAGAGTCATTGTATTATATGTACACTAATCAGCTTGCTTGATTGTTTGTCTTGTCAGTTTTATTTCTTGTTTATTTTGTTTTCTTTGATTTCAGGAGTTTTTAGTGTGTCAAGGTTGTCCAGTTTTGGATTTGATTGTAAGAGTAAGAGGTCAGCCTATGTGTATACGAATGTCAACCAAGACTAAAAGGATGTGAAACATTGGAATCATATGGCAAAAGGGCTTGAAAATGTGAATATTGTTTGCAGCTCATGAAGCATGAAGTCTTTGATTTTTGCATATCATCCACCCATGTCTCAAGGGCACATTCTTATCACATAAACATCATGACCAATCCACCTCCATATGCTAAACCCAAACACTGAAAGTGAAGTCCAATTATCTTGGGATCAAAGGCACAAAGAACACTAAGAAGATCTTAGGTTTGGAAACTGTTGCCGAAGTTGTCGTGGGTCTATCACATTTCTGTCCATGTCCAACATCTTGGGTAAAATAATATGAAACCATACTTGGATGGGGATGTGAGGCGAAAAGATAATTCTGGTCTATCCCACCCTACACATAGTCCATGAATAGTGGTTTTTACCACTACAATATTTATGCTCATAAAATAGTGGTTATCACCACTAGCATGATTTACAAATCAGAGTAGTAAGGATAGGGTCAAATTCTCATCATACCTTGGTTGAGAATCCGATTCCCCAAAACTCTAAACTGAATTGTAAGGATCGTACTACTTGTCCCTCGGAAGGATGGGTAGTCATCCCCAAAATTCTTTAAGGAAAAAAATATAGAGCAAAGCCAAGCAAAGAAGATTGGACTATGGGGTTAACCTCCACCGGGGCTATAGACGCTTGACTGGCAGTGGAGTACACTCATGCCTGGTGACATGACTCCCGCAAGGTTGAGATTTATGTCCGCCATGAGGATAGATTAGTCTGATGACCTCATCCATAACCGGTTTAATTATTTTGGTCAAATATGAGAGCAATAAAGGATAGGGTTATATTCTCATCACACCTTGGTTGAGAATCCGATTCCCCAAAGCTCTAAGGTCCACTTGCACACACTGACCCTTGATGATGATGGCTCATAACCAAGCTCTAGATCTGGTCAATGAATTCATCGCACACACATTTGATCCTAAGATGGTTAGACATTTTTGAGGTGTTTGCCCAAGCCACCATAGAATGTGCTGCCCATGCTATAAAATTTTTACCCTCAAAGCTCTCCATATTCATTGCGATAATTCTAGTCAAGTAAAATTGGTGATGCAATGCAAAAAAGTTACAAACAATAAGGTGTGGAGTACTTCACACACAGAGTTAATATTGCATGATTCTAATATTTTGTTGTTCTTATGAGTCTATTGACATTATTTATGCATTTGCTGACGCTTGTTGCTTCCTGGTTTGGAGTGTGTTTTCAGATTTTCTTTTTGGGTTCTCACCGAAATGCTCAGGAGCATTTCCCAACAGAGTCACCATTTTGTTGTGGAGTTTCCACAACCACCCCAAGCTTCTTGGGGACCCACTTGTCATGTTTTGGTATTAAAGGTTTTTGGTTTTCTTTGGCTTGTAAGAATAGTGATGTTTGACCGTTTATGTTAATGATTTTAATTGCTTTAGTTATTTGATATTTAATGATTAATTAATCTAGGCATTAATGCTTAGATTAATTAAAATCCATTTTGATAAATAGAGTTTAATGTTCTTCATACTATCTAAGGTGATGGAATGTGTTTAATAAAGCAAGGCCTGACCAAAACATTACCTAAAACAAGAAGAGGATACAAAAGGTACAAAGAAATTGTGATAGAAAATAATATGCTATTATCTACCTAATATAATTACATTAATTATATTATGTATATAATAGTAATATTATTATGATGTTCTAAAATGTTATTATAATAATATTATTATGATTATATCATAATGTTCTAAAATATTATTATTATAATAATATTATTATATTGTATATAATAATATTATTATAATATACTTTACAAAGGATGTGATAATAATATGTTTGACCATGTTACGTTTGATTGTAGGAGAAGGCGATGGCGGCTATTCAAAATGATCGAAGGCAAGGGTGGCTATTCCAAAACGTTCGAGGCTACGTAACACTGGCAAAAGAGGAAGCGGTCCAAAGATAGCGTTAGGGTTTTAGGAGGACAACACATAAGGCACCGGATTTGATAGTGAAACGGTTGAAACCAGAGGCATGCCATCAAACAAGCCAACAAAGAAACATTATTAGGGCAACCCGTAACCCTAATCGATGGAGATAAAGGTCTACCTCGAGAGCATGGAAATCAACTTCTAGTGTGCAAATAAACCTCTAAAAGAAACCTTTTTATTTTGCACTTCTAAAGACTATAATTTAGGTTGGAATTTTAATCTGGATTAAGGTACTTTAAAAAATCTGAAAAGTAATCCAATTAATGAATCTACTTGCACCAATAGTTTCTTACCTTTTTTTGAAATATTTTGTAGCTTCTTTGCCACTTTTGTAGAGGATGTAGATCTTGGTGTTTTAGATCACCAAGTTGATTTCTTGAGTAAGATATTGTAGCTCTTTATGGACTATTTTGAATAGCTCCTTCTTCACCAAAATATAGTCTCAAACTTTCTTTCACGAACCTAATATATGGTGACTTTATTCTCCTCTTGTGATCTCCTCCTTTTGTTGTAGATTTGGATAAGTCTGTGTCTCTGAAGTGATGTCCTTTTTTTGTGGGAGGCAATATTCAATCTTTCGGTTCTATCCAACTTCTTCTATCTTTAAGTATTCTTGTCAAATTTTGACTTCAATCAGGATCTTCTCAAGATTTTGAATGTCTTAAAGTCTTCACTGGATTCTTATTCCACTCAGATTTGGCATTCCTTGCCAAATTCTCCTCCTCTTGGGCTTGTTGTAGAATGGTGATAATTTTCCCAAGTCCTTTACTATCAGGGGCTTCTCCTTGGTATTGGATTTCTCCAGTGAGTTCTTCTTTGATGATTTCTTCAGCAAGGCTCTCCTAGCCTTTTACTGGATGCTCATCAAGACCTCATCAAGATATTTGATCATGTAACTTTGTTTGGTATTTTTTGAGACCTTGTCTTCAACCTTCTACTTCTAGAAGTGTTGGTGGTGATATCTTCTCCTAGATCTCTGATTCTGCTACTTCTAGATTTGAGCAAGACTCTCCTAGTCCTTCTTCTTCTTCCTTTTCTAGAAGTTCTTCAATGATATCTCCTCCTAATATCTTTTGCTTCAAGTGTTGGATTGATTTTGAAGAGGTTGCTCTTCCTAACTTTCTTATAGGAAGATTTCTCGACTTACTAGATATACTTTACCTATGAGCACTAAAATATGCTTCTAAATTAAGTACTCTCTTATAGAGTCTTCTTCAGGATAAAGGTATCTGTGTCTTGCTTTAGTATCAAGGCTTCTATGGCCTTTTATTTAATATCAAGTCTTATGTGGCCTTTTCTTCAATATTAAGGATTCTATGGCCTTTTCTTCTAAATCAGGGCTTCTATGGCCTTTTTATTTTTGTGAAGTTATTCAATCTAGTAATGGAGATCTCCTATCTCTTGAATTCACCATGATTATTTTCCAAAAGTTTCTTTTGAAGTATTCTCCTTTTTGCAACAACTAATCTCTGCACTATGAAGGCACTCTGACCTTCGGGTAACGAAGTTGAGGTCTCCTAACTTTCTATTGTAGGAGGTGTCCCAATCATCTAAGAATTAATTCCCTTTAATAAAATAAACTTTAGGTAAATATTCATATATCTCTTAGATGAGCTTCACTAGTTGTTTCATCAAACTAGTGGATCAAACATTGAGTCCTAGTCTTCACGAGTTTTTCTACAACTCTATGGAAAGACTCTAGCCATATGCAGTATTAGTATTTTTAAAATTGATATTTCATTTAGTCCTCACTTGTAGATCTCCCTAATTCTATCACCTATACTCTTCTAATAAATTTTGATAGTGACTGGTCCAATGGCACATCAAGTTGAAAAAAACTTAGGGTCCATGATAATGGTGATTTTCCTATTGATATACTATAGCTTGATCTAATATATATCTGATACCATTGTTATATTTTGATACAACATGCAATGGGAGATAGCATTCACAAGATGCAAAATAATAAGAAATAAAGTAAATATGAAAGATGACTGAAATATGCTATAAAGAGAAATGATAGAAATGAGTACAAAAGTAGCTATGAAGGAAATGAACACTCCATGATAGAAGCTGCTGCTCAATGAATGAGCTCTAAGATTATAGCTCACATACACTACACTACTGTCTATCCTAAACTACTATGATTCTACACTATTGTGATATCTCTTCTATATCGATGGCCCTTTATATAGGAAGATAAGTTCATTAGCCAACACTCTACCTAGTTGTACAAGTGAACACCCTGCACATTACAAATTGCACATTGACACTTGTGCATTTATTACATTACATGAAGTAACTAGATAAATTCCCCCTAAAGTAATCTAATATCCTAAGTATGTACCAAGGAAGGTATATTTACATGAACCAAATAATGTAATATAAGCTATTTCTAATAGGGTTACCCCTACGAATCAAACTAAAATGACTTTTACTAAACCTTGGAAAACATTATTTCATGTTATTATACCTTTTGGATTAAATAATGTTGGTGTAACTTATCAATAAGCTATGACAACAATTTTTCATGACTTACGGGGGAATATAGTTCAATCTTTGTATATGACCTCTTGGGTAAGTCTAAACGACTTTTACTACATCTTGGAAAATATTTTGTTATGTTAGCATATCTTTTAGATTAAATAATGTTGGTGCAACTTATCAATGGGCTATGACAATGATATTTCATGACTTAATGGGAAATATTATAGAATTTTATGTAGACAACCTCTTGGGTAAGTCTAAAAAATGGGTTGACCACCCAACTGACCTTCATGTCATTTTTGAGTGATTACATTAGTATAAGGTTAGACTTAATCCTAAGAAGTATGTATTTGGTGTTATTAGTGGTAAGCTACCAGGATTTATGGTGTTCCATAGGGGTATAGATGTTGATCAAGACAAGATCAAAGTAATTGATTCTATACCTTCTACCAAAATTGTTAAATATATTAAATCCTTCTTAGGGAAGCTTGGAATTATCCATTAGATTACTTGATTAAGAAATATATTGAGTTCAAGTGAGATTAAATTTGTAATAAAGCCTTTCTATAATTCAAGAAATTTCTTTTGTGGCCCCTAGCCCTTTGCTCACCCAACCATAACACTTATATCCTTCACTTTTATGGAGCAAGAAATAAGTTTAGCATAGGAATTGTGATGTGGATCAAGAAAATGAAGCTAACAATTATATTAACAAGGAGTGCTTAAATAGCACAAATTACAACTGCATATTGGAAGATATGCTAACAAATTATTTATTGTAAGTATTACCTAACAACCTACTAACAAATATCTATCTAGAAGATTTTGCAAACTCACACATATCTAGAAGATATGAAATTATATCTAACATGAGCAAACGAAATCTGATGTTTTATGAAAAATATAGAAACTATTCTAGCAATAATAAGACTAAGTCCTAGTCTAACTTATGACATATTATTCCTCATAATGCCTCCTAAAAATAGAAGCATTTGACTCCAATGCTTTCAAAAAAGAAGGAAAATTGTAATACATCTGATGAGTAGCTATTTAGTGAGCATGTGTGGAAGCTAACCTCAGTGGGCTACAAGGTTGGTCTTCATATCAAAAACTTGGTTGGCATCAAGTGGAAGCTGAAAATTAGATTCCACATTGACAAGATGGTTGATTATTTGAGTGGTCTCCAAAATAGAGTCATGATATGGCTTGAGAAGATCCACATTGATGACATCATAAATAAAAACGTGTGCAAAATATTAAGGTGAATGATATTTTTATATATGATTTGGAGGATGATATAAGAACCATAGCAAAATGGTTTTATTTTACCACGTGCCTTTTTGAAAAATATTGTTTATCTAGATAGAGTCAAAATTTATCTCCAACCTGGAAATGATGAGGAATACAATATCTATCTATTGGTTATTTTTATTGTTGTTGAGTCTTCTACAAAATCTGAATCACATTTGACTAAAGGCTCTACAAATGTTGGATGAATGATTTTACCTTATCTTTCTCTTTTTGAATGTGCATGGTAGCTAAAGAGGGAAAATATAAAGGTAACTCATATGGAGCCAAAGGCTAAAATCTAAGACAAACTTCAAAAGGAGAGTCTTATATAGAGGTGTGGATTGCTCCGTTATAGGCATGTTGAGGCTCAAATCCCATTTAGCTAGAACAGTGTGGTGATAGATCCTCAAACTTTGTACAAGTGTGTGGTTAATTACTTTTGTCTACCCATATGACTATGGATGGAAATTTGTGGAGAAATTAAGAGAGACTCCTAAAATATTCCACAAAGAATGCCAAAAGTGATCAATAAAATATGAGTCTTGGCTAGATACAATGCTACTAGGAAGATGAAAGGAGTCATACTGTGTCAAAGAAGAGTTGTGCTAAGTCAAGTGTAAAATTGATCTTGTGACATTGAATGAACTTTGCCACCTTACTAAATTTATCCACAACTACAAAAATACAATTTTGTTGTCAAACTTTCATTGGGAAACCACTCATCAAGTCCACGAAAATGCTTTTCCAAGGACAAGAAGGAATGGATAATGAAATAATGAGACCAAATATATTATTAGTTGGATTTGAGTAGAAAAAAAAACCACACTACCTCAAAAACCTCAAGACATCACATGAATATGAGGTCGATAGAAAAACTACTCTAAGTCATGGAGTCTTGTGTTTTCTAAAATTTCCACCATAGAGTGTAGAGTGGAACTCTTTGAGAAGAGACAACTAATGCTTCTAGGTCACACAAAGTTTATCTAAGTTATACAACAAACCATCCTTCATATAAAAATATTGAAATGGACTTATTTTAAAGAAAGGATGCAAAAGTTGTTGGTAAACTTTCATAAAATATGGATTAAGAGCATATTGTGCAGGGCAAGTTGGAAACCAATGTGGGAAGTAGTCACAACTACCAGGTTTGAGTTGCTAGCGGGTGATTCAAATATTCTACTACTATGTTACTTTCCTCTTTCTTGTACTTGATCACCAAGTGAAACTTCTATAAGTAAGATGCCCACTTCATGTGACGAGCTTCCTCAATCTTGTTTTGAGATTGAAGAAACTTAAGGGACATCTGACCAGTATGTATAATAGTTTCTTTATGCAAAACGTAGTGTCTCCATTACTTTATAGCTTACACCAAAGTATACAACTCTTTATCATAAGTGGAATAATTCTATTTTATAGCTAAGAATATCTTAGAATGATAGGCCATTGGATGACCATTATGTTTCAATACGACTCCAAGAGCAAATTATGATGCATTTGTCTCTATCTCAAAAGGTTGTGCAATATCTAGAAGGACTAGTAAATATGCTATACATAGTTTATATTTCAAGGTATCAAAGGCATGAGCATTATCCTTTATCCATTGAAATATAACTTTAGATTTGGTTAAATGATTCAATGAAGTTGTAATAGTGGAACACCCTAAAATGAACTTGCAATAGAAATTTGCAAGTCCAAGAAAACTCCATAACTTTGTGATGGTGGAAGGAATAAGCCAATTTAGGAGGACTTCAACTTTGGCTTGGTCAACTTGTATACCTTTACCATTACTACAAATCCAATATATAAAATGGAATATTGAGAAAAATAATATTTGGGAAGCTTGGCATACAATTGGTTCTTATGAAGAGTGATAAGAACCTATTCTAAATGCTCTATATGAATATTCCAAGTAGGGGAACATACAAGGATATCATCCAAGTAAATTATTCCAAACTTATTCAAAATTTCTCTAAACACTTAATTCATCAACCTCATGAATGTTGCAATAGTATTTATAATACCAAAATCCATTACAAGCCACTCAAAAATCCCCATATTGGTCTTAAATGTTGTCTTCCATGTGTCTTCAGCCTAAATTCTAACTCGATGATACCTACTCTTAAGATCAATCTTGGAAAAAGTAATTATATCCTTGAATTTGATCCAAAATATCATGTATTCTTGGAAGTGGATATCTATTCTTGATTGTTAACTTATTCAATGCTCTAAAATTAATGCATAGCCTCCAAGTGTCATGCTTCTTGAGCACAAGGAAAATTGGCAATACACCAAGAGAGGTACTTGGTTTCATAAATGCTTTGCATAAATCCTAGATTTACCTTTAAATTTCTTCCATCTGAATTACTAATTATTGATACATTAGTGTATTTGGAAGAGGTGCAGTAGGTACAATTTCTATGCTATGATTGATATGGTGATTAGGAGGGAGCACTGTCAGATCCTCAAGCATATTGGAATATGATTGTAATAATTTATTAAGTGAAATATACCTATTATTATTATGAATTGATGCTTGTGTCCCTTCATTGATTAACCTTATGAAAATGAGTGCTAATTTCTTTGCTTGATTTACCTCTTTGCATGCTTGTCTACAAATTGATACCAAATTGGTTGTTTATCGAATATATTTAATTAGATATGACTTTTTATATAATTGTAAAGTGTAAGTGTTTTTAAATGCATCATAGGTAGTCTTCTTATCATACTGATACGGATTACCAAACAACAATCAACAACAATCCATATGATGACATCACACATAACTTTGTCCATAAATTTAGGACCAAAAGCAAGTAAGATTGTATAGGTGTGTTTGATATTGGAAGTTGTCCCACTATCCTTACATTCAATAGAATAATAACGAGGATTATGACTCATAGGTAGCTTCAACTATTTGAAAATGGACCTTGTAATTATATTCTTCTGCAATTCATTGTCAATTATACAATAAAACTAAATAGTCATGAGTTAGATGTGCCCTTGTGATGAACAATTTGTCATGGATACCTATAGAAGAGTTGTGATTCATGACACTGATATTGTTTAATTTACCCTTTAACTCGTTATATGTTCTATCTTCCCCTATATTGTGGGATAATATTTTGGGTCCTCATTTGAAGACTGTACAACCAATGATTTCTTTTTCATATTTTTCAACTCGTAGCATTAAAACTAAAAATATCATTTCTTACAAAAAGTACAAACTTTTTGGGAGTTGGAAAGAGAAGAAGGATTTTTAGATGAAAAATAAGAGGAAGTAGATTATGAGGGAAGATAAGAAGAAAAGGAAGATGACATTTTCACCTATTTTCCCTATTGTTTCTTATTTGGAAACTTGGGTTTACCTACAAAAAATGAATATTAAGAAGAGAAAATGATGAGAGCCTCTTTTAAGATTGAATTTTATTCCATATTAATAGATCTTCTCTTCTACTCATAAATTTCAGATCTATACTTTTTCTCAACCAACTTAGAGTCCCAATATTATATTTTATTTCTAATTGAAGACCAAGGAGAAGAGAGGTAAATTCAGCCTCATTGTTGGTGTTTATATATTTTTCATAGAGAAAATACAACTCTCCTTGGACTATCCCTACAAATTTTACAATTTTAATTGGGCCTGGATAATAATTTAGAGCAACAACATTAGGAAATATTATTCATAGCAAAGGTTATATATAAATAATTAACGTGTAGATGATATCTACCATGAGGTTGTCACTAACAAATATAATTTAGCGCTAACCACTAATAACCAGTAATTGATGCTAATAGATATGTTAATCACGCTAACAATAAGTTATTTGAAATAGTGAATAACTTTATGGTAAGTAAAATAATGTAATAACCAAATCTACCGTGTGGTAAATAAAGCAGCTTACTAAGGTAAAAAAAAATAATTACCTTAATATCTACCCTAACATCCCCCCTTTATTACATTATTTTGATATACAAATAGTGTTGCGAAACAACTCAAATTTGACACATGCAAGTGCCTTTGTGAAGATATCTACAACTTGTTCATCGGTGGGAATGTACTGGAGCTGTATATTGTGTTTTGGAACTTCATAATGAATTAAATGGCATTGAGTGTCAATGTATTTGGTGTGTTCATGATGTACTGGATTCTTTACTAAGTTCAAAAAATCTTGGTTGTCACAAAACAAGTGAATTAGAATTATCTTGGGAAGACCCATACTTGCCAAAATGTGACTCAACCATATCGCCTTGCACACTACTCCTTGTGCTGCATGATATTCTACCTCTATTGAAGATAAAGCAACCACTTGTTGCTTCTTGTTGTGCTAAGAGACAGGTCTAGATTCTAGATGAAGAATATACCCTAAAGTTGATTTTCTGTCATCTATAGATCCAACATAGTCAAAATATGTGTAACTTGCAAGGACTTATCATTCCTCTTATTCTCTAGGCCATATTTAATGGTACCATGAATATAGTGGAGAACCCATTTTAGTACTTTATAGTGACTAACTTTAGGTTCTTGCATGAACCTCGAAAGATAATTTACAACAAAACAAATATATGGTCTATTATTGGTCAGATATATAAGACTCCAAATCAACTGTCGATAGAGAGTACCATCTATCAATGGAGAATCATCCTATCATGACAATTGTAGCCTTGTTTTCATAGGATTTGCTTTAGGCTTGCTATTAGTCATACGATATTTTTTGATCAATGTCTTGGTGTACTTCATTTATGTCACCCTAAGGTGATTATTTTTTTGTTCCACTTCTAAACGAAGACAATAGTGGAGAAGTTCTCGATCTATCATGTCAGATGACTCTTTCAATTCACCTTTCACTGTGTCAATCAACTTATCTAAACTTCTAGTGATGATCAGATCATCTACATAGAGTACAAGGATAACTATTTTTGAACCAATATTCATAAAATAGAGATTAGCATCAGAAGGACTTCTCTTAAATTCATGCTATAGTAGGTTATTATCTATAATTATATACCATACTCGTGGGGATTTTTTCAACCCACACAAGGATTTAACCAATTTACAAACTTTTTGTTCTTGGCCTTTCTCAACAAATCCTTCTGGTTGAGTCATGTATACTTCTTCTTTCAAATCACCATTCAAGAAGGCACTTTTGAAATCCATTTGATGAAGTTTCCATCTGTATTGTGTTGCTGCCATAGCACAAAGAACATAAATGGTAGTCATTCTAATAGTAGGTACAAAATTTTCTTCGTAGTCGATGCCTTTTTTTTGTGCATAGCCCTTTGCCACAAGGTGGGCCTTATGCTTATTAATAGTTCCATATGCCTTGTATTTCACTTTGTAAACATATTTGCAGCCAATAGGCTTCTTTCCTGAAGGTAAATCAACTAGCTTCCATGTTTTTTTCTTAATAAGAGATGTATAATCAAAATCCATAGCTACCTTCCACTCTGGTTCACTAAGTGCCTCTTTGACCATGGTGGGTTATTTTTTATCATATGAATACATGTAAACCCTTTCATCATTCACTTCTATATCTTCTCTACTATCTTCCTCTAGATCTATAAGAATCTATTCAAAGTATTGGTATAGCTCATCAACTGTTGAATTTGATGCTAGTGCCCCCTTCTGCTGAGTCATGTTGTGAATTTTAGGATAATCTAAGGTAAGATATGGAGGTGTGGTCAACTTTGAGTATCTCATCATACTTGTATACCATTTTGGATTATTTTTATGTGGGAGAGGAGTTACTTGCTTTGGCTCCTCTTCATCTAGATATATAGTATATGTGTTATTTTATGTGAAAGCCTCATCAAATACCACATCTATACTTATGTGTATCTTATTGGTTATAGGATCTATCAACCGATAGCCTTTATAATATTCATCATATACAATAAAAATACATTGCAAGGTCTTCTTATCTAATTTCTTTCTCTTTTATTTTGGTATATGCATAAATACCTTACACCCAAAAATTCTTATATGAGATATGGAGGGTTTCCTACCACTCCAAGCTTCCTGTGGAGTCATATCTTTAAGAGCTTTTATGGGAGCTCTATTCAAAAGGTATGATGTTGTTGTGGTAGCTTCAGCCCAATACCGTTGCTCAAGATTTTCTCCCTTAAGAATATAACAAACCATCTCCATGATGGAACGATTCCTCCTCTCAAAAACTCCATTTTACTGTAGAGTATAGGTTGTGGTCAGTTGCCTTCTAATCCCATGTTCAGTTAGAAATGAAGAAAATTCAGTTGAGGTATATTCCTCCCTCAATATGAGCAGAGGGTCTTGATGTAGCATCCTAATTTTTTATCAACAAGTTTCTTGAACTGCTAAAAATACACAAATGCCTATGACTTCAATTGTATGAATAAAATCCACATCTTCTATGAGTTATCATAAATAAACAATTAGAAATACCTCTTTTCTCCAAAAATATGTGGCATAGGACCATACAAATCAGTATGAACCAACTCTAGTGGTTTCTTAGCTCATGAAGAGCTAGCTTCAAATGGTACTCTATGTTGCTTCCCTGCTAAGCAATATGAGCACACTAGCAATGTAGGTGAAAGGTTAGGAGGTCCTTTTGCCATTTCATATTTACTTAGCTCAAGTAAATATCCATAACTTAGATGCCCAAATCTCTTATACCAAAGAGAAGTGGCCTCCTTCGTGTTGACCACCATGGAAACATGAGGTGTAGAAACTACATCTAAGGTGAACAAGCCATGCTTGTAAGAACCCATTGCTATGTGTTTTCCTTTCTTGGTTATATAGCAATGTTTCTTCCCCTCCTCAATTCTAAAGTTAACAACCATGTTTTTATCCAGGATTTGGGGAGCTAACAAAAATTTATTTGTCAATCCTGGTACATAAAGGACATTTTAAATGTGACACTTTCTATCTGGAAGGGTAACTAAAAAATTCCCTTCTCCTTGGACACGATAGGTCTTATCATCAGCAATAGTTACTGGTTTGCCTTCTTTTGCATCAAATGTCTCAATCTACTGTTTGTTACTAGTCATGTGTTTGCTAGCACCTGAATCGACGTACCATTCAAAATTATTTTGAGTAGAAGTTGTATGGGTCATGAGCACCTTGTATGCTCTTTTCAAATTAGAATCAAAATTCTCAATAGCAACATGTCCTCTTTGTTGTCTATTTTTCCTCTGTGTTTTACCTTTGACCTTTTTTTCTTGCTTATTTTTAAACCAACACCAACTAGTGTCATAACTATCCTTTTTACAATTTGTGCAAAACTTCTTTTGTGATTCAATTTGCTTGCCCTTATCTTTGAAATATGACCCTCCCTTATGAAAAGTACCCTTCTTTAGACCCTTTTTGTTAGATTAAAGTGCACTGTTGGACACTTCATATCTTTGTAGTGGATTAGCTTCCTCAGTTTGAAGAAAATGTACCAACTCCACAAAGTTTACTTGTCTTTGAGATACTTGAAGGGATGTTATTAACATTTTGTAGGAGTCTATAAGAGCCCTTAAAATGATAGAATTCAAGACCTTATCTTCAAATTTTTCTCCTAAAGCATTCAATTTTGAATTTAGTTTTACCACTCTATAGAGGAATAACTCTACTATTTCACCTAACTTCATATGGAGAGTATGAAGTTGGATTTGAAGGTTAAAAATTGTATCTTGATTCTTACCTTAAAAAATAGTAGATAATGCAGCCCATCCATCTTTACCATGTTGAGCATCACAAATGTGAGGCTATATTTCATCAGTAGTAGCTAGAAAAATCAACATGAGAAGTTTGTTGTCCTTTTTATCCTATGCATTCTGACCTGCTCCTGGTGTAGTGGGTCTTTTTACAGTGTCTGTCACTATATCCCACAATTCCTCTATAGTAATAATAGCCTTCATTTTGATTTTCCATGCAGAATAATTAGAATATTTAAGCAACTGGGTATCATTGAGATACTTGTTTATTATAGCCATTTAAAAAGTTCCTTATTGCACCAAAATTGTCTCTCTTTCACTCTAATTAATATTTAATGGCACCTGCCCAAAAACCCTCCTAAAGAAGGATGATTAGTTTGAGGAAATTTAAGACAAAAAAGAAGTATTGAAAGAGAATTCACTCTAATTGATATTTAATGACACCTGCCTAAAAACCCTCCTAAAGAAGGATGATTATTTTGAGAAAATTAAGCCAAAAAGAAAGAGTGAATTAGATTTTTTATAGAGTGAATGGGTGTAAAATTTAGGGTCTTAAGTGTTCTTTTATTTTAGTTTAATATGTAATTGTAGAAAACAAGAAATTAAGTGCAATAAAAATTCAAAAGTGTCCACAAATTTGAACATAAGATGTTGGATTCCACCAAAAATGCACCTAAGTTATTATGCCAATTTTAATAAAGGTGTCGAATGCAATAAAAAATGCACCTTATTATAGCAATTTTTGCAGGAAGTTTTAATTTATGAGTTTGCAAAAATTTTGATATTCAAATTCTCCCCCTCTTGTGTTACAATTGTTCAAAAAAGAAACACAATTTCTTGTCTCCCCTTTACTTTACAAAATTAATAAGGTAGCACACCTTTCAAGTCAAGTCGACACATGATAAGCTTTTGAAAGACAATCCAGAACCATTCGACACACAACTTGGTATTATTGGACCCGTAATTCTTCAATATTTGAAAATTGGAGGTGCATCAGGATTAAAAGGCTCTCTAATCCTCATGGGACCATAGCTATGATCCAAACCCTTCCAATGATCCATGTAAGAATTAAAACGAGGTAAACTCTTTCTATATTGTCTAAGCATACGATGAAAATTTGATCTTGTGGTTTGATGTCAAAGTTTGTTTCTCCTACGATTGATTCATAGATGATGAAGATTTTTGCATTGGGAAGCACTAGCCTTCATCAGATGTAGGAAAAAAAATTTACTCTCAAAATGAATGTGTTAGAAAATTTTTGAGAAAGTTTTAAAGATCTCCTAATTTGCAAAAAAAAATGGTGTTATTTTTGTGTTACATCCCCTCTTTAGAGAAAACAAAGTCACACATATATTTGAAATTTGCAAAATAATAGACTCCTTTCTTGTCCACTTTTGGTTTAATTTGCAAAAATTTAATTTAAGCAACAGATTTAATTTTAATAATAATTTTTTTTTGTTAAAAATCAATTAAATTAATAATAAAATTGATTTTAAAAACAAAAATAATTAAATTATTAAAAAAAATTGAAAAACTCAACTAAAAATAAACTTTGCTAATATATACCTTGTGCTTTTGTGTTTATCAAATAAAAGTGTGAATCTCCTTGAAAGGAGTTGAACTAATCACCTCCTATCGGGATTCTTAACGTTGGTCCCATCACCAGTCAGGATAGCTAGCCTAATGGGTATGAAGGAGGGGCACCTTCTATTTGAAGGCAATATCCGTGGTAAGGTAGAAAAAAAATATTACAACCTTTTTAAAATGCTTGGGGATACAACATCCTACATATGTTGTGAAATCACATTCAACCTTATTTAAAAACCTAAGTGCTCACCTTTTAAAACGATTGCCTTTGGAAAATCACAAATGTGCCCTTTTGCTGCCTAAGGTAGCCAATCGCACAATACGAAGTGTTAACGAAGATGGACCAATAAATATGCACCACTTATCACAACTTTGCCCAGTTAGCACCACCATGTAGCATACCACATGTTCGCCAGATATCATGCCATGTTAGACTCCAAGGGTGCCACATCAACTTGCCAATAAGGATGCCATGTCAGCTTTGTAGGGGTGCCACATCAGCTCTCGCCATGTCAGTAGTCTACCACCTTGAAATTCGTATCCACTAGGTGACCCTCCCAGATGCATGCCTATCATGTCGGTCCATGTCAACAGTAAGTTTCGCATCTATCCAGATCAACAAATCTCACATCGGGTTTAGTGCGAGTGTTAGAATGATGTCAATAGGTTTGGGATTAAAATGTTTTGATTTGCATGCAGGTTACATCAGATGTGCAAATCTACATGTGGTGGTTGTCGATCATGTCAGAACGGTCAATGGAAGTTAGTACGTCGTGCATGTTGTGGTCTTCGATTTGTGGTGAGTGTGTGGGGTACAACCCCTTGTATGTTGGTAGGAGGTTAGGTGGATTTCCACACCGGCTGGACTACGTAGGTTTTTGTGTGGTTCTCACACAGTGTAGAAAATTAAAGGCTATAAAATCAAAGAAATTTTAAATTGAAGTTCCAACATATAAATTAAGTGAAAAATATAGAACTCGAAATTCCAAAAAAATCAAACAAATTCAATGATGAAATAAAATGAAATTTCAAACAATTCCAGCCAATGAAATCAAATGAAACTCTAAACAAATCAATGTGCAGGCAAAACCAAGGGATCGAGCAATAAAATTAAATAATTTCCAAAGGAAATATTGCCTCGAAAATTGTGAAATAGGGGTCCCGATGAGGTATTAGAGCCCCGTTGTCCATGCAAAATGCCATGTCCTTCACCTTGCCTACGCAATCACTCTGATACCAATAATAATTTATAGCAGCAACATTAGGAAATATTATTCATAGCAAAGGTTATATACAAATAATTAATGTGTAGATCATATATGTTGTGAGGTTGTCATTAACAAATAGAATTTGGTGCTACCCACTAACAACTAGTAATTGATGCTAACTAATATATTAATAACACTAACCATAAGTTATTTGAAATAGTGAATAACTTCATGGTATGTAAAATAATGTAATAACCAAATCTACCTTGTGGTAAATAAAATAACTTACTACAGTAAAAAAAAATTAATTACCCTAATATCTACCATAACAGATTGCACGAACTCTATCCATCAAAATTGATTTTTTAACGACCATCTATCATGACCCTCTCTTGACAAGCTTTTTCACACTATGGACTTGTGAATAGTTATCTTGTTTTGAAGATAGACTAAAATGATATTGTGTTGATTATTTGCAATATATGAATGGTTTATTGAAGAATATGGTACCATTGATAGTTTTCTTTAGTATACATGGTTGTAGGATCAAGTATCCTTCGGATATAATGGACGAGGGAGACGCCATTGAGTATGAGAAAGAAGGGAAAGATGTATAAAGATCCATATTGGTTCTAATTATGATTTAATTATAATTCTATGTAATTAATTGTGATTAGCTTTAACTTGGTGATCTAATATACCTAATTATCTTGTTTACCTCATGTTAAAAAATAAATAAAATAGGTGTATATTTTATATTGGACCAAAAATTTATTTCTCCTCACCTTGGAGGAACATGAAAAGAAAGAGAAAAGGATGAAGGAGGATCTAGAAGGCTAGGGAAGGAAGGCCATTTTTAGACAAGGAAGGGTCCATTAAACAAGGTCTTAACGACTTTTTTGGGTTAATTGAATTATCCCTATTATCAAAATATGGAGCTTATTGCTAATTTAGAAATAAAAAAATGAAAAATATTAATATCTCCTTTTTATAATTCTGGAAAGGATATTGGATTATATATTTTTTGTCACTATAATCATTGCGAATTGTTGGTTTATATTGCTCCTTGAAGTTTGAATGAAGGAGGGATCATGTGTAGCGGATATTGGAGAGATAATGCACATCTTCATTAATGCCCAACAAAATTGGATGATGAAAAAAAATAGGTTGTAACTCTTTGGAGAGAATCGAGAGAGAAGAGAGAGGATTGGGAAGGAAAATTGGAAGATGAAACTAGCTTATCTAAAGTGGGAATAAAATGGAAGCTTTCAGGAAGGAGGAGAAGACAATGTGGTTTCCAAAAGCTTATGGAGCCTATCCATCTAGGAGAACAAGGTTGGAGTATCAATTTTTTGTTTTGTTCTTTAATGGCTTGCAATTCTTGTAGATTTATGCTTGATTTGTGTACGATCCTAAGCATACACCTAATCTAGTAACAATTGAAAATTACATAAAGCATACAAGAATTGACAAAATTGAAATAACCAAAGAAAATATGTCTTTTATTAAAATTGAATCAATTAATGGCTACAAATTCGTCCCTCTTAGGGATACTCAATGTGATACAATGTTACAATCATAAGAAATCCCTCGCAAGGGTAAGTGTAATCTGCAGGCTTTTTAAAATGACATGAACTGCTCCAAGGTGTTGATGACCTTCTTCTCCATGATTAGAGGAATTTACTACTTTGCATGTCAAAACCCTACTAGTATTGCATGCAATAAACAACAAGAAGCATTAGTGACAAAAGATGTCTCTCTTGATGAGGCTTTTTGAGGAAATTATATATAAAGATGACATTATTAACATATAATCAAGAAAGTACAAGAAAGCTAGTAAACCTATGAGAAACATGAAAAGATGTTGTGAACCATGTCAAAGGAAAGCATATGCAATTATATAATAGCCTAATTATGAATTTAAAGGCATGGAAGCGTGAAAAATATTCATTGGTATCCTAGTTAAAGTATTGAGAGCAAGCAACTAAACAAGCTAATTCTACCAATCAGAAGTCTCTAAAAATGCAATAAAACCTAAATTATACTTAGTCTACTGCTATTAACAATTCCTACGATGATAAAACAAGGGAATAAAAGATACTACCCTGACTGCAGCTCTGAGGCGTAGTGAGCACTGTTAGTCGCGGCTGACAGCCACAACAAGGCTTAAAGTGTGCTTGTACTCAAATCCAAGGGCTAGATCTTTGAATTCTCTTGCCAAATTTATGGTCAAGGGTCACCTCTATATCCTCTGATATATTTTGTGGTTGAACTGCTCTAATTACGTGTCAAATGGGCGTAATTGTGTTTCTTTATTCTCTTAACCTCCTAGGACTTCCATGGCTAGAATTGCCATTTCAATCTCTCGAATAGGGGTAAGAAAGTAATGTCACAATGTAATTAGGCAGATGCTCTTAGATTTGGCAGGGCTTCGCTGTGTTCCAATGAAAGCTTCTCTAGACTTTTCCCCAATTTGGAGGGGGTCTTATAGCACCTTGAAGGGCTATGTCCTAGCTTCTTGAGGAAGCCAAGATCAAGAATGGGTAGTTGAGTTTAATGGATGGAAAGATATAAAACCTTCCTCACTCAAACCGTTCCAATATGCAACCAACTAACCATTTGAACCAACTTTGAATCAATCAAAGGCCAACTAACTTTGAGGTCTGATCGTAACTGACAAGCACGGTCAGCTCTGCTAACTGCGGGTGTCAACAACGGTTAGCACTGACTAGGCAAAGGTGCCCAAATGAGTGGTAAAAACCACTACTATACCTTGGTATATGTCCAAGGTCTTTCATATGGCCTTCTAGCATGTTACATATGAGTAGTCGCCTTGACATGATGCGTTTTAGGTGTCTATAGATGCCCCTTTTGAGATGCATTGTGAGATCAAAAAATGCTATAAAAAATAGATCTCCTAAAATTATGTCGTAGGTTGGATGATGATCATTAGTCTGATCAAAATTAGATGCCCAAGTCCTGCAAAGACGATGTGCATCCTAGAATCATTGCTTCCAACTAGATGGAATGCTTAAATTTACAAAGCTTTGGCAAGCTACAACGGTGATCGGGTAGCTTCAGTGCTACTATAGGCTTTTGTGCCATATAGATCCGAAAGGAGGAGAGATACTAATTGAACTATCATAATTGTTTTTTTCCCTAGTAGAGGGTAAGCTTATGATAGTCATTGGTAATGATTCGTAAGACGAATGCAATTTTAACAAGATCAAGGGATCTACGATCAAGAGATCTTCTATTGACTTTGATTATGATTATGATATAATGACTACCCCCTCAAGCAACAATTCATTGAGGGTAATGACAATTAAATGAGGTGAATTTTTTCTTGACCATTATGAATGACCTTAAACAAATTTAGTTTTAGCATTTGAAAATTGGGCAAAGCCTAATCAGCTATGATTCCAATTGTTAAAGGGTATTGCGTATTTCTATCCCATGGAGTGGTCCAGCTATAAAAGCCTTCTTAGGGAATAAAAATGATAGAAATTGTAATTAGGCATGCGTTGAATCATATCATCGATGATCTACTGAAAATATCATAGCAGAAGTGATATGGTTGCTTTGTTCTCGAGGGGCGATCAAGCCATCAAGGCCTTCTTCGAGATCAAAATAAAGAAAACCAATTCTATGATGACGCATTTGCCCCAAATGTCCTTATGTTAATTTACTCATCCTATCGGATTGCATGGATCGCAAGTCGCTACAACCCAAGTGTATAGGGTAATTTACTAGGTACAAGGTGCATTTGGTTTTTTAGTTTATCTAATTTTCTTTTGTTATTTTTAGAAGTTTTGGCAATTCTAGTGAGATGGGTATTTTTAATTTGGCATTTTATAGCTCTCCAAGGTGGGATTTTCTATCATGTATTGCAAGTTGTTGATTGTTTTTGACAATAGCGGGTGGCTTTTCAAATTTTGCTAACCGCGACTAACAACAACAGGCGACAAATCCTAATTCGACACCTACAGGTGCTAGCCGCGGTCAGGCAAAAAATAAGAAATATTTACAAAATTTCTTGTTATTTTCGATGTCATTTTCACTTGACAACTTTTGCAACTTGAGAGCTCTGGGATTTGATCCAAAAATTTTGATGCTGAGCACTGCTAGAAATTCAACCTCACAACCACTCGAAACGATGGCAGCCCAACCTAGAGGAGTTGGTGTGACTAAGGTAGAAGCACACTAAATCCTAGACTATTTTATATATTTTTTTACCAGTTTAAAATCAACCACACTAAGTAATGGGCTAACTAAACCTCATTAAACCACCGGTAATGAACCTCACCCTAGTTAGGTTTAGCTTAGGTTAGCTTAAGGGGAGGTTAAAAATTTATTATTATTTATTTTAAGGGTTTTTCTTTGTTTTTATTTTATTTTTGTGGTTTTTCATGTGTGGGAGGGTTTTTTGAAAAAAAAATTATTATTTTTTTTTTGTTGTTTTCTAAAGGTTTTGGGATAGGTAATGATCCGAAAAAGGTCATCTCTACTAGCCACGGCTGGCAAAGTGCAGTCCCCAATTGGAAAATTGGGAGATGCGGCTGTCAGCCATGGTAGGATTTAAATCCTAATGCTTAGAATTTTGATCACCTCCCTGATCATGGATCTGAGCCGTGGGTTGCAACTTTTAGCAATATTTTTTCATTTTTTCATTTTTTTTGAGGATTTAATTGATTTCTTTTGAATTTTTGAAGTTTGTTTTCCATTTTTTTGGGGCTTTTAAAATTTTTACTCTTTTCTTTGTCATTATTAGATTATTTTTTATTTATTTTAATTTATTTTACCCTATTATTCTATATGTTAGACCTTGACTATGAGGGCAAGAGAATATGAGATCCTTTGCAACCTATGCAGCACCATCTCTTAGGTAGACTAGAGGTGGTTCAATTTGGCTATGTTTTACACCTCCTCACTATCATGGCAGACCAAACCTACATGACTACATTGGCCCGACGCTAGGATGCGCTAACCAATACCTTTCACCTGCCAACAGGTGAGATGATAGTTACCTTGGAGGATGTCTACCGCATCTTCTGTATCCCTCTAGATGGTGAGGCCATCACATCATCATCGACTGAGGTGAAGAGGATTGTATTTGCTTAGATATTTAGTTATTGCAATGAGGAGGCAGAGCGAGACTCAGACTACGAAGGGGTCCATATTGAGTATTGGCACACACAATGGGTCTTCACTGAGTGAGTGGATGTTTTCATGCACCTGATTTTTTAGGTCATCCTACCCAATTCCTCTAGAGTGAGGTTCCTATAGAACCTCCTAGATAGAACTATGGAAGTCGTACCAAGTCCTACTGATCGGCCTATGATCCTGTCTTGGGGGAGTGCCCTACTAGTGTAGCTCTATAATGAGTTGTATCCAATTACTCAGAGGAGTAGAGTGAGCATCGACTGCAACTTACTACTTCAGATCTGGAAGTGGCAACAGATCAATATTGAGCATCCTGTTGGCCTACCACTAGATATTGGTACTATTAAGGAGAAGTGTCAATATTATGCTGCATGCTGGCCTCACGAGCAGGAGAGCAGATAACACACAGGGGACCTGACGCACTATATTGGATGGTTTACAGTATTGCAATCCAATCATATTGAGTGGCACCCTTACTTAGACTACCCTCCATTGTGGGAGGTCGATGATCGGCTGCATCAAGAACGTAAGGATAGATGGCTCCTTGAAAGTAAGTCTGAGGTATGAGAGTTATTTTATTACTCTCACGTTCTTAGATAGTTTGACATCAAGTAGGATATACCATATTTGTCGACCATCTACCATCGTCTCCACCTAGAGAAGGACTTGACCTGGCTCAGGATTACTCCATTAGGTGAGGACGATAACGATTTCTAAAATTCAATGAAAATAGATGCAGGGACCACTCCTGACTATGACACATGGTGGATACTTCGAGTATGGTGGGGCTTTGAGGGGCCCTTGGGCAGGGTCCTAGATGATGTAGTAGAGGACGACAAGGGTGCAGAGGTAGATCCTATAGGGCACCAATTCTAAAATAGAACTGGGGGTAGATGAGGTGAAGAAGCAGCATAGAGGGCACCACCAACTAAGGAGGAGGGTGAGGAACCACATAACAGTGATATTAGGTAGCTCAGGGCCTAGGTTGCCAACCTATAAACTTAGGTAGGCTCTTTATAGATGTAGTTACTACATAGGGGTACCACCATTTCCACTCTTGAGGTAAATGTGGGGGATCTCTAGTCCATACTAACAATAGGACAAAATCGGCGACACAACTACAAGGAGGAGAAGACCTCCCTAGAGGTGAAGGTTGTGTCTATAGAGATAGAGATACATAAGCTTATAGGGCAGTGCACTCTTCTATAGTCTTAGGTAGATACTTCGATGGCACAACTTGTCACCTACTAGGGTGGGAGGGTAGAGCCCTCCTCATCACAGGTTGCTCTAGTGCCTCCATCCACTCTAGTAGTACCAGCAGTGCAAACAGTACCAACAAAGCAGGGATCAGCAGGTCTGGATCAGGGGGTAGATATTAGGAGACTCTGACATCTATTATAGCAGTATATTGATGATGATGCACAGAATGTCACCTACATCTCCACTCTGATATGATCGATTGGGATACTTGGGGCTGAGATTCAAGAGATACCCACAGCTTTAGAGTCTCACAGGACTCACACATGAGATACAGGTCAGTCCTCAGCTAGCTCCAATCACAAATCACATAGGTCATAGAGGAATTCTGGTGCCAGCTCTAGGAGGACTCACAGGGAGGGCAAAGGCGATGACGGGGCCTCTTAGTCTGGAAGCGCGGGTGCTGCTACTTAGTACTTGATATTATGTTAGATGTACCATTTTTTTGTGTAAGGTTGAGGACCTACACAGATGTAGCCTATAGGCATTAGACATATGTTGACATATTCTCCTTATATATTTTTTTATACACACACACACACACTCTCTCTCTCTCTCTCTCTCTCTCTCTCTCTATATATATATATATATATATATATATATATATATATATATATATATATATATATATATATATGATCAGACTTTTGAGACTTATTATATGTGCAGTTTATTGTTTTTATTTGTTTTATGTTTATGAGATGCATATGGATGCAATGTTGATATCATGTTTTACTTTATGCTATATGATGTGATTTATTAATGACATGCATTAGATAGTTATGTATGATTAGATGTCGTAGTATGTATGTATAGATGAACTACTGATGATGAATGTTCATAAATGCAATGTTTACTGTTAAATGCATGTTTTAATTTATAGTACATGTATATCTATGAACTGATGATGTTATGACATGATGTATGCCATGTATGTAGTTGCATAATTTTTATATGATGAGGTTGTACTGTAATTGGATACGTATGTTATAATTGCTTAAAACTGAATGTATGGATGTAGTATGATTTTAACAACCTATTGGATGACACCATAGGATGTATGGATGATTAGTTTGAGGAGATTAAGCCAAAAAAAGAAGAGTGAATTAGGGTTTTTATGGAGTGAATGGGTGTAAAATTTAGGGTCTTAAGTGTTTTTTTATTTTTAATTTAAGATGTTATTGTAGAAAACAAGAAATTAAGTGCAATAAACATTCAAAAGTGTCCACAAATTTGAACATAAGATGTCAGATTCCACCAAAAATGCACCTAATTTATTATGCCAATTTTAATAAAGGTTTCGAATGCGATCGAAAATGCACCTTATTACAGTAATTTTTGTACAAAGTTTTGATTAATGAGTTTGCAAGAAATTTGATATTCAAATTATCCCCCTCTTGTGTTACAATTTTTCAAAAAAGAATCACAATTTCTTGTCCCCCATTTTCTTTGCAAAATTAATAAGGTAGCACACCTTTCAAGTCAAGTCGACACATGATAAGCTTTTGAAAGACAATCCATAACCAGTCGACACACAACTTGGTAGTATTGGACCCATAATTCTTCAATATTTAAAAATTGGAGGTGCATCAAGATTAAAAGGCTCTCTAATCCTCATGGGAATAGAGCTACGATCCAAATACTTCCAACGATCTATGTAAGAATTAAAATAGGGTAAACTCTTTCTATATCGTCTAAGCATATGATGAAAATTTGATCTTGTGGTTTGATGTCGAAGTTCGTTTCTCCTACGATTGATTCATAGATGATGAAGATTTTTGCATTGGAAAGGACTAGCCTTCATCAAATGTAGGAAAAAAAATCTTACTCTCAAAATGAATGTGCTAGAAAATTTTTGAGAAAGTTTTAAATATCTCCTAATTTGCAAAAAATAATGGTGTTATTTTTGTGTTACATCCCCTCTTTAGAGAAAACAAAGTCACACATATATTTGAAATTTGTAAAAGAATAGACTCCTTTCTTTTCCTCTTTTGGTTTAATTTAAGCAACAGATTTAATTTTAATAATAAAAGAACTTTTGTTGAAAAATCAATTAAATTAACAATAAAATTGATTTTAAAAACAAAAATAATTAAATTATTAAAAAAATTTGAAAAACTCAAATAAAAATAAACTTTGCTAATATATACATTGCACTTTTGTGGTTATCAAATAAAAGTGTGAATCTCCCTGAAAGGAGTTGAACGCCTCACCTCCTATCAGGATTCTTAACATTGGTCCCATCACCGATTGGGCTAGATAGCCTGATGGGTATGAAGGAGAGGCACCTTCTATTTGAAGGCAAGATCCGTGATAACATAGAAAAAAAATTATTACAACCTTTTTAAAAGGCTTGGGGATACAACATCCCACATGTGTTGTGAAAGCGCATTCAACCTTATTTAAAAACCTAAGTGCTCACCTTTTAAAACAATTACCTTTGGAAAATCACAAGTGTGTCCTTTTGCCACCTAAGGTAGCCAATCACACAATATAAAGTGTTAATGAATATGGACCAATAAATATGCACCACTTATCATAACTTTGCCCAATCAGCACCGCCACATAGCATACCACATGTTCGCCAGCTATCATGCCATGTCAGACTCTAGGGGTGCCACATCAACTTGCCAATAAGGATGCCATATCAGCTTCAGAGGGGTGCCACATTAGCTCTTGCCATGTCAACAATCTACCACCTTGAAAGTCGTATCCACTAGGTGACCCTCCCAAATGCATGCATATCATGGCAGTCCATGTCAACAGCAAGTGTCACGTCTTTCCAGATTAACAAATCTCACATCGAGTTTAGTGCGAGTGTTAGAATGATGTCAATAGGTTTGGGATTAAAATGTTTTTATTTATGTGCAGGTTACATCAAATGTGCAAATCTACATGCGGTGGTTGTCGATCATGTCAGAATAATCGATGGAAGTTAGTACATCGTGCATGATGTGGTCATCAGTTTGTAGTGAGCGTGTGGGGGACAGCCCCCTGTATGTTGGTAGGCGGTTAGGTGGATCTCCACACCAGCTGGACTAAGTAGGTTTTTGTGTGGTTCTGGCTTAGTGTAGAAAATTAAAGGCTACAAAATCAATGAAATTTTAAATTGAAGTTCCAACATAGAAATTAAGTGAAAAATATAGAACTTGAAATTCCAACAAAATCAAACAAATCCAATGATGAAATAAAATGAAATTTTAAACAATTCCAGCCAATGAAATCAAATGAAACTTCAAAAAAATCCACGTGCAGGCAAAACCTGGGGATTGAGCAACAAAATTAAATAATTTCCAAAGAAAATATTGCCTCGACAATTGTGAAATAGGGGTCCTGATGAGGGATTAGAGCCTCGTTGTCCATGCAAAATGCCATGCCCTTCACCTTGCCTACGCAACCACTCTAATACCAATAATAATTTAGAGCAGCAACATTAGGAAATATTATTCATAACAAAGGTTACATACAAATAATTAATGTGTAGATCATATATGTTGTGAGGTTGTCGTTAACAAATAGAATTTGGTGCTAACCACTAACAACCAGTAATTGACGCTAACCGATAAGTTAATCACAATAACCATAAGTTATTTGAAACTGTGAATAACTTCATGGTAAGTAAAATAATGTAATAACCAAATCTACCTTGTGGTAAATAAAATAACTTACTACGGTAAAAAAAATTAATTACCCTAATATCTACTCTAACAAATTGCATGAACTCTATCCATCAAAATTGAGTTTTTAATGACCATCTATCATGACCCTCTCTTGACAAGCTTTTTCACATGATGGATTTGTGAAGAGTTATCTTGTTTTGAAGATAGACTAAAATGATATTATGTTGATTAATTTGTAATATATGAATGGTTTCTTTAAGAATATGGTACCATTGATAGTTTGCTTTAGTATACATGGTTGTAGGAGCAAGTATCCTTCAGATATAGTGGATGAGGAAGTCACCATTGAGGATGAGAAAGAAGGAAAATATGGATGAAGATCCATATTGGTCCTAATTATGATTTAATTACAATTCTATGTAATTAATTATGATTAGCTTTAATTTGGTGATTTTATTTACCTAATTATCTTATTTACCTCGTGTTTAAAAAAATAAAATAGGTGTTTATTTTCTATTGGACCAAAAAATTATTTGTCCTCACCTTGGAGGAGCATGAAAAGAAAGAGAAAAGGATGAAGGAGGATCTAGAAGGCTAGGGAAGGAAGGCCATTTTTAGACAAGGAAGGGTCCATTAAACAAGGTCTTAATGACTTTGTTAGGTTAATTTAATTATCCCTATTATCATAATATGGAGCTTATTGCTAATTTAGAAATAAAAAATGAAAAATATTAATATCTCCTTTTTATAATTTTGGAAAGGATATTGGAATATATATTATTCGTTACTATAATCATTGTGAATTGTTGGTTGATATTGCTCCTTGAAGCTCGAAAGAAGGAGTTATCATGCGTAGTGGATATTGGAGAGATAACGCACATCTTCATTAATGCCCAATGAAATTGGATGATGAAAATAAAAGGTTGTAAATCTTTGGAGAGAATCGAGAGAGAAGAGAGAGGATTGGAAAGAAAAATTGGAAGATGAAACTAGCTTATCTGAAGTGGGAATAAAATGGAAGCTTTCAGGAAGGAGGAGAAGACCATGTGGTTTCTATAAGCTTATGGAGCCTAGCCATCCAAGATAACAAGGTTGGAGTATCAAGTTTTTGTTTTGTTCTTTAATGGCTTGCAATGCTTGTAGGTTTATGCTTGATTTGTGTACGATCCTAAAAAACATACACCTAATCTAGTAACAATTGAAAATCACATAAAGCATACAAGAATTGACAAAATTGAAATAACCAAAAGAAAGGTGTCTTTTATTAAAATTGAATCAATTCATGGCTACAAATTCATCCCTCTTAGGGATACTCAATGTGATACAATATTAAAATCATAATAAATCCCTCGCAAGGGTAAGTGTAATTTGCAAGCTTTTTAGAATGAAATGAACTGCTCCAAGGTGTTGATGACCTTATTCTCCATGATTAGAGGAATTTTCTACCTTGCATGTCAAAACCCTATTATTCCTACGTGCAATAAACAACAAGAAGCATCAGTGACAAAATATGCCTCTCTTGATGAGGCTTTTTGAGGAAATTATATGTAAATATGACATTATTAACATATAATCAAGAAAGTGCTAGAAAGTTAGTAAACCTATGAGAAACATGAAAATATGTTGTGAACCATGTCAAAGGAAAGCATATGCAACTATATAGTAGCCTAATTATGAATTTAAATGCATGGAAGCGTGAAAAATATTCATTGGTATCCTAGTTAAAGTATTGAGAGTAAGCAACTAAACAAGCTAATTCTATCAATCAGAAGTCTCTAAAAATGCAATAAAACCTAAATTATACTTAGTCTACTACAATTAACAATTCCTACAGTGAGAAAACAAGGGAATCAATGATACTACCCTGATCGTGGCTCTGACGCGTAGTGAGCACTGTTAGCCACGATTGACAGTCATGACAAGGCTTAAAGTGTGTTTGTACTCAAATCCAAGGGCTAGATATTTGAATTCTCTTGCCAAATTGATGGTCAAGGGTCACCTCTATATCCTCTAACCAATTTTGTGGTTGAACTGCTCTGATTACGTGTGAAATGGGCGTAATTGTGTTTCTTGATTCTCTTAACCTCCTAGGACTTCCATGGCTAGAATTGCCATTTCAATCTCTCAAATAGGGGCAAGAAAGTAATGTCACAATGCAATTATGTGGATGCTCTCAGATTCAATATGGCTTCACTGTGTTCCAATGAAATATTCTCTAGAATTTTTCCCAATTTGGAGGGGGATCTTATAGCAACGTGAAGGGCTATGTCCTAGCTTCTTGAGGAAGCCAAGATCAATAATGGGCAGTTGAGTTTATTGGATGGAAAGATATAGAACCTTCCTCGCTCAAAACACTTCAATCCACAACCAACTGACCATTGAACCAACTTTGAATTAGTCAATGGCCAACTAACTTTGAGGCCTGACCGTAGCTGACAAGCACGGTTAGCTCTGCTAACCGCGGGTGTCAGCAACAGTTAGCACTGACTAGGCAAAGGTGCCCAAATGAGTGGTAAAAACCACTTCTATACCTTGGTATATGTCCAAGGTCTTCTATATGGCCTTCTAGCATGTTCCATATGAGTAGTCGCCTCGACATGATGCATTTTAGGTGTCTATAGATGCCCCTTTGGAGATGTGTTGTGAGATCGAAAAACGCTGAAAAAAAAATAGACCTCCTAAAACGATGTCGTAGGTTGGATGATGATCATTAGTCTGATCAACATTAGATGCCCAAGTCCTGCAAAGAGGATGCGCATCCTAGAATCATTTCTTCCAACTAGATGGAAGGCTTAAATTTGCAAAGCTTTGGCAAGCTCCAGCAGCGATCGGGTAGCTTCAGTGCTACTATAGGCTTTTGTGCCATATAGATCCGAAATGAGGAGAGCTACTAATTGAACTGTCATAATTACTTTTTTCCCCAATAGAGGGTAAGCTTATGATAGTCGTTGGTAATGATTCGTAAGACGAATGCAATTTTAACAAGATCAAGGGATCTTCTATTGACTTTGATTATGATTATGATATAATGACTACCCCTGAAGCAACGAGTCAATGAGGGTAATGACAATTAAATGAAGTGACTTGTCGCTTGACCATTATGAATGACCTTAAACAAATTTAGTTTTAGAATTTGAAAACTGGGCAAGGCCTAATCAGCTATGATTCCAACTTTTAAAGGGTATTGCGTATTTCTATCCCATGGAGTGGTCCAGCTACAAAAGCCTTCTTAGGGAATCAAAATGATGGCAATTGTAATTAGGCATGCGTTGAATCATATCATTGATGATCTGCTGAAAAATAGCATAGCATAAGTGATATGGTTGCTTCATTCTCATGGGGCAGTCCAACCGTCAAGGCCTTCTTCGAGATCGAAATAAAGCAAATCAATTCTACGATGACGTATTTTCCCCAAATGTCCTTTTGTTAATTTACTCATCCTATCGGATTGCATGGATCGCAATTCACTGCAACCGCCAAGTGTATATGGTAATTTACTAGGTACGAGGTGCATTTGGTTTTTTAGTTTATCTAATTTTTTTTGTTATTTTTAGAAGTTTTGGCAATTCTAGTGAGATGGGTATTTTTAATTTGACATTTTTTAGCTCTCCAAGGTGGTATTTTTTATCATTTATTGCAATTTGTTGAGTGCGTTTGATAATAGCGGGTGGATTTTCAAATTTTTTTGACCGTGACTAACAACAATAGGTGGCAAACCCTAATTCGACACCCGTGAGTGCCAGCTGTGGTCAGGAAAAAATAAGAAATATTTTAAAAATCTCTTGTTATTTTCGATGTCATTTTCACTTGATAACTTTTGCAACTTGAGAGCTCTGGGATTTGATCCAAAAATTATGATGCGAAGAGCTCCTAGAAATTCGACCTCACGACCATTCAAAATGATGGCAGCCCAACCTGGAGGATCTGGTGTGACTAAGGTAGAAGCACACTAAATCCTAGACTATTATATATTTTCTTTTACCAGTTTAAAATTAACCACACTAAGTAATGGTCTAACTGAACCTCATTAAACCACTGGTAATGAACCTCACCCTAGTTAGTTTTATCTTAGGTTAGCTTAAGGGGAGGGCAAAAATTTATTATTATTATTTATTTTTAGGGTTTTTCTTTGTTTTTATTTCATTTTTGTTTTGTTTTCATGTGTGGGAGGGTTTTTTGAAATTTTGTTTTTATTATTTTTATTTTTTTGTTGTTTTCTGAAGGTGTTGGGATAGGTAATGACCTAAAAAAGGTCATCTCTGCTAGCCGTGGTTGATAGGCACAGTCCCCAATTGGAAAATTTGGAGCCACGACTATCAGCCATGGTAGGATTTAAATCCCAATGGTTAGAATTTTGACCGCATCCCTAATCACAGGTCTGAGCCGTGGGTCGCAACTTTTAGCAGTATTTTTTAAATTTTTTTTTTTTTTTTTGAGGATTTAATCAAATATCCTCGTAGATAATTAGGCTTAATCAAATGAATAATTGCATTAACATAAGCTTAGGAATAAAGCCTTCATTAAATAGATTACAAAATAGAGAAAGAAACTAATCTTTCTATAACCATGCTAACTAACATGCTAACGTAGGTAGAGTGTTAGGTTTAGAACTCTTAACCTAGGATATTTAGGATTTACCATTAGATATTTAAGACAGTAAATATCTACATGGTAGAAAGTAGAAAGTAGAAAAGTAAATGTAATAATCTACCTATGTAGTATATAATGCAATATACTACCTATTTTACCCTAACATCCCCCCTTTATTACATTACTTTGATATACAAAGTTTACTTCGGAACAACTCAAATTTGACACGTCCAAGTGTCTTGGTGAAGATGTCAGCAACCTGTTCGTCGATGGGAATTTATTAGAGCTTGATTATGTGTTTAGGGACTTCATCATGAATGAAATGACAATCTGTGTCAATATGCTTTGTGCATTCATGATGGATTGGATTCTTGACCAAGTTCAAAACACCTGAGTTGTCGCAAAACATGTGAATAGAAAATTTCTTTGGTAGGCCCATGATAGCCAAGATGCGACTTAACCAAATCACTTAACACACAACTCCATGTGCAGTGTGATATTCTACCTTAGTTGAAGATAAAGCAACCACCTGTTGTTTTTTACTATGCCATGAGACAGGACCAGATCCAAGATGAAATACATATCCTGATGTTGATTTTCTATCATCTAGGGATCTAGCATAGTCAGAGTCAGTATAACTCTATAATAAGAATGAGTTATTCTTCTTATAATCTAGACCATAATCTACACTACCCTGAATGCAGTGAAGAACCCTCTTAGCTACTTTCCAGTGAGATACTTTTGTTTCCTTCATGAATCGAGAAAGATAGTTTATAGCATAAGTAATGTATGGTCTAGTGTTGGTCAGATATATGAGACTTCCAATCATCTGTCAATATAGCATGCCATCTACATGTGGTGAGTCATCATACCGTGATAACTAAAGCCCTGATTCCATCGGTGTTGCTTTGGGCTTACAATCAGTCATACGATATTTTTCTACTAAAGTCTTGGTATACTTTTTTTGAGTCACCCTAAGATGATTCTTCTTTTGTTCTATCTCAAGGCCAAGACAGTAGTGGAGAAGTCCTAGATCTGTCATATCAAATGACTCTTTCAAGTCATTTTTCATGGTTTTAATCAATTTCTCTGAATTTTTAGTGATGATCAGATCATCTACATATAACACAAGAATCACTATTTCAAATCTTGATATAGAGATTTGCATCATATGGACTTCTCTTAAATCCATCTTGCAGTAGGTGACTATCCATTTTTATGTACCATGCACTTGGGGCTTGTTTTAGCCCGTATAATGATTTGACCAACTTGCAAACGTGTTGCTTATGGCCTTCCTCAGCAAATCCAGGAGGTTGATTCATGTACACTTCTTCTTTTAAGTCACCATTTAGAAAGGCACTTTTTACATCCATCTGATGTAATTTCCATCCGAATTGTGTTGCCATAGCACAAAGAACTCGAATGGTGGTCATCCTTGTTGTAGGAGAAAAGGTTTCCTCATAGTCAAGGCCTTCCTTTTGAGCATAGCCCTTCACCACAAGATGGGCCTTATGCTTGTCTATGGTACCATATGCCTTATATTTGACATTGTAAACCCATTTGCAACCTATGGGTTTCTTTCTTTTAGGAAAATCTACCAGCTTCCATGTTTTATTCTTGATGAGGGAGTTATGTTCTACATCCATAGCTGCCTTCCACTGAGGCATTCTAAGTGCTTCATCAAATGTAGAAGGTTCATTTTCATCAAATGATGATAAGTAAACCCTCTCCTCATCTATTTCCACATCATCTTCCCTTGCTAACTCTCTATAAACATAAAGGTCTTGAAAATCTACACAAATATCATCAACTAAAGTGGATGCTTCAGTATTTTCTTGTTGAGTCATGCTTCATGTCTTTGGATGATTGAGAGTAAGATCAGGTGGGTAAGTGAGTTTGGAATCTTTCATTGTGATCATATACCATTTGGGAGGATTATTCTATTGTGGAGAAGGAAGTGGTTATTGCTCCTTATCATCTAGGTATACTAATGTAGTGTTGGGTGTGAAAGCTTCATCAAACATTACATCCCTACTGACATGTATTTTCTTGGTAAATGGGGCTATCAATTGATAGCATTTTGAAAATTCATCATATCCAAGAAAAACACATGGTAGGGACTTCTCATCTAATTTATTTCTTTTCTCCTTGGGTATATGCATAAAAGCCTTACACCCAAACACCCATAGATGAGATATGGAGGGTTTCCTTCCATTCCATGCTTCCTGAGGAGTCATACCTTCAAGAGCCCTTGTGGGTGCTCTATTTAGAAGATATACTACAGTTTGAATAGCTTTAGCCTAGTAAATTTTCTCAAGATTCATTTCCTTAAACATACATCGAACCATTTCCATAATGGACCGATTTCTTCTCTCAGCAACTCCATTTGACTGAGGAGAATAGGTTGTGGTTAACTGTCTTTTTATCCCATGAGTCTGTAAAAATAAGGAAAATTCCTTTGATGTGTATTCCCCCCCAAATATGAATGGAGGGTCTTGATGAAGCATCATGATTCTTTCTCAACAAGCTTTTTGAATTGTTGAAAATAGGTAAATTCTTCAAACTTCAACTGCAAGAAGAAGACCCACATCTTGCATGAGTGATCATCGATAAACAATTGAAAATACCTTTTTCCTCCACAACTAGTAGACATGGGACCACACAAATCTATGTGAACCAACTCCAAAGGTACCTTAGCTTGAAAGGAGATAGGTTCAAAGGGCACTCTGTGTTGCTTTCCTGACAAGCAATCTGAGCATACTGGCAAAGTAGATGAAAGAGTAGGCAATCCTTTCACCATTTGATATTTACTAAGTTCTAGTAAATATCTTGAACTTAAATGCCCAAATCTCTTATGCCATAGAGATGTGGCCTCTTTTGTGGTTATTGCCATTGCATTATGTGTTGAGGTAATTGCATCTAAGACAAACAAACCATGTTTGTATGAACCTGTTGTTATTTGTTTTCCTTTCTTGGTGATAAAGAAACGTTTCTTTTCTTTGTCCACCTTGAAATTGACATTCATGTGATTGTCTAGGATTTGTGGAACTGGCAAGAGATTATTTTTCAATCCTGGTACATAAAGAACTTTTTGAATTTTACATTCTCCATCTGGAATGGAGATAGAAACACTTCCTTATCCCTAAACTTGATAGGTTTGATTATTAGCAATGGTGACTGATCTACCTTCTCGGGTCTCAAATGTCTCAAACCAGGACTTATCACCAGTCATATGCTTACTAGCGCCTAAATCTATGTACCACACAATGTCCTTGTGAAGGGAATCAGTATGTGTCATGAGCACCTTGTGTGCTCGTTCAGAGTCCGAACTAGAATCTTCAGCTGCAATGTGTCCCTGTTGCTATTTATTCTTGTTCTTTGGTTTGCCTTTGCCCTTTTTGTTTCCTTGTTCATTGGGCGGTTTTTTCTTAAACCAACATATTTTGGTTTCATGAGTGTCCTTATCATAAATATTACAATAATGCTTCTTCTTCTGAGTCTCTTTGTCTTTACCCTTATCTTTATTAGAAGAAGAACCTTGTTGTTGAATCCACTTTTTCTTACCACCTTGTCTGTGTGAGAAAAGAGCATTGTTGGATGCCTCATCTCTTTGGAGTTGATTAGCTTCTTCTGTTTGAAGCATATTTACCATGTCAACAAAAGTCACTGTCCTTCCAGAGACTTTTAATGAAGTGATCAACATTCTGTAGGAGTCGGGAAGAGCCCTCAAAATGATAGATGTCAAGACTTGATCTTCCACTTTTTCTCCTAAGGATTGTAGTTTTGTTTTCAATTTTGCCACTCTGTAGAGGAATAGCTCTACTATTTCACCTGATTTCATATGAAGAGTATGAAGTTGTTTTTGGAGGTGAAGAATTGTTGATTGATTCTTCCCCACAAATATGGTTTTTAAGGCATCCCATGCCTCCTTACCATTCTTAGCTTCACTGATATGAGGTTGGATATCATTAGTAATAGCTAGCAAGATCATTAAGGATAATTTTCTATCCTTTTATCAAATTTTGTTTGATCTGCTCCTGTTCATTGCGGTCTAGTTTCATTTCCATCCACTATAGACCATAGATCCTCTACAGTTAAGATAGCTTTCATCTTAGTCTTCCATGCATAATAATTTGAACCTTTGAGCAGTTGGCTCTTAGTGAGATACTTGTGCATCATGGCCATGGTGAAGGTTTCAAATTGATAGGACTAAGATGGTTGTATCTTGCACTATACCCTCAAAATAGTATATGGAAGATGTTTAAGTTGCTTTTATAAGATATTTAATGGCACCTGCATTAGCACCCTTAACAAGGGATGAAAATTTTGAGGATTTTAAGCCAAAAAAATAGAGCAAATTAAAGGGGTAGGTTTTGAAATACTTCTGATTATGCTCTCTAGGATATTTAATGGCACTTGCCTTAACACCCTTCAAGAAGGATGGAAATTTTGATGAAATTAAGCCAAACAAAGAGAGTTAATCAAGGTGTTTTTATATTTGGACCTTTGGGTGAGGATTATTTAAAAAATTAACTTTTTTTAACCTGTGCAAGATGTAGCACGATTTGTAGTGAAATTTGTTTTTTCAAGTGTGAAGTGCTCTTCAATTTTTATGATTGTTTAATTACAAAATGATGTATAGTGCAATAATAATAAAAAAAGAGCAACCCAAATTATTTATCACTATAGGTATCATATGCAACTAAAAATGCAACTAATGAAGCCAATTTTTGAAAAAGAAAAAGGTGTCGAGTACAATCGAGAATACACCTTTATTAGTTTTAGAAAATCTCCCCTTTGTCTTTACAATTTTGCAAAAAGTAGAAGCACAAATGTAACTTCTATCCCCCCTTGATGATTACAAAATTGAGAAAGCAAGCACTCCTTTCAAGAGAAGTCAACACATGACCCGCGTTTGAAAGGCTTCTATGCCAGTTGACACAAGTCTTGGTTTTTATTTTCAACACTTAAAAACAGGTGGTGCATTAGGATCAAAAGGCTCACAAATTTGCATGGGACCATAGCTTCTATCCAACCCCTTCCATGGATTAGTATAGATAAGTGATCGTGTTGTTTGCCTTCGTAATTCATTTCTCTTTATGATGATTCTTTATCTACGAAGAGCTTTCCTTACCCAAGATTTGATCTTCATGAAAACTTTGAAGAATGATGAAAAATATAGGAAATTGTGATGAAATTTAAGCAACAAAATGTGTCATTGTTTCTTGTCTCTTTATCTCCTCATGCGGAGAAAACTAAAGAACAAAAATGGTATAGTTGCATAAGGATTTTGGTATTTCTATTGTAAATTTAAATGCTATAAAAAATAAAATTTTAAAGCTTTTTTTTTTAAAGAAAATTTAACATAAAATTTGAAATAAAAAACATCAATTTAATAGTTAAAAAAAAATTGATATAATTTATTAAAAAATAATATGAGAAATTCTAATTTAAAAAACTAAAAAATATTAAAGTTAAGCATAAAATTTTAAATAAAGCTTGACTTATGCCAAAAAACAAATTAATTTGCATCAAAAAAAATAAACTTGTTGTATGGCGGGCGTGGGAGTCGAACCACCAACTCTTGTTGGCCTAAGGCATCCACCTTGGCCAACTTACCAAGCCCGCGGCTTGGTTCTTAGGCTAAGACACCTGAGATTTAAAGAAGCCCATGGGCTTCTTTTGGAACAAGTGGTATTTATCCCACATGCACCCTAAAAAGGATGCAGATGCCTTTAAAAGCCTCGACAAGCAATTAAGCTCATGATTGCCTTTGGGCAATCGAGTCCAAGCCCTCCTTTTTGTTGGCAGCATCCATGTGGCATGGAAAGGGGGTCTACATGTCCTATCGTGTCCTAGTGTTGAGTCCACGTGTCAGGTCCATGTGTCCAATCCAGTCAATTTCGGTCAGGTTCGATGTGGCACGTAGCCAGAGTGCCATGTGTCACCTAGCTATCGGTTGAGTCAAATCTACACCACCTCGGGGTGTGTGTAGGTCCAGGTCAGTATCGCCTCAGGGTGCATCCAGGTATGCAGGAAACATGAGGGCACTCCTGCCCTCAAAGTGTTCCTTGCCTTGGGATCCATGTTACGGGAAACTTGAGGGTGCTCCTACCCTCTATGCATTCTCGCCATGGTCTCAGGATGCATGCCCAAAAGGGAAGGCTTAGAAAGCTTTCCCTTGCCATGGGGAGTGTGAGGGCCGCCTGCCCTCGTACGCTCTCATGGAAGGGACTACGGGCCTGCAGGTCGAATCATCGACTTGATGAGCCGGTGGTCACGATCCGCATGGGGACAAAAAATTCCTCGTGGGTTATGATTATGACCAGGGTCAAAATGGCCTTGCATTGGGATCTGCATCCTGCATTGGGATCCACACCCTACGTCGGGATCTATGCCCTACAATAATTAAAAATGCCTAACAAAAAAAATTGCCAAACTAAAAAATTAAACCTAGCTTAGGAGTATTAAAAATGGGCTTTAGGAAATAATTAAGGGTCACCAAAAAGAATGGTGCCATATTTCCTCGCTCCAGTCAAACTCCTCGCTCCAGCTCTGGTACCAATGTGACCAAGAGATAGTTAGGCTTAATCAAATGAATAATTGCATTAACATAAGCTTAGGAATAAAGCCTTCATTAAATAGATTACAAAATAGAGAAAGAAACTAATCTTTCTATAACCATGCTAACTAATGCGCAAACATAGGTAGAGTGTTAGGTTTAGAACTCTTAACCTAGGATATTTAAGATTTACCATTAGATATTTAAGACAGTGAATATCTACATGGTAGAAAGTAGAAAGTAGAAAAGTAAATGTAATAATATACCGATGTGGTATATAATGCAATATACTACCTATTTTACCCTAACATTTTTGAAGTGCATTTTCTATTTTTTTGGGGATTTTAAAATTTTTACTCTTTTCTTTGTCATTATTAGATTATTTTTTATTGATTTTAATTTATTTTACCCTATTATTCTATATGTTAGACCTTGAATGCGAGGGTGATAGAATTTGAGATCCTTCACAACCTATGCAGTGCCCTCTCTCAGGAAGACTAGAGGTGGTTCAAGGCTATGGGATTTGTCTATGTTTTACACCTCCTCACTATCATGGCGGACCAGGCCTACATGACTGCATTGGCCCGACGCTAGGATGCGTGGACCAATACCTTTCACCTACCAATAGGTGAGATGATAGTTACCTTGGAGGATGTCTACCGCATCTTCTGTATCCCTCTGGATGGTGAGACCATCACATCATCGTTGACTGAGGTGAAGAGGATTGTATTTGCTTAGATATTTGGTCATTGCAATGTGGAGGTAAAGCGAGACTCAGACCACGAAGGGGTCAACATTGAGTATTGGCACACACAACGAGTCTTCACTGAGCGAGTGGATGTTTTCATGCACTTGATTGTGTAGGTCATCCTATTCAATTCCTCTAGAGTGAGGTTCCTATGGAACCTCCTAGCTAGGACTATGGAAGTCGTAGCAAGTCCTATTGATCAGCCTATGATCTTGTCTTGGGGGAGTGCCCTACTAGTGTAGCTCTATAATGAGTTGTACAAAATTACTCAGAGGAGTAGAGTGAGCATCGACTATAACTTACTACTTCAGATCTAGGGGTGGCAATACATCAAGATTGAGCATCCTGCTAGTCTACCACTATATATTGGTACTATTAAGGAGAGGCATCAGTGTTATGCTACATGCTGGCCTCACGAGCAAGAGGGCGATAGGAGTAGATCACACACAGGGGACCTAACGCACTATATTGGATGGTTTATAACATTGCAGGCCAATCAGATTGAGTGGCAGTCTTACTTAGACAGTCCTCCATGGTAGGAGGTCAATGACTGACTACATCAAGAATGTAAGGATATATGGCTCCTTAAACGTAATTCTGAGGTATGAGAGTTCTTTTATTACTCTCACATTCTTAGACAGTTTGACATTAGGTAGGATATACCAGAGCTATCGACCATCTACCATCGTCTCCACCTGGAGAAGGACTTGACCTAGCCCAAGATTATTCCATTGGGTGAGGAGGATAATGATTTTCGTAAGTCAAGGAAAATAGATGCAGGGACCACTCTTGACTATGACACATGGTGGATACTTTGAGTATGGCAGGGCTTTGATGGGCCCTTGGGTAGGGTTCTAGATGATGCAGTAGAGGACAGAAAGGGTGCAGAGGTATATCCTATAGGGCACCAAGTTCAAAAGATAACTAAGAGTATATGGGGCGAGGGAGCAGCAGAGAAGGCACCACCAGCTGAGGAGGAGGGTGAGGAACCACTTGACAGTGAGATTAGGCAGCTCAGGGCCCAAGTTGCCAGCCTATAAACTCAGGTAGGCTCTCTACAGATGCAACTATTACATAGGGATACCACCATTGCCACTCTTGAGGCAAAGGTGGAGGATCTCCAGTCCATACTAACAGTAGTACAAACTCAGTGGTGCAGCTACGAGGAGGAGAAGACCACCCTAGAGGTTAAGGTTATGTTTGCAAAGATAGAGATACATAAGCTTATAGGGCAGCACACTCTTTTGTAGTCTTAGGTAGATGCTTCGGTGGCACAACTTGTCGCATACTAGGGTGGGAGGGCAGACCCCTCCTCATCACAGGTTGCTCTAGTGCCTCCATCCACTCTAGAAGTACCATTAGTACCAACAACACCAGCAAAGTAGGGATTAGCAGGTCTGGATCAGGGGCTAGCTATTAGGAGACTCTGACATCTATTGTAGCAGTATATTGATGATGATGCATGGAGTGTCACCTACATCTCCACTCTGAGAGGATCGATTGGGCTACTTGGGGGCGATATTCAAGAGATACCCACAACTTTAGAGTCTCATAGGACACATGCGAGAGATAGGTCAATCCTTGGCTAGTTCCAATTATATATCACACAGGTCATAGAGGAATTCTGGTGCCAGCACTAGGAGGACTCATGGGGAGGGTGGAGGCAACGACGGGGTCTCTTAGTCTGGCAGCATGGGTGTTGCTACTTAGTACTTGATATTATGTTATATGTACCATTTTTGTGTGTAAGGTTGAGGATCTACACAGATGTAGCTTGCAAACATTAGACATATGCTAACATACTCTCCTTTTATATTTTTTTATACACACACACACAGATATATATATATATATGATCAGACTTTTGAGATGTATTATATGTGCAATTTTTGTTTTTGTTTTTATTTGTTTTATGTTTATGAGATGCATATGGATGCAGTGCTAATATCATGTTTTATTTTATGCTGTATGATGTGATTTATTAATGAAATTTATTAGATATCTATGTATGATTAGATGCAGTAGTATGTATGTATAGATGAACTACTGATGATGAATGTTCATGAATGCAACATTTACTATTAAATATATGTTTTAATTTATAGTACATGTATATCTATGAACTGATGATGTTATGACATGATGTATGCCATGTATATAGTTGCATAATTTTTATATTATGAGGTTGTAATGTAATCGGATATGTATGTTATAATTGTTTAAAACAGAATGTATGGATGTAGTATGAGTTTAACAGCCTACTAGATGACACCATAGGATGTATGACAATCATGTACTATTTTTGTTGTATTTAATTGTGAGAATTGATTATTGGACTCCCATGTGTGAGATGCAGATGTATTATTTTTTTCTTATAAGCTATTGTAAATTAAAACAATATAGATAATACAGTCAATGGGTGTTTAAATGTCATTTCTCACATCTACCCAGTATCTAACATATACATTGTGGATGTTCTAATAAAAAAACTGTTATAGATCAGAAATTATTATTTGATGATTGTAATTTGATTGATTGTTGCTATTTGGGAATTGTTGAAGGTTTTCCATGAAACTCAAACACCCTATTTGACTGATCAATAATTGTATATTGACCATACTAGACTTTTGAAACATAAGGCTTTCGCTAGGATAGACCCAACTGTTCATAATCCCTGTGTGTTTAAGTGAATATATTAGATAAAGCATAAGCATACCCTAGTGCCAGGTGGGATTCATTCAGCCCATTGTTGTATTAGGGATCTTCAAATGTTTATCCAATTCTAGGTTTGAACTCAGTCATCCTAAACCACTAGGCAATCCAGGACACCTAAAGCTAGCTCGCTCATGACTTGCTTAAAACTATCCCTTCAATGATAGGTAGGATTATTTCAGCCCATTGTTGAGATTGAGGATCATTCCATGGCTTTTAAGCAGTTATCATTCTAGGGATTCAAGCTCACGTCATTTTATTTAATTTATTGGGATACTTGTTCATGTAAAGTGATAAAAAAATCACTATTTATTTTGTATTTTGTTAGTGAAAATAGTCACTGTTTATTTTGTACTTTATTTTTCTTTTTGAGCAAGGGATTTGGTACTAATATTGATCATGACTTGATTTTGACCTTGGGATTTTTCTCCTTCATTTGTAAGCAAAGGGATTTATTCAGGTAGGGGATAAACTTATCCTTTTGCCAATGACCACTACCCTAGACCATTACACCTCACAAACTGAGCAAGTAATAAAACCTTTCACTCACAGTGACCTAGACCACTTCATGGCGTTCATCCTTCCTTATCCTAATTAGGATTGTTTAATTTGTTTATTAATGACAGGATTTTGATATGCCAAGGGCTATCAAAACTAGACCTTATCTGCAAAAGCAAATCAGGATTTCTACCAAACTTTTGAGAAGACCACTAGGTATAGCTTAATGATCGAAAAACCCTAGTATATTCTTCATAGCAACAATATGGGTTGTGTTGAACAACACAATTACTCATAGGGGTGATGAATGATGGTTATAGAGCACAGATGCATGATTGAAATACAAACATGGTTTTTTTTGTAAGACTACCAACACAAACTATCCTAATTCAAATGCAACGAATGGATATGCCTAATATGCAGTGCAGTAAAATGAAATGCAATGTGCAAAATAAAAATGCAGGATGCAAATTTTCTTTTCTTTTTTTAATTTTGAAAATTTTGTAATATTTTTAGAATTTTATTGCTTTTTAATTTTTATGGTTTTTGAAATTTTTATTTGACCAAAGGGCTTACAACCACCTTTGGAGCCTTTTAATGGGATGACCAAGGGGCTTACAGATTCCCTTGGAGCCTTTTCAATGGTTTTAGGTATAAAACGCTTTTAGATGAAGGATTTTGAGAGGTTCGGGCTCTTAAACCCCTTTGAGCGATGTTAAGCATTATGTCCTAGGTCCAATCTTCTTTGAGATTATATAAGGACCCAACCAATTAGCCACAAATTTGTCTCACAATTCTGGTGGCAGGTTTGAGTTTTGTTGATTCTCTTTCAGCACAAGATCACCAACCTCAAAATCTCTCAGATGGAATTTTTTATGGTAAACTCTTTTTAAACACTCCTAATAAATGTGGAGATTCTTGAGAGCATTCATGCAGTGTTCATCGAGTAGCATCAATTGATCTAGGTGAGCTTATCACGCGGTATCGTCATCGATGAACTCTTTCAATGCAATGCACAACATTGGAATTTCCAACTCTAAGGGCATAATGGCCTTAGCACCATATACTAATGAAAATAGGGTTTCCCCAATGGATGTCCAAATGCTAGTCCTGTAAGCCCAAAGTGCAAGGGTCAACTGGATGTGCCAGTCTTTGTGGTGTTCTTGTATTGTCTTCTTCAAGATGGATACCACTATCTATTTCGAGGCCTCAGCTTGACCATTTGCCTATAGATAATATGAAGTCATAAAACTATTTTTGATCTTATACTTGCACATCAAAGCTCTCATAGTTTTATTTTTGAATGATGTACTTATAGGCCCAAAATGGCCACATACTTAGTAAAATTTTGTAAAATTTTTCCTAAGGGATAAAGTCCTTATTTCGCACACCTTGTAGTGTATTTTGGAGCGGATCCGCAACAGAAGGTATGAGCCCGTCCGACACTTAGTAAATTTTTATGCTTGAAGTGATTTTGGGAGACTTGTTTTTGGTTCTGGACTAGCGACACTCTTGAATTCACAAAAAATTTTATAAGAGATGATGTTAGTGATAAAAAAGTGTGGATTGGCATCTTCACGAAAGGCTAAGTGTTGGAACGCCCAATTTCGGGAGGCTTATTTTGTTTTTGACTCTAGACTAGTGACACTCTTAAATCCATAAAATTTTTGAGAAGATATGACGTCAACAATAAAAAAGTGTGGATTGGCGACCACTTGATTTTGACAAGTTGGGATGTCCGATTTCAAAGAAAGCAAGGAGTATTCTCACCCGGAATGGTGATGAGGTGGGATGCTATGAATAGTGTAGATGCGGATTTAAGACAAGAGGTGATTTTAATTAACTCCTTTCCAGAATGATGACAAGAGGTAGGATGTTTTATGTCGAAGATAGTGCAGAATGGAGGAAGAGTCACTTTGCACTATGGTGGGTTTGAATTGATGATCATATGCTGAAACACTTGCTTAGCCCGGAATGGAATATGCAAAATTTGTAAGGAAGGAGTGATGTCATCAATATTTTTGTGTGGATTAGAAGGCACCTTGCGGATATTGAAGGAATCTAAGGAACAAAGAGCGGATTCGATCTTATTAGTTTTTAGATCATTTGGGATTCGGATTGGCGATTCCATAGTTTTTGAGACAGAAGGATGACATCACCAAGATTTTAAAGTGGAATGGTGTCGTTTCTCCCTACCATTATAATAAGCTTTTATCATAATTAATCAAAACCATATAATGAGTGAGATCAATGGTGGAGATTGCATCAAATAATCTAAAGTATTTAGTGGTGTTTCTTCACCAGAATTGGAACAAACTAGTTGGAAGAGGAAGTTGAAGCATCGAGGGTTTTCAAGAAAGTTGAACCAGAGGTGGTTACAGATCGATGGTGGTAGATAGTATCCAAGAAGAATCAATGATGATACATGATTTTCAATAGCCTAGACTCTAGTTGCACCAAACAACTAGCAAGTTGCAGAGGCCCTGAGCTACCATGGCGGACCACTTTCAGCGGATTTCTTGGAGGATGTACCAGTAAGCAAATGCCAAAAAGAATTCTCTACTGTGCTATCAAAATAAATCTTTGTAATGTTCTTTGTGAATTTTAATTTCTGCAAAAACTATAAATAGAGGTCAAACCCTCATTTTTAAGGGTCCACTCTAGTGTGTTTGCCTGTGCTACTATAAATATTCTCAAAAGCTAATGGAAGGAGAATTACATTGATCTTCACCTCAAATTTGTGTCTTTATGCTTGATATCAGAGGTTCGAATTCTTTAGTTGTATTTTTATGAATGCTTAAATGGTTATTTTGTGCCTAATTAATGGATTACTAGTTGTTAAAGTAATTGAAATTTGTTTATGATATTGATATTTATTGTTAGGGAGTGCATTTTTGTAAAATCTAGATATTGGTGAATTCTATTATTTGGATTATCATTGTCTAGATATTGAAATTGCTTGCTGCAATATTTCTCTATTGTGCATTAATGAATGAAGAATCATCTAATTTGAGATAATTTTGGTCTGAGTTATGTGTCTTTGGGTTGGTTTTTTGAAGCTTTCTATTATGGTGCAATGTTGTTAGCCTATCCATCCACTATTGTTCACATTTCTCTAACCCTAACCTTTTCTTACCCTAACCTTCAAACCCTAAGTGAGCATAATTGTGTCAACATCCTGTTTGAGTTGAAAAGGAACCAGCCTACTCTAGAGGTTGGATCGGAAACCCTATTTTGGTCCATCCAATATTGAGTGTTGAGTTGTATCTATCGAGTGTAATCTTGGACAAAAAATAGGAAGATAGACAACCACAATATTGAGTGAAAACTTGATGCAATTCAGTGCCCAACAGTTTTTGGCATGCTCGATGGGACCAGTTCACAAGGAACACGAAACCCATCAAATGAGTTATTATTATCTCAACCCGAAGGAATCAAGATTTGGTGAATTTTCTTGACCTTGTAAGCAGAGAAGAGCAAGTTCACATGGTGACTCCCTGGTCATTAGACCCAAAAAAATAATTATCCCTGTATACCAGTGTCCTTTCATGTATACCACGTCTTTCAAAAGGAATAACCCTAACTCCTACTTTTATTGTGAGTTACCTTACAAAGGGGTTGTTGTTGCTAGAATTTTGGATCAAGATTTCCTCATAGAAGAAGAGCTTCTGGAAGAAGACCCAATAGTTCCCCCAATAAGACCTATAGCCAAAAATATGGCACAAAATGTGGCTCCTAATCAGCCATTACAGAAGTACCCTAGCTGGAACACAATCGGTCCCCTTAGATTAGCCTAATTAATACCATCCCTAGGTTGTGTCTAAGGATATCCCCACTTATGATGGATATGGGAAAACAACTTATGAGCAATATCAGGATATCTTGAATCTGGCAGCAATCCACAACATAAAGGAAGAAAATATTATTGTAATAATTCTAGCCCTGTCCTTTAGAGGAAAGATATTACATTGGTTTAGAACTCTGGAAGATAATTTTATCACTTCATGGCAAGCGTTAGCCGAGCCATTCATAGAGGAATTTAATGAATTTGTTGATCATTTATCTCTACTTAATCAGTTTACATCCATGTAGAAAACCCAACAAGAAACTGTCTCAAATTTCAATTTGAGATTTAGTAGAACATGGAAGATAATTCCTCCCAATGCTAGACCAACTACATGTTTGGCTTATATGTATTATATCCAAGCTCTTGGATCATAGTTAGGGATGCAGACACAATAATCAGGAGTAGAAACCTTCCCCCAAGTTTATAATGCAGTTGTTCATGCTAAAAATATCCTAATCAATGTAGGAAGGCTTCCCCCCAAAACTATGCTGCCTTACAACTCAAAAACCACTAGTAGCCAAATTCAATCCACAAACCCCTCTCACATAGACCCCCTCTCTTTGTCATATCCATCTCCACAAATGAATGTGATCCCTCAACCTAAGCCTATATCCTCTACAGCCCCTTTTCCTCCCCTTCCTTCTCAACCATCTTGAGAGATTTCTACTATTCTAGATATACAAAATACTTTGAAAACTTTGAACAATAGAATGAATTCAATGGAAAAGTAGAGACCATGAAAGGTCACAATAGAGGAGATTCCCATATGTAAACAAATATCAAAGCCCTATCCCTATTAATAGTACTAGAGTTAGGGTGAATGCAACATATGAGGAGCCAGAATGCTCTTTAGATACTACTCTTGTGAATGTTTGGTGCTTAGTATGCAATAACCCCCATGACTCAAAGTCTTGTGTGATGTACCAACACCATGTTTAAAAATCCATGGATCAAGCTAAAAGGAATCAAAATGGGATAGTTAATATGTTATGGCACCCTAATCAAATCATGGTCGGAAAAGAGATGGCTAAGGAAAGGTCCAATTATCATTATGACAAGGTTTGGGAAGAAATCTTTGCAAGTAGACCCACAAAAAAGTGGGGCAATTCCAAGTCCCTTCTCAAAATAAAGTTGACTCCCTCCCTCAAAGTAGTGACACCTTCCCTATTCCTCAAGCTAAAGGGAAATAGAAGACAGATAGTCTTCCTAAGATACTGAAAAAAGAAATAGAGGGAGACCAAATGAGATCTAAAGGTGAAGATAAAGAAAGGCTTAGGTTACCCTCTATTACTAAAAGACAAATATTAGAGGCCACCCAACAATATAAAAGAAGATATGGTGAGCTAGAAAGAGGTCTGGAAAAACTCTCTTTGACTAAGTCTAAATACAACATTATTTAAGAGATGAAGAGGATCCCCTCAAAAGCTAGCCTGTATGACACTCTATTCATTCCTGGTTAGATTGACTTGCTTAAATATTCCCTTAGTAAAAACCCATAGAATAGGTTGGCCACTACAATCCTTAGTATACCATCAAAAAAGAAAGAAATGACACCTATTGTGCTAAATAATAAGCCTCCCCATTTCTATATATCCCTAAGAATGGAAGGTTGGGTAGTCCAAAATTGTATGATTGACTCAAGAGCATCAACTATAGTCATACCTAAAGAAGTCTATGAAGAGATGGATATGGAATATACTCGATCTTGTCTTGGAGTGTTACAACTGGATGGGACACCTATCAAGATAGTTGGGATCATTAAAGATGTACTAATGATGTTACATAGAGCCCCTGAGGTGAAAGTAGTGCAAGAAATAATGGTGGTTGATCTAGAACCTTATTTTGGATTGTGTCTCTCAAGAGAGTTTACTGCAAAGCTAGGGGGATGTATGTACATGGATTATTCTAGCATGGTAATCCCTTTTAAAGGAAAGAGGATAAGGACAAACACCTGAGAAACCAGTAGCTTATCATATTGAAAATATTGAAGAGGATATGTGCAATCTTAATCCCTTGGAAGAATTTGAGCTAGTGGAAAATATTGAAGAGTTGGACATTGAGGATGAGTTGCCTTTTAGAGAATATTATAGTCAGTTTGGAACTGGTATGGGAACATATAGCATCTCAACTAAATTAGAGAGGAAAATTCTTGCTATATCCAACCAATCCCTAAGAGAGAAAGAAACATGGATCATGCACTTTGATGGTGCTAAATGCAAAAATGGTGCAAGATCTAGTGTGGTCCTACAATCCCAATCAGAAGGGACAAATAATTTTGCTTACAAACTAACATGGTCATGTACTAACAATGCTGTATAATATGAGGTCCTATGTCTTGGATTGATACAAGCAGAGAGCATGGGCATTAATATTTTGAACATATATGGTGATTATGAGTTGATAGTATGGCAAGTAAGGAATAGGTGCAATAATAAGAATCATTACTTGAAATCTTACAAAAATAGGGTATGGGATCTAATGGAATCATTTGATTCCCTGAATTTAAATTTTGTTCCTCGAGAAAATAATACCCTGGCTGATTCATTAGCAATAAAGGGAGCTAACTTCAACCCTTCTGTAGACTTTGAAATAAAGAAAGCCAAGGGAATTAAAATGATTTTTAGGCCTCTTGTACCACATAAGCAGATTTTCTAGTAGGTTTTTGAAAGTAATGAAAAAATAGTTGACTTTTTGGTGAGAGAAGCATGTCTCTCTATTATCCAAGAAGAGAATCCAGAAGAAATTGATTAGCAAGACATAATCCAACTAAGAAATAATCATATCCCAAGAGGGTTGGTCACCCTTGAGAGTTTGTTTGATAATGAGGATAGAAATAAGGTCAGAGCCATGAAGGTCAGCAAAAAATCTATAAAGAAGCTGAGGTCGGTATAGAAAAGAAGCTCAATGTTGGAGTCCTATCTTCACCAGAGGAATCATAAGATATCAAGGCTATATTATTAAGATAACAATACAATGTGGCTTGGTCATATTAGGATCTCAAGGTGTATGACAAAAAGGTTATCCAACATACTATTGAGCTAGATCCTGATGCTAAACCATTCCGACAGAAGCAAAGGCCTATCAATCCGAGGATAGAGTCCATTATGAGAGAGGAGCTCTTAAAGTTATTGAAGGCTAAGATAATATATCCAATAAAACAATCTACTTGGGTAGCCAATTTTATACCCATAAGAAAAAAGAATGGGGATATACGCTTGTGTGTGGACTTTAGAAATATGAGTCAAGAATCCCTTAAAGATCACTACCCCCTCCCTAATATTGATTGGATCTTGCAAGTAGTGGTAGGAGTAGAAAGATTCTCACTACTAGATGGCTACTATGGATACAACCAAATTTGGGTGAAAGATGAAGACCAATATAAAACAACATTCACCAAAAAATAGGGTACATTTGCCTATCAGAGAATACCTTTTGGGTTGTCCAATGCAGGAGCTACATTTTAGAGAGCCATGGACTATGCCTTTGTAGCACTAATCAACAAAGTTATTATGATTTACCTAGATGACATGACTATGTTTTCCCATGATAAAAGGGATCATCTGTCACATTTGGAGCAAGTTTTTCAAAAGTGTAGAGAATTTGGTATTTCACTCAATCCTAAGAAGTCATTCTTTATAGTCCATGAGGGAAAGCTATTAGGTCATGTGGTCTCAAAAGAAGGTATGGCCATAGACCCAGACAAAATTAGGTCAATTTTGGCTCTTCCTTTGCCCACAAATAAGAAGACCTTGCAGTCTTTCCTAGGCCAAATCAATTTTGTCAGGAAATTCATTTTTGATTTTGCACAGAAAGTAAGCCCTATATCTGAACTACTCAAGAAAAAGGTTGAGTTCAATTGGATTGAAGTTAGTAAATAAGCTTTCAAGATTATCAAACAATCCATTGCAATAGCCCCAGTACTGGTAAACCTGGATTTTAGTAAATATTTTATTCTTTATACATATGGAGCTGAAGAAAGTTATGCCTCAATACCCACTTAGAAATATGATCAAGGAGAGGAACATCTTGTGTTATTTTGGATCCAGACACTCCATGATTATTAGGTAGGTATTTGTGATGAAGTCACTAAATAAGTTCATATAATATTTGGTACAGAGCAATACCTTAGTATATGTGGTTCATCCGGATGTAAGGAGTTTTATCTTACAAGGTGATCTAGGAGATAAAAGAGCTAGATGGATTACTAAAATCTAATAATATGATGTAGAAATACATCCCACCAAGATGGTAAGAGGTAGATCCTTATGCCAAGGGTTGATATAAGCCTCAGCATTGGTAGAATTGACAGGTTACCAGACAGTAGAAGAAAATCAAGTGGAAATAGTACACACTATAGATTTTGATTGGATTGACTAGATGATCAGGTATTTCCAAACCAGAGTATGCCCTCCCAATATGAATGCATCCCAAAGGAGGAGATACAGACTTCATGCTTTGAAATATGTATTACTACCAGAAGGCTTGTTCAAAAGAAACTTGGATGGAATTCTTCTAAAATTTTTAAAGGATGATCAACAAAAGAGAGTCATGGAAGAGTTTCATGGAGGATCAGTTGGTGGGCATAGCTCAGTAAGGTTATAGCCTTGAGGATCATAAGAGTAGGCTATTATTGGCCCACTATATTCACTAATGCTTTTAAAATCACCCAGGCTTGTGATAATAGTTAGAGGTATGTTGGAAGAACAAGAAATGCTTCATCCCCCATTAAGCCCATACAGGTTGAAGAGCCTTTTCAATAATGGGAGCTAGATTTCATAGGGGTTATCAACCCTAATTCCTCAATAGAGCATAATTTTATCTTAACTACCATAGATTATCTTACCATATGGGTAGAAGCTATTCCTACCAAGAAGTCAAACCAAGATGTTGTGATCAATTTTATGGAGAATTTAATTTCAATGTTTGGACTCCCAGAAGCCTTGGTGAATGACAATGGCCCAAATTTCATAGGATCCAAGTACATCGAGTTTGTCCAGTAGGTATGGCATTACTCTTAAAAATACTTCAAATTACTATCCACAAGGTAATGGACTTGCAGAATCTACCAACAAAAACCTATTAAGTATTTTGAGGAAATCACTTGAAGGTAACAAAATAAGTTGGTACCTATTGCTGGACCAAGCTCTATGGGCAAACATGATTAATATTAAAAAGTCCTTAAATACTTCCCATATGCATTAGTATATGGCAAGGAAGCAGTATTGTCGATCCATTTAGAGATTCTAGCACTTAAGCTTTCCAGTTTAGAAGAAGATTTAGAGGAAGATCCTATAAAAATTAGGTTAACATACTTGTTGCAATTGGAAGAGAGTAGAGCTTAGGCATATGATAATTTTCAAAAGCATTCATCAAACATTAAAGCATGGTTTTATAAGAAATCCAAGTTCAGAAAATTCCAAGTTGGAGATTTAGTTCTCAGATGGAATGTTGATAGAGCAAAGCTAAGCAAGCATGAAAATTTTGATTCTTTTTGGGATGTTCCTCTCAGGATAGTGGAAGCCAAGGAGTCTAATGTATTTCAGCTAGAAGATTCAGAAGGAAACATACAACCAATTGCAATGAATGGTTTTCACCTCAAGCTCTACTATGTGTAAGGAGTGAGCTCATTGTAACATATGTATATACATTGTATAATTATTTCCCTTCCTTTCTGCACTTTGTACTTTAATTTCTTTCTACACTTTGTAATTGGTTTTTCTCTAAAAAATATTGAAAAAAAAAATTGCAAAAAATGACTAAGTATGGGCTAAGTGCACAGTGAAGTTCCATTTCGCACTCAATTCTATGTAAAAATTTTTGGAATAGCGTCTACTCTTGAATCTGCATCAAAATATGCTAGATCCCCATAGAACAGTGTAAAGGTTTCTATTCCGCATGAAATGAGAGCAAAGATGTTCCCAATTCGGGAAATTTTCAAAGCTAATATAAATCGGAGTGAAATCAAGATGGAAGTTCGCACGTAGAATTTTCTAAGTGTTAGTGGACTCAAAGGGCTCTCAATCCTCTAGTTTCAAAATCAAAGTGAAACTGAGCAAAAACTTCAACCACGACACGTGGAGACCATAGAACAATCCTGCATTCAATGCTAACGAACTTGCACCATAACCAAAGTGTAGCCAAAGGGGTACAGTGAGGTGGTAGTGCAATTTGAAATTTTGACCAATGAAAAGATAGGATGCCCCTGTTGAGCCACTAAAGAGAATGATTAAAAATTTGGAAAGTGTGCCAATGGGGAGGTCGTGCAGCAGTTGCATTAATGGTGGAGGATACACGTGTTCTAGAGAATAAAAGTGACAAAAAAGCATACACAAATTTCATTTGGTAGCTATTTGCATCTCCAGAGCAGTAAGAAGGCGTAGTGACACCTTAAAGAATTTGCTACGAATTGTAGAGGGAGTAAACTTTACCACTATCTGTATGGCTTTAGAAGATGTTCAGGATTTTGAAACTATGGAAAAGAAGGTGGTAGCGTCATATCTCGACAAGGCTGAGGTTGTGGCGGACACAAAAATGGTCCTCACATAAAGAATGAGATTAAGGAGGAGCATGAATGATAGATACAAAAAGAGAGTTGCTTTAGCTGTGGAAGGTATATGTGTTGTCCTATCTCATATCTCTTTTTATATTTGTGATTCTATTCATCCTTGCCCTGAGTTAATAGCTACAATAGTCAAGTTTTATGACCCATTGGCTAAAGTAGTAAAAACCTCTAAGGGCAAAACCCTTTTCAGTATTACTGCCTCATTTTGTCATAGACTCTTTGCCCTAGGGTCTAAGCCGTCAGTAATGCCAAAACCATTTAGAGTCATTGAACAAACTGGGTTTTATACAACAACGAAGCGAGCTAATGATGGTGAGTCATTTAAGAATTGTGTTTATAAACAACTTAATACTAAGCCCCAAGAAAAATTTCCCAAATTTTGAAGAACACAAGCTTATACTGAGAGGGGGGTGAACAGTATAAGACCACTTTTTACTTTCTTTCCAAACCAATATCAATTAATGTCCTTAATTACAATAACTAAACATAGCAGTATGCATTAATAACTCAGATAGCAATAGTAAGCAAGAGCACAAGTCACCACACAAATTGAGACACAAGATTTAATGTGGTTCCCCCAATGTGGGGTACTCCACAAGCTGATATCCTTATAATATTTCACATAGAAATATCCAATACAATGATTTCTTTGATCTGCTCAAAGCTAAGCAATAACAAGTTCACATAGAAATTTTCCAAATCTGAATAACAAGTTCACACAAAACCTATCCAGTGTTGAATAACAAGTTCACACAGAACCTGTCCAATGCCGAATAACAAGCTCACATAGAACCTGTCCAATGTTGAATAACAATATCACACTGAACCTGTCCAATGCTTAATAACAAGCTCACACAGAACCTGTTCAATGTTGAATAACAAGATCACATAGATTTTATCCAAAATTGCTCTAGCAAGCTCACCAAGAACTTGCCCAAAACTGCTATAGCAAGCTCACCAAGAACTTGCCCAAATCTGCTCCAACAAGCTCACTACGAACTTGTTCAAATCTACTCTAGCAAGCTCACTAAGAAATTTCTCAAATCTACTCTAGCAAGATCACTAAGAACTTGTCCAAGTCTATCCCAAATCTATCCACAAATATACCCACAAATCTTACCCTAAAACTGTCCACAAATGTCTTCTCAAAGGCTCAAACAATCTTTCTCAAGTAGCACTCAAATATCATCCATAAATATATCAATACAAAGCTCAAATATGAACTCAACAATGAATGGGAATGTATTCTTTAATGAATGACAACAATGATCCATAATGCTCTCAACTCAACTCAACTCATAGAAGCATAAAGAGAATTGTTAGAGACTAAATATGTTCTAATCTCAGTCTCAACTCAACTTAACTCAAATCAATCTTAACTCAAATCAGAATAGTTTGTTTCATGGAACTGTTATAATCACAATGACACTGATAGGGGGGGTGAATCAGTGTGTTCTTTAAAAACTTAAAAGCAATTTAGACTTTTAAATAAACTACAGCAGATTAAAACATAAATAATAAAAGTACTAAGAGCATCACACATAACACGGCATTTTAACGAGGTTCACCGATGTGGCTACTCCTCAAAAAGACTGCTTGGACTACCATCCAAATCCAGTCAAATGCAAAGCTACAACTTTACATAATCATTCACCAGCACCAACTGGTAAGAGGCACCAACCTCTAAATTTTATCTGCTACAATAGAATGGAGCACCAACTCCAATTTTTCCAGCACCAACTGGAAAGAGGCACCAACCCATTTTTCAAGCTACAACTTGAAGATAATAATAAAAATTGCAGAATGTAAACTTTCACCTCAATTATCATGATTTGCTATTTTTTTACGATCTGCTGCTTGTCGGCATTCGACTGCTGCTGTGAAAAATGATTCACACTTTTTCAACCACTCCTCTATATCTCTCCGCGTTCTCTGCTACAACTTCACAGAAATATCACTTCTACAGCCAACACACTATCATTTCACACTCGAAACACGACTTCTGCATACCGCGTTCTTATCTTCTCTTTGCACCACTCACACTGCTGCACCCGAACTTCATCCACATATATCACATCACGCTGCCCCTACAACCTTGCAACAGTCCCGCATTTTTATAGAAGATAATATCCCATCAAAACATTCTCAAACACATCGGCTGCAACCCTAATTAGGTCAACATGAAACCCTAGAATTTTTTGGTTGCTTAACCTTGCTTTGTCAGTAGGAAACCCTAATTGATCCGTTGCAAAACCCTAGCAACGTCGGCTTTGAAAACAAGCCGGTGAACAGTTTTAATTTAATTTTAAAATATTAATTTAAATTTTAAATAAATAAATAAAATTTAAACTGGATATTTAAAATTAAATATCTTCATCATCGGAGCACCTTTTTCAACAAAACGAAGAGCTAACTTGGGTTTTAAGAAAAACCCATTTCAAAGCTACGACCATGGATTTAAACAAAACCTATAATTTAGTCTGCCTTGGTTTTCACAAAAACCCTTCCGCTCTTTGACATCAATGACAACATCAACACTTGAGCAAGGGCAATGTACCCAAGGTACCCAAAATTGCCAACAATCTCCCCCTTTGTCATTGATGGTAACCCTTTACTAAAAACACATCTTCAAGAGCCAAAACTGAAATCAATATCTTTGAAGTTTTGCTCCCCCTGACTTGAAGCTTTCCTCTTCACTTGAAGCTCTCCCCCTTACTCATATCTCTCCCCCTTTGTCATCAATGGCAAAGGGCCACCTTTGGGGCTCGGAACTAAGAATGAGCCTCTTAGCTTAGTCCCTCCCCCACCTCCTGATGAGGTGATTAATTCTGGGGTGGGAGTAAAACTCCCATTAGGCACTGATCAACATCAACGTCTATAACTTCCTTGCCGGGTCTTCTCTTGAACTCTTTGACCATATTCTTGTTCCTGTCATTGTTCTGATCCTTGGACCTGATCATGCCACTGTTCTTGTTCCTATATCCTAGAATTTCAACTCTGCACTGTCTGAAACTATGACTTTTATTGTTGCACTTATAACAAGTAATAGTGTTGTTTCTTTTAGGCATACCTGTTCTTTGAATCCACATGTTCTGACTAAGCCAGTTCTGACTAAACTTGTTTTGACCAAGCCTATTAGTGTGATGTTCTTTTGTTTTAAATGAAACTCTGGTCTATTTACCCTTCTGACATGAAGCACACATACTATTTGCAGGTTTTTTAATGATTGGAATATCTCTCATTGCTTGTTTAGCGCTAATTCTTACCAGATTATCAAAACTTATGTGTCCAAGCCTCTTATGCCACAACCAGTTCTCTTCTTCTTGTCCCATGAAGCACATACCTTCTGAAAACTCTGAGAGTGTGTACATATTGCCAGACGTCCTTGAGCTGGTTGCTATTAATTTCCTACTGTTTATTTTTCTAACTTCACAACCATGCTTCTTGAAAACTACTTCATGTCCTTTGTCACAGATCTGACTCACACTCAATAGATTATGTTTCAAACCATCCACATATAAAACTTCCTCTGACTTGATCTTTCCTTCACTAATTTTGACCGTTCTTTTACCTATTATTTTGGCTCCATCATTGTTGCCAAATTTTATAGAACCACCCTCATACTTTTGTAGATTTTCGAATTTTTGTTTGTCACCTGTCATATGACTTGAGCAACCACTATCAAGAATCCAAGGAACATGTTTATTCTGAGCTCTAAAAGCTGTCTGCACTATTAAAGAATCATGTTCTTTCCTGAGCTGTTCTTTTTGTTTCCATTCTATTTTAACTGTGGTATTGGGTTCTAGCTGTGACTTCCCCTTTTTAGAATTTTGCACATATCCTTCAGTATAAATTCTATTTTGTTTTGCTCTATACGGTTGAAATCTGCTTTCATGAGGTTGATATGAAAAAGACATACTACGACAATTTCTGGAAATATGACCAAAGTTGTGACACTTAAAACACTCTACTGCATAACTCATTAAAGGAGCAAATGCATTTCTACTAGTGAAACTTCTTGGACCTACGTTGTATTTGCAGTCAACAATTTTATGCCCATAAACATTACACTTGAAACAAAAACCATAGAAATAATGATTAAACCTGAAAGATGGTCTTGGCCAGGTTGTTGCTGGAGCCTTGGATCTTCTATTCTTTTGATGTGTGACCTTAGTAAAGCCATCATTGTCAGCTGCTATTTCAGGTCTGGCATTATATCTTTCTTTTGCTTGATTCTTGTCTTTGTTCTTTTCACTTTCAACATTGCTTGCTTTTGGTCCAATTGATGATTCTCCTTCAGAAAAGCCGAGACCAAATTTGATACCTGTGGATCTTTGATCGCTCAAAATTTTGTCCAATTTCATCGAGATTTCTTCATGTTTTACATGACAGTTGATTTTTCGATCCAGCTCTTGTATCTGTATTCGAAGACTCACATTTTCTTCTTCCAATTTGCTTGCAGTGGTCTATCTTCATGGATACCTGTATTTCCAGATCTTCAAACATTTTCTTGTATTCTTCAGTCTGTATTTTTAAACTGGCAATAATTTTGTTTGCATCCTTAAGTTTCCTTGACAATTTTTCATTCTTCTTTTTCTTTGATTTCCATTCCGTAAGGGCAGACACTAGCTCACCCTCTAAATCAACTTCAGCCTCAACTTCTTCAACTTCAGAGTTCATTCCTTCTACCATTTCTGGTTCAATTTTCTCAACCATAGGAACTGAAACTTGCTGGGATGCCTTTTTGGATGAGGATCTATTCTTCTTAGCCATTGTGTACTAATCCAAGATCAACCCTGACTGATTTAGCCAAAATTGGGAACCTTGCTCTGATACCAATTGTTATAATCACAATGACACTGAGAGGGGGGGTGAATCAGTGTGTTCTTTAAAAACTTAAAAGCAATTTAGACTTTTAAATAAACAGCAGTAGATTAAAACATAAATAATAAAAGTACTAAGAGCATCACACATAACACGGCATTTTAACGAGGTTCACCAATGTGGCTACTCCTCAAAAAGACTGCTTGGACTACCATCCAAATCTAGTCAAATGCAAAGCTACAACTTTACATAATCATTCACCAGCACCAACTGGTAAGAGGCACCAACCTCTAAATTTTATCTGCTACAACAGAATGGAGCACCAACTCCAATTTTTCCAGCACCAACTGGAAAGAGGCACCAACCCCTTTTTCAAGCTACAACTTGAAGATAATAATAAAAATTGTAGAATGTAAACTTTCACCTCAATTATCACGATCTGTTGTTTTTCTGCGATCTGCTGCTTGTCGGCATTCGACTGCTGCTGTGAAAAATGATTCGCACTTTTTCAACCACTCCTCTATATCTCTCTGCGTTCTCTGTTGTAACTTCACAGAAATATCACTTCTACAGCCAGCACACTGTCATTTCACACTCGAAACACGACTTTTGCATACCGCGTTCTTATCTTCTCTTCGCACCACTCACACTGCTGCACCCGAACTTCATACACATATATCACATCACACTGCCCCTACAACCTTGCAATAGTCCCGCATTTTTATAGAAGAGAATATCCCATCAAAACATTCTCAAACACATCGGCTGCAACCCTAATTAGGTCAACATGAAACCCTAGAATTTTTCGGTTGCTTAACCTTGCTTTGTCAGAAGGAAACCCTAATTGATCCGTTGCAAAACCCTAGCAACGTCGGCTTTGAAAACAAGCCGATGAATAGCTTTAATTTAATTTTAAAATATTAATTTAAATTTTAAATAAATAAATAAAATTTAAACTGGATATTTAAAATTAAATATCTTCATCATCGGAGCACCTTTTTCAACAAAACGAAGAGCTAACTTGGGTTTTAAGAAAAACCCATTTCAAAATTGCTGACCATGGATTTAAACAAAACCTATAATTTAGTCTGCCTTATTTTTCACAAAAACCCTTCCGCTCTTTGACATCAATGACAACATCAATACTTGAGCAATGGCAATGTACCCAAGGTACCCAAAATTGCCAACAGGAACTTGATCAATCACTTCACACAACACTTGACTAGGCTCAATCAACTCAACTCAACCAATCATCACAAGAGACAACTTTCTCTCACACAACCCTAGTCCAAGTATGCATCAACCAACTCAAATGTATCCAACAATGCTCAACCACAAATCTCACATAACAATGATACTCATGTTCTTTTCTAACTTAAGTTCTTTCACAATCAATGGGCTTCAACAACTCAACTCTCAAATCAGAAAACCTTGAAGTATTCAATCAACCTCTTTCAAAAAGGAAACCACAAACAATAATTTTCCCTCCAATGATATTTTAGAAATCAACCACCATAAACAATCATAAATAAAACCTTTTATTTTACCTACCTTGGTTTTCACAAAAACCTTATAAATAGCCATGCTTTCCAAAACATCATAAATGCTTATTTATGAAATATTTGGCCACCAAAACCAGATATGATCCATGTGACATCAATGACAACACAAAATGCCTCAAATTAACTCAAATTTTCAACAAAGTCCCCATCTCTATTAACAAATTTGCAAACCCCATCATGTTTTCTATGTTGGCTTGCATGGAGGGTTTATATTTTGACATAATGGTACATGGCTGGCAAATTGCCGCAACGTATTGTATTTCTAATGAAAGAATGTATGAGAAATATGTGGGAAAAAAGGGAACTAGAGTGATTTATTTTGATTGGCCAACTTTTCTCACACAAAGGATACATGAGGAGCTGGTAAACATGAAAAGGGGTATTGATGCTCCTAGTTTTAGGCATTGCTCTAGTCTGGTGTGAATGTTCTATGCTGCCACTAAAGACAGAATGTCATGGATCCCGGTTAAGGATAAAACCAATGATGGGGAAACCTTTTCAGTTTATTATTGCATAAGTCATTTAAGGAGCGGTGAGTCCTATTATAGATTCAATTTTGAATTTTTGGGACCTGTCCTAAAAATCATGTATGGTAAGTGCCCTAGGTTGCCACCCTTAGCTAAGCAGATTTTGAGAAAAAAAGGTGCAGAAGAAGGAGACTGGTATTTGTCAGAATACATTGATGCAAACCATGGTTCTGGGAGAAAAAGGAAATCTTTACTCACCCACCATACTATGAATGACATTACCATCACGAAGAAGGGTCAGGGCCAACAAATCGACCAATACCTCGACAGGTTAAGTTTGTTTTATATTCCGCAAAGATGGAGCTATGACCTTGATGGCATTTTTACTGCCAAGAATAAAACCCTAAATGGAGATAAGGCCTATAATTTTGAAAAGAGGCCCAGGGCTCATTTTAAAAAAAGGTAAGAATAATGATGAGACTACTCTTTTAGAGTGGAATGTCTCAAAGATGGGTCAGTTACCCCTATGGTTGGATTTTTATAGCAGATTGTTGATTTTTATCCTAACAAGAATCCAAGTCACATAATTACAGAGAATATGATTAGTAATATTGAAGCTAAATATGCAAAGAAAAAAGATCCTCCACTTGAGGCTAAGTGGGCAAAGAAAAAGGATCCTCCATCTGAGGAAGAGGTTGCAAAGGAAGAAGAAGAAGAGGAGGAAAAGGGACCATGGAATATAGCAAAGATAACATATTGGTGGTGAATGAGGGTCAAAATTGGAAAGCCTAAATATAAATTTGGAATGAAGATTGATAAGGATTTTTCAAGAAGATATAATAAAAACATTAGAACCTGGAGACAGAAGGATGTTAGAAACATAGTGTTAACGGTTGAAAAGCCCCAAAATGGCTCTGACTCCCTACCTCCACCTACATATCAAGAGGCTCAACTAGAAGATCCAAAAAATCCTTTGACAGCAGCTGAGGTACTAAAAATATTTCATCCTACCACTAAGCAAGTTGAAAATTTTCCTAAGGGGGCTAAATTGATGAGCAAAATGCAATATTCTAAAGAAAAAGTTGTCAGTACCCCAGTAATTGAAACAGTATCTAGGCCTAAATTCTTAGCTCTGGGAGCACAGCCTCCAAACATAGATATTGACTAGAGGGAGAAGGTTGAAAGATTTAAGTACAAACCCCTTTCTTTTACCCCTACAACATCAATTGAATTGCGACCTATTTTTGAGCAATCACTACTTTTTGGAGTAGTGCAAGAATATGTGTTGGAGGAAGATTCTAAGGATGATATGGATGCTTTTCAATTGGTTCATAGAAGTTCTAAGAGAGTCCCAAAAAAAGAGAAAAGATAAAATTCGAAGAAACAAAAAATAGATATGGAGGAGATTACTAAAGAGGTAGGTGATTTTGCCACAAAAGAATTGACTAATCCAAAGTAGCAAGAAGAAACCAAGGTAGAACAAGAGCACCCTACATCCGTAGGCAAAGGTATGGTTTCTAATTCCTCTTCTCCTCTTTGTCCTCATGAATCCCCAAAGGAAACTCCCTCCCTTTCTAACCAAGAAGATATGACAAGCGTACCTCCTCCCTCTCATAGTCCACCACATGTCTCATCAGTAGCCATGGAGGTACAAGTCACTTTTGTTTCATCATAGCCACCTCAAATCCCATATTTCGCATCTAAGATTCTCACTCCATCATCCACTACCACTTCACTTCCATATTTTTCATCACCACCATCAATGGGACACTGCATTCCAAGTATATCCATCCATCCTATTATTAGTCTTGCATAAGTTTCTTTGAGTCTACCCGTAGCAACAACAATAGTAGTTATAGAGTCCACTATTGTCACAGATACTATTGTAACTGTATCTTCACCCCCACCATAAATAGTCAGTTTGCCCTTTCATTTCTAGTGTCATCATCTCCCCTGGCTGTTGTTCTTTCAAGACCTGTTACTATACCAAAGGAGCAGGCAGCCACTCATAGTATAAATGATTATTGGGAATAAAAGCTTGCTAAGCCTTCCAACAGGATAGCTGTCAAGAGAAGATGTATGTATGTTGACCCTGTTTCTAGATAGAGGGTATCAAGATCTAACTCCATTGGTAAGAAAACCTGAGACTGATATGACTATTCAAGATTATCGAGTAGAGGAGGTCAAAGAAGATATTGACAAACTTCTAGTTGAATATGAGCTGGTTATATCCAAAGCCCACTCGGATACCTTCTATGTGAAAAATGATATAGTCAAATAGAAGGTGGATAAGTTAGAGAAACAAGTTGAAAAGCTTAAGAAGAGCCTCAATGATCAAAAGTAAATAGAAAAAGCTTTGATAAAAGAGGCCAAGGGTTGGCAAGAGAAGTTTCAAAAGGCCAATAAGTTGAAGGACCAATTAGAAGAGCAAAACAAGTTGAATGAATATCAGGAAAAAGAGATTCATAATTTAAAGCATCAGCTTCATATTGAGAAAGCTAAATCTGTGGACTTTTCTAAAAATGAGTTGAAAAGGATTAAGAAGAAGTTGTTTTCTGAGGTCCAAGAAAAATGTTTAGTACTTCAACTTATGATTGATTATCTTGAAGATGCCAACCGCTTACTCTCTACCATTCAAAAAGATTTAGATCAAATCACTAGAGAGTTGCATCCTATGGTGATTTCGATAGATCAGATGTACAGGTTGGTCGATAGTAGACTCAGTGATTCTGCTAAACCTATTCCTAATAAAGAATGGAATCTTACCAGAGTTGCTGCTAAGATAGTGGTTAAAAAGCACAGGGTACTTCAAAGAGCCTGGATGTTGATTGACAGGATGGAGAAGATGATTAGGGATTTTTTTGAATTAAATAAAGAAATGATTCATGTTGGTTTTAGAGGACTCTGGAATGAGGATCACAACTTTTTATCTATGGAAGAGATCCAATAGAGAATCAACAAGAATTTGCAAGATGAATCTGGAATAGATTCTCTAGAAGAGCCACTGCCCCAAGAACAAGTTGCCAAATTTATCATGGATTTTACCCGGTTAAGAGATATTATGGAGGAACTTGTGAATAGAGAGAATGATAATAACTATGAGGATGTTGGAGAATTACAATATGTTTATAAGCAGCTCACAAAAACATCAAATCCCTCTGAAAAATCTTGGAAGCAGGCTCTACAATCTTTGGAATTGATGATTCAATTGTTTGTAGATACTTCTAGAGAGGGAAGTCAAAAAACACCTATTCTAGAAGAAGGAGAAGAAGAGGCTGCAGAAGAAGGATAGCAATATGGAGCTATCACAGGCCCGAAGGGGGCCCACACTTAGTTTATTTTTTTTTTGTACATATACACAAGTTTTGTATTTTTATCTTTACTCTAACAAATTGTCACAAATAAACAATAAATGCATGAAGCCTACAAAGCAACAGATTGTGTGTGAAGGCATTCTTGAAATAAGGCCTTATAAAAGGAGTAAAGTTGTGTCTAATTTTTTGAAGACAGTGGCAAGACTTGTATTTCAGACATAGTCTCTGTATGAGCAGATGTGTTCTATGTATTTTTGGCATCACTTCGATATGAACCTCTACTCTCTTAGCAGATTGATAAAAATTTCAGAGAGTAGTGTTTATATGGAAGTTATTCTGTAAACTATATTTTTTAAAGATAAGTATATTTGACTCCTAAGGCCCAATGGATAAGACTCTAATTTCAATTGCCTTTGCAAGCAAATCCACTCGAGAGGCGCCAAAATGTAGGTCCAAAATGGCCACATACTTAGTAAAATTTTGCAAAATTTTACCTAAGGGATAAAATCCTCATTCTGCACACCTTGCAGTGTATTTTAGAGCGGATCCGCAATAGAAGATATGAGCTCGCCTAACACTTAGTAAATTTTTATGCTTGAAGCGATTCTAGGAGACTTGTTTTCAACTCTGGACTAGCGATGCTCTTGAATCCACAAATTTTTTATAAGATATGACGTCAATGATAAAAAAGTGTGAATTGGCATCTTCACAAATGGCTAAGTGTTGGAACACCCGATTTTGGGAGGCTTCTTTTATTTTCGAATCTAGACTAGCGATGCTCTTGAATCTGTAAAAGTTTTGAGAAGAGATGATGTCAGTAATAAAAAAGTGTGGATTGGCGACCGCTCAATTTTGACAAGTCGGGATGTCCTATTCCAAAGAAATCAGGGAGTATTCTCTCCTGGAATAGTGATGAGGCGGGATGCTATGAATAGTGTAGATGCAAATTCGTGACAAGAGGTGATTTTGATTAACTCCTTTCTGAAATGATGACAAGAGGCAAGATTTTTTAAGTCGAAGATAGTGTGGAATGGAGGAAGAGTCACTTTGCACTATGGCGGGTCTGGATTGATGATCATATGCTGAAACACTTGCTTAGACCGGAATGAAATCTGTAAAAGTTGTAAGGAAGGAGTAATGTCATCAATATTTGTGTGCAGATTGGAAGGCACCTTACAGATAATGAAGGAATCTGAGGAAGAAAGAGCAGATTTGATCTTGCTTAGTTTTTAGATCATTTGGAAGTTGGATAGGTGATTTTGTAGTTTTTGAGATAGAAGGATGATGTCACCAATATTTTAAGGAGGAATGGCACCGTTTCTCCCTACCATTGTAATAATATTTTATCAAATTTAATCAAAATCGTATAATGAGGGATATCAATGGTGGAGATTGCATCGAAGAATCTAAGATATTTAGGGATGTTTCTTCACCAGAATTGGAACAAAAAGTTGGAAGAGGAAGTTGAAGCATCGAGGGTTTTCAAGAAAGTTGAACCAGAGGTGGTTACATATCGATGACGGTAGACAGTATCCAAGAAGAATCAATTATGATACATAATTTCCAACGACCTGGAATCCAGTTGCACTGAACATCCAGCAAGTTGTAGAGGCCCCGAGCTGCCATGGTGAACCACATTCAACGAATTTCTCGAAGGATGTACCAGTAAGCAAATACCAACAAGAATTCTCTATTGCGTTGTCAAAATAAATCTTTGTAATGTTCTTAGTGAATTTTAATTTCTGCAAAACTATAAATAGAGGTTGAACCCTCATTTTTAAGGATTGACTCTAGTGTGTTTTCTTGTGCTACTATAAATATTCCCAAAATCTAATGGAAGGAGCATTACATTGATATTTACCTCAAATTTGTGTCTTTCTATGAATGCTTAAGTGGTTAGTTCTATCTGAATCATGTTGATTGACTCTTTATTATCCAAAGCTTCACATTGCGTAGCAGAATATGATAGCGTTTTTACATAGATGGTAGTGAAATCGGCAAATAGATTCTGAGGGATTAATGACCCCAAATATGCCATAGTGTCTGCAAATATGTTTGATGAATGAGGAATTGCCTTGATATCATACCACTCCAATTGATCTAGATAAGTATCAAGGAGATCTTTATAGGCCTTCAGGATAGGACACCTACATTTAAATAGTCCCTTCACTTGGTTGACAATGAGAAGGGAGTCGCCAAAGATATTTAACATTTTAATATTCATGGTGATAGCTATTTGGAGGCCTAGGATTAAGGCTTCGTATTCAGCATTATTGTTTGTGCAAGAAAAATCCAACTTAAATGATAAGGGTATAGTAGCACCTTGTGGTGTGAACAACAATATTCCTGCACCACCCCCTTGCTCACACTTCGAGCCATCAAATAACAAGGTCATGTCAGCTTTGTTATCTGGTTCTTCAAGCTTGAGCACTTCTGATAATGAAAAGACTTCATCATCAGGAAGCTCTATGGTGAGGGGCCTACTATTCTTGAGCGGTGCCTCAGCCAACTGATTAGCTATGACTTGTCCCTCAATGGACTTCTAGCTAATGAATTCTAGATCAAATTCTATTAATAGGATGATCCACTTTGTAGTGCGTGTATTATGATATGCCTTGCTCATCATATACTGTAAAGGATTTTGTTTTGATATGACATACGTTGTTTGACTTAACATATAGTTTTGCAATTTCTTTGTAGTGAACACTACTGCTAAACTTAATTTTTCTACGTATGTATATCCTAGCTCGTAACTCACCAAGATTCGATTGATGTAATATATAGCTTGTTCTTTGTTTTGCACATTCTTTTGGGCTAACATGGTCCCTAATGCAAAGTTGGTTGTCGATATATAGTATATAAGGCTCATCTGGCCTTAGTGGAGCTAACATTAGCGGTGTTGCTAGGTATTGCTTGATCTCAGCAAAGGCTGCTTGATAGTCCTCGTCCCAGTTGAATGAGACCCCCTTGTGTAATAGTTGATTCATTGGTTGACATTTATCTGATAATTGTGCAATAAATCACTTTATGGATTCTACTTTGCCCTGCATGCTTCTTAATTCCTTGATGTTCATGGGTGGACGCATCTCTAAATAGCCTTGACCTTTGTTGGGTCAACTTTTGTACCTCTTTGTGACACGATGAATCCTAAGAGCTTTCCTAAAGTGATGCCAAATATGCACTTCTTAGGATTCAACCTGACATTATTCTCTATAATGTGATTGAAGACCTTTCTCAGGACCTCAGCATGCTCTTCACGTAGCAATGACTTTGCCAATAAGTCATCAATATAGTCTTCTAAGATCTTATGCATGTAGTCATGAAAGATACATATCATAGCCCGCTGATATGTAGCACCAACATTCTTAAGGCCGAATGGCATAACTTTATAACAAAATGTCCCCCATGGCATTATGAACATGGTCTTACGCTAGTCTTTAGGCTTAATCCAAATTTGGTTGTAACTAGAAAACCATCCATTAAGGAGAGCATCTCATGACCTACAGTTGCGTCTACGAGAGCATCTATGTTTGGCAACAGAAATGAATTTTTTGTTGTTGCCTTATTGAGGTCTTTGAAATCTGTACAGATATGGATCCTCCCATCAATTTTTCCTACAGGCACCATGTTTGATACCCACTCTAGATAGTCGATGGAAATGATGAACTCTACATCCAACAGTTTTTGCAATTCATATTTAACCATTAAGGCTACTGTCGAATGCATCTTCTTGAGTTTTTGCTTGATTGGCTTCTTTGAAAGATCTAGTGAAAGGTTATGAATAACAAATTTCGGATCTAGACCTAACATGTCTTTATAAGTACAAGAAAAGAGATCAGGTCTCTCTTTTAGTAGAGGGATAAGGTTGGCACGCTCATCAGGAGTTAAACTCTCTCCAAACTTGACCTTCTTAGGATTAGTGGGATCATTACTGATATCCACTTTGAAAGTTTCCTCTACTAACATATGGGATCCCTCCTTAAGTTGATGAGGCGTAGGGATCAAATGGATGTCATCTATCGGGTTTATGGATTTTGCATTGGAAACATCCTCAGCATGATAAACATCATGTGCACAATCTAGCTTAAAATGAAATGGTTGCCATATTTCTTCATTGGGGAAGAAATATTCAGGCTCTAAGTGTGAATCGGCATGATTCCAATCAATAGCGTCTATATTAAGACACAATGGTTTGGAAGGATCGGCTAGATTGTGAAGTGGAGTGGTCAAATCAATGGAGATCATATTGATGGAATGGATCATGTCTCCAGTACCACATGCAAGTGACCCTGTATTTGTGCATCTTCCATCCTCGAGATGTGGTTCTGGGGGTATGGGGATCTTTGGATCCAGTCTATGAATAGACTCAAAAGTAGGATCATTTGGCTCAAGGAGCTCTCTAAATGTCGATAGATCAGGGAAGACCATATGATAGATCCTATCCAAGTTAGGTGGTCTTCCTCTAAGGTGAAGATGAATATTATATCCTTAGTAGTGTACGTAAAATTATGATGATGTAAGTAGGGAGGTCCTAAATAGGCTCTCTCTATTTCGTCTTCTTCATCACTATCGTAATGGACACCCTCACCATTACCTATTGTAATTGGGCGATTAGGAAGGTGGGGTTCAATGCGGGCCCACTATTGATAACCGCTATCATCAATAGAGGATTGATCATCCTTGATGACTATTTACAAAGGTAATAAATGACGTAGGTTGAGTGGGCCTCGATAAGCCAACTCAGTTTCATCCTCAAATTTTTCATCGCTTGAGGACTCATCGTAATTATCATTATTATGAATGCAACTCAGTCCACCTACCTCATAGATTGACTCTACTATATCCTCATCATAATCATCTTCTGATTCAGAATCTATAGCTAAGCTATCATTATGCACCTGCAGGCCTATGTCATCAGCTGTTGCATAGATTTTTTCACTCAAGTTATCTCTTGGTGTGCTTTCTGAACTAGTATCCCTTGAGGTATCTTCATGATCCATCTTGGGCTGATCTATAGTGGCATAAAACACTAATTGGTTATCCCTCTGAAGGGAAGAGGGATTGGGGTGATAACGATTAAAATTGACTTAACCCCCCAGACTGAGGTACAGGTGATCTAACGATGCCATGAGGATTTCATCCTGTCCTCCACTGTAATACCCTAACCCGTACCTATCAGTAGGCAACTAATATTGCGGTTCATAGGTCTCTTGCTCCCTTTTTCACACAGTCTGATTCTGTAACCATACCAATGGTAATGCTCAAAATATTACAGAGCATACTCGAGGTTAGAGAGATAATGAACATTCACTGTGAATGGTTCATTATCCTTCTCATCCATGGGTGTGCGAGAAGCTAGCTGATCGATCCCTCCATAGATAAAGTTAGTTTGGTTAGGAGGTACCCCCAGTGATACCACTATCCCTATAGGAAGGTGATTATGTCATGGTCAGCCCATGTCTTATGCAATCCTGATGATCGGTGTAAATGTCACATTCTACACAATATATTCCCCCAATCTAGGATTAACCAAATGAACTATTACCTACGGTGCAGATGACCCTACTGAGTATGTAGGTGAAGTAGGCTGAGGTACCTCCTGACTTCTCCTTGAGCATCCTCTACTTTTATGGGAGTAAGGATCTCAACAATAAATGGTTTGGGTGTTGGCTTTTTTCTTTCTCATCCATTTTTTCTTTTGGCTTCCTATCAACCTGACGTACTACGAACGTAGATGATTTGGTAGAAGTGACTGTGGTGTGCTCTGATCATTGAGATGCAGACATTGTAGGTTTAGCACACACTTCCTTTAATTTACCTTCTGGCTCTTTTATTGGTGACACTAGTTGCATGTCCAGGTGCACTGATGGAAGTATTAAATCCCTCAGCAAATCTGTAATATTCACATATTTAAAAGGCTCATCATCTAAAGTTACTATGTGAACCTATCCCTCATGCACATATTTAATACATTGATGGAGAATAGAAGGAACGCAATGCATTTTTCATATCCAAGGTCATCTTAGAAGTATATTATATTGCATAGCACCTTTGATCATGTGACATATTACGGGGATGGTTTTTAGCCCCACCTGAATAGGTAAGACTATCGTGCCAATAGTCAAGCATAATGCATCATTGAAAGCTCTCAACGTGAAGGCAGAAGGTGTAATATGCGACTTTAGAAACTTTAGGTATGTTAACACCTTGGTCGTAATTATGTTGATTGATGACCCTGTATCAATCAAAACCTGCTTGAAAGGTATATGATTCATGCACGCGATGATATGAAGTGGTGGGTCCGCTATGACAGTGGAAACCGTCTTAATCTCATGATAATATAATTCAATGATTGGCTTCTAGCACTACTGCATGTATCCCATGAAGTGTGTGAATGCTTCAGGATCTTGGAACTACATCTCTATAGACTTTAGAATGTCCATAAGCATCTCTCTGTGCTTGGGAGACTACTGAATCAGCTCATAAATAGACAACTTTATTGGATTTGTTTGTAGGTTTTGAACTAATCTACTCCTGATTGTCACCATCGGTCTAGTTGGCGGGCCTGGTACAGGTTGGGCTAGCCTCGAAGGAGGCACAACGTGGACTCTAATCAAATCCAGAGGCTGATTTGGTCTCTCATATCTCACATTTCTTGTGACAACATTGACCATGTCGACGAACCCATGGATTGGTGGTTCGATGCGTATTTGGTTGACCTGCCCAACAGTTTTCTTTGGCACCTCATGGTTGGGTAGAGAATTCTTATAAATTTCCATATTTTGATTATCCAATTCTTGTGGGTTATCTACAAGAAGCATGCCTCTTTTAATCATGCTCTGCACTAAGTGTTTGAAATACCAACATACTTCTATGTCGTGTCCTTTCATAATATGAAATATGCAGTATTGATTATCTTTATACCCTTTAGGCTTGGGTTCATTAGGGTCCACCATTTGAATTCTAGTAGGTTTATGGACTTAGCCTCACATAACTGGTGGAATATTGTTGTCAATGATTCTAAAAACTGAGTAAATATATGAGGAGAGAGTCTTTACTTATATTTACCCCTCTGATTTTTGTTGTTGCACTGCTCGTACTACATAGGAGTAGGTTGGGCTTGATAATTATGTTGTTGTTGCCCCTTATTCCCTTTTTGAAGGTTTAGAACCACCTGATTAACATGAGCTGGCTTAGCCTGCTATTTCTCGGTGCTCTTCTTATTCCATTCCTTCTTGTGCCTCAGCTTCAGGTTACCTTCTTGTAACTTGATACCTTCTATTACCTTGGCTTGCACCAAAGCCTCTTTGAATGTCTAATATTGCTACAACTATAGCAATAGCAAAATATGCTTGGCACAACTCTTTGTGAACATCCGAGTGAGTTCAAAAGTAGGGATGGATAATGGTAACTTTACCATCATCTTTCTCCATAATTTCCCATAATCCATAACTAGCTCGTCATCATGTTGTGTTAGAGCAGCTAGATCGGATAAGTTTACTTTCTTCTTGATGCTAAAGGAGAAGCGTTCAAGAAATGCATCATCCAATTGCTCAAAACTGGTGATGTTGTACCTCTTGAGTTGGTTGAACCATTCCTAGGTCAGACCAGAGAGGGTTGTAATGAAGGTCCTTAGGATTAAAGCATTATTGTTATTAATCTAAAAGCACATGTCCAAAAAACTTGCGATGTGCTCATGGGCATCTTCTTCTCCTTTAAAATTTTCCAGCCTAGGCATCTTGAAATGCTCAAGATAGGTAGGAGTAGGCACTTACGTGCATAAAGGTTCATTATGAATTTTTTTCAAGGTTGACTTTCGATAATATATTCCTTGCTTTTCGATAATTTTGACCTTTTCCACCAAGGCTTTGTAAGCCTGCGAAGCTAAAAACTCCTCTTCTATGTATCGCCATGGAGGATACTTTGGAGGTACATTTCTCTTCTGGCGAGGTGAAGGAATGGGCTCATCCTCCTCCTCGACTTGGGATATTTTAGGATATTCTTGATATAGTTTATCTCCCACTTCTTCTTTGTACTACCTATGTCCACGATGTTCAAACAGAGGTCATCGATCTCTGTATTGGTCTGCATGGTGATTATGGGGATGTAGACCGATACTAGCTAATCGATCCTCCCTCTCAGCACACTTCTTTTGATCAAGGATGCTGCTCACACATGTGTTGTTCATATAGGCATTGTCTTATGAATCTTTACCTTTGAGTGTACTCATTTTCAAGGCTTTCTCGCTGTGCGTGAACATCCTCCAATTGGTCTTGGAGGATCTAACGTCTTTGTTCTGACACAAGCCTATGAGATCTATCTATGTGATCAGATGTATGAGGCCTCTAATGTGTGCACTCTATTTGAGTGGTCTAGTGGGTATGTCCCCCAATGGACTGATATGCTATGCTTTTGCCCTTGTCTATGAAGATAGTATTTGTATTCAATTGTTGCCTATACTTTGTGCCTATATGGGATGCAGGGGCACACATATCACGAGGACACTTGGAGCCTTCCCTAGGTTCTCTAACAGTTCTAATGGTACTACCACTATGCACACTTACGAGGTGAGAAGGCACGGGATTAGGCTTGTAACTTAGCTACCCTTGAACTTTACCTAGACTATCCAACTGTCTTCTATGCCATGGTTCATGAGGTGGCATACCATTGGCTCCCACTTTAGATACATCTATTGTGATCCTACCAGGCTCATTTGTATGGGGATTTTGTATGGGTCTACGCTCAGAAGTGACCCCACCTGTTTCCCTTGAATGGGTGGATCCTAAGCTCATCTATACTCAGATGTTAGGGGTCTCAAGCCTCCCTTAGCTATAGGATGAATGGGTACCAACCTGGATCCCTCAATGAAAAACTCTTTAGTAGATCCTATGGATGCACGTGGAGTGCGATCACGATAAATGCTAACATGTTCATAACCCCCATGCTGGGAAGCTCTATGCTCTGACCTATGTCTCAAAGAATGTCTAAGTGTTCCTAGTATTGGGGTGTTCTCAACAGAATCCCCACGCATAGACTTTTCCCCTCTAATACTCATTGAATGACGTTCAGGAGGATTCTATGATTGAGGGTGTTGTGAGTCTTGTTGTGCATTGGGCGGAGCTATGGCCGCGACCTTAGTTTTATGCCTGGGTCGGCCTCTCCGTGTATTTACCATAATGTGTATCCTATGTCTAGATTTAAATCTTATTAGCACACAAAGAATACAATGGTGATTATCTCTTTTAAAATTTTGATGTGAACCCTAAATTATTTGATGTGTTTTAAAAAATTTTGTATCAATAAGTATCTCTCATTGTTTTTTCAATAAGTTGATGATATACTCAATTGTTTAAGGGCTTTCACCTATATGCTCGTAGCTCAACAACCTGACTATGAAATTTAGGTCGCGTAATCCCCCCAAAATTTGGATATGGAACCCACACCTAGGCAGGGAGCACAGGTCCTGCTAGACCCTCACCCAATCTCACCCAGTCAATGTTATACCCTTCGAAGAGAATTACATGCAAATTTTCTAGGCTACGGATGGTTCTTGGGTCCGATATTGGTCTAGTAACACAAGGATCAAGGGATTTGGGCCAATGGATGGAAATCACTGCCACCATTGTTGAACCCTACTAGTGGTTGGATGTGACTTCCAACTCACTAGAATTTACAGTGTCATGGTGTGTTTGGGTTACTTTTATTTTGCATGAAATTAAATGCATAAAATAGCATCCATGACTCTTCTACATGCTATGCAAATTAAAAATAATGTTTCAAATTTTAGAAGTATGCATGATTAAGCTAAATGACTTTCAAAAAATGCACACTAATGATGATGATGAAGTGGCCACTAGATGGACCTCATGTAAGCAAACCAACATACAAGAAGTGCCTAGACCACTGGAGACTAGGGTGAACTGCACTCATAGGTTTGCTATTCCTAGCAACGACTAGTGGAACCTAAAAAAAAGACCTAGGGACTCAATGCATTTTGTCTTCCTCATTGCATTCCCTAATTATGCTAGCAATTTTCATTTTCAAGAAAAACACAGACAAAGAAACAAGGAAATGTGGGACCTACCTTAGATCCTCATCCGATTAAGCTTTTGCTCCTTGTTGTACGACCTGTCATATGTTGATCGCAACTCTGTGGTGTGGCTAAGAATGTTGCTCATGGGTGTCAACTACAGCAATAAATTTTGACCGTGGCTATCAGCCGTGGTTACTACCTATCATCATAAAACCACACAAATTAATATTCAGTAGCATAAAATGCAAAGTCCCACCATGATCACCTTATGTACGATCCTAAAAAGCATGCACCTAATCTAGTAACAATTAAATTCACATAAAGCATACAAGAATTGACAAAATTGAAATAACCAAAGGAAAGGTGTCTTTTATTAAAATTGAATCAATTCATGGCTACAAATCCATCCCTCTTAGGGATACTCAATGTGATACAATGTTACAATCATAAGAAATCCCTCGCAAGGGTAAGTGTAATCCGTTGGCTTTTTAGAATGACACAAACTGCTCCAAGGTGTCGATGACCTTTTTCTCCATTATTATAGGCATTTACTATCTTGCATGTCAAAACCTTTTTATTCCTACATGCAATAAACAACAAGAAGCATCAATGATAAAAGATGCCTCTCTTGATGAGGCTTTTTGAGGAAATTATATGTAAATATGAAATTATTAACATATAATCAAGAAAGTGCAAGAATGTTAGTAAACCTATGAGAAACATGAAAATATGTTGTGAACCATGTCAAAGGAAATCATATGCAACTATATAATAGACTAATTATGAATTTAAAGGTATGGAAGCGTAAAAAAGATTCATTAGTATCCTAGTTAAAGTATTGAGAGCAAGCAACTAAACAAGCTAATTCTACTGGTCATAAGTCTCTAAAAATGCAATAAAACCTAAATTATACTTAGTCTACTACCATTAACAATTCCTAGGATGATAAAAAAAGGGAATCAGAGATACTGCCTTGATCGCATCTTTGAGGTGCGGTAAGCACTGTTAGCCATGGCTGACAGCCGCGGTGAGACTTGAAGTGTGCTAGTCCTTAAATTCAAGGGCTAGATCTTTGAATTATCTTGCCAAATTAATTGTCAAGGGTCACCTCTGTGTCCTTTGATAGATTTGGTAGTTTAACTACTCTAATTGCGTGTGAAATGGTCATAATTGCATTTATTGATTCTCTTAACCTCTTAGGACTTCCATGGCTAGAATTGTCATTTCAATCTCTCGAATAGGGACAAGAAAGTAATGTCAAAATGCAATTAGGTGGATGCTCTCATATTCGGCAGGGCTTCACTATATTTCAATGAAAGCTTCTCTAGACTTTTCCTCAATTTGGAGGGGGGTCTTATAGCATCTTGAAGGGCTATGTCCTAGCTTCTTGAGGAAGCCAAGATCAAGAATGGGCAATTGAGTTTGTTTTATGGAAAGATATAGAACCTTCCTCGCTCAAACCGCTCCAATCCGCAATCAACTGACTGTTTGAACTAACTTTGAATCGGTCAAAGGCCAACTAACTTTGAGGCCTGACCATGACTGACAAGCGTGGTTAGTTCTGCTAATTGTGGGTGTCAACAGCGGTTAGCACTGACTAGGCAAAGGTACCCAAATGAGTGGTAAAAACCATTTCTATGCCTTGGTATATGTCCAAGGTCTTCCATATGGCCTTCTACCATGTTTCATATGAGTAGTTGCCTCGACATGATGGGTTTTAGGTGTCTAAAATTTGAAGCTTAATATTTGCTTGCAACTCTAAAATTATTATGCTAGTTTGAGTTCACTTAGGCTGCAAGTTTAGGATATAGTAATATGTGTTTAGAACTCCCTCTAATTTGCTTTACTCTCTACCTATGCATGACAAACCCCTCTGCTAAGTAATAACATTTAATCACCTTTTATATATGCATGTATTGTGGGATTATAAGGATGATTGGCTAGCATCTTTTTTTATATTTTGGAGTATTAGATATAAGGAAACCATGTTTGAGCTTTGAGGGAGGCTTGTCATGGTCTATAATAAATCATTTGCCTTCTCCAAGATGTCCACTTTGCTATTGTGCGATTGGAAAACCCCAAAACTATGTTGGAATTGACTAGGCATCTTGTTGAGGCTTTTAACCTCATTGCTATTTTTCTTGGATCATATAAAGGAGCCTTATTTGTATTCCTAATGAGGTTTAAATTCATTGTAAGCATCTTAAAATCATGTACATTTGATAAATGAATGTCTCCCCTATAGTGCATATGTTTCAATCTCAATGACAGATGATGGAAATCCTCCTTGCAAGTTTTGAATCCTTTCGAGATTCTCATGTTGAGGTTTTAGACAAGTTTTAGTGGAGCTCCTATGTGTGTTTGGGATCGTAACGAACCAACCCTGAGTGGTTGCAGTGCCATGTTATATGCTTGACCCGATCATGCAAAAGCCTTCTACAAGGCTTTTGCGAGCATTTTCCCACATGGGACATGCTTGAGTGCTTGAAGGGCATAAAGGGATCTTGGCTTCCTATTCCTTTTGACCACCAAGTGGTGGTCATGTGACCAGCTACTTGGTGGTCGAGCTAGCACAAAATGGTAGAGCACAAAGATGGACCTTTATACCATAACCTTGCTTAGATACTACCACAAAGTCTTTCACTGTTAGACTTCTTATTGTTACCACATGTCAGCTTGTAGTTTGATGCTCTTGTAGGTTGTAGGGGTGAATAAATCATTTTAAAATTCCATGGAATGATACATCCCACATCCATCGTGCTAAGGAGATTATGGTGGTTTATAAGGGAGAAGGCTCCCTTAAGGAAGTGATCACCACTCGATGGTCATGGTGACCATCCAGTGGTAGCCATAGCGTGCCATTTGGAGGCACCTTGAGATACGTGCGATGCCTAGGTTATTTTTTATTTGTCATTGAACCCTCCCATGACTGCCATGTGGCACATTTTGCTTGGTTGTTAGTTGGTATTCGTTGGTTTACTGTCGAATGTACGCCTAGTTGATTGGGGCAATTCTGATTCAAAAAATTTTATATGAAGAAGTGGGATTTATCCCACATTGCTCCTATAGGAGCAATCAAGTAAGTTATATAGGAGAAGCCTCCCCCATTGAAATGACCATACAGTAGTGGTAATGGTAGCCTAGTCATGAAGACTAAGGTGTTGATTGCTAGGTGTTGGCTAAGGTTTGAATTGACTTGTTGACTTGCTAATATTTGACCAGCTGAGCTTTTATTTGTTGACTTAATTTGAGTAAACTGATAGGTTGGAGACCTTTTAAACCATTATTTTAGAAAATTAAACATTAAATCTATTTATTTTTCCAAATTATCTTAAGCCTCAAAAGAATATTAGTAGTTTATTAGTTTATATTTTTACTCTGAGGACAATTGAACTCTACAAGATATTCAAGTAGAGATGTATTTGAAAGTTTATTTAAGGCCTTGATAGTAATTTGTGGGACAATTGAATCATGGATCAAATCCTTTGATAGGATTTGTATGGCATTTTGTGGAAGAAAAAACATTCATGGATCAAATTTTAGGAGAAATTTGATAGGAATTGTAAAACATCTTATGAAGAAAATGTAGAGAAACTATAGGACAAATCCATGGAGGAATTTTAGAGGAACTATAGATCATTTTCGTGGAGAAATTATAAGTGAATTTCCCTTAGCATGAATTTGTGAAAACAAATGAACATCTAAAAGAGAAGAGCTTCTATTAGTATGTCTATTAGGAATTGGATAATAAAAGAATGGGTTTTCTTAGTTTGTATGTTAGAGATTAAACAGTATATCTATGATGGATAGGTTAAATGATTTTTCTATGATAGATGATGAAAATAAATAAATTTTGATTTTAATAGGGAATCTCTCTTTATGAATCTTACAATGTGTAAACCTAAATGATTGAAAGGAAGAATGGAATGGGAGTTCCATTCTTGAAGGAACTATGAAGTGCCTTTGATTTAATATGTGGAACCAAATTGCATTTATGGATTGAAGTACTAATTCATGTTGTAATGCCATAGGATATTCTATGCAGAAGTAAAGGCATTATGAGGTGCCCTTGATTTAATATATGGAACTAAATTGTATTAATGAATATTAAGGATTAATTCATATTGTAATGTTATAGGAAGTAGGAAATTCTATGAGGAAATAAAGGTATTATGGGATGCCTTTGACTCCTTATATGAAATCAATTTGTATCAATGAATTGAAGAACTAATTCATATTGTAAGAATTAGGGAATTCTTATGTTTGAAGAAAATGCATTATGTGTGGCCTTCAACTCATTGTTTGGAACCAATCAATCTATGATATAAATAAAGGAACGCTATTTAAGGCTGGGTTTATTCCCCATGAGGGTTCCCAAGATATATGATGTGTTATGTATCATAATTTTGTGATCTTGCCTTTGATGTTTTTTAGATTTAGTTATTGAATTTATGTTTGCACTTCAATGAGATGTCTAATAGAATGAATCATGGATATGAGTTTCATTTGAATATAGATGCAATGTTTTATACTTTTATCTTACATGGAATGTTCAAAAAGGAAGTGCTTGATTATAATCATTTATGAATGAATATTGTACTCCCTTTCATATTATTTTATGATGAACGGCTTATATTGTTACGAAAGTGATTAATTATCATGAAGTAATAATAATGAGATTAATTAGGGATGAATTTTCATGAAGGAGACTTTAATTAATTAATTAAGCGCATAGACTTAATAAGCCCTAATTAAAAGAGAGAATTAATCAAGGATGGATTGATAAGTTCAAATTTTGAGGGAGTTGTAGGGATGCAACACCTAGGTTCTTTGCATAAGGAACATTGGAGTTACAACTAACGTTGAATACAATATCCAATGATTCTTTATTATGATATTTACTTATTGGGTAGTTATAATATACAAAGAGTAAAAATAAATTTCTCTCTCCCTCGAGTTGGTTTGAAAATGAGGGTCGCTATATTTGGTATTAGAGATCTAGGTTGCAATGGACTATATGCTTTCATGAAGGAACTCTAATTTGCGATGAAATAGAAGCTTCCATGGATATGTTGGAAATTCTTAAGAATTAAAAACTTAGAAAATATAGATTTACCTTGACATAGAACCTTGCACGGATCAAGTTTTGCCATCGTTGTTATCAGGAGAATGATAACATATAAGCTAACCTAGAGATTGTATTTTACAAGGAGCAAGAGTCACTATAGTCATCATCAGAGGAATGATAATGAAATACGTTAGTTCATAAGGGTAAAGGATTAACTAAATGCAACTAGAATCAACTCCTAGGAATTTAAGGATATTGGCACCTTGCAGCAAGGCAATAATGATCCATATCACCACTAGGAGGTAAAAATTGGTTGTAACCAAGATGCCACCTTATGGGAAAACAAGGTGATGAGGACCAATAATGATGTAAGTTATCTCTTAGGAAAATATATATAAATAACATTTGGAAGCATGAAGAGGATGAGATGGATAGTTTAAACTATCTCATCATTGAGATAGGATAAAGAGTATAAGCTATATCATCACAAAAAATAGAGGTTCTTACGCCTTAACACTAGCTTGAAGGACTAAGTTTAGTGAAGAAATTGGTGTCTCTTTGTCTTGTTATTGAGACAGGGTTAATCCTTACATTAAGGTCGAATTGTATTACATTCATGGAGAGTGCTATAAAATGGAGGGACCATGTGAAGGTGTCCTTTAAGCTGTATGGGCAGTGTACAAGGTTAATCCCGATGAAATCATAGGAGATTGATCAATCTTGTCCAATCGAGAGATATTTGCAGCATCTAAAAAATTGAAAAGTGGTGGAACCTCTATGACTCGATCTGGTATATCTTCATAAATGTTAAAATGAAGAAAAATTTTACCCTATATCTATATGATTATATTTTAATGTTGTATTCTCATCCAAACTCCCTCGTGGGGGTAAAAATAATTGGCATCCCAAAGTAAGGAAGAGAAGAAGAGGATCTTCTCAAAATTTAGGACTAGCTAAGTAGGATTGAAGTATGCTCGAGACCAAGGAATTGATCGCATTCAAGTCCAAGGTGATTCAAAACTTATTTGTAAGCAAGTCAAAGGTGAATGGAAAATGGGATCTGAAAACATTGTTGATTTGAGTAAGGAAGGAAAAGCATCTAAGCTCAGATTTCAAATAATTTGATATTGACCATGTGCCTTGAGCATCCAATTATAATGCAGATTATCTAGAAAACAAGGGTATTTATCTTCCAAATGATAAATAGGTGTCAAACTAGACCCTGAAGGAAAATTCTAGAGAGAATCCTCAAAGAAGTAGAGAAAATCATTATTGTAGTATGGTTTCTACAAGAACAAATTGAGTGATAGATGGAATAATGAAGATATTGAAGGATAATAGGTGGGGAGATCCATTCTTAAGAGGAGCATGAGATTCTCTCTTAAAATGTCGATGAAATATATACTATTTAGTAGGCTTTTGGAGGTATCAATGTCCAACCTAGAAGCGTATCCTAGGATTTGGAGGAGTTAAACATGCTCAAGGCCAAGACCTTGAGAAGGGTTTATGGCTATTTGGACTCATAATCACATGGATTTTATGGATTGAGTCAAGGAAAAGTAACCTCAAAATAAGGAATGCAATGACAATCTAGGCCAAGATAGAAGAAATTTTTAATAGAAAAAAGAATTCAGCGTTGGGTATGAACTCTTGTGCTTTAAATATCGAGTAACTATACCTAAATGGGGAAATTAAGGAGGATGATTATGTGTGAAGTGCATAATTCCCCTTATTTTAGTTATCTTAAAGGGGCTAAGATGAGTGAAAGCATGAAAAATGCCTTCTTATAGGAAATTAGGAAGAAGAATGACACCTTATGTGGAGTAAGTGTAACTCTTAATACGATGGGTAAATAAAACAATAAAAGGATGTTTTTGTTTTATTTTTTCGTGTTACAATACAAACTTGGCTTTTGGCTAGGGAAATAAGTTGAACATCTCAGCCATAGCGAAAGAATGTAGAGAGTAAGTCAACATGAACCTTAAACATGCCCCATCACATATGATAATAGATGAAAACAGAACATTTACCACAATTGAGATGCCATAAAATAACACCATCTATGGAATAGAGCAATATACCACTCGACCACCAAGTAGTGGTCCATAATAATAGTGTGTTGTACGCTACATAAATAATGGTTTACACTATAACAATATGCATGTGGTATTATTATTTTTTCCTCCCACTATTGAACCATTAGGGGAATCAAGTGGAAGAGCTAAGTGAATCCTCCATATTTTGTGGGTCTTAAGCGGTGTACCTTAGACTCTTTTGAGGAATCCATTTGGCATCTGAGAATTAGTCAATACATTTATTACGGATGTATGCTAGGAGGCATCAAGGATGATGCACTAGAAGTGGAAAATATGTTTGCCAAAGAGAATTTCAAAATATATGGATATCTTAAAGTGGGGTTTGTGACATCATGTTTTAGTCTTTGATGACACATGTTTTCTATGAGGTTAACTCTTGATAAGGGTCATCAAGTTATAGTTTGAAACTCCCTTGTGGAATATTTTGATAAACCTAGTTGCATTTGGACTTATTGTGTCTAAACGCTTATAAAAATATGATTTTATCTATATGAAAACAAAATAATGTTGAATAATGTGCCACATATAAAAAGAAGGTTATGAAAACCTATGTACATTTATACTTTATTTTAAAATAAAATACAAAGGACTGTGTTTATTTTAAGGGGGGTAGTATGTTATGACCCTCCCTTGACAAGATTTTTCACATGATGGACTTGCGAATAGTTATATTTTTTTGAAGATATACTAAAATGCTATTGTGTTGATTATTTGCAATATATGAATGGTTTATTGAAGAATATGGTACCATTGATAGTTTGCTTTAGTATACATGATTGCAAGAGAATGTATCCTTTGGATATAGTGGATGAGGGAGTTGCCACTAAGGATGAGAAAGAATGAAAATATGGATAAAAATCCATATTGGTCCTAATTATGATTTAATTACAATTTTATGTAATTAATTATGATTAGCTTTATTGGACTGAAAATTTAATTGTCCTCACATTGGAGGAACATGAAAAGAAAGAGAAAATGATGAAGGAGGATCTAGAAATATAGGGAAGGAAGGCCATTTTTAAACAAGGAATGATCCATTAAACAAGGGCTTAATGAATTGGTTGGGTTAATTGAATTATCCCTCTTATCATAAGATGGATTTTATTGCTAATTTAGCAATAAAAAATGAATAATATTAATATCTCCTTTTTATAATTCTGGAAAGGACATTGGAATATATATTTTTTTGTCACTATAATCATTGTGAATTGTTGGTTGATATTGCTTATTGAAAGGAGGGATCGTGTGTAGTGGATATTTGGGAGATAACACACATCTTCATTAATGCCCAACATAATTGGATGATGAAAAAAATGGGTTGTTACTCTTTGGAGAGAATCAGGAGAGAATATATGGGATTGGGAAGGAAAAATGGAAGACGAAACTAGCTTATCTAAAGTGGAAATCACACGGAAGCTATCAAGAAGGAGGAGAAGACCAAGTGATTTCAAGAAGCTTATGGAGCCTATTCAACTAGGAGAACAAGGTTGGAGTATCAATATTTTGTTTTGTTCTTTAATGTCTTACAATTCTTATAGGTTTATGCTTTATTTGAAGCTCAATATTTACTTGCAACTCCAAAATTAGTATGCTAGTTTGAGGCTTACTTAGACTACAAGTTTAGGTGATAGTAATATTTGTTTAGAACTCCCTCTGATTTGCTTTACTCTCTACCTACGTGTGATAGATCCATGTACTGAGTAATAATATTTAATCACCTATTATATACACATGTATTAGGGGATTAGAAGGATGGTTGGCTAGCACCCTAGTTGTTTTTGGAGAGGTCTATGAAGTTATGATGCCTTATATCAACTTTACCTTCATGTGACACCTTGGACCCTCTACAAACAAGTGATTGAAACTTGTTGTTTTACATCTATAAATCTCCCTAAAACTAAACCTTTTCACCCACATTGATCAACATTCATCATTGATATTTTAGAGTATTAGGTGGAATAAAACGGTATTAGAACCTTGTTTGAGATTCGTAGGGGATTTTCATGGTCTGTAAGCAATCATATACATGCTCCAAGATGTCCATATTACTGTTGTGCGATTGGAAAAACCCAAACATACATTGGGATTGATTAAACATCTTATTGAGGCTTTTAACCTCATTTCTATTTATATTGACTCACTGAAATGAGCCTTTGTCGTCTCCCTAGTGAGGTTTAAAGTTTATATATTCACCTTCAAATAAAGCACAATCACCAAACAAATGTCTTCCCTATAGTGCATATGTTTTAATCTTAGTGAAATAATATGGAAATCCTCCTTGTAAGTTTTGAATCATTCTTAAATTTTTGTGTTGAGGTGTTAGAAGAATTTTAGGGGAGCTCCTATGTGTATTTGGGATCGTAAAGAACCAACCCTAAGCAGCCGAGGTGCCATGTTCCACGCTTGACCCGCTCAGGAAGAAGCCTTCTAAAAGGCTTCCATGAGCATTGTCCTACATGGGACATGCTTGGGTGCTCGAAGAGCATAAAGAGAGATTGGCTCCCTATGCCTTTTGACCACCAAGTTGTGGTCATGTGACCAACCACCTAGTGGTTGGGCTAGCACCAGATGGCAATGGGAAAATATGGACCTTTACATCGTAACCCTACTAAGATGCTGCCATGAAGTCTTTCACTATATCTTTCCTATTGTTGCCACGTGTTGACTTGTAATTTTATGCTCCTATAGGTTGTAGGGGTGAATAAAGTATTTTTCCATGGGATGATACATCCCACATCCATCGTGTTAAGTATATTATGATGGTTTATAAGGGATAAGGGTCCCTTAAGAAAGTGATCACCACTCGGTGGTCATGGTGGCCATCGAGCGGTGGCCACAGTGCACTAGTTGGAGGTGCCTTGAGACATTGTGATGCCTAGGTTATTTGTTGATCTATCAGTGAACCCTACCATGATTACCATGTGGTACATTCTACTTGGTTGTTATTAGGTCTTCGTTGGTTGACTGTCAGATGTATGCCCAGTTGATTGGGGTAATTTTGATTCAAACACTTTTAAATGAAGAAGTGGGATTTATCCCACATTGCTTTTGTGGGAGCAATTGAGTAAGTTATATAGGTGAAGCCTCCCTCATTAAAATGACCACACAGTGGTGTTCATGCTAGCCTAGTCACAAATACTAAGGCATCAATTGCTAGGTGTTAGCTAAGGTTTGAATTCACCTATTGACTTGCTGAGATTTGACCAGTTGAGCTTTGATTTGTTGACTGAAGCTGAGTAAGTTGATTGGTTTGGGACCTTCAAAACCATTTTTTTTTAAATCAAACATTAAATCTATTTATTTTTCCAATTTATATTAAGCCTCAAAAGAACATTCTTAGTTTATTAGTTTATATTTTGACTCATAGGACAATTGAACTCTACAAGATATTTTAAGTAGAGATGTATTTAAAAGTTTCTTTAAAGTCAAATTTTGGGAAAATTTTGATATTAATTTGTGGGAAAATTGAATGCATTCATGGATCAAATCCTAGGAAAAATTTTATAGGCTTTGTATGGAATTTTGTGGAAAAATAGGATGCATTTATGGATCAAATTTTGGGAAAAGTTTGTTAGGATTTGTATGGTATTTTGTGGAAAAAAACATTCATGGGTCAAATTTTGGGAGAAATTTGATAGGAATTGTAAAACATCTTATGAAGAAATTTTAGAGGATCTATAGAATAAATCTGTGGAGGAGTTGTAGAGGAACTATAGATCATTTTTGTGGAGAAATTGTAAGTAGATTTCCCTTATTACAAATTTATGAAAATAAATGAACATCTAAAAGAGACAAGAGCTTCTATTAGTATACCTATTAGAAATTGGATAAGAAAAGAATGGGCTTTTCTTAGTTTGTATTTTGGAGATTAAATGGTCTATCTATGATGGATAGGTTAAATGATTTGTCTATGATAAATGATGGAAAGAAATAAATGTGGAGTTTATTAGGGGATCTCTCTTTATGAATCTTGCAATGTGTAAACCTAAATGGTTTAAAGGAAGAATAGAAGGGGAATTCCATTATTGAAGGCATTATGAGATGCCTTTGATTTAATATGTGGAACCAAATTATATTTATGAATGGAAGGACTAATTCATATTGGAATGCCATAGGATATTATATGCAAAAGTAAAGGCATTATGAGGTGCCTTTGATTTAATATATGGAACTAAATTGTATTAATGAATTTTAAGGATTAATTCATATTGTAATATTATAGGAAGTAGAAAATTCTATGATGAAGTAAAGGTATTATGGGGTGCCTTTGACTCCTTGTATGGAATCAATTTATATCCATAAATTGAAGAACTAATTCATATTATAATGACATAAAAATTAGATAATTCTTATGTTGGAATAAAATAATTATGGGTGGCCTTTATCTCATTGTATGGAACTAATCATTCTATGATATAAATAAAGAAAAACTATTTTAGGTTGGGTTTATTCCTCATGAGGGTTCCCAGGATATATGATGTGTTACGTATCAGCATTTTGTGATCTTGCCTTTGATATTTTCTAGATTTAGTTATTGAAGTTATGTTTGCACTTCAATGATATGTCTAATAGAATGAATCATGGATATGAGTTTCAATCGAATATAGATGCAACATTTTATACTTTTATCTTACATAAAATGTTCAAAAATAAAGTGCTTGATTATAATTATTTATGAATGAATAATGTACTCCATTTTATATTATTTGATGATGAATGGCTTATATTGTTATGAAAGTTCTTAATTATCATGAGGTAATAATAATGAGATTAATTATGGATTAAGTTTCATGAAGGAGACTTCAATTAATTAATTAAGTGCATAGACTTAATAAGCCCTAATTAAAAGAGGGAGAATTAATCAAGGATGAATTGATAAGTTAAAATGTTGAGCTATTTGTAGGGATGCAACACCTAGAATATTTGCATAAGGAACATTGGAGTTACAACATACATTGAGTACAATCTCTAATGATCCTTGATTATAATATTTACTTATTGGGTAGTTACAACATACAAAAAAAAAACTACTCTCTCTCGAGTTGGTTTGAAAATGAGGGTCGCTACACCATCATCTGGATTTTTCCATTCAATATACTTCCATTTGATAGGAGTGATTGAATTAAGTTATCAACTATTTGCTGGTAGAGTCTAAATGTTTTTAGTGCATCTTGAAGAGTCTGAAAATTATAAAATTTCACTCTTGATATAAACCATGGAATTTTTATCCTCGGTTATATAAATTTGAAACAACCTCACCTGTATTACATTATCCACTTTTAATATTAACCATGGAACTTCTTTTTCAATCGGTTATATGGGATTAAAATGGCCTCATTCATAATACATCATAACCACAAAGTGATATTTCATTATCTTGGAAATTATGCATGTATCACTTGGTAAGATTTGAACCTAGTTCTCCTCCTTAATAGTTGAGGGCCAATTAAACTAATGCTATTTGATAACCATGAAAGCTATATTGCATGAAAATGATTCAATATTCAAATTACGATACCTCAAATTATCAAAATCCTCATAAATGAATATGGCTATATGATAAATTATATTATGAATATATATAATATATTGAAATATATTGTGTGCATATATAATTATACATTAGTATAATCTAATTTGATGTTGTAGACACAACTCTACAATCACCGGGGTCATATCTCCATATTAGATATAACAATATATACATTTATAGTTGAATATATAATTAGGATATTATAATATAAATTTGGTTAACAATGGGTGACCATCGACATATTTTAGTTTGGTTTTACTATTCTAAATCACAGTATAGTCTTTTTAATCCTTCAACTTCAAGTTGCACATAGAGTGAGATAGCCACCATTTACATGTTTTCTTCCATCTCAACCAACAACACTTTATATTTTTTATGCAGACCCTTAAACTTGCACAATATTCTAGATAGAATACTGCATTGCCTAACCACATGCTAGAGTGGATCAATATTCTTTTTTTCTTGCCTTTCAAATCCAAAGATAAACAATCCTTAATTGATGATTAAAATTTGAATTCACTTCCTAGGATAGACCAAATTTTGATGAACTGCCTCAAATAATAACCAACAATGAGACTATAGCAACTAGAAATAGAATAATAGGCTAATCCTACAACACATTCTTCAAATTAAGAAGGAAAATTGGATCCATTCTTGCAATTATTTTTAGGCTTAAAAAATTGCTCCACACCTCCCTGAAGGTCTAGTAGTCATCTCCATGGCCCTTCTATTGATTATACATCCCTGATCTTTGCCATTATTTGGAGCATCAAACACTATATATCTTATATTAGTATGTTTGAACTTGATTTGTGATTATGTTATACATCTAAAAACAATTTTTACACAAACATAATTAGTAAGACAATAATGAGATGTCAAAATAATAACTACATTATTTATATACTAAACACATTTTTTCTATGTCTAATATTTGTTGTCACTATATACAATACAACATGGATACCTTTCTCACAAAAATAAAAAACAAATATATTTATCTAATATTTTCTTATTTTAGGTTGTGCATGATGTAGGTAGACTTGGTGATGTAGCACCTTCATAAGTACAAATGTAATACCAAATTATGTAAAGAATTTGTAATGTATATCATGAGTTATTATAGGGATTTGCATTTTGTTATGTAAATTGCTATCCCTTATATTTTTTGCATATGCATAGGCATATTGATATATGAAATATCTTTATAATATCTAATTATAATATATAGGGATATTTTTAATTATTTCTTACGTAGATGAGTATTTACTGGTTAGGCAGTTATGCAATTGCAAACCACCTACAATCCTAATCTATATGTTTATCTCATCTATGATTTCATTTTGTATTGCATAATGTTTGTGTAACACCATATTACATGTTGTAATAACATGTATGTTATTATATATTATTTTATATCATGAGTTTCATTATTATTTTTTTGTACTCACTTTATGTTAAATATGGTATTATGTTCTATTCCATTATGTTTGATGATTGACAAGAAACTCTAAACCTATATGATACTTTTGGAACTATTATCATTTCAAAATTTGTCAAAGTTGTGATATTGAAGTTTATTTTTAAATTCAATGTCTTATACATTATTTTGATGTGAGTGTTAAAAGGGATTGATTTAGTGACACAATTGAATAACTAATGAGCCCCCTCATAGGTCCAAGTAGATCAGTTAACTTACAACCATGACAAGCAAAGGATATGATATCATGATACACCCATGGAAGTAAATTGAAGTCCATTCCATATGTAACAAACTTTTCTTAGGTTAGAAGGAAGCACATAAGGTTGATCTTGTAGAGAGCCTTCCCTCATGTCAAGGAAAGAGAATATATACAAACACCTATACCTATTCTACTTGAAAGAAAGGTAAACCATGATAAATTGATGACATAATTTTAACTGTCAAGTTGCCAAATAATTGTTATCGATCAACCATATATGGCCTCTTTGAGATAAGGGAAGTCCTTGTTCAAAAAACTTATTCTTTAAGAAGGAAAAATGTGCTTTTATATACACCAAGCTTTCTTGAAGGTCTTATTTATGATAATGAAAGATTAGTATATTGTCCTATAGCATGATAATGTAAGGTATAACAAAATCATAAGTAATTATACAATGCAATATGAAGATGTGCATGTTATAATACTAGGCAATATGAAGTAATAAAATATAAACGAGATAAGCTAGTAAATATGTAATAATTTTGAGCACATGAGAAAGTGTATAAAGGTATATCAAGAGGTACACAAGAGTCTAGCATAGAAGTAACCATCTAGGAGTGAGTCAAGTTGTGTATAGAGTTGCAACTATCTACATCCAACATAATTTTATATACAATAACGATCATGAAGTCTTGACACTATTGTTAAAATATATGCCCACATATAGGCACCATCAATAGCTCACACAAGGAGTCAATCCAAATTGAAAAATATTTGAAAACTAGTTATCCCAAATTTAATGCAAGTGAGTGTAAATCAAGCAATCAAATTAGAGCAAGTAAGAGTGTTGCACATACTTAGTGGGAAATGGATGTTGATCAAAGCAAGTTTCATATCTTCATGGAGATGGAAATGACTCATTCAATCATTATATAATGTGTATAACTATTTGGTATGCAAATGGTCAAGATAACAAGGTAGAGTGGATCAATATATTCATGACAATACTCAAGATCATGGTGATTGATTAGACAATGGAATTACCAATGCCTTATACCACCTAGGATGTACTAAAGGATCTATTTGAGGAGGATTTATATAGACTACGTAATCTAATAAGATTGATGTTGAAATCTACAACACCAAGCAAAAAAGATAAAAATATCACATTTTACAATAATCATCTAAGAAAACTATTGGAAAAGTTTGTGAAACAAAAGAAATCATGAATGAATTAAAGAAATTATGGTTCATTGAGAGACAACTTCCAATATTTTTATCCAAGAAGATACAATATTTATACCCATAATGTACCAAGAGACTATTGATAAAGTCTAAAACCCAAAGTCAATTGAGTCAACTGATGAATGACTCTAATAGTGAGATAATGGCAAAGGTATGCCAATTGAGGTCCTTAGAAAACATATGATAAATATATTTTTGGATATAAAATATGATAAGAATAAGGATAGTCGATGTATCAAATACAAATCAAATTCCCTACTAGTTTTAAAATGTGTTAAATCTGCATATTTTAACATTTATAAGGTATATGAAAACTTGTCATTGGAGTGACCATTTAACATGAAGAGCAATTATCATATTACACTAGAAATCCAAAAGGAAAACAATAAAAATCCCATCATTGTGGATACTATAAGAACTATAAAGAATAAAACCAAAGTGTTGGTAAAAATATGAACCAACACTATAGCATTCAATATAACACAATACGAAGGATCAATGATGTGTAAATGGTGTAAACCAAGAGATAATAGAGAATATTGTTATCTCAAGTAATAAGAAGACAACCCTAGCTTAGTCAATTTGATCAGCATTGAAAAACAAATAGGTGATCTAGAAATATAGATAAATTATATTTTACCCACAAAAAGGCCCCAAGCAAAGAATACCAAACACCCCAGGACAATCAAGAATACCATAGAAGAAAAACAAGATAATTGAAAAATAAATAGGTGATCTAGAAACAAGATAAAACATGCTTTGACCACCAAAATACACCATGCAAAGAAGACCAAACACCTCAACGCAATTGAGAATGCCATAGAAGAAAAATAATACAAGAGACATAATGTGACCATCAAGGATATAATATGACCACTTATATAATGAGGACCACAAGACATAGTCCTCCAAAGAATAAACTATAACTATACACCATAGTACATGAACACAACAATAATGATGATTGATGTTTAAAAATAGTCAAAACTACTATTTATATTATTATTGATATGTAAGATAAACCTCGACCTCATTTGTAATAAATTAAGTGTGAATTTGCTTCCAAAGAATACCTAAAATGAGCTAGGTTCATCAAATTTATGGCCAGTTAAAATTTAGACTTCTAAGAGTAGACTAGTTTGGCATTAATATAGGAGTGCTCACAAGATAGAAAGTCACAATTGTAGATCAAAATTTTATCCTTGATTTTATGGTAGTCACCTTGTAGAAGGTATTCTATGATGACTAGCTAAGGATGGAAAAGATGTACCACAATGATAGAAATACTACTTAATATTTAAGGTAAGAGACCACAACTATATTATCAACCTAAATACCTAGTAAGTGAATGAAGATGTTGAGTATGAGTCACTCTAAGAGTAGCCTCCTTTATTGTCAAGTGGGGAACTACAAAGTATTTCATGCAATATGACTTTGCTTAAACATAGCTGAGGAAGATATTACAAGCACAAAGGGAAGAGTAGGTTCATTTGATATATTCTATATATAAGCATAAGAGCTCAATGTGATGATATAAGTATGTCAGTAGAAGAGAAATATAAATTGTGCTTTCAATAAAACTTTATTGAATTTATGGGTGATGCAAAACTTAAAGATAAACTAGCACACTAATTTAGTACATATAAGGCCATCAATGAACCTAAAACTATTAAATATGAAGGAACTCTAAATGATTTAGCTGAATTTTGACACAATAGTCAAAATAGATTCGTGAAAATGAATGATTATTGTGATTCAAAATTGAGGATAGTAATGTTCAAGATCTTCATGCAGTATATTCCATGGATATAAAAAGACCCAAGAGAATTCTATTTGATCTATGTATCCACCAAATATTCACTTCCTCTATAAAGTTTGATCTTGGAGATAATGGATTTGAAAGACTTCCTCCTGTCCTTCAAATAAATCAAGCTTTTCCAAGTCTAATGACAAAGCACATCTAAAATCAATAGGGATCTAGGTGACAGTGATGTCTTAGAACTATATGAATGTTTGAAGGATAAGTATTTCTTAGAGAGCAATCTTCTTGACTGTCAGATGGAGAACTATTTGGTATTCCATCCAAGATATTTTTGCTTGAATAGAGAAGAGAAAAACATGATAGATACAAAGAGAAGAGTGGTTGAACCTAATACATTTAATATTTGAGAGTTGAGAAATATTATGTAAATAGAAGAGCTCAATCAAGTAGTGCATGTATAAAAACTAAAGAAGAAGAAAAATTTATCTTTTCATCAAACTTTATTGAATACATAGGCAATGCCTAACTTGATGAGAGACTAGCACACTAGTAAATACACATAACACAATTAAGTAGTCTAAAACTATCAAATATGAAGGACATCAGATAATTTAGGTGAATCATGAAACAACGATCAAAGAGAGATTCATGAATGTTGATGATGATTATGATTTAATATTGACAGTACCAATGGTCAATATCTTTATGTAGCATCAACAAGTATTGCTTGGATATAAAAGTTCCAAAGGAAATTCTACCTAAGCTATGTGTCCACCAAATACAACAAACTATCATAGCACAAGCAATGTGATTAAGCTCATACCATGTGAACCTAAAATATGTGGAATTGATAAATATAGAGATCAAGAAGATATTAAATTTTATATCGACACTAAGAGGACTAAGAGTAATTGGGTGTCACTAATTGCGATCAACCTCAAAAAGAAGACCATGTAAAATTATATTTGTGTGGACTTTTGAGTTTGAATGCTTTAACAATAAAGTATTCCATTCCAAATTCATTCATAATTTAATCCTAGAAGAGGTAATTAATCACGAGATATATTTTATTCCTACATGGGTTGTTAGGCTATAATAAATTGGTATAGTGGAAGAAGAGAAGCCAAAAATAATTATCGTAGAGAATGATATATAAATATAACTATTATTCTAAGACATTCCAAGGGATCACTCTATACATATTCAAGAATATTTTAATTAAGAAATTAAGATATATGTTAAAAGTTTGAAGAAGATTTCAAGGCATTAGAAGAACATACATCGATGCCTTTCTTTCATACCTTAAGAAATAAAATTTCTTTCTAACTTATGAAAGGTTCTTGTTACATATCATCTATAATATCAAATTGAAGATATATATTGATAAGATATGCATGATTGTTTGTATGGAGGAACTTGTAGTGGCAATTTTTGATGTGACATCATATCAAGCCTAAACAAGCATATACGCAGCCAAGTACGCGAAAGCAATTTTTATTATCATATAATTTTATGATTTTATGTTATTTTATAGTTTGTACACTAAATGTTTGATGAAATAATTATCAAATATTATTAGTTGGTGTATAATTATGATGTTCATATAATCTAGATGTATATGTAATTTAAGTGCCATATAAGGGTAGTTAGAGTTAGGTACAAGGAATTTGCAAAAGTTGGCAACAACCTTCCCTTTTTAAGGAAAAGTATAAGTAGACCCCTTATATTTTTTAAATACATCCTTTATGTAATTTATTCAACCATCTAGTTGTGTATATATAGGAGCATATATATGTGTGTACAAGTAACTACATGTGAATGTGAATAATTGTAGTGAATAATATTGTTTCTATGCATGAATGTACATTGTTTTTTGTACATAATACAAATGATAAAATGCAATTTTATTTCATTTCAGTTCTAAATATTTCTTTCTCATACATGTTAAATTTTATTTACCGTTTGATATTTCCTGTCATTTTTTCTTCAATGTTTCTTCAATCATGGAATACCATTGTTGTGCAAATTTGACATTGTTGTTGTCTAAAGTTTGAACTAGTGATGGCATAAACAATTGAAGAAATAAGGAAGTGAATGATAAATAACTTGATGCGAGGATGTGGGAGAGGTGGATATGGAAGGGTAAGTGCAAGAACGAGAAAATAACCTATAAAAGTTAGGGAATTCAACAATAACAAGAATGAAGGATTCGTAGACATGTAACGTGTGCAGAAGAGTTATGTGACAATGACATTAATAGATTATAACTAAAGGATTAAATACGTGAGCATTGATTTAATATAAATGGTAAATTATCAAAAATCCACTAATAATACTATAGCACTATCAATGTTAGAAAGGATGTATTCTATCGCTAATGTTTTTTGGTATATTCATCTATGACCTTAAACTCTTTTATTTTAAAATATACTTATCTATAGAATAAATATCTCTTAAAATATTTATTGATTGTTATAAATCTCTTTTATAATGGCATAACTCTTCTTCCTCATGCTCCCAAGGGTCTGCATAAAGAAATACATTTCCTATATTAGCTTTGCAGCCTTAAACAATCACAAGTCATTATCATTAACACCTACAATAATACCTTCTTCAAGTTTTAATTTTGCTTTAATTTTAAAATTTTGAAATCATGTTACATGTATCTAAGGGTTAAATTCTTAGGTCAATCCATTAATTTAATATCTACTTCCTAGTCATAACATTCATAATTAATTATCCACTACTTTTATTTTTGAATAAGAATTTTAGATATACTTTAAAGATACCCCCTCGAAGGTACAACATTTTGACTATATCATCAAACTCCCATAATACTTTATAGGTCTAATACAAATTAAAAATGAATTTAGAGAACCTAGACTATTTGTGTGTGAATGTATAGTTCATTTTACAATTGTATAAATTCTTAGTGCATTGTACAAGTTGAGTTCATTTCTTATTAGGAACTTGAGGTTTGGGAAGATACTCAATCCTAGTCTTTGCTTTGTAAAAGCAATCACATATACGATTCTCCTTGGTCATAAAGGAGGTTATTACAAGGAGACTAACTTCTTCCACCTTAAAATTTCCACAGATCATCTTTCCCCATATTTTGGCAATCATTGAATTACCCCTCCCTTTTTCCCAACAACCTTTTTGTCCCAAGATGATATTATATGTTGAAAACTTAATATATGTTATAAATGGTATCAACACACCTCAATTTTTTAAATACCTTATTATTCATTAATTGTGCTATTCCAAATAAATATTTCAATAAAAATAAAATGTAGATTTCATCTAGGTTTTATACTTTAGTTGTTCCACAATCTGCTGGCAGACCAGAGATTACACCTTCGCAAAATTTCACTTTTCATTAAAATCTTCTGTTAATAAATACGTACATAAAAATAAAACAGCCCGCAGGCTTTACAATGACCGAGCTCGGCTTCGGTCTCCCCTGCACTCTGTCTCCCCTCTTCTCTAATCCGCCACCCTCGACTATTACAAAATTCCTTGTTTTTATCGAGGTCTCGGCCCTCTATGCCATTAATGCCCACCAGCACGAATTCCTCCAAATTAGAATGAAAGTTCGCTTCCTCTACTACGTTTTCAAATTTCCTTCCATCAATGGGCCACCAACCCCGATCCGCCATGAAAGCATGCATTAACCTTGACCTGCAACCACCGTTTGCCAGACTGTCCCTCGGGAACTGTTGCCTTGTCAGAAAATTTAATCGTGCCCGCTATCTCTTTTCTCGTGTGCGGGGCCGTCCACGTGTCCATATTTAATTTGTCTTCAACCGACCATGAAACCGTGACATGTCGTGATATCGTGACCAAACCGTCGCCTTGCCTTCGTCTTCCAAAATCGTAGCGAAATCACGACCAGAATCCCCTCCAAACCTTAGCTACAAAAATGTTGCGACATCGCGACGTCGCGATATCACGACGAAAACTCCCCTTCGCCTTGCTGCCACAAAAACGTTGTGATATCACGACGAAAAATCCCCTTTGCCTCGCTGCCACAAAAACATCGCGACATCGTGACGTCGTGATATCGCGACGTCGTGATATCACGACAAAAAATCCCCTTCGCCTCGTTGTCGCAAAAACGTCGCGACATCGCAACGTCGTGATATCGTGGTGTCGCGATATCACGACGAAAAATCCCCTTCGCCTTGTTGTCGCAAAAACATCACGACATCACGACGTCGCGATATCGCGATGAAAACTCCCCTTCGCCTTGCTGCCACCTTTGGGGTCACGATTTCGCGACCCCCTCCCCAACTTTTGCCTTAGGAAAAAACTTGCTTTACCAAACTTAAACTTCTCCCTTGTTTTAAGTTTCGGTTGATGCGAGGTTGCTCTGTTGCCATAGAATGCTCCTACATCAGACACCCGGGGTAAATGGAGAAGTGACCTTCACTTCTGTGCTTTTTGGTCCGCGTATTCTGTAACATCTCCAAACACTCATCTGCCTTTGCAACCTGCTCAAATCCCGTCTCCTGGCAAAAAAAATTTTGCCCTCTACCAGACAAATTTTGGCACTGCTGCACACCTTCTCATCCACTGTCTGCAATGGCTTTAATTTGTGGCGCACTCCATATTTCATCAAGGAGTAATTATTTGCACGACCATCATGCACTACACTCCGATCAAACTACCATGGCCTCCCTAATAGCAAATGGCAAGCATCAATGGGGAAAACATCACACAGGACCTCATCCTAGTATCTTCCAATCTGAAACGTGACTAAGCACTGTTCATGGACCCATGCTCTGTGGTCATTTCGTAACCACGCAATCTGGTATGGATGCGGGTGTCTCCTCCTTTCCAGCTGTAACTTAGCAACCATCTCCTTGGAGACTAAGTTATTTGTACTCCCATTGTCTATAATAACATTACAGACTTTGCCTGCACTTTTGCACCATGTGCGAAACAGGCTTCTCCTCTGCTCTGGTTTGTCTTCCTCAATCAGCATGGTCCTCCTCATGATCATTGCTTCTCCTTTCTCAGCTTCTTCAGAATGTTCTGATTCAGCATCTTCTGCTGCCACAATAGCTCTGGCAGGACCCACTTGTTTCTTGTTCACTCTCTCGGGGTGATGGGGACACTCATATGCCCGATGTCCCTCTTCTCCATAGTGGAAACATGTTCCTTGAAACACTCCTCTTCCATACCCACGTCCAGATCTACCTCTTTCCCTTGGGTAGCCATTGCTTTGAACTTGGGGTTTGGGTTCCTCATCTTCCTTCTGATCCCGACTGCTGTTAACCTCTTCCTTCTTCTCCTCTTTTCCTTCCTATTTTCTTCCACCAGTCTTTCCTCCATGCCCTCTTCCTTTTTTCTTGCTCTCAAACCTTTTGTTTAGTTTTTCTTCAACTTTTAGAGCAAACTGGTAAGCATCTTCAATGGTGCTCACCCGAACTAAGCTCAACTCTTCCTGGATACTGGGTCTCAACCCATTAATATAACGGGACACCTTCTCCTTGCTTGCTTCTAAATGGCCAGTTCTGATGGAGATTTTATAAAACTCCTCCGTATATTCCTGGACAGTTTTATTCATCTGTCTCAAACCCTGCATTTTTCTCAGCAGATCCAACTCATAATCTGCCAGAATAAACTATATTTTTAATTTTTCTACCATTCATTCCCATCTTGTTATTCGTTCTTTTCCTTTTCAGTTTTGTTCCAGCTGTACCCCATTCCACCATATGCTGGCATGACTTTTCAGTTTGGTCTTGGCAAATCTGACCCTCTCGGGATCTTCAATTTCTTCATACTCAAAATACTCTTCCAGATCATTGATCCAGTCGATCAATTCTTCCGGATCCAAGTTCTTGAAATACGTGGAAACTTCCATCTTCGGCCTCTTCCCAATCTGGGATATGGCTTTGTACAGTTTGGTTTGTGCTGGATCTACAGCCTCCTCTTCTTCTTCAGACTGATTGTCTTCTTCATCTACTTCGTCTTCACTGTCTACATCTCTTCTTGGTTCGTGTCCTCTGCGTAGTTCTTCTTGCAGGGCCTGAACTTGCCGCTGCAAAGCTCAAAAATATTTTGTTGTCGTCATGCCTCTCCCACCAACCGGGTTTCTTTTTGGAGGCATTTTACTCACTTTCTCACGAGCCATTCCACAGATCCTGGTGTAACTGCCTCACGTCCGGCGATCTGTTACACACTCAGGAACTTCCAGCTCTGATACCACTGATGGCGGACCAGAGATTACACCTTCACAAAATTTCACTTTTCATTAAAATCTTTTGTTAATAAATACGTACATAAAAATAAAATAGCCCGCAGGATTTACAATAACCGATCTCGGCTTCGGTCTCCCCCTGCACTCTGTCTCCCCTCTTCTCTAATCTGCCACCCAACTATTACAAAATCCCCCATTTTTATCGAGGTCTTGGCCCTCTATGCCATTAATGCCCACCAGCATGAATTCCTCCAATTCAAAATGAAAGTTCGCTTCCTCTACTACATTTTCAAATTTCCTTCCATCAATGGGCCACCAACCCCGATCCGCCATGAAAGCATGCATTAACCTTGACCTGCAACCGTCGTTTTCCAGACTGTCCCTCGAGAACTGTTGCCTTATCAGAACATTTAACCGTGCCCACTATCTCTTTTCCTGCATGCGGGGCCGTCCACATGTCCATATTTAATTTGTCTTCAATCGACTGCGAAACCACGACATGTCGTGATATCGCGACCAAACTGTCGCCTTGCCTTCGTCTACCAAAATCATAGTGAAATCGCGACCAGAATCCCCTCCAAACCTTAGCTGCAAAAATGTCGTGACATCGTGATGAAAACTCCCCTTCACCTTGCTACTGCAAAAATGTCACGACATCGCGATGTCGCGATATCATGACGAAAACTCCCCTTCGCCTCGCTGCCGCAAAAACATCGTGACGTCGCAATATTGCGATGAAAACTCCCCTTCGCCTCGTTGCCGCAAAAACGTCACGACATCGTGACGTCGCGATATCGCGATGAAAACTCCCCTTCGCCTTGCTACCGTAAAAACATCGTGATATCATGACGTCGCGATATCGCGACGAAAACTCCCCTTCGCCTTGCTGTCGCCTTTGGGGTCACGATTTCGCGACCCCCTCCCCAAATTTTGCCTTGGGAAAAAACTTGCTTTACCAAACTTAAACTTCCCCCTTGTTTTAAGTTTCGGTTGATGCGAGGTTGCTCTGTTGCCGTCGGATGCTCCTGCATCACAATATCTCCCTTTTATGTGGGATTTTGTATTTGTAGGCATTGTCGTAGAGTTTTGTTCAAGAAGCATATTATATATTATAATATCTTGTCAAATAAAATATAAAACAGATTTTGTGCCTGGGGTAATTGGCCCTCTTGCTTTCTAACTAGTTCTTGTTTATGCTCTTCCTCTTATATAAGTTTTTTCCTATGGCATACTCATGATGGAATTTCATTTCCCTTAAATACTTGTTCTCTTGTTCTATTATATTTTCTTAATGAATCATAATATTTAAAATTCTTACACCATGTTTTAGTTTATAATTATGAAATAGGTTCTATAGATTGTTATGCTTTTTCATTCAATTCAAGAAGAAATCAACCTTAAAAAGTATAATAAAGTACAGACTTGTTGTCCCTTAAAACACTAGGGAGGAGGAATGAGTTTTCATTATGTGTCAAAAATTTATTGGAATGCGTGATAATTGTCGAATCAAGTGTATTTTTATGGTGGCATTGTTCCTCTTCAACCTAAGCTATCACAATGAGTGATAAAGTTTCTTATATCAATTAACATCAAAATATTATTTAAAAAATACACAAAGAAATATTTATTTTGCACAAAATGAGTAATTGAGACCAAAAAGTATTTTGTCATGAAATGTTAAGCCTGCAAAGACATTAAGATTACATATGAGGACACTCTAAAAGTAAAGTCACATTTTTTTTAGCAGTTAAACTTCAACATAAGAAACATACTCAAGGTAACTTGATGATTGAAGGTGATTCTATGAACATCATCAACCTGTTAACCAATGGCAAAAAAACTCCATGGAGAATCGAGGGAGTCATCCATGAAGTGAGGATCCTTTTGCAAGCAAGACGGAATAGGAGGGCTCGTCACGTGTACCGTGAGGCCAACGAGTCAGCTGACAAATTAGCCAACATAGGTGTTTATGTTGGTAGTTTGGTGACATGGACACAAGGTGTGCCACGTGAAGTGGAAAACATTATTAGTCATGAAAAGAAACCTACCCATTAAGGAGAAATATGAATGGGTGTTTTTTTTTCATGGAGCTGGTAATAACTATGGGGTTTCCCTCTAAATCATACCAAATTGGAAATGAAGGTAACAGGGTGTAAGCCTTGGAAAATTTTGACATAGAATAGAAAATGGACAAGCAACAGGTTTCACAAGTGCAAAGTTCCAAACTTCAATTCCTGTCAATGTAAGTAATGTTTACAGTTATGTTTAGGTATGGGTGTGCTTTGTTAGTAAGGTGTTGTAGGGGATTCAACACAATTTCTCGGTAAGAAAGGTTCAAGGATGACTAGGATCTACAATCTCAGCAGAAGGCTGGATATTGTAATAGGTTTTGGGTTAACCTGCAAAACCCGGTAATTAATGAAGACTTTTATTTACCAAAAAAAAATAATTCTCATTCTTGAATGTTGTTAAATTTTAGAAGTGTGAATAAGAGGTCCAAAATTTGAATTCAAAATAAAATAAAGTTATACACCATAGATCATCTTGTATTAAAACTCTTAATTTCATAAATTATTTTGGTTTGTGAATGTAATTAAAATCATTTCATTCCAATTTTTTTACTTTAATTTTTTACTTTTAAATGATGAATCATCAATTCTAATAACTATAAATCTATTATTCTTACATCAAATATTTAAAAAAGACCAACCATTATTTTACTTAAAAAAAATTGGTAGTAAAATACCTTAATTCATCAAAAACTGAAATTGAACCACCTTAATATCAGATTTCACATACTTAACAAAAGCACCTTACAAGATTTGCAGATAACAATCTTTTTCTTTTCGGTTATGTTGGATCTCAAACTGAACATACTACCGGGAAACTTGCAAATGTAGTCTAAAGACGGCTCTAAGGATGGATGTACACATTTATATGTGTATGCAAATATATCCATTGTGCATTATGTAGCAATGGATGAGTAATGGAACCCCTACAAAGAAATAAAAAGGAAAATTTTGAAATGGGACTTTACCGACGTTCGGTTAAAAATAATTGATATAAAAAAAAAAACTTTAATGGGTATGCATTCCATTGTTATCTCATATTGGAAGATGCAAAGCCCCAACTAGTTTCACAGGGCCTATGAGATAAACCTTCGCAAGACTCGGGAAAATGAAGTGCTACTTAGAATTTAACTCTACAGGAGAAGAGCAATAGAGAAAAGACTACATGCTTGAAAATGGATGCAGAGATTATAAGGTGAATGAGGGGACTTTTCTGTAAAAAGGTTCAACATTTAAATATCCATGATCTGATGTTTCTGTGTGCTTCATTAACATCTAAGAAAGAAAAAATTGAATACAGTGTGTTGCTGAGAGAAATACAATGAGGTCTCGAATCAGTTGTGTCTTGTGAAGAGAACCCTATCAGAAATTTCGCAGTTGGTAAAGGAAGGAAAGAACCTCAATCATATCTTCAATCGAAACAAATATAGGCGAGTAAAGAAACAGTATCCACCAACTGTAACGTCAAATACAAGACAACCATAAGAATGAAATAAATGGAAGGATCTGTGCTTCAGAGGAAACATTAATTTAGATCTTATTCTCATTCTGCAATGCAATGCATTCTGCTTAAAAAATAATTGAACTCTCTACTAGAAACAACCAACATAACTCTCACTCATTTTTTCTAGCCTTTCACGCCGGGAATTCGCATACCTCAGGCTACACCCATTTTCCTGTTTCTGTTTCCGCCGTCCTTTTGACTTACATTCTGTGAGCCAATCTCTTCACCCATTCGGATTCAAGAATTTAACATAACCTGTAACATCAAGAAGGAATCGTCAGGAGACTCGGCAAATAGCAGCAATAATCAACAACTACATGTATGGACGTTCAACTTATGTGTATGCATGCACTGTTTTAGAAGCCTAGCCAAAATCATCAATTTAAAACATTAAAAATAATATTAAATGGAGAGTGGTGAATGGGGTGTTGAATATGCAAACGTTTACAAGTTTGAGTTTTCTTAGTATATTCTTGTAGTTATTTTCTAATATTAAATGGAGAGTCGTGAATGGGGTGTTGAATATGCAAACGTTTACAAGTTTGAGTTTTCTTAGTATATTCTTGTAGTTATTTTCTGTATAACATCACCAAAATAAGGGATAATCATGGAATATGTTATTAGATTTGTACCATCAAGTTTGAGTTTTCTTAGTATATTCTTAGTATATTATTCTTAAGTGTGTTGTGTAGTTATTTTGTGCATAACATCACCAAAATAACGGATAATTATGGAATATGTTATTAGATTTGTATCATCACATTAATCATGGAATATGTTATTAGATAATATGTTATTAGATTTGTATCATCGCATTAATCATGGAATATGTTATTAGATTTGTATCATCACATTAACGGGTTAGAAAGCAAGACACATGTCCAAATTGGATGTTAATAGAGGTGAGGAATCCTACAAAGTGGGACCAAGGATTTGTATCTTTAAACCTACTACCCCATTTTTAATAAAGGTGTCGAATGCTATCGAAAATGCACCTTATTAGCCGTAATTTTTGCAAAAAGTTTTGATTTTGTGTTTGCAAAAATTTTGATATTCAAATTATCCCTGTTACAATTCTGCAAAAAAGAATCACAATTTCTTGTCCCCCCTTTGCTTTGCAGAATTAACGAGGTAGCACACCTTTCAAGTCAAGTCGACACATGACCAGCTTTTGAAAGGCAATCCAGAACCAGTCGACACACAACTTGGTATTATTGGCAAAGAGTATGGCAAGTGTTGGGGTTTATAAACCACTCAAGTCTCACAACACAATTAATATGGGATTATTCACAAACACACTAACTAAACTAAGAAGATAGTTAGATATTAGCATAGATAGATATTAACGTGAACAGGAATTCCAATCATGGAATATGTCACTAGACTTGCATCATCACATTAACCGGTTAGAAAGCAAGAAGGCCATCTCCAACACACATGCCCAAACTCGATGTTAAAATTAATGTTGATTATAAATGTTAATTTGTAAAAAATAAAAAATCCATTAAATAGAAAATTATTGTTGATTATAAAAATGATTTGTAAAAAATAAAAATATAGAAAGTAAATTAATATATATACATTTTTATATATTTGTTGGTTATTTTTATATTAGGTTAGATATAAATGCAAAATGTTTTTAAAGCAATGGTAAGAGAAGTCTTTCTTTTAAAAAATTAATTGTTGAAACCTTTCTTCCAACAATTTGGAGGAAGATAAATTTATATGAATTAGAATGGATGTTATTTACAACATTAGTGTATTATTATAAGAAAACATGTAAAATGTGATTATGTATTTTTATAATAAATAAATAAATTATATATCATTATGAAATGATAATTATATAATTTAAAATCATAGTTATAAGTATTATTTTATATAAAAATTTAAGTTTAATTAAAAATTAAATGGTTCATTATTAATAATCATTATAATTATCATTTTATTATAGAAAATTGGTTGAACTCTCCATAAAAAATTATGAAACAAAAACTAGTGAACATGGGCACTATTTTTTTTTTTTTTTTAAATATTTCTATGAAAGGGGTACTTCCAAGTGTTCAAACAAATTGGGGATATTAGCTCGTGGAAGCTTCTCATAAGCTAGCATATCTTTGTCGCATAGCTTATTTGATTTTAGTTGCACTAACATTATTATCAAAATTAGAGTGGTTGTCTTTAAGGTCCTTTCTCGATGTTTGTTTATCTATTACTATTTGATTTAAATGTCTTGTAACTCACCTAGTTCTTGACTCATTTTTGTATTTCTAGCAGCCTTCAAAGATATTTATTTAGAAAGATTAAACATCTATAAACATATACATTAGGGTAAATTAGGGTATTTAGACCACCAATTTAGTTTAAACTTGATCAAACCATGCATGACATCTTCAAACTCAAAGGGATTTCCATATTGCTTGTTTAAAAATTATGAAATAATTTCAAAATATTAGTATAAGCATGAAGAATAATTTTCCAAGTTAGTTTCTTCAAAAATATAGAATAAAACTCTAAATCTATAAGAGTCAAAAAATGGTGTCTTTAAGTTTTGGGTCTATTACAAAAGATACACTTAGAAGATGTGATATAAAACTTGGGTATATCCCTCTAAGATAGTAGTGAGGCAAAGGAATTTTCTTTAGATATATATATTTTGTTAGGGATTATTACATCATAGATAATTTAAATGTAAATTGAGTAACTACTCAACACATGACATGTAAGGCCCACTAGAGGACAAGGGTAGTTGCAAGTTTACTTAATATTTTTTATGCCATATTTGGGTGTCCATTAAATTTAAACACACTTTATTCCATAATGCAATATATCAAAGCATCTAAGCACTATCAATATTAATGGTATCAGAGCAGGTCTCAATGCCTCGATGAGGAATAGAACTAATATATTTCTCAAGCTTCAACTAAAACCTCAAATTTCTCTCTATTAAAGAATAAGTCTTAAGGAACAAGAACATTTTCAAGGATCAACAATTTGATTTTGGTCTGAAGGCATAAAAAACCTATCAAGAACTAGATTTTTGCTAAGAAGGATCTCAAGATATAAAACCCTACCAAAGAGCATAGCAAAAGAAGAAATATTAGGATAAAAAATCTTGCCAAGAGTCATCTTAAGATAAGTTTTATGCCATGCATATTTTCAAACACAAAATTAAATATGATCAAATATTTGTTAAAGCATCGAAAAACACAAAGAAGATATCGAGACATCATGACAAAATATTGCCATGCAGAAGAAAAAGCTACATCATCAAAAGAGCAAAGGTTCTCTCAATAAGTTCTGGCATGAGATACCATATCCCATGCATTATTGCAAAAAGAATTAAAATATGGACCAATAGAATGTAAGGGTACAAATAAACATCTTTTACCCAAAAATAACATATTTTTAATGTAAGGAAATTCTCGAGCAATTTGTATTTTGTAGAATATAGCACAAGGACCTAGTGTCTTCTAAAATATGATCATTCAAAATGAGGAGATATAAAAAGGCCTAGATAATACTCTCTACATAGTGAGATGACCCAACCGTTTAGACATTAAAGGCATATAAGAAGTATTACATGGTGGATGCCAAAGGATAGAATGGTGTCAAACATTCAAGTGCCTAGTTAACACAAGCAAGGAATATCAAAAATCAAGTTAATAGGAGAAAAGGATGTTGAGTACCTAGATAATAAAAGTTATGTGGAATCGGGACAATACAATCTAGATTGATGCCCAAATGCACCATCACGTTGAGATGAAGAACAAAATTATAAGACCCTTAAAGGTCACTCGACTATCATTGTAAGGATATAACTCGGGGGCATATGAAGTATCACTTAAACAAAAGAAACTTGTGATTGCACAGGTCAATCTAAATCCAAAAGCAATGATAAAATTATAGAAAAAAGTGCGTGCATGCTCTTTTGTGCCTCTCCAATGTAACCAAGATGTTTTCACTAGAAACATAGATCTCAAAAAGACCATTTTATCGATAAACTACCTCAACCAATATTTATGCAAGTGACTCAAAGATACAGGTTGAAGATTAATTAAATGAAGCTTTGAGATTCAAATCACACCCAATTCATGGTGCCAAAATTAAATTTTTAAGGACAAATGATTGCCCATATGGCCAATCAGATCTTTATACATGGATAAAGAAAAGTACACATGGATGTTGTAGAAACAAGCAGATCTACTTTATCAAATCCAACCTTCAAATTCTTTAGCTGAAGATTGATTAAAACAATTTCTAAATATCCTACATTGAGAGTAGGAATTCTATTAAAAGAAAATATATATTGATTTTCCTATGTTTAATTACATGTGAAAAGCACAAGAATATTCCCTCTATATTTTATTTTGCCTAGCAAGACATTGTTTTTATTATAATTTGAGGCATCATTCATGTTATTATTATAATCTTATATACTCATTAGAATGCATTTATTGACACTAATTTAGTAGAAGAAAATATTTTAAGTTTTGTGAAAGTTTAATTTTTCCTATTGCCCCATTCCCAACTATTGAAGGGAAATAATTATGTTGCATGAAAGACAAAACTTAGAACACAACTTGAGTTTGAAGGAGTACAGGAATTTTTAGATGATTCCATTACCATACTAAAGTAGAAGATGAAGAGTAGACAAAATATGACAAAGTGAACATAAAAGCACAATTAATTATTATGTTTGGAGTAGTTAATGAAGTACAACCACTCATTCAATATTCTACCAAATCTAAAGATACATGGGAGAAACTATAGATAGTATTTAAGGTAGCAAATCAAAATCAAATTCTATTTATGCAAAGTCAACTTCATTGCTTGAAAATGAAGAATGGAGAAAAACTCAAATATTTCTTGAAGAGAATTATAAAACGATAGGCATCACTTCAATATTTAGGAAAAGAGTTTTTTGATGAGATACTTGTTGCTATTATTTTAAGATCTATAACTTCTCAATATAATGTATTTATGACAACTTTGAATGTCACTAAGCATACACCAATCTTTGAAAAGTTGGTGAACCTACTTCAAAAAGTAGAGACCTCGCATAAAACACAACAAGAAGAAGAAGTTATTCTTATAATTATAAAATAAAAGTAATCATTTAGAAGAGGTATAATACCTCAACAACACTTCAAAAAATAGAGACATAATGTTCACATGTACAAACATCAATAAAAAAGAAGGTTATCAATTAGTACAAAGTGGAATACAATGAGTCAACAACATAATAGTTTTAAACAAATATGATCACTTAGAAAAGAAGAACATATATTTCTTATAATTCTCATTTATGTCAGATGAATAATGTTTGGTATGTTGATTTGGGATAAACTAGACACATGATAGATTAAAAATATTGAGTCCAAAATTTGAACTATTTTAGACTTACAAGGAAACTTTCTTTGGGTGATGACACATCCTATGACATAAAAGGCATAGGTGATTTCAAAATGCAACTTGGATCACACACATACAAAATCAAAGAAATCTTATATGTTTTAAGACTCACCAAGAATCTACTCTCCATCAATCAATTACTTGACCACAACTTGAAAGTTGAGTTTAACAAGCAATAAGGATCCAATGTATGCTCCATTCATGATAAAACTAAGAATTATATGATTATTGCATATGGAAAAGGAATAGGAAAAATGTTTGAACTTCATACAATTCATGATGACAATTTAGCTTTGGTCACCAACTCCAATATATCTGCATCACTTTGGCATAGATGATATGGTCATTTAAGTTATGGCCATTTTATTGCACTGCAAAATAAAAATATGGTCAAAGATCTTCCTTCTTTGAAGAAGACCATGTAGGTTTTCTCTAGGTGCTTAACTGGAAAGTAACATCAATCTCCTTTTAGCTCTTAAAAATACCAGGGAAAAGCACCTCTTCATTTAGTCCATATCGATCTTTATGAACACATGGATCCAAGCTATAATGAATCTAAATATTTTTAGATTTTTTGTTGATGATCATACTTGAAAATATGGGTATACTTTTTTAAGAACAAAGATAAATATTTTTCTACTTCCAATGATTTAAGGCAAAATTTGAGACTTTCATAGGATGATTTATCCATGTACTTTGTTTAGATCAAGGGAAGAGTTTACCATTAATGATTTTTTTATTTTTTTGAAGAAACACAACATTTGTCGATAGTTGATAGTCGCCTACATACCATAGTAAAATGATATTATAGAATAAAGAAATAAAACTATCATGGAAAGGGTCTTATGCATGTTGTAATATTTTCATGTTGCACACTCTTTTTGGGTGGAAGTGGTATATACAAATATTTACTTAATCATGCTTCCACTACATCACTTGAATATATCACTCTAAAATAAGTATGGACGAGATATAAACCTTCAATATCTCATATTTGAGTATTTGGTTGTATAGTGTATATGCACATCCCAAAGGATAAAAGACATGAATTGTATAAAAAAAACTTGATGATGCATTCTGCTAGGCTACAATGATGAATCAAAAGCCTATAGATTATTTTATCCAACTACAAAGAAACTATACACTAGTCATGATGTCATCTTTGATGAAGAAGAAAAACCACTTTCATCACCTCCATAGGAATATTCATATGACTTAGTTCTAGTAATGCTTGAAAGTGATGAAGATGATGAAGTTACTAATGAAAAAATTCAAGGATAACAATTATGAAGATAATAATGAAGGTGTGGATCAATCTGCTCTGCCACATCACACACAAAAAATGCTTCAGTGGTATATTAGCATAATAATAGCCTCAAGGATAGATGGAGTTCCAAACATAATCTACTACAAGAATAAGGACATGAAGTATAATGTATAATGGAAAAAATATAGTTATAATGAGTTTAGCTAAACCATCCACAATAAGGAAGGCCTTCATTCAAATTATTGGAAAGTTGTCATGGATATTGAATATCATACGATCTTCCACGAGGTAAAAAAACTATTGGATGTAAATGAATTTTCAAAATAAAATGACACTATTGATAAACACAAATCGCAACTAATAGTTAAAGGCTACACACAAAAATAGGACAAATATAATGAAGAAATATTTGCACTTATAGCAAAAATAAAATCTATCATAATTTCTCTAATTGTAAAATTTTTTTGGCAAATTCATCATATGGATATAAAAAGTGTCTTCCTTAATGGAGATTTAAAATAAGTCTATATAACTCAATCAAATGGATTCAACATATCAAGATAAGAAAAAAAGGTATGTAAATTAATCAAATCTCTCTACGGTTTCAACAAGCCCCTCGAGCATGGTATACAAAAATAGATGAACATTTTTTAAATTATGGATTTAAGAGGAATCCATATAATATAAGTTTATATATTATAGAGCAAGGGAAAATTATAATCATCAATGTATATTTAAATGATTAATTCATCACAAGGAGTTCTAAAAGAATTATTATAGCCACAAAGGAAGACAAGAAAATATTTTGACCTGATAGACCTTGGAATATTGCACTATTGTCTAGGTCTAGAGGTATGATATAACCATCATCATATATTTGTTTAAAAAAATCAATATGTATAGATTATCCTTGAGAAATATCATATGGATGATTGTAAGCCTATGACAAATCCTATGGAATCATGACTACAACTCTCATGTTTTGATTTCTCTCCTCTAATAAATGCAACTCTCTATTGCTAGTTGGTTGGAAGTCTCATCTACCTAACCTACACTAGAGCAGATATTGGATTTGTAGTCAATTATCTTTCTTGGATTATGTAGAAAACCAAATTAATACATTAGAATATAGTAAACAGAGTTTTAATATATACAAGACATCTCTATGTACGATCTAGAATTCAATAAGAATGCATTGATGTAGACTACATAGGATGCATTGATGATAAAAATCCACCTTAGGATATGTATTCTTTCTAGGATCTATACCTATATCATGGGAAAACAAGAAACAATAGACAATTGCTTGATATTCTACCAAAACATAATATTGTGTAGTAGGAGTAGCTATTTGTGAAGCAATATGGTTAAAACATATGCTGACTAGTATGGGAGTACCATAAGATAAACTACAATCAAGAAGTATTAAAACTTATTTGTAATCCAGTATTCCATGAATGAACCAATCACATTGACATGGAGTATTATTTAATTTACGAACATGTTTTTTGTTAAAAAATGAGATTGTACTAAAATAAACTTAGAAATATAATACAAATGTAACAAGTTCCTACCCTTAGGTTGATATCCAAGTTGCAAACCAACTATAGATAAGTCTGCAATTTATTCTAACTACCCAAAAAACCATCCATCCTACCATTGGAGCTTTTGCTTTCATATTATAATTAGCAGATTCATTATGCACTCTTCCAATCCCGTCAGGCAGCTTTTAGATGAAGAGCAATGGGAGGGAGAGGCTAAACATGGGATTACTAAACATTGATACCATTATTTTCTCAGTAGGCTCATTCACATCCTCACAAATATGCAAAATCTAAAATATGTTACGGTAATCATGAGATAAAATAGGGAGGGACCTCCCCTGCATATATACTTATTCTTCATAGACCAATTTCTAGTGCATCCATGGATGGCTGTTGAGAAGAGGTACTCTAACTTGCTATGTCTTGGTCAATATTGAAGAGCCACTTTAAAACATCATAGACCAATTTGCATAAGGGCCACCTTTAACTACTAGATAATATGCAAAGAAATTTGTTGATCCAATATCCTAAATCAAGAGGTATTAACGGTGAGAAACACTATATGGGAACCCATCATCATCCCAACATAAGTCTATCCTATTTTGATTTTGATCATCTTAGTTACATATAACCAAATCCATATTGACTCAAACTAGAGAGACCCAAGAGCCTTAGTTGCTTTCTTTTCCAAGGCTCCTTCTACAAAACAAGACACAACTGTCATAACACTAAAAAAGAGATAAGGAGAGAAAACAAAAATTGACTCAAAATAACAACTTTCAATAGCTTCTACTGAAACTGCACAACCACAAAGAGGAGCTTCAATGTCACAAAAAGGAGTATTTGGATGCATTAGGTCTTCTACTGGCGAGTGCTATCCTTTTTGAAATATTGGGGTCATGTCATAAATAAAGTCTTGCATGGCAACAGAAGAAGGAGAGGAAGCAAAGAATTCAAATCTTAATATCAAGAGGGGAATGATGTTCATCCTCTATAAGCTTTACATTGATATGTATCTTGAGGAATGGAACAATATCAATTTAAACATAGCTACCTGTATTACCATCAAGATATTGAACAAGGAGAATATTAGTGTTGGTTTGTTCTAACCACCACCTGGGAGAGTAACCATAGCAGTTAATATCTCCTTTGTCAAGAGACCTATTTTCCATAGCATTCACCACTTTGTTATGTTTTCTAGGCACATGATTGAAAATTACCTCTTAAAAATTGGTTGTTATTATCCTAATATTATCTATGATCCTCTGAATTCTCTAGTCCACCTTCTCAAGCCTCAAAGTTGATTTTAGGTAATTGATCATAATTTGAGAGTCTTATTTTGCTATCACCCTTCTCCAACTTGCCTCTAGTGCCTCCTACAAATCTCTCAAAATGTTCTTCCCTTATACTAAATTATTGGAGATATTTCCTAAATTTTTTGCAAAAGTAAAATTCAAAGTGTCATCCTACAATTTGCTTGTCCCTCCTATACTAGCTCTTCCAATATTTCCCTTGGAGACTCCGTCCGTATTGATTTTTCCAAAGTTCTTTGGGGGGAGGCTGCCATTGCTTTGTTATATCCATCCTTTGGCTAATCACTTTTATTCCTTCTATGTTGGACTAGTCCATGGCTAATATTTTTTCAAGCCATCATTTGTTCCCATGGTTGGTCTGAATTGTATGGATGAGTTAATAATTACTTTCTTGTTTAAATATTTGCTTGTTTCACTCCTTCCAAATGTTTTAGGAAATAATTATCATTCCTATCCATACAATTTGGTTCACAAACCAGTATTTTACTTCCTATTTTCTCCAATATCTCCATATTTATTCTATAGATTATTCATTGGACCATCTTAATTTTATAAGGGTGGCCATTATCTTCCAAAAATTGGAATATATGGGGTATTCTATGAACAAATGGTTTAGATTTTCATTTTTCTCCCAACACATTACATATTTTAAGGGGCCATTAAATATTTTCTTCATAAGTTGCTCCCCTATGATCACCCTTTTATGGAGAAGCAACTAGTTGAAAAACTTAACTTTTGGCCATAGTTTCTATACCCACAATTGAGTGAATAGATTTGGAGTTTGATGGGGTTAATATTTCTTAAGGATAAGTAACCCTGAGCTAGTGTGTGCACACCCTACCTTGAGATATTCCAACCAATGGAGTCCTTATCTTATGACCATGAAGGAGATCGCATTTGGAGGAGTCAATGAATATCGTTATTTTGAACTTTAGAGAGTTGGACTAGCCAGTCTTCTACTAGGATCCAACATCTTCCCACCTTTGCAATTTTTATCTATTCTATATTATATAAATAGGTATGGACTGCAATATAGTATTTAAGTTGTAGCCTTCCCACCGAACTTACCTTTCCATACTTCTAAATAAGTTTTTATTATATCCAAACATGACATAAAGAACTTAGACAAAGGAATATCCAAGTAGGTTGATGAAAATTTGTTTATTTTAAATCCTAAAATTCCACTATAATTTGTTGTAAATCTAGGGTAGTGTTAATGAGGAAACCTTTGATTTTTTAGTATGAATTAACTCTCTGGTAGCCTTCTCATATCATGATAATATTGATTTAAACTCCATGACCTCATTGACTAAAGAATGACCGAAATAAAAAGTATCATTAACAAATTACATACGAGAAATGAAGGAACCATTTTTTGCAATGTAAACACCTTTGTTTTTCCTTCCACTTGTGCCTTTGAGAAAGTTCATCCCACTATCTCTACAAGAATAAAAAATAGATAAGGAGATAGTGAATCATCTTGGTGGAGTCCATAGGATGACTTAAAGTAACAAGTAGAGGAACTACTAATCAAAATAGAATATTTTGGAGTGCTATAGCATCTAATCCATTCATACTAACCTTGATCAAAACCAACTTTTTGAGAATATCATGTAGAAAAATCCAACAAACCTATCATATGTTTTATCCATATCTTTCATAAGCATACCTATTTTTTTCATGGAATGAAGAGAATGTATAGCCTTTTGTACAATGATTACATTATCAAGAATTTGTTTACCACAAACAAAACCATATTTTTCCTATAAGAAAACACAATTACCATGCTTTTCAACCTATTTATCATAATTTTTTAAATTATTTTATAAGTCATATTACAAAGGCTTATTGGACAAAAATTATCAAAAGATTTTCTCTCCTTTGTTGGGAACCAACATGACAAAAGTGACATTGATCTCACTTATTGTAGCCTTCCTTTTGTGAGCCTCTTAAATTGCAACCCATATATTACTCTTCAATAAATCCAAAAGAAATTGAAAGAAAATTGTAGGAAATCCATTAGGGCCAGGTGCCTTGTTATGATGGAAAGAAAAAATTGCTTCATGTAGCTCCTCCATATATATATTCTTCATCAAGCTTTGATTTTGTCCCTATTTGATTATTGATGGAATATTTTGGAAAATCTTTTTATGCCTCCTTATCTTACCCAACATTTAATAAAATCTTTTTGAAATAATTAATTGCTTTCTTTTCTATGTCTTCTTCCTCGATATTTCTTCTATCTAGAGTTTCAAAAAATTGATGCGATGAAAAAAATTGTTTTTGTTGTAGCATGAAAATTTTGGTATTTCTTCTTCATCCTTGATCCATTTATCCTTCAATTTTTTTTTAAACTAAAGTGATTGCTCCTTTTTTAGTGCATTAATTTAATTAAAAATATTACATTCAATTTCCTTCTTTTATTTAAAAATGTTATCAAAAAAATTAATATTCCAAGTCTTCATTTTCCCCTTTAGATATTTTCATCTTTTGAAAAAACCTATGCATACATGATTATTCAAAATTTGCTTCATACCATTACAATATAACCATATGTAAGAAATCAAGGTCTTAAATCCACATAGATTAATGTCTTTGGAAGACCATTATTGAGTAAATCACAAGTCAAAAGAATGGATTTATGAAATGATCCTACTTACAATATCATATCTATAGATATTGTACTCTTTGTTTGCAACCATTTATTATATAACAAGAATCTATCCATTCTTTCTACTACATGAGTTTTCCTAATGCATCTATTATCCTATGTATATTGAAAACTTAAAGGAATAACATCCCAAAAGCAATTTGAATTAACAAATGAAGCAAGATATTGCATTTATTTTGACCATCTAAGAGTACCACATTTATTTTCCAAAGGAGATAGAATTGTGTTGAAGTCAACCCAAAGAATCCTTAGATCACAATTTAAATGATTGTGGCATGGTGGTTATAGGGATGGACTGCGCAAAGATCTGTGTGGTGGCTTACTAGGCGAACAACGTAGAATATTGTGACAACCATAAAATTTGGACATCCTGCTAGAATTCGTGGCGGCTATCGATTCCACCATGTAAATTCAAAAAAAAAATTGAGCCCATAATTCCTCGAGGGATTTTAGTAATCTTCAATATAACTTAGTCAACAGTGCCTTGTTAATCTTAACCACTGATCTGGTTCCTAGACCTCCATCCTTTTTCTATAGGCATAAAACATATCATTTCATCAATGCCCATTTTTGTTCTTCCTTGACTCCACTCCAAAGAAATCTATAATTTGCTTGATCCAATTCTTTAAGACTACATTAGGGATATCTAGCACTAAGGAGACATAAATAGTTATGATGTTGAGGACTATTTGTATCAAGGTCATGAGGGGGTGGGTGTATGTATTATTGCACATAACAAAAAAAATCTTCATTTATATTAAATAAATACATTTTACTTAATATTTTTATGATAGAATTCTAATTCTTCTTCATATTATATATCATATTTCAAGGTAAAAAATATTAAGGTTGAGTACAATTATAACATGATAAACATGTTACTTCTAAATTTTCGTGAGAAAATATAATACAATGCATTATGGACAAAATATGCACAATTATTGACTCTTCTCTCTTAAATTTACTTATTTATTTCTAATTTAATATATTTGTTTATATGTATATAGGGTTTGGAATAATGGTGGGAATTAAGAGTTTCACACCCTATACCAAGGTTCCAATCTCATGAGTGAACCTTAATTTTTTAATCATTATCTCAATTGATTATATTCCTTAACTTTCAAGGAGAGACCAAAGGTGTAATACAAGTATTATATTCCTTAACTTTCAAGGAGAGACCAAAGGTGTAATACAAGTATTATATTCCTTAACTTTCAAGGAGAGACCAAAGGCGTAATACAAGTAGATTTGTTCCAACTCCACATAACATTTTTTTTTGTATTTTTATGATAGAATTCCAGCTCTTCTTCATTTAAAAACAATATTATATATCAAATTTCAAAGTAAAAAATATTAAATATGGGTACAATTATCATACTTTTATTTAGAAAAATAAATACAATGTATTGACCTATAAAATAAATATTTCACTTTAATATCTTTATCTCTTTCACCTTAACAAAATTATTTATATATTTTGAGGTTAGTGTACTAAAAACCTACCACCGATACTCAGGGTTGGGCATCCCCATCCCAACCATGACCTCTATAAGGGTGAGAGCTAAGTTTATCAATAGAAAAAAAAAATGGATAGTGTGATAAACACCTATGACCTACGCATAGGCCTGAGCAATATCCTCCTAGCCATGACCCCTTGTAAACTTGAGAGCTACACTTATCAATAGGAAATTAGCTCACAATCAAAGACCATGATTTTATTCTTTTAATTTTTAATTAAGATTCATTCATTATATTGAAACTTTGATATAGGGTGTGAAACTCTTAATTCTCAACATTATCCCAAACCCATGAACATTAAAATTTTGTTAGTTTTATTTTTTTTTTTTTTTTTTTTTTTTTTTTTTTATTATTATTTGTTTAGTGTAATAAACCCCTACGACCGAGGAAACGTTTTTGAGCTCTGGCGATTTGGCGGGAAACTTTCTGAACTGTCGCTGGCCGAGGCTCTAGGGTTTCTGGTGGGAAGATTCTACCAGGGACTCAGGTGGTTTGCTGTTGTTTTTTGCTGACGGCTCTTTCGTTGCCCCGGGAGGGCCCAATGGGGTCTCCTCTAGGATTTCTTGATGGTAAGAAGACCTCTTATGCCGAGATATTAAGAGAAAACCCTGCGTCTTCCTCCGATGAAGCTCAGCGGAGTGCTTACCATTCGCTATCCAGGAATGCGGGCAAGGGTTCTCCTGTGCATAGAGTCAATGGATGTCTCCCGCAATCCGCTTCCAGATCGAAGATTGTCATAGAACCAGAGCTGGTCGAGGACACGATCAACTACCGTGCTACTCATGATCTGATTTGCAAATTCATGGGCATCCGACCCACCCTGCACTTTCTGCACTCCTGGGTGAGACAAAACTGGGAGCCTATCGGTGAGTACTCCTTATGGCCCATAAGCAATGGGTATTTTATTATTAGTTTTTCCTCCTTAGCGGATAGAAACAGAGCATTTGAATCAGAAAAGAGGAGCCATGGCCCGGCAGGGCTATTTGTCCAACCGTGGAGAGCGGGCTTTGACCCTCGCATTGAGCCCACGGCTGTCCCGGTTTGGATCCGACTGTATGCTCTCCCAATGGAGTTTTGGGGTGAGCAGATTCTTGAACTGATAGGTAACTCTCTAGGTAGATATTTGGAAGTTTCCAAAGATACCATAGAAGGAAACACTGTTGTTTATGCAAGAATTTGTGTAGAACTGGATATTAGCCAGCCGCTACCAGCTGAGATGGAACTGGAGTTAGCAGGACACTTATGGATACAACAGTTAGACTATGAAGCCCTACCTTTTCGATGTAGATTTTGCCATAAGCATGGCCATTTGGCAAGGTTTTGCCCAAATATCTTGAGCACCAAAGCGGATGCTCCTCAGGGAATGCCAAATCACCCCCGAGAGGGTAAGTCCACTCCGGTCAAGGAACCACCCATCATTCCCCCTGGTTCTGATGCCCAGAAAGATGGCTTTGAACAGCAGAAGAGAAGAAGAAACAAAAAGAGAAATGGCAAGGAGCAAGCTCATCCCAAGCCAACCAACCGGTATGAAATCTTCAAATCTCTTGTGGATCAAGAAGACCAAATTATGGAAGGAGCAGATGGGAACCTTGAGGATAATATCATCCTTTCTCATGCTCCTCCCTCACCAACCCCTGTCCTAGAACAGGTGATTGACTCCTCTGAGATTTTGCAGCTAGAAAACCCAGGGGCATTGGTAATCCACTCCCCAGCACAACCAGCTATTAAAGATGTCACCATGGGAAATGCAAAAAAGTTCAGAGAAAGACCAGCTCTAGGGATTACCCAGGTGGAGAAGAGGTCGAAAAATAGTAATTCCCAAGGGGTGGGCAGGAAATCCAATAAGGATCTAATTGCAGTGCAAGGAGATAAGCTAATCAATGGAGGATTGGCGAGAACAATTGATTCGTATTGCTCCCAAGGTTTCCAATGATTATTCAATCTTGGAATGTGAGGGGTTTAAACAATAGAACCCATCAATATGTTGTTCAAAGACTTTTAGAGAGAAGTAAAACAGACTTTCTGCTCATTCAGGAGACAAAAATGTCTTTAGACCTTATGAGTAAAACTGTCAGTCGAATCTGGAGGGGTGCTGGCCATATGGCTGTGGCTGCTCTAGGTGCCTCGGGAGGGATTGCTACTCTTTGGAACCCTTTGGCATGGATAGCAATAGAACATATAGCCTGGAGGGGTGTCCTCACATCTCTTTTTAGGAATATTGTTACAGCTGAACAAGTCTTAATTACAAATTTCTATGGGGCTCAGAACATCGATGGTCAGCGGTCTCAATGGAAAGTTGTTCAAAACATGAGGTCCTCCCGGGAAGATTTTGATTGGATTATTGCTGGGGACTTCAATGCCAAATTATCTGCCAGGGATCAGGAAGGTGGCATCCCAGTTTTGGATACAAGGGACCGGCTTTTTATTGCCCAAGTCCAGGCCTTTAACCTTGTTGATATCAAAGGCCTTGGTACAAACTTTACCTGGACTAATAAGAGAAGAGAGCCATACAACAGGAGGGTTAAGATTGATCGGTTTCTGGTCTTGGAGGAAGCTTATGTTAGATGGAATATCAAATTCCAGATTTTTGAGGGCCCAGTCTCAGATCACTCTCCCATTTTGCTGGAGGGAGGGACTATGTCAGGGCAGTATTACAAACCATTTAAATTTGAAAATTTTTGGTTGCAAAAAGAGGACCTCCGAAGGAAAATTCCACAGTGGTGGGAAGAAGGTCGTCTCCCTTTTGGGACAGCTATGTTCAAATTTCATAAACAGCTTCTTTTTGTTAAGAGTAAACTAAAACAGTGGAGGCAAACTAACAAATCTGATTTCCAGCTCCAACGGGCTCCCTTGTTGGTCAGATGGAATGAGGTGCAAAAACAATTCAGGGAAGGAATAATTTCTGAGCATCTTAAATCCGAGGATGATGCTTTACACAAAGCGGTTGAGGACATTGATAATCAAGAAGAGATCTATTGGAAACAGAGAGCAAGAAACACATGGTTATTAGAAGGAGACAGAAATACAAAAATTTTCCATCGCTCTGCCTGTGCTAGAAGACAATTGAATAACATGGAACTCCTTCAAGACGAGAATGGAAACTCTTTTGACACTCTCCCTGATATGCACTCCCACTCAATGGAGTATTTCTCAAATCTCTTTAAGGAAAGTATGGAGCATGATGTGGAAGCCCAAAATGAAGTCATTGATGGCATTCCCTCTATTATCTCTCATGAAGAGAATCAGGCCCTTCTTAAGCCCATTGATCGTGATGAACTCAAGAAGGTGGTCTTTGGGATGTGCACTGGAAAATCGCCTGGTCCTGATGGCTTCCCTATTGAGTTTTTTCAGGCCTTCTGGGATATCCTGGAGGAGGATGTGTTGGCTGTCATTGAGGAGTCCCAAACTAACAAAAGAATGCTCAAGGCTCTAAATCACACCTTTATTACCTTAATTCCAAAAGGAGAGGGGGGGGCTCACATTTCTGATTTCATACCTATCACCTTATGCAATGTGATTTACAAAATAATCACTAAAATTATGGCTGAAAGACTAAAACCTCTTCTTCAGAATATAATCTCCCCAGAGCAAGGGGGTTTTGTTGAAGGGAGACATATCTTGGATGGAGTGATCTTGGCTCAGGAGGCTATCCATTCTATGCACAATTCTGGTAACAAAGGAATGTTCATCAAACTGGATATGTCTAAGGCTTATGACAGAGTAGAGTGGGGCTTCTTGGTCAAGATGTTGGCAGCCTTTGGTTTTTCTCAGGACTGGATTGCCTGGGTCATGAGTTGTATCTCTACGCCTTCATACTCTATTTTAATTAAGGGGCTTCCCTCGCCACCTTTTGGAGCCTCTCGGGGTCTCCGCCAAGGAGACCCTTTCTCTCCTTATCTCTTTCTCATCTTGGCTGAAGGATTATGCAGACTCCTCCTAAGAAGAATACTTCAAGGACAGATAACAGGAATTAAAATCGGGGCTAAAGTTTTGACTCATTTACAGTTTGTGGATGATACTGGATTGGTGGGAGTGGCCAGCCTCAGGGAAGCAAGAGGAATCAGAGATTCTCTTAACGTCTACCTCCGGGCCTCTAATAAAGTCATTAATGAAACAAAATCCAAAGTGGTCTTCTTTAATCTTGATCAAAGGTCACAAGACAGAGTTATTGAGATCTTGGGATTCACTAGGACCTCCCTTCCTGTTGTTTACCTGGGGGTTCCTCTGCATTTCAAAAAACTGAAAGCTGATTTCTGGAAGGACCTTTTGGATGGCATCAAAGAGAGAATGAATCACTGGTCTCATAGATGGTTAAGCTATGGGGGCCGACTGACTTTCCTGCAGTCTATTATTCAGGCCATGCCAATTTATAAATTCTCTATTCTGGCTGCCCCTCCATCAATTTGGAAAGAGTTGGACAAAGTGGCTAGAATTTTTCTTTGGGAAGGTGCCAAAGGAGAGAGGAAATGGGCCTTGGTTGGATGGTATAAGGTCACCCAGCCCAAGGAAAAAGGTGGGCTGGGATTAAGAAGCTCCAAGTTTAACAATCAGGCTCTGGCTAGTAAATTGTATTGGAGGTGGATTTCCCAGCCAACGTCCCTCTTCAGTAGAATCCTCTCTAGTAAATACTTGGGTCTTGTTCACCCCAATGACTTGGGCCGCTTTCCTTTGGAGGGTAATGGATCATTAGTGTGGCAGGCGCTCAAGCTTGGATCTCGCATTATCAAAGATCAATTGTTCTGGAAAGTTGGGAGAGGGGAGAAGGCTCGGTTCTGGACTGATTCTTGGGATCAGAATCCTCCCATTCTTGCTGTGTTTCCTGAATTGCATCCGTTAAAATCAGCTCTAGAAGATAAGGGATGGATCCATATTGAGAGCTACTTCAATACCAGCCAATTGGGGGAGTATAAGGTTCAAAAGTTCAAGCGGCTCGATGAATGGCCTATTCCAATCCCTCCGAAGCAGGCTCCAACTCTGGAAAAACTCTTGTCAGAACGGTTTCTTACTGGGAGAGATGTGGAGGATGAGCTTGCCTGGGGCTTTGGGAACCTTGGGGTTTATACTCGTGAAGGAGGGCTATGATTCGATCCTTCCAGAGCCCCCCCCACACTCTTTTCCAGTTCAAGAATGGAGGAAGATTTGGCATCCCAAGGGCTGGCCGAAAGTGAACTTCTTTGCCTGGCAGCTGATGCACAATGGAATCCTGACCTTTGACAATCTCAGAATCAGAGGCATCATTGGTCCTTCCCAGTGTGTTTTATGCTATAGGAATGAGGAAACTGCGGATCATCTTCTGTTTGATTGTCCTTTCACACAACAGATTTGGCATCGTTGGTTCTCCCATTTTAAACTTCAGGCTATTGGAGACTTGTCTCGGACCAATTTATGGGAAAGCTGGAAGAGAGGTAGATTTACATCTAAAGCTCTTCGAACTGGCTGGGAGCTTGGTTTCATTTTTATTTGGTGGCAAGTGTGGTTGGAAATAAATGCTCGTATTTTTTGTGAAACCTTCTCTTCGATGGATGGGATATGGCAGGTCATCTGGAGCAAAGTTTTGGAAACCGTTGCCATCTATGCTGAGGAGGAAAATCAGCCTGCTTCTAAGCCTCTGGAAGAGAGAGCTGCTGATCTTGAGAGATAGGTAAGAAGTTGTTGGAAACCTCCCCCAGAAGGCTAGATCAAAATCAACACTGATGGAGCTGCAAAAGGCAATCCGGGCAATGCTGGAAGTGGAGTAATCTGTCGTGATCATGCTGGGGCTGTGCTCTATTGGGAATTGCAAGGTTTGGGATATGCCACAAACAATGAAGTCGAGGCCTTTGCTATTAAATCTGCTTCCATCTGGGCCGTCAAGAAGGGTCATAGAAAGATAATCATTGAGTCTGATTCCCAAATCCTGGTTGGCGCTCTTGATTGCATGAGGAACTTTGCCTTAAAATCTTGGAGGCTACGGATTCTGGTCTCCCAAATTAAAGAGCTTTGGAAGGAATTAGAGGATGTGATACCTGTTTATGCTAGTAGATCTCTTAATAAAGCGGCTGATTTTCTTGCTAAGATGGGTGCTGAGAGAGAGTTTGGGATGCATCTGCATAGTAATATGCCTGTGGAGGATGCAGAGATTAGACAAGGCCTTGAACAAATTTTGAAATAATGTGCAGTGTTTTTTATGCTAAGGAAATTTTTTGTCACGATATCGCGACATGTAGTGCTGTCACGGCTTCTAGCTGGAAGCTGTCGCGATATCGCGACAGGTTGAGCCTCCGCGGCCTTTGGTGGGTTTCTGTCGCGATATCGCGACATGTCGCGCTATCGCGGTCCTTGTTGAGATCCTGTCGTGATTTCGCACCCCTTTTGAAGTTGAAAAGCAAAGTTGAAATTTCGTCACGTTATCGTGACAAGTTGGAGAGTGGGAAGCTGCAAGGTAATCTTGTCGCGATTTCGTGACACGTTTGGCACTTAAGCGACTGGGAGGAAAATTGTCACGATATCGCGACCTGTAGCGCCATCGCGGCCTCGAGCTGGAAGTTGTCGCGATTTCGCGACAGGTTGAGCCTTTGCGGCATTTGGCGGGTTTCTACTGCGATATCGCGACATGTCGCGCTATCGCGGCTCTTGTTGAGATTATGTCGCGATTTTGCGCCTCTTTTGAAGATGAAGAGCAAAGTTGATAATTCGTCGCGATATCGCGACAGTTTGGTAAACTGGAAGCTGCAAGGTATTTTTGTCGCGATATCGCGACACGTTTGGCACTTAAGGGGTTGGGAGGATAATTGTCGCGATATCGTGACCCTTTTGTGGCATGAGTGCCGTTCTAAAACTTCGTCGCGATTTTGCGACTCCTTTTGCATGCGGCTGTCGAGGGCCCTTCCTGTCGCGATATCGCGACATGTCGCGATCTCGCGACATGTCGCGTTATCGCGACTGTTGGCGCCGACGCGGTCGAGACGGGGGTGATTGTTGCGATTTCGCGACATGTCACGATTTTGCGACATGTTGCCTTTTCGCGCCCTGTTGTTTTCTTTGCCCTGGGGTTGCTAGTGCTGCCTTTGTGCTTTGCCCTTGTTGGGTTGCTCTTTGCTCTGGGTCGGGATGTGTTTTCTCCCGTTTGTAATTGGTCTTTGTATTAATACAAGTTTTCATTTTTTCAAAAAAAAATAAACCCCTACGACCATGATCTCTCATAAATCCGAGATCCATGCTTATCAATAGGGAATTTACCACACGCCCACCCCCTCACACACTTGTCCACGTCGTGATTTATTTTTTAATATATATTAATATAAAGAAAATTTAAAACTGTTATCTTTAATATTTTTTATTGGTAGGAGGGGTTTTTAAAGGGTCTCCAAACCTATTAAAAATAGGTTTTGAAAGGTACCCCCAAACATTAGATCTAGCAATAAGATATCAAGAAAAACTGAGCTAGATTCCATGAATCCAACTCGAAAATCCAATGAAGCAACCTCCTAGCAAATAAGTTGTAGATTTTTATCAAGCAAATACAAGATATTATCACAATAAAATAGTCAGTTGGCAAAAGGTACCAACATAGGATAAACCCACACCTAAAAAAATATTCAAATTCAATATTTAAAATTAGAATTTGAAAATCCCACCCAAAGCTGCATTCAAATTCAAAGTTCAAAATTTGAAGATCCCACCCACCACTAGGGCCTTGAATCTGGGACAAAACCTCACCACTGGAACCTAGGGGTGCTCAAATAACCAGAGAGCCAAGAATTCCATTTAAAACTGAAGTAGATCTATAGCAACAACATCCGGCCTGACAAACAATTGAACCAAAAACAACCAAAAATCACTTGCTAGAAGCCTGTCTTAGCGAGGTCTTGGGAGGCCTGCCAACATTTTTTTGATCCCTAAAGAAAGAAATCATTTTTCAGGCCACACTCCTGAACACATTTGTTCCAAGTCTCCATGATTGGAATAACCTCATTCTCTCCAGGATGTAGAGCCTCAAAACTATTCGTTAGAAGGGGTTGTACTTCGTTAGCAATTTTAGAGTCAATCTCCCTTTTCCTGAGAACTCTGTTGCTAGGTCTCCCCACTTTCCTTTTGACCCCTACATCAATACGATATTTCCTATGACTTTTGGTCTTTGGACCTAGATATTCTTTATCAAACACAGGTTTTGAAGAGGCTAGAGAGCTTTCCATTAACTGTTAAAAAGTATCATCCATGTCAAGACAATCAAAGGGACTTACCTATTCTCTACTCTCCCAAAATTTAAGAAGTTGAACAATATCCCCCACTACTAGGCTCAATTATATTCTCTTCACAGGAACCCTGTTCAACTCCTTATCCTCATCAAACATGTTTTATGGAAGAAGGGCTTCCTCTTGTAATTTCTCACTGAGCCCAATTTGAGAAATAAAAATTGGATCTTTTCCTTTCAATTTTTGAGGGTTTTGCTTAGGCACCCACTTTTCACTGAGCTTCTTACTATTTTCCTTACGACCTATTGAAGTACTCGGAGCTTTAGGATGCAGGGGGTATATGCTCTTATGGTGCCCTCCCTTACCACACTCTTGGCAAACTTGGGGTTTATTTTCATATTCAATGTTCTGAACCCAGGTGCCAAGGTTAGAAAAGAGCTCAATAGAGCTTGGTAGATCCTTCTTGATATCTACCATCACACACATTCTAACATAGAGCATTCAAGATTTGGAACTGGTAGTTTGATTGAAGGAAATCAAATCCTCGATTGTCTTGGAAATAGCTTGGAAGATGCTCTCATGCCATAAATGAAGTGGGAATTTTGGTAGCTTGACCCATAGTGGGACAATATTAATGCTCTACATTAGGGAATTAAAATCTAGGGCCCATTTACACAAAAATAAACCTTGTTTGCCAAAAAACCATGGACCCGTTTTCAAGATCTGCTTGGAATCCTCCTCTTAGTTGAGCCTGATAAGGAAGAAATTTCTTGGGATGGCCACAATTTCAAGAGAACCAATAGGTCTCCATTTTGCCAAAGCCATCTCCTCAAATAATTTGGCCTCCTACCTTGGAATTTTCGTACAAGATTTCACAACCCATATTTTAGTATATTATCAATCAATCTATCAAGGATATGGATCTGGTTCGATATAGGAGAAATTTCAAAGAGGGTGTTAGATCCTCTATTAATTCCAACAACCACTTTTGCATACAAAAGTGCACTAGGGGGGATGGGATAATCCTCGCAGGTTCTACTTGTGCCACCTTTGAGCTTAATAGGATCCCACTCCTTCCATTCAAATGAAAAAGAGGGGTGATGAGAGTCAAAAATATCCACCGTCACAAACTTAGCTTCTTCAGTAATAGGGTTGAAACTGCCTGACCAGGCACCACCTTCTCTACAACGCTCATCTACCTCCTCTGCAATGCCCCTATGAAACCTAAAAAATTGCACCGATCAGCTTCACAACCTAACTATTGTAACATTGTGCTTCACAGATCTACTTTACAACTTGTCCAAGCATCCACCTTCTCTGCAATGCTTATCTACCTCCTCTATAATGCTCCTCTAAAACCTAAAAAACTACACCAATCTACTTTACAACCTTATTACTGTAGCATAGTGATTCATAGATCTGCTTTACAACTTGGCCAGGCATCCACATTCTTTGTAATGCTCATCTACCTCCTCTACAATGCTCCTTTGAAACCTAAAAAATTGCACCGATCTGCTTCACAACCTAATTATTATAACACAGTGCTTCACAGATCCGCTTTACAACTTGACCAAGCATCCACCTTCTCTGCAACGCTCATCTGCCTCCTCTGCAATGCCCTCTGACATCTAAAAAATAAATTATTTAATTTATGAATAAAATACCTTAAGCTTTATTATCTCCATCTCTTTCATGTGAATAAAACAAAGAACTTAGAGGAAGAAAAGTTATTTCATCCCTGTTATTTAAAAAATACATGTGAATTATAAATAAAATTTCTTTCGCTTTAATATCTTCATTCCTTTTATTTTAATTAGGAAAGAATTATTTCATATTTTATTATTTTTTAAAAGATATACTTTTTTAATAGGTTATATGTGGCTTCTATTAAGGTCACTTCCATCAAAATATCATAATATTACATTTGTTGAAGCATACCTATTTATCACAATTTCCATTTTGTTTTTCTCTTAAATATATTCTTAAAGCATATCTTTTTATCACAGTTTTTTCATTTTATTTTTCTCTTAAATATATTCTTCAACTTCCTCGAAGTGCTATGTTTCCACAATCATATATTCTTCAACTTCCTCGAAGTGCTATGTTTCCACAATCAGCTCCTTGAAATCATTTTAATTAAGATATAAAATCTCACTTGGCCAATTGCCTTCTAAAATTTGAATTTCATCGAGATGAAGATCAACACCATAATTCGTTAATTTATCAACCATATGATTTCCTTCTCTATAAATATAAATATGCTCACACTACTATATGATGAACATCAACAATAATATTATTTTTTATCCAATCATTACATCCATTTTTGTTAATAGCATTGATGATAATTTGTGAGTCCCCCTCAATTGAAATATATTTCCATCATTTTTCTATCGTAATTTTAATTCTTGTAAGAAGTGTCCTAGCCTTTGTATAATTTTTAGTTGAAGTTCCATATGATTCTGAATAAGTGAGCTTAATTTTACCTTCACTATTTCTAATAGCACCACCTCGACCAGCTTTTCCTAGATTTTCAAGCACCATCAAATTTAATTTTTATAAACCCAAAATTGGACATTTCCAATTTTACCATAGATCTAAGTAGATCCTTTGTTTTAATTATGTTGTCACATGACTCTTCCATGTATTTTCAAATCCTATAGCCAAGTTATTAACACCTCTCTTTTAACATTTATGACTTCTCATGATGAGCACCATATTTGTAGACATTGTACAAGAGAGGTACTAATATAGTTCCAAACTTGGGCATGATTTTGATATTTATTTTTAAAAAATGTGTTATTCCTTTCAAGCCATAAATTCCAACAAATAATGGTAGGGCCAATCCTCCAAAGAATACATAATGCTTTAGCTTTGAAATAATTTATCCAACATTTTATCATCTCTTTCAATGTTGATGAAGCTACCCAATATAATTTCATATTTTTTAAAAAATAACCCCAAATGGTGTGAGCAATGAAGAAGTAAATGGTCTAACATTTTTAAATCCTTCTCACACAAGGTACATCTAAAAGGTTCGTAATATCCTTTTCTTTGTAAACTCTCTCCCATAAGAATCTTATTTTGAACTACTAACCAAAGAAATGTTGAGGCCTCAGGGAGAGCCTCTAATGACCAAAAATTCTTCCAAGAATAATCTTTGGGAAAAGAAAATTTTGATTGTTCTAAATCCTCATCTCCCAACTTGACCAAGTATCGACCATCCTTTGATAAATTCCAAACCAACTCGTCCTTTCATGTAAAAATCAACAAATAAAACTTTCAAAGCATATTTTGAAGTTCATCTACAATTTGTTTGAGTTCCTCTCCAATCAAGTTACTAAAAGAAATCCATGATCTAGAGCTTTTGCTCAAAATAATATAATATTTGACCTTTGGACCTTTGGACCTTTGGACCTTCTAAGTGGCACTTGTTCCTTGGTCACACTTTGCTTTCAAATTTTTGCTTTCCTGCTCACACTTCTTCACTCCCAGCTCGCACTCGCACTTGCTTTTGGCTGGACTTACTCCAAACTCATGCTCGCATTCCCTTCCTATTTCACTTACTCTCGACTTGCACTTGCACTCGCTTTTGGTTGCACTCACTCCTAGCTCACACTCGCACTCACTTCCACTTATATACACTTTCGGCTCACACTTGCACTCTCTTTCAATTGCACTCACTCTCGGTTGTGCTCGCACTTACTCCCGAGTGCACTCCTTTGAAAATATAGATTTTATATATTTGTTTTTTGATTTGATAGATGGAGGTTTTGAAAGGACCTCCAAACCTTTTACAAAGAGGAGCTAGTCACCGAAAAGGTAACAAAAAAATACAACCATAAAAAAAGCAATCAAACCTGAAGCTACCGAGCGAAACAAACAACAAGAGAGAAAATTAAACATTAAAAAATATTACTGCTTAACCCAAATAAAATCTGGCACACCAAACCAAACCACCATACAATTTGAAACTAAAAATTAATCAGATCCAAGATTGACAATAAATATCTACCCACCACCCAATCAATTGGATCTAAAAATTTGAATGGGCTTCACTCCCAACCAAATAGAAACCGAGCACCCAATATGACACTAGATATCTCGTGTTCCAAAAAGAAATTTTGAAGGCAGGCACTAAGGTTCTAAACCTGAAAAATAAAATGAAGGTGTTGAAATTTGAAATCCAATTTTAAAACTCCCGCTGCTCAACACGGATCCACGCCAAACCGAAGACTGAAAATGAAAATCTCGATCAACACGGGAACCAAGAAACCACTGCATCCAATTTTACATATTGATTTACAAAAAAATATATCTTTTATTTTAATATTTTTATAATATTTTCATCTCTTTTACTTAAAATGAAAAAAAAAAAGTTAGTCTATCTTTTTATTTTTTAAAATTTGACATAATAACTTATCAAAAAAATCTCCTTTACTTTAATATTTTTATCTCTTTGATTTAAAGGAAACAACAAAATTTATTAACAATAGAAAAAATTATTATTTCTCCTTATTTAAATAAAAAACATATTGATTGATTAAGAAAAACTCTTTCACTCTGCAAGTATGGATGAAATTATTTCATCTCTCTATTTTTTAGAAAGAGATTTGACATATTGAGTTAGAAAAAAAACTCTTTCTCTTTAATATGTCCTTCTCTTTCACTTGAAAAAACAATATCTTATTAACAAGTACGAGCAAAAACATTATTTTTTTTTTTATTATTTGTGGAAAACATCCCAAAAGGGATGCCACTTTCGGGTAAGACCCAAGGAGGCATGGGTATCCATTCCGCCAAAAATGCCCAGGACTCGGACCTGGCCTACCACCTTTGACATACTCAAGGAGCAAACAAACACACAAAACCAATTTAAAAATAAGTAAATAACAACAAAAATAATAAAATAAAATAAAATAAAAAACATGCTCCTTGAGTGTGTCAAAAACAAAAGCACAACCAAACACGCACAATAAGATAAAAGAAACCACAACACAAACCACATAGAAAAACACAAGAACCACATACCAAAACATAAACAAGACAAAAACAACAGAACACTACAATGACATAACCCAAAAAAAAACATGAAAAATAAACACAACCAAAACCTAAAAAATTAAAAAATAAAATTAAAATTAAAAAAAACCAACAATAGACAATAAAAAAAAACAAAAAAACATAGAAAACACTCACACATAAAAACACGAAATAACACAAACAAAGAGAAACCCAAGAACAAGAACAAAAAAATTACAAGAACAATAACAGAAAACATAAAAAAACAAAACAACAAAAAACAACACAAAGAACACAAAAACAAAACACAAATAAAAAAACCCACCCACCTTAAGACTAAACAAAAAAAACAAAAAAGAAAAAAGAAATAAAAATGAACAAAACAATGACCTATCTAGACCAGAAGACTATTAAGGCAAGAATCAACAGAGAAAACAAAATAAAGAATAGAATGAGCTAGGGAACTTAAAAAGAAAACTGAATAAACCAAAGAGAAGCAAAAAAAAAAAAAAACAAGAAGAAACTAGGTACCTTCAAAACTGGAGCCATCCAAAGAAATGATAGAAAGAAGAGCTTCCCTAATTTGAGAAGCCCACCATATAGGATGGTGGCCATAACAAGTAAGATCACCTTTGTCCAAAGCCCAATTAGCTAAAGCATCGGCACTCTTGTTTTGATCTCTAACCACATGATTGTAATCAACTTTCAAAAATTCCATCTGGATTAACTGAATCTTCTCAATAATTTTTTTATTCTCCAATCCACTTTATGATTCTTAGAAGGATTCTTCAAGAGATTAATCATAAGTTGAGAGTCAGACTCAACTAACACATTTTCCCATCCAACCTTAGTAGCCTCCTGAAGGCCTCCGAGGATACCATACCCCTCAACAAGGTTATTGGAAAGAATACCCAAATTCTCGACAAAAGTAAAAACCAGGGAGCCATCTAAAAGTCTACCAATTCCTCCCACACTGGCTTTTCTAGGGTTCCCTCTAGAGGCTCCATCAGTATTGACTTTTCCAAAATCCTTAGCAGGAGGTTGCCAATTTCTATTTCTATCCATATTACTAATACTCACATTCCCTTTAAGTTGGTTGCCCTTAGAAGGTTTAATCTTAAATCTTTGCATCACTTGATCCCATATTTGGTGGGAGTCTTGGGGGTGATCAAGGAGATGATGGACTGATTCAACTAAGTTGGCTATGGTCTTTTGCCAAATATAATGAATATCCTTCCTATCTTGATTAAAAATTTGGTTGTTCTTTTCATTCCAAATATTCCAAAGAAGAATGGTAGAACCCATCCAAATGAGTAAAAACATTATTCAATCTCTCGTGTATATATATATATATATATATATATATATATATATATATATATATATATATATATAAATTGATTTAATAATTTATAAACTAATTTTTTTTTATTATGTAAATAAAAGTAATTTAAAAATTAAATGATATTAACTTAATTAATTATATTTCTCAACTTTCAAGGAGGAGACCTAGGTTTGAATCTTACCAAGAAATACATGCATAATTGTTAAATTATTGTAATACTAGTAGGACGTTATGATATAAAATAAGTGGGATCCATTTCAATTCCATATAACTGATTAAGAAATATAATAATTTAAAGGATCCATTTTTTTCAAATTAATAACTTTGAGAAAACTCACTTTACTAAAAAAATAGTCTTTCATTTCAAAAGCTAAACTTCATATATGTACGTATCCATGTTATAGGTGGCTTATATTAGGGACACTCCCATATAAATACCAAAACATTACATTTGTTGTTAGGTCAATTAAACCATATTCAATATTCTTTATTTCTTTTTCTGTCAATTATGTTTTCATCTTCCTCAAATTATCATGTTTCTGCAACTGTTTGCGATAATTTTCACTAAAATATAAAATCTCACTTAGTCAATTGCCTTCTAAAATTTTAATTTCATCAAGATGAAGATCAACACCATGATTGGTTAAATTATCTATTACCTAATTCCCTTATCTATATATGTGCTTACATTTCCAAGAGTCTACCTCCAACAATAGTTTACGAACATCAACAACAATGGTATTTTTATCCAATTTCTACATTAATTTTTATTGATAGTATTAATAATAATTTGTGAATCCTCCTCAATTGAAATATATTTTCATCTTAATATGTGGAAGTGCAAATGCTATAATTTTCTTCAAATCTCTTTGAAAAGGGTTGTTAGGATCCGAACAACTCCAATTGTTCTTTAAAACCATTGAGGGAGGTTGCTCACAATGCTTCTATCTGAAATATCAAAGGATTTAAATCAAATTCTACTTTGATTAGATTCAAAAGATGGGCCATCAAAACATATAGAAGATTCTAAATATTCTGCTATAACCAAACTCCCTAGAGTTAGATGATGATATTAGAATTTTAGAAAGATTTTACGGAAAGGAGGTTTACTTGATTGCATTCAATATTTCCATGGTCACCACAAAGGGTTATCTAGGCAAATGGTGCACTCTTGGAGGAAAGGTTGGGTTCAGGTTGGTAGCTTGGAGTTTTAAGTTATGTTGACCTTGTTTGGGGAGATGACGGGACTCCCAATGGATGGTGTCTGTCATAATAGGAATATACACTCCCTAATTATGTAATTGAGCTTATTCCTAGATGAGGATGAGTACTTATCAAATTTTCAAAATAGTTACACTGCCAAGGACCTCAAGGCTCTGTAGAACCGGGTTATTACGATGATCATAGACTATTTCACAATGGACTCCAATAGGGATGTGTTGCATATTTTAATGTAATATTCCTGAACCAGCTGAGGTAGAAGTAGCTAATGAACATTTCATCATTCATGTTCTATTCTCTGGAAAAATCCATGATGAACATCAAGGGTGGGAAAGGGTCAAACCCTATCCACCAGGGCCTAGCTTTATTGATCTTTGAACATGTGGCTATAGCCAAAGGTGTGGCAATGGATGAGACCCTATCCCAAATTGAGTATCAAAAAATACCTTTCATCTTTGATCCTCCCCTAGTCTCCAATTATTCTTCCAATGACTCCTTAGAGTCTGATTTTAAGGATCTTAAGAGTCTCATTATCTTTGCTAAACCTTTGGAGAAATTCAAGAGCTCTAGTGGTGTCTCAGTGTCACCTAGAGGAATTAAAGGAGGGCATGCTAGGCATTCCAAACATTTGTTCACTAAATCTATCAAAAGTAAAACATCTTCTATCAACATGGAGAAGTCGGATTTTGAGGACCAATCTCCAATGAAGAAGGAAAAGTTTTCAAAGGATTCAACTAAAGTTAAAAGGGATTCATCCTTGCTTAGACTAAAGTTAAAAGGGATTCACCCTTTCTTGTGCCTTATGCTCCCATTAAAATTTTATCCTTTCTTAATAAGCTTGAAGAAAAATATTAGACCTTAATTAGGACTCTCCAAGTGGCAATTACATTCATAGCTGAAACCGAGAACTTCTAAGAAGGACATGGGGGACTTTGGAAAATCATCTCCCAAAGCTTAATGCTTTATTTCTGGTAGTTTTTTATGTATCCTGTCAATGTCAATTTTTGGTCCTATTGTTCTCCACTCTACTGGTCTCGGAGATCTTGTCTTGTGGTGGATATTCCTTTTTGTTGTATAGTTGGATTGTATATGCAACTTGATGTTCTTGTTTTGTTGACTCTTTTCGTGAGGGCCTCTTGGGCTTGGTCATGGGCTCTCTTAGCTTCTCTTTTGTAAAATGTTTGGGGACCCTTTCAAAACCCCTCCTTTTATCAAATCAATATTTATTTCCATCTTTATATAATATAATTTTTATCCTTTTTAGTTAAAGTTTCATATGATTTTGAATAAGTGAGAACCTTGCCTTCATTATTTTCATAAACGCCATCTTCACCAATTTTTCTCTTATTTTCTTTAGAAGAACCATCAAAATTAATTTTGATAAATTCAATTTTTGTTCATATTTTATCATAGATCAAAGAAAATTCTTTATGTTAACTCCATTGTCATAAATAACCCTTCAATGTGTATTCAAATCCTATAACCAAGAGGCTAGCACCTCTTTTTTTGTATTGGAGACTTTCTATGTTGAGCACCATGTCTTAATATTTTGCAAGAGAGCCAATAATACATTATTAGACTTGTGCATGAATTTAAATTTTTTTTTTAAATATTATTATTTTTAAGCCATAAATTTCAATAAATAATAGAACCATTCATCTATAGAATACATAATGCTTTAGGTTTAAAATAATTAATCTAATATTTTATTAATTATTTCAATGTTCATGGAGCTATATAATAAATTTTTATATATTTTTTAAATTTGTTCCAAATGGTGTAATAAAAGTGACAACAAAGAAGTAAATGGTATGATGTTTTTAGATTCCTCTTACACAAGGCACACTTGAAAGGTCCATGATAACCTTTTCTTTGTAGATTGTCTCCCATAAGAGTCTTCATTTGGATTGCTAACCAAAGTGTTAAGGCCTTCAAGAGGGCCTCTTGTGACCAAATATTCTTCAAAGGAAAAATATTGAGACTACAAAATTTTAATTGCTATAAATATTCATATTCCAAGTTGACTAACTTATCTACCATCTTTTGATAGATTCTAAACTAATTTAACCTTTCATGTAAAATAAGGAAATAAAACTTTGGAAGCATCTTTTGAAGTCCCTCTACTATTTTTTTAGTTCTTCTCCTTCAACCAGGTTACAAATAGAAATCCATAATTTGGAAGTGTTACTCCTTAATATAATACTTGATCTCTGGACCTTTACAAGCTAAAAATACTTGAGCCAATGGTTGTCATTTTAAATTAGATATAAGAGGACAAAACTTCAACCAAGCATAGGAACAAAAACTTATATAAATCCCTTCATTTATTGATCATCTAATATGTTTCTTGATAAATTACAATGCATTGATATGAAGTTCCATGTGGTCATCATTTAGGTAGGTTTCATTTCCTAAATAATTACATTACATCAAGACAACATGTATGTTTTTGAAGTAAAATTTTTACCCAATTCTTTCCTTGATCTTTGAATAGTCTTTAGTCAATTCTTGTCCTAATATTTGAATCATGGTAGCCACTTCTTAAAAATGATCAATTACTACAAAAATACAATCATTACTATACTCAGATACCTAAGAGAAAATCCATGGAGATAGATTCCAAAGGCTTGGATGGCATTGTCAATGGTGTATATAGTCCTTGCTTGTTGGTTGGTTTAGAAACAATTTTATGGGATGCATGACTTGATGTATCTCTTGATATTATTCCTCTTTTTAAGATATAAGAAGTAATTTTGAATAATTGCTAATGTTTTTCCATCTCAAAGAGACCTACTACTTTGATGAAGTGTGCTTCCCAAATCCTCTTTGGATGCACACTAGCTAGTGCATCAATATTTCCCATCTAACAAAGGAGGCAATATTGTCAATAAAAATAAAAATCATGCTTACACACACAGAAATCTTAATATGTATCTATAAAATTAAAATCTATTCCACATGAGGTGGACCAATTATAAGGATCATGCAAATACAAACCAAGAAGAGTTGTGAGTGATATAAGTAGAGGTTTGCTCAAACAATTTACTACTAAATTGGCACTCCTTTTCTTGTGCTTGATGAATAAATGAAAATTTTGTAGATATATGGCCCACTTATGATGTCTTTCATTCCTTATATTACTCTACATTTGAATTAACTTTAGAATTCTATGATATGTATGGATGATTTTTTCCTTACCTAAGATGCAGTGCTTTCATTGTATATATGCTTGAACAATGGCATAGATCTCTTTGTCATATGTGGGGTATTTTTTAAGTACTTCATTGAATTTTTTCCTATAATAAGCAATTAGATGCCCATGCTATGTGATGATAACTCCCAATGCATACTCTAATGCATGAGTCATTATCTCAAAATGTTGATGTAGATTGGGTAGGAAAAGTATAGGATTGAACATAATTGATCCTTCAACCTCTCAAATACCCTCTATTATGTATCTTCCCAATGGAACTTATATTTGACACCTTATTTGGTCACTTGGTGTAGTGGCCAAGTAATGTGTGAGAATCCCAATCCAAATCTTTGATACAAATTAGTAAGAGCTAAAAATATATGAAGCTCTATTAGAGTCATTAGGGTAGGCCAATATCTAATTACTTGAATTTTTTAGTATCAATGTAGGCTCCCTCTTTTTCAATCTTTGTCATGCCAAATGAACACTTTTCAAAATTAGCATATAGCCTATGTCTTTAAAGAGTCTAATATACCTTTAAAATATGTTGTAAATATTACTCTCATGTTTTACTATAGATGAGAATATTATCTAAGCAGACTGCCTCAAATGAGCTTGTGTAGGGTTTGCAGATATCATCCATCCTTGTGAATCTAGTAGGTGTATTGGTCAAACCAAAATGCATAACTAGTCACTCAAATAAACCCTCCTTGGATTTCAATGTAGTCTTCAACACATCAATGGCCTCTATGGGTATTTAATGATAGACAAACTTGAGATCAAATTTGGTGAAGAATTTTACACCATGGAGAGTGGATAGAATTTTTCATAGTGGTTTTTTTCAAATCTCTATAGTCAATACAAAATCTCCAAAATCCATATTTGTTTGGATCCAAGATAATTGGACTACAATATGGTTAAACACTTGGTCTCATATGCCCCTTTTATATCAATTCTTGGATTTGCCTCCTAATTTTATCATTTTCAAGAACTTATCTATGATAAATAGGTGTATTAGGAAAAAGAGAACTAGAAAGTAAATCAATGGAATGCTTTACCTTGCAATCAAGTGGGACCCTAGTTGGTCACTTTAATAATTCATCATATTCCACTACAATATGGTCTATCTGTTTTTGTTGTGTAGAGCCTGCAATAGATGGATCAACAGTCCTATTACTTTATGGTTTAAAAATCAACAGAATAAATTTCCTTATTTTGGCTATCATATTCGTACATTGTTTTGCATTAATTAAGGAAATAGAGGTAGGAAGATGCACCTTTAGTATCTTGAAGCACTAACCTCCAACAATGATGATAAAACTTTAAGGCCTAGATTCATAAACACAATGTCTCTTCCATATAAATGGTTGGCCCAGAATCACATCACAACATCCAAGAGTATAGCATCATACATAAATTCTTCTTTGAAGGGCTTGATGGCATAAAATATGAGACATGTCTCTCCCATATTACAACCACTAAACATAATATGGTTGTGGTTGTGGTGTGAGAGACAAATTCAAATCCTTTATCATATGAATAGTTACGATTATTTTGACTTCTACTATCAACAATAAAATATAATGGCTTACCATTGGCCCACATTTATGAGTGAAATGGAAATTCCTCTTCTTGTGACTCCTCTAGTGTAGAACATGTGGTGGTAATGGTTACATTTCGTTCACCATCTATGATTTTCTTCCCTCTATCCTTGGCCTATGGATGTGGAGATAGTGGTGCAATGGATGTAGAGGATTGTGACTTAGTAAATAATGACTAAATTTAATGACACTCCTCCCTCAAATTTTTAGTTGCTCTTATGATAATCTCATCATTTTATAGTCTTGTCTATGAAGGGATTTGTTTCTTTTTTTTAAGTGAAAAATCCCTTGCAGGGCCGCCTTAGTCTGAGAGATCACGACCAGGGGATTCTACACCATCAAAGTCACCCGAGAGTCGCGTCCGACCCTACCCGCACCAACATTATCAATTGGATTTTGGGTACCCAATTCAACTTTTTGGAAGGGTGGAGATTCGAACCTAGGACCTCCCTTGGAGGGTTGCCCTCTCCTCTAAAACTCACCTACAATACCTGGGTAAAGGGATTTGTTTCTTAGGATTCTCCTTTCTACTTCCAATTTTAATATTGGGGTTGAACCTCTTTGTTTTGATTCTTTGGAGAGTCACTCTTACCTTTATTTGGATAGTACTTAGTATGATGGTTTTTGTGCTTTTGCTCCAATTTGATAAGAATTTTGTATATCTCTCCTAATACCTTCATTTTGAAGAGGTCCATGTCCTCTTGAATGTTCTATTATAACTCAAATACCTAGTTTTTCTACCATGGAACAAAAAGCATCAATATAATCTTGAATATACTAGTCTTTACCTAGACACAATTGTTTCCATTGCATATATTGGCCTTCATACGCTTCCATGAGAGAATATTCTTCCTTGATGACCTCCATGAAATAATCCCACGTAAATACTACTTTATCTTCATTCTCCCTTATAACCTTATTACAATATGCTTCCCACCAATTTTGAACATGTAATGAAGCTTTCAAGTGTACAAAAGTGATTTTTTCACTATCAATGAATTTATTATAAAGAAGTATGAAGATAACTGATTCAACCAGTTTTCTAAGGTATCAATATTAATTTTTCCTTCGAAATTAAAAATATTAAATCTTACCTATACCTTAAAATATGTGAGTACTAAATGATGCTAGGGAAATGAGAGGTTGTGCAAAGGTGTTGTGAAGTTTGTAGTAGGAAGCTATTGAAGAATTTGAGCAAATTGATCCATCATGCTATTCTTTGTTTTACGAGGACTTTGTTCAACATCTTCTTTAAAGGATCAATTATATTGAAGTTGTCCTTTTTGCTTCTCACCTAATATCATTTGGAATGATAAGAGGGATCTCATGTTTGATAGCCAAACATTCGATATCGTAATCTCATATTTGTGGATATACACTGAAAAGACAAATTGCTTTGATATTGCTAATATAAAACTTAGAATTGAGTAAAGGAATATTAAGGAAGAGTGCAATCTATAAAAAATAGAGTATGATAAATCATAAAAAAAATTATATAAGCAAATATAATAATTATTAATACAAGCAATCTTCAAGAAGAGATGTGAGGCTATAACAATGCATCCATTATTCATATTTTATATAGATAAAGGTGCATCTATCTTTATACAATAATTGGTGTGTTGAAAACCCACCATATTAAATATGGAAGGTTGCCCATATGAAAATATAGTGGTTCGCTTTCCATGAGTTACAAGGTCATGCATATGGAAATATAATCTTTGAGCATTGACCTTTACAAGCTAGATATGTTCGAGTCAATCATTACCACTTTGAATTAGAGATAAGAGGATAAGGCTTCAACAAAGAATCAAACCAAAAACATGCATAATTTTTACTGGCCATCTAATATATTTCTTGATCAACTACAAACTATATGATATGAAGTTCCATGTTGGCAATCATTTTGTTTCTTAAATAGTTCCATTGCATCAAAAGAAACTTTATATTTTTTAAGTAATATTTTTTTCCAACTCTTTTCTTAATCTTTGAATAATCTTTATCCACATCTGGCCTTAAAAGGTCAAATTTATAAATCTACAATTATGCAAACTTGCCCCTCTAATATTATTTTCTTTGCAAACCCTATCCAACTTACAAAGAGAAAACCTAAATTTTCCTCACATCCTTTCCAAAGACTGTCTCTTTAAATTTTATTAAATTCTAATGTTATAAGTACTGGAAATCATGAAAGTGACATTATATAAATAGGGATGGACAACAATATAGTCTTTAAGTTGTAGCCTTCCTGCCAAACTTACCTTTCCATACTTCTAAACAAGCTTTCATTCTATCCAAACATGATACAAAGAAACATTTTATGATTTTTATGAGACAAAGGAATATCTAAGGAGGTTGATGGATTTTTTTTAATTTTAAACCCTAAAATTTCACAATAACTTTTTGTAATCTAGGGTAGTGTTAATGAAAAAGCCTTGGATTTTGTAGTATGAATTAACTCTCTGGTAGCCTTCTCATAGCATGATAATATTGATTTAAACTCCATAACCTCATTGATTGAAGGATGACCCAAATAAAAAGTATCATTAAAAAATTAGATATGAGAATCAAAGGAACCATTTTTTGCAACCTAAATACCTTTGTTTTTTCCTTCCACTTTTTCCTTTGAGAAAGCTCATCCCAATGCCTCTACAAGAATAAAAAATAGATAAGGAGATAGTGTATCATCTTGGAGGAGTCCATTGGATGACTTAAAGTAACAAGTAGAAGAACTACTAATCAAAATAGAATATTTAGAGTGCTATAACATCTAACTCATTCAAATTTAATCAAAATGAACATTTTGAGAATACCATGTAAAAAACTCCAAAAAACCTATCATATGTTTTATCCATATCTTTCATAAGCATACTTGGTTTTTTCATGGAATGAAGAGAATTTATAGCCTCTTGTACAACGATTAAATTATCAAGAATTTGTTTACCACAAAAAAACGATCTTGTTCCTATAATATAACACAATCTATAATACTTTTCAACATATTTGTCATAATTTTTGAAATGATCTTATAAATCATATTAAAAATGCTTATCTGAAAAATTTATCAAAATATTTTCTCTCCTTTGTTGGGAACCAACGTGACAAAAGTGGCATTGATCTCACTTATTGTAGCCTTCCTTTTGCGAACCTCTTAAATTGCAACCCATATATTACTCTTCAATAAATCCAAAAAAAATCAAAGAAAATTATAGGAAATTCATTAGGGCCAGGTGCCTTGTTAGGATGGAAATAAAAAATTGCTTTATGTAGCTCCTCCATAGATATCTTCTTCATCAAGCTTTGATTTTATCCTTATTTGATAATTTATGGAATGTTTTAGAAAAACTTTTTATGCCTCCTTATCTTGCCCAAGATTTAATAAAATATTTTTGAAATAATTAATTGCTTTCTTCTTTGTCTTTTCCTCAATATTTCTTCTATCTAGAGTTTCAAAAATTTTAATGCGATGAAAAAAATTGTTTTGTTGTAGCATGAAAATTTTGGTGTTTCTTCTCCTTCCTTGAGCCATTTCTCCTTATATTTTTTGAAACCAAAGTGATTGCTCCTTTTTTAGTGCATTAATTTAATTAAAAATATTACATTCAATTTTCTTCTTTTCTTTAAAAATGTTATCAAAAAAATTAATATTCCAAGTCTTCATTTTCTCCTTTAGATATTTCATCTTTTGAACAAACCTATGCATATATGATTGTTCAAAATTTGCTTCATCCCACCATAATATAACCATATGTAAGAAATCAAGGTCTTAAATCCACATGGATTAATGTCTTTGGAAGACCATTATTGAGTAAATCACAAGTCAAAAGAATGAGTTTGTGAAATGGTCATGCTTACAATAGCATATCTATAGATATTGTATACTTTATTTGCAACCATGTATTGGATAACAAGAATCTATCCATTCTTTCTACTACACGATTTTTCATAGTGCTTCTATTATCCCATGTATATTGAAAACTTAAAGGAATAACATCCCAAAAGCAATTTGAATTAACAAATGAAGCAAGATATTGCATTGATTTTGACCATCTGGGAGTACCACATTTTTTTTCCAAAGGAGATAGAATTGTGTTGAAGTCAACCCAAAGAATACATAAACACAATTATTAATCATCATTGTACTCGACAAAAATATGTTAAGGTCCTTCCAAAATATTTAATAAGAAGTAACTATAGTTGAAACATATACATTTATAACCCCAACTTTAATGTTTTTTTTTTTCTCACAAAATAGTCTAGCAACCTACCTTTAGCAACCTACCTTCATCAATAGTAGTAGTCTTGTATCGCTACCACTCTACCCATGTGGACCAACTCACTTTTCCCTCTTTATAGTACAAAATAAAAACTTTGGCAAAGACAAAGTTGTGTGTGTGGAGGCAATACTAATATTCTTATTAAATTTTAATATTTTCAATTAAGAGATCTATATTTTTTTAAAAGGTCTTTGTGCAAGCATATGAGCCTCATGTTCATGTAGTCTTCATGATAAGACATAATCGTGCACTAGCAGTAATTAATTATTTCAAATCGACAGCCCAAAAATGGATAGATGTCAAGATGGAATGTGGTTTTCCTTATTATTTTACATGTTTTATTTGTGTATTTGGATTTGATGACGATGTTGAGATATTTTGTTGGTGGGGGCATTAGAATCATCTCCACTTTCCCTACTTAAAGTGCTTATAGATGGTAATTAGCATTTTAAAGTTGAAATATTATGGTTTCAAACTTTTTTAATATATAAGGGAATTTGTAACACCTTTGCCGTAAGACTCTAAATCGACACTTCATTATAAATCCTAGTCTACTGGATAATATGGAGTCAGAAACTCTAACATCAAATGCAGATAAGTTGATAAAGGGGATAAAAATTATGTGGTGTGAGAGGTCGGGCATCTAAATCTATTAGATGCCACGATGTAGATATTTAAAATTTTATGGAAGATGGGCAAGTGGCGTCTTAACAACCTACCCCCATTGCAAGTTGCATCGTACCACGAAAACTTAAGACCATACACAATAAATCCAACAAAATATTCCACGCTTTCGGGGACCTTTAACCCACTGCTCGAACTTCACGTGCACCTTGCGGGGACCTACTTCACGTGATCCTTTACAGACCAATTGATGTGATTCAGCACCTACTCCATATCTCCTCTTTCCTTTCTTCATTGACCATAATCACATGCTTTCACACGACCATGCCTATCTTTCTGCCCTACTTCAACGACTATTAATTTACATCAAGGGAGAGACCAGACTGAACTGTGTGTTGTGTTATGTTATGTTCAATGAATGGCCTCAGTAATCCTTTCCCCTTTTTTATTCCTTTGCATTCTCATTCTTGTCTTCTTCCCTACTCTTGCCCATTTCTTGGATTTTACCTTGAGGCTCCATTTGTATTAATCTTACCAAGTCCCTTTGAAGGAGATTTCCAATTCCTAGTTTGAATTACTTGTACACATTTTGGGATACCCTTTTGATGTGACCATCATTAGAGGTACTTGTAGTCTAGATATTATCTAAATCCATCTTTGGTTAGAATTTTGGGGCCCTTTTAACATGTTTTAAATTGACTCTCTCATATTGATTGTGATCCTTTTCTAGACAAGGTGATTGTCTCTGTACTCCTTGTTGAAGATATGATTATTTATCTCCTACAAATTCTGCATAAGGAGAGTCATCCCCACCCAAAAAATATGCCAAGTGGGTTGGTCTATTTCCTCCCATTTAGGCCACTTCCTCCAAAGTTCTATAAAATATATCTAATACCAACGGATGCCTAGTAGAGTTTCCATTTATTTTTGTACTTTGATTGTAATGGGACGTTCTATCAAGAGGTGAGATATCACTTCCTCATTCTCCAATACATCTCACATCGAAAAGACCCATGCATCTCTATTTTCATCAGTTGCTCCCTTGTCAACACCCTTCTATGAAGTAGAAGTCAAATGAAGAATTTCAATTTGGACCAAAGGTTCTATGCCTACAATTGTGTGAATATATCTCGTAATGGGTTCAAGGTACTCTGGTAGAGGGTTAAGTATCTAGAGGTAACTATATATTTACTCTATTTTTTCTTGCTCCATCCAAAAGTATCCTCCTCTTGAGATCACAAGAGTGATATCATATGGATGGTCCTATAGATTACATTTCTATGATCCTTCAAAACTTGGATTGACTTATAAATTACATTTCTATGATCCTTCGAAACTTGGATTGACCACTCCTCTATTAGGATCCATTGCCTTCCTACCTCCCAGCTACTACTTTGAGGCTTATAGTAATTGGCTACCTTAACCTAGTTGTTTCTATGTAGATTCTCCATCAACGATCTCCAAGTCAAGAATTGAGTTATTAGAGGAGGATGACCATCCCATAAATATTTCCAAAAGTTAACCTTTTGTCCATTATAGATAATCCAAAATAATATTTTCTTGATCATATCATATCCTATTTTGATTCCCATTAATATGGAAGATCCTCTGCTAGGAAGAAAAAATCAAATAAGCTTTGTCGAGGTTTTATTCTCTGCATATTTGGCCCTTAAAATTTGAGCATGTAATTCCTCGAGAGATTTTAGCAATCTCCAATATAACTTAGTCGACAATGCTTTGTTATTCTTGACTACTGATCTAATTCCTAGTCCTCCCTCCTTTTTCTATAGGTATAAAATATCCCATTTCACCAGTGCCCATTTTCGTTCTTCCTTGACTCCACTCCAAAGGAATCTATAACTTATTTGATCTAATTATTTAAGAACTGCATTAGAGATATCTAGCACTAAGCAAACATAAATAGGTATGGTGTTGAGGACTATTTTTATCAAGGTCATCTGATCTCCTACAAAAGCCACTTATTAATACATTTTTCCAATTTGGATTTCACTCTGTCTAACAACCACGTCCATTCCTCTAGCTGAGCAGTAAGATTAGCCTCCTCTTTGCTTTGGATCTCAATAGTACAATCCGTTTGTATTTTCTTATTTAGTTCTTCAAGTTTGGTTAGGATATTTCGTTGCTTTTCCTTATGTCACCAAACTCCTCCCAGTTCTATGTTCTCAATTTAAGATCTCTTCTATTTTGTCCCATTCCTTCAATTGAGCAGTAAGTTTAACCTCCTCTTTGCTTTGGATCTCCGTAGTGCCATCTGTTCATATTTGCTAATTTAGTTCTTCAAGTTTGATTAGGATATTTTGTTGCTTTTCCTTTATGTCATCAAACTCCTCCTCGTTCTATGTTTTCAATTTAGATTTACTAAATTTTAAGTGTTTTCAATTTAGATTTAATAAATTTTAAGTGTTTTCAATTTAAATTTAATAAATTTTAAGTTAAAAACGCAAGTTTTTATGAGAAGTTCCAGTCCCCTTATACCAAAGGTTTAAACTTGAATTTTCTTAATAAAAACCCAAAAAATTACCACTATAATATCTTTCCTAAACACTTATTAAGTTTAATTTTTTTTTTTTAATATATAATATCACCTCCTATTGGTTAGAGATATATACCTATCTTCCCAGCAAAGAGAAAATAAAATCTTTGAGGTTTAGAGATATGTACCTATCTTCCCAGCAAAGGAAAAAAAGAAAATATCTTTAAGGTTTGCCTATGTCTAAAACTTCTAGACACCTTGACATTTCCAACTTCACTTGATATTTTCCACCGCCATCTCATTGAGTCAAACTTGCAATTGATGTGCATAAGTTGATAAGGGGATAGAATTTGGGTGGTGTGAAAGGCCAGGGCATCTAAATCTATTAGATTTTACGGAAGATTGGCAGGCACGATATTAGCAAGTCGCGTCTTAACCACAAAAACTTAAAACCAAACCCGAGAAATCCAACAAAATCCTCCTCGCTTGCGGGGACCTACTCATTGATCTTTCTTTCTGCTCTACTTCAACGACAATAAATTTACATCAAGGGAGAGACCAGACTGAGCTGTGTGTGCTGTGCTGTGTCCTGTTCGACCTCAGTTGGAGAATGGCCTCAATAACCCTTTCCCCTCTTTTCTTCCTTCGGATTTTCATTCTCGTCCTCTTTCCTACTGTTGCCCACTCCTTCCATGGTTTGCATTCCCATCCCCACACAAGCAATGCAACGGACGAAGAGGCTCTCTTGGCTTTCAAGTCTGCAATCACCGTCGATCCTCTTCATTCGTTAGACAACTGGACTCCAAATGTCTCCTTCTGCAAGTGGGCAGGTGTCCAATGTTCTCATCGCAGACAGAGAGTCGTTTCTCTTAATCTCTCTAGCTTGGCTTTGCAAGGTACCATCTCTCCTTTTCTCGGCAATCTCTCCTTTCTTAAGCTTCTTAATCTTTCAGATAACAAACTTGATGGTCACATCCCCTATCAATTAGGAAGCCTTCCTCGCTTAAGGGATCTATGGTTATCTTTCAATAACCTGGAAGGCTCCATTCCCGCCCACCTTAGTGCTTGCCGCAGTTTACGAGCACTTCGCCTCTTCGGAAATCATTTGACCGGAAACATTCCGTCAGAACTGGGTTTTCTCCCAAATTTATCCATCTTAGATGTAGGTAGGAACAACTTGACCGGTACAATTCCGAAATCCTTGGGAAACATATCCTCTTTGGAATTTATATATTTGAATGAGAACCAACTGCATGGCCGAATTCCATTCGAATTGGGTAGACTTAGTCAACTCAAAGAGCTCCGTATTGATAGCAACCATCTCACCGGAGAAATTCCTCCATCCTTGACAAACTGCACCACTCTGCAAATATTGAGTCTAGTTGACAATAACTTAACTGGAGAGATTCCACAGGACTTGTGCTTCAAGAATACCAGCTTGACAGAATTATATCTAGGTGTTAACCAATTGAGTGGCAGAATTCCTGTTACACTTTCCAATTGTACAGAGCTACAAGAGCTTGACTTGTTCTCAAATCAGCTGAGTGGAATAGTCCCTATCGAATTGGGAAAGTTGTCCAAACTTACATGGCTTAACTTAGGGGAGAACCAGTTTATTAGCGGCAGCAACACAAGCGTGCCCATTCTTAATGCTCTTATTAATTGTTCTCTTCTTGAATATATAGCTTTAAGAGGACAATCATTTAACAGGAGTCATACCCTCTTCTGTAGGACAACTTTCTTCAAAACTTGAAAAGTTCTACTTGTATGGCAACAATTTACGGGGGAAAATTCCTCCTCAGATTGGAAATTTAACTGGTTTAATTCTTTTAAGTTTATCTGGAAACTTTTTCTCAGGCCAAATTCCTTCTACAATCAGTAAGCTTCAAAGGTTGCAGGGCTTATACTTGCATTCTAATAATTTTGAAGGAACCATTCCAAAGGAGATTAACCAACTCAAAAGCTTAAGTGATCTATATCTTGATAAAAATAAGCTTTCTGGAAATATTCCCAACTCTCTTACTGGACTCCAAAATATAAGAAGACTATATCTTGATCACAACCAATTAACAGGAAATATACCTCCAAGTCTAGGGGAATGCATGAAGTTGGAATTGCTTGACATCTCATACAACAAGCTCACGGGACCCATACCTCCAGAGGTAGCAAAGCTTTCAAATTTAGCTTTCTTTTTCAATCTTTCAAACAATCTATTACAAGGTCACCTGCCTTCAGAGCTGAGCAAGATGGATAAGGTCCTTGCTATAGATATTTCTGCAAATCAATTGATTGGCCATATTCCAAATGCATTGGGAAGTTGCATAGCACTTGAATATTTAAATCTTTCATGTAATCAACTCCAAGGTGTAATTCCAGATTCTCTTGGTGATTTGAAATATCTTGCCAATATAGATCTTTCCTCCAATCATTTGTCAGGTCAAATACCAATGTCTTTGGGCAAACTTAAAATGCTTCAGCACCTGAATTTTTCTTTCAACAAGTTGTCAGGAGAAGCTCCAAAGGATGGGGTTTTCAAACATCTTGGTCCAACATCATTTATTGGAAATCTTGATTTGTGTGGACCATGGTTAAAGTTGCCAGCATGCCCTGTTCCCAAACATGATAAACTCAGGCATCTCAAAAGGGTAATCATACCTATTGTTGGGGCTACTATTTTCATATGGTGTTTATTTGTGGTACTCTTATGGAGACGCTATTGCATGAACTCTCATCCTAAACAAGGTGCACAAAGATTTTCAAAGTTGGAATTCAAGAGAATTTCACTTGTGGATCTTGTATCTGCCACTGATGGATTCAATGAGACCAACTTGTTAGGAATTGGTAGCTGTGGAAAAGTGTACAAAGGGGTCTTGAAGAATGGAACAATGGTTGCTATCAAAGTTCTTAATGTGCAGAATGAAGATGCACACAAAAGCTTTGATAGAGAGTGCAATGTTTTGAGACAAATTCGGCATCGAAATCTACTGAGAATCATAACTTCTTATTCAGATCCAGACTTCAAAGCTTTAATATTTCCTCTAGTGCCAAATGGAAGCCTAGACAAGTTTTTGTATCCTCAAGGTGAACAAAGTTCTCAAGGACAAGTGTGTAGATTGAATTTGATCCAAAGGTTGAGTATAGCCATGGACATTGCACAAGGCATAGAATACCTCCATCACCATTGTTTTGTGCAAGTCATCCATTGTGATTTAAAGCCTAGTAATGTGCTCCTTGGTGAGGACATGACGACTTATTTATCAGACTTTGGCATTTCAAGCTTAGTCTTTGGAAATTCTATGGATCTATACACTTCTACACATACATTAAAAGGATCAATAGGCTACATTGCTCCAGGTATGGAATTCAAATATTTAGCATGAGATATTTCCATTTTTGTTTTGTTTGTTATTAAAAATTTTGAATGCAAAAGCTTACAAAGATGTGGCTTGAAATGCAGAATATGGAGTAAGTGGAGTTGTCAGTACAAAAGGAGATGTGTATAGCTATGGAATATTGTTATTAGAGATGGTGACCAGAAAGAGGCCAACAGATAGCATGTTTGAAGAGGGAATGAATTTACAAAAGTGGGTAAGTAGTGGTTTTCCAGATTCAATAGCAGATGTTATTGATAGTTGTTTGTTGAGTGTTGCTACCAGCAATGAGGAGGAGAAGGTGTTCAAGTGCCTCAAACAACTCATAAGTCTTGCCTTAGTTTGCACAAGACAATCTCCTGAAGAACGACCAACCATGATTGACATTGTGGGAATATTGCATAATATCAGATGTGATTATCTTGGAGATGCTTCAACCTCCAAATTTCAATCAGATATACCATCTTTGCTTGCCCATACAAGTGTGTCCAGGAAAAACTTTGAGACCAATGATAGTGAAATCTCCTCTACATTCTAGCTTTCTTGGGAACATATATGTACAAAATGTGAAAGGATGCAAAACTTGAAGCATCTGTACCAACTTGTGTCAATTTGTCTCACACTTGTCTTTGATAATATGCTACTTTTTTCTCAACTTTAGTGCATGTAAGATCCTAAGGTTGGATGGAAGTCATAATATGCATAATTTGATCATCTAATAATGAATATATTGGAGGTTGATGGTCAAAAGATTCATACCATGGCTGCTTTGTTCAATATAACTTGACTAAAGGAATCTAAATGTTTGCTTTCTTTTATGATTATGTTGCAATGAAATTGAACATAAGTTATTGGTATATTGATTTAAGCATGTTTGAAACCATTATAATTGTCTTGCATTAATTTACTCAGTAATCTGAATGTTTACTTGGTGATTATATTCTCTTAAGTTTCTTGATGGACAATGTTTTCTATGAGTTACTAGATTACGAAGGACATTAAAATACCTTAAGTCTATTTTCAGGCTGATCCTTTTGTTATTTTTATTAAATTTTTTTTTTTAAATCTATTTTTCCTTGCTTTTGTATGTGATTTATTATTCTCTCAAGTAGGCCTATTGTATAGTGCAAGTTTTGGCATTCCTTTGAGACAAACCACATTGCCACAATGGTAAAAAGATTACATAAACACAGCTAATGCCTAGCAATTTTTTATAGTTGAGATAGATAGTTGATGCCAGAAGCAAATCTTAACAAATGAACTTATTTGCCCACATCTATAAAACAGCTAACTAAGCTTCAAACAAGGCTGATTTTGGAAGATTTACATGCATTTCTACAAATATCAACTCTGATCCAAAAGAGGCAATGTCTTGCATCTTACTGGAATAATTTGAACATCTCATTTACATCTTTGTCTTCGTGAATGTTAGTATCTTTCCACTTTGTGGTACCATGGATTATAAAAAACAGCTAGAGCTCTTGGAAGCTAAATCAATTATCCTAGACTCCTCTTGTTAAATTTATGTTAGTAATATGAAATACTTTCTGCATTTTCCATTTCCTCTACTGAACCAACTTATCCAATTTCTATCATGGCACTGCTACCCAAGATGATGAAGGTGCATCTTCATGAGTTTTACTTCCATTTTTAGTTGCTATTTCAACTATTGTATCCCTAATGTCTACTCCTGGGTATGAAATGTCCTGAACACCTGTTTAGTAACCTCAAATGGTAATAATTAGGATACATCCTCTATAGCAGATTTTTTATCTTAAATTGTTCCAAACATTGTGGTGTTTGAGCACAAAATCAGCCTCAACAATTTTGGTTTTTGTATCAATGAAGCTTGCAGTGCTCTCAAGTATTCAATCCATTTTCACAATGTGACTCTGCTGTTTACAATACTCAAGAATTGCACAATTTAGAAATGATATCCACTTCCTGAGCAATGTCTTCCAACAACAAAATAGAAACATCAAAAAGATTGTGAGTGAGACTGGGATTCCTTAGCTGCTCTGGCTTGCTTAGTCTAGAGCCCCTCGCAAGGTATATGTAATGGCCGGTTAAAACTTCATTATTGGTGCAACCAATTAACTATAGAATCATAAATTGAACCGCCACATGTAAAGCATTTTAGTATGAATTTGTCTAACAATTTACCTCCAGCATTAACTGGTTTTGAACTATTTGCACTACATACATGCCTTTTATCACTTGATTGACTTCCTTCAGTTATTTGAGGAGGATTCCTCAGCTTCGACAAATAGCAATGTTAGATGGGATTTGGGGCTAGGTATGTAAGAGATCACCTTTGCAACACTGAAGTTGAAAAGCCGCTGAACCTTATCATGCACTCTCCTCTCTTATTTTTTCCCTTGTCTTTAAAAAAATAATAATTAAAAAAAATTATCCAGTTGAATATCTATGCATCCCTTTAGTGGCAGAGTCTACCAATTGTTCAGTTTCACAATGCCATTCTTCAACATAGAAGATGCAAGTGACATCAACCACCTAAACCAGAATGCTTTAAACTTTTTGGATGTTTAGATTTCATAAATGATTTTTTAAAAGCCCAAACTTATTGTTGGGCACTCGTTTACCATTTTGTTCCATGCCCTGCAGAGCCTTCTCCAATTTTGCTTGGTCTTAAATCTGGCACACTCAGGTTATTGTCATGGCTGTCAAATCTAGACTGTGGAAATATGTTTGCAGGAGATGATAGAAAAAGGTGCTTATGCCTTAACACACGTGTAAAATCGGTGCACCTAAATTTTATTTTACAAGAAAAAAAGGTTTGCATTTTAATATTTTATGTTTGTTTTAGATGAGAAAGTTTATTTATAACAGTCAACTTACGCAAGGACGCCATTTGCATAATCGGTGATGTGACCCTTCTTATTAAGAAAATTGTTATTCTTAGTTTACTATATTTATATATGTTATCTTAATCTTCAATAAGAATTTTTTTTTTCTTCGGGAAGTAAATTTGGTTTTCAATTCTCAAGGCTCTAAATTTGGCAAGGCTTATTTAATTTCTTAACATGGTATAAGAGTCAATAAAAAAATTTGTGTTTTGTGAGGTGGATTCCTCTTATGTTTGTTCGAATATTTGTAAATATTTGTAAAGGATGTTCAATATAAAAAAAAAAAAAATTGTGTTTTTAAGTTTTTTATTATATATTTTTCTTTTACAATTTTTTTTAACAATAAAAAGAAGCTGGAAAGATCACAGCGTTGGGTGCAATGCCAAATTTTATTTTATTTTTAAATTTAAAAAAACAAATTATAGGTGACTTTTAGTGATGGCTATTTCTATAAAAAATCAAAATATTATATATGTGCTTTCAAGTTTATTAAACCACATCTAACTTGTCCTTCCTTTTTTATATGAGATATATTATTACTATTATGATTTTGCAATAAGTTTATTGAAAATCATTTTCATTAAAAAGATATTGCCTTCTAAAATTTGAATTTCACCAAGATAAATATCAATAATAAGTTCATTGAAACTTATTTTCATTAAGAGATAAAATCTCACCATCTACTTGCCTTCTAAAATTTAAATTTCACCAAGATAAATATCAACAATAAGTTCATTGAAAAACATTTTCATTAAGAGATAAAATCTCACCATCTACTTACCTTCTAAAATTTGAATTTCACCAATATAAATATCAACATTGCCATTAGCTAAATTATTTCCTACCTTAATTCCCTCTTTTAATATATATATATAGTAGTTCCTTCACCCAGGTGTTGTAGGTGAGTTGGAGAGGAGAGGGCAATCCTCTAAGGGAGGTCCCAGGTTCAAATCTCCATCCTACCAAAAGCTGAATTGGATACCAAAATCCAATTGATAATGTTGGTGCGGGCTGGGTGCGACCCCGGGTGACTTTGACGGTGTAGAACCCCCGTTCGTGGTCTCTTAGACCAAGGCGACCCCGCAAGGGGTTTTTCGCTTTAAAAATATATATATAATAGTTCCCTCTTTTATAATATATATATATATATATATATATATATATATACATATTCCAAAAGGTTACCTCCAACAATAGTTGAAGAATATCAACAATAATGTTGTTTTTTCATATTTGTTCATAACATTAATAATAATGTGTGAATCTCCCTTAATTAAAATATATTTCTATCTTTTTTCAATTGCAATTTGGATCCCTATAAGAAATGCTCTAACCTTAACATAGTTGAGAATATTGCTTTTATTATTTCAAAGAGCACAATTCTAGGATATTTGTATTATACTATAGATTATAACAAATCATTTGTGTTAACTTCAATGTCATAGATGATCCTTCCATGTATATTCTATTTTCATCCTTTTTCAATTGCAATTACATAGTTGAGAATATTGCTTCTATTATTTCAAAGAACACAATCTAAAATATTTGTATTATACTATAAATCAATACAAATTCATTATGTTAACTTCTTTGTCATAGATGACCCTTCCATGTATATTCAAGTTGTGTAGCCAAACAGTGAGCACATTTTTTCCTACAATTCAAACTTCTCATGATGAGCACCATGCCTATAAACATTTTGCATGAGAGATAGTAATATAGTTACCAAAATGGACATGATTTTAAGATTTATTTTAAAAATTATATTATTTCTTTAAAGCCATTAATTTCAACAAATAATAGTAGGACCAATCCTCCATAAAATACAAAATGTTTTAGCTTTGAAATAACTAATCCAAAATTTCATAAACTCTTTCATAGTTGATATAGTTATCCAATATATTATCATATTTTTAGAGAAACAACCTCAAATGATGCAAGAATAGGGACAATAAAGAAGTAAATGACACGATGCATCTAGATCCTTCTTACATAAGGTGCACTTGAGAGGTCCATGATATCCTTTTCTTTGTAGACTCTATCCCATAATAATCTTGTGTTAGACACCTAATCAAGGAAATGTTGAGATCTCAAGGAAATCCTCGAGTGACCAAACATTCTTCCAGGAGAAACCATTGGGAATAGAAAATCTGATTGCTCTAAATCCTCATATCCCAACTTGATTGAACATCTACCATATTTTTATATGTTCCAAACCTACTCATCTTTTTGCATAAAAAAAGGCAAATAGAACTTCAGAAGCATATTTTTAGGTTCATCTACTACTTATTTGAGTTTGTCTCCTTCAACAAGGCTATTACTAGAAATCCATGATCTGGAGTTGATCATATTAATATAATATTTAACCTTTAGACCTTTACAAGCTAGATTTTTTTGCCAAATTTTAATCTTACCATCATGTCATTTATTAAATATTTTTTATGGAAACAAAAATATTAAGGATCTCTTATGCATTAGGGGTTTATGGAAACAAAAAATTGAGAGACTATTAATGTAGACAAGAAGAATATTTGGTTGAACAAGTGTGATGAAGCATGAAGTCTTATTGAATCAACAATTTTAAATGAGGTGTGTTGGAAATTTTGAGTAGTTTTGTTGTCATTGATGTCAAGAGTTAATGTCAGTGATCAGTGCAAGGATTTAGCAAAAGGAGGGTTAAAATATTTATATTTTAAGTCTAAGAGATTTGGTTTAAATGCGTCACATGATTGATCAAAATGTTGGCTAAATACCCTGAAGGAAGGAGATCCCTAGGCCCAAAGGAAACAATATTATAATAGTTTTTATTATAATATTAAAGGTGGTCAGATAAGGTCTAAGGGTGAAAAAGGAAAATACCTAGGCCCAAAGGAAATAATATTATAATATTTATTATTATAATATTAAGGTTTTAAAATAATGCCTAAGGTTATTTATAAATTATTTATAATATTTATATTATAAATTAATTAAACCCTAAGTTAGTGGCGCAAAAATATTTAAATAAATTTCCCCCTGTCGACGCTCGAAGAAAAAGGAGTATGGTATTTATACCATAAGGCTTGTAACATTATGGCAAGTCTCTGAATTATTACATGTGCAAATATTGGCTAAGGTTTTGATGTGAATTCGTGAGCACATAAGGCAAGAGGTTTTTATTTTCTAAAAAGTTGCAGAAATTGTGGAGGTTAAATCGACTAAGAGTCAAAGCCTTATCACCAACCACGTGGTTGGGCTAGTGGCAAGGCTTGGCAGCGTAGAGTGTTGGGCAAGCGGAGGTCTCGCATTTGAGTCCTGGAAGCAGCAAAGGGGTAAAGGGTTTTTATTTTGGTTTTGGCGCCAAGCAGAGGAACAAAGCGCACGAGGCATTTTTAGATCTCAAGTGAGTGCCTAGCTCACGCGGCAGTTAGACCGCGGCTAGGGTGTTGGCGGCAGCGTGACAGGGGATCGAATCCCATCGAGGCAACGTGCGCAAAAGGTATTTAAATTTTTAAATATCATAAATTGTGCTTGGTCTAAAGTTGATAGTATACACCTTGTGGAGATATAAGGTGGTTGAAATAAATATTATTTTTTCCATGGTTGAAAGTGTTGAATGACTTCAATTTTAGTTTAAAAAGTGCATTGGAATATTTTTGAAAGGTGGTGATAATTATTTTGAAAATGCATTTTTGAGTAGGGGGATATAAGTAAGAAATCTTGATTATTCTATATACTAAAATTATGAAGGAAGTTATTATGAAAGTGAGTAATTGGAATCTTTGCTAATTATATTTTGAGAAGTTTGAAGATTATAAGGTGTACTTGAGACTTGATATTTTTGTATGTTGAAATAACTATTGACGAGAATATTTGTGTGAAATTTTGAGATAGGTTGTTGCTATCTAACCTTGAAATTGGCAAAGAGAATTTGATTGTGATTAAGACAGGTTTTGAAGACATATCTCCATCAAAACAAAAGGTATGGGCACATCATCCTTATGAGTGAAATATTGTTGGATTGAATGTTGTGAAATGTAAAATTGGAGTGAAAATGATTGTTTGATAAGCATTGTTGGAAATTTTTGAGTGAGTTTTCATATGCATGATTGGTGAATATTTATGAGAACATGTGATATTGAGAACTATCTTGAGCTAGGGTTGTTAAAGAACATGAATATCATTGTTATGTGAGATTGAGAACTATCTTGAGCTAAGGTTTGTGAAAGAACATGAGTATCATTAATATGAGATTGAGAACTATCTTGAGCTAGGGTTTGTGAAAGAACATGAGTATCATTGTTATGTGACATTAGAATCATCTTGAGTCAAGGTTTGAGATCCATAGTGTAAGTTGTTGGAAGTATAGTGAAATACTTGGTTAGGGTTTGTAAGCAAGTTGTGTTTCATTGAGTAAATGTTTGAGTGAAGTTGGATAAGCATTGGAGTGATAGTTCAAGTTTTGTGAAACAAATTATACTTTATTTCTGAATTGATTTGAAAGAGATTTTGAAAGTGATAGAGTATTTTGTTGGGTACAAAACCTAGTGAATGTAAAATATATCGAGTCTTTAATCATTCTCTATATGTTCATGTGGTTAAACAAGATTATGAGTGAAACTTATTGGTGTGTTGAAAAGATTTTCTAAAAAAGATTGAATTAAGTTTTGTATGCAAGTTTTGTAGTTGTTTGAGTAAGCTTTTGTGAAAGCTTAAGGACATAGTTAAGCAAGATTTTGTGAAAGCTTGTGGGCATATTTGAGTAAGTCCTAAAGGGGACTTAAGGAAAGAGTTGAGTAAGATTTTGTGAAAGCTTAAGGATAGATTTGTGTGAGCTTTTGTGAAATATTGCAAGCAGATTTGAGGTAAGTTTTGGTGAAGACTTGTTGAGCAGATTTGAGGTAAGTATTAGATTTGAGGTAAGTCTTGGTGAAGACTTGTTGAGCAGATTGGGCAAATTTTGGTGAAGATTTTTTGAGAAGATTGGGAAAATCTTGGTGAAGATTTTTTGAGCAGATTTCAAGTAAGGCTTGGTGAAGACTTGAGAGCAGATTGAGCAATTTCTTAAGAGGACTTGTGGACATATTTGAGACAAGTCTTTGAGAAGACTTGAGAGCAAAGTTGATTGATTTATTTGTTCAAGCTTTGTGTTAAGGCTTAAGTCAGATCTAAGTAGAGTTGATTTGTGATTTGATAAATCTTTGTGTTAAGGCTTGAGGATATATTTGAGGACAAAGTTTGGTGCATATTTGTGTCAGACTAGAGACATATTTATGAGCATATTTGTGTTATACCAAGGACATTGTTTAGTACATATTTAAGACAGATATTGAGCAAAACTAAGAGCAATATTTGGAGGTGATAGAGCAGAGGATAGTCGTCTCCAATGGATAAAGATCCATTATCCAGTGCAGTGGAGGTAATAGTCTTCTATACTATTACTAGCCAGAGCGGAGGAGTTCTCCTGTGGATAGAGATCCACAAACCAGTAGAGGAGATTGGTGTTTCCTATGGATTGGTGTCCATAACCTTGATTAGGGGATTGGTGTCTCCTTTGGATAGATGTCCATAAACATTGTAATAGGGAAGGATTCCCAATAGATATATTGAAAAAAAATAGTGAAATATTTTCTCCGTGGAGTAGCTCACATTGGGTGAACCACATTAAATTGGTGTCTCTATTGTGTGTGATGATTTTTTCATTGCTTTGATTATTATTGTTTTTATTGGCATTGATATATTAGATAATATTATTTGAGAAAAAAAAGTAAAAGTTGGTCTTATATTGTTCACCCCCCTCTTAGTATAAGCTTGTGTTTTTCAATTGGTATTAGAGCAGGTTTATTCATAAGAGTTTAATAACTTGGATAAAAAGCTTACAGGAACATAGATGGATTCTCAGAGTGGATCTTCAGGAAATAAGGCACCATTCGATGAGAACAATTATACATTTTGGAGTGTAAGAATGAATATTTACCTAATGGCACAAGGAAATGATATATGGCAAGTAGTTGAGGATGGATACACACCACTAGCTACTCCACCTACAGATAAAGATAGTAAGATCCTACAACTGAATAATTCAAAGGCAATGAATGGAATCTTAAGTGGTTTACGTGAATCAAAGTTTATAAAAGTTATGCATTTCACATCAGCAAAAGAGATTTGGGAAAAGTTAAAGAACATATATAAGGGAGACAAAAAGGTCAAGATGGTAAAATTACAAAATTACAATAAAATATTTGAAGACCTAAATATGAAGGATTAGAAATATATTTCTACCTACTTACTTTGTGTGGATGAGGTTGTTAACTCCATGCAAGGACTTGGATTTAAAGTTGAAGAATTATGTGTGTCAAAAAAATTTAAGGTCACTTCCTAAGAGGTATAGTGAAAAGGTTTCAGCCATAGAGAAAAATATATATATTGAAACTTTGACAAACGATGAGTTACATGGAACTTTCACAGCTTTTGAGATGAGAATAGGAAATGCCCCTACCCCCTAGAAAGAAGCAGGCTTCAAAGTTACAAAGAAGACAAAGGATAAGAATTTAGATTCAAGTAATGAGTTATCCAGTGATGAAGAAGCAAACTATGGCAGAAGGAACAAGGACATAAGAAAGCATAAAGGTACAAAAAAAGTTAAAGTGTTTTAATTTTAGTAAATATGATCACTATGCATCTGCTTGTCCAAAAGCTAGAAATAGTAGTGGTGAAGAGAAACAGGATCATAAGAATAGGGAAGCAAGAAAATACAAGTATTAAAAGAAAAGCAGGGATAAACAATGCAAATAAGGAAAGAAGTTTTTCCAAAGGCATAAGAAGAGTTTTTATGTAGATAAGACAGGCAAGAGTTCAAGTGATAATGATGAAAGGTCCTCAGATAATGAAGAAGAATAAATTTTACTTCTAACAGTAGAAAAAGAAGATGTTAGAAAAAGGCAAAAAGGGAACCAATAATTCTCAAGTGTTTTAGGTGTGGTAACTTTGGTCATCTTGAAGATCAGTATACAAGGAATGGATTCAGTTTCAATGAAGATGAATATGAAGATGCTCTTGAAGGTCTAGAAGAAGAAGTCTTCTTTTGGCAATAGAAGAAGAAGGTAGTGCTTCTATTGAAGATAAATCAGAAAGGAATGAAGATGATCTAAAATATAAAGAATAAAAAATGAAGAGGAAGGAGAAGTTGATCTAGAAGGTGAGGTTACTTTTGCTCTTAAGGAATTAAGAAAGGCAAGAAAGTAGAACTCAAAACTCAAACTTCAATTTCAAGAATGTGATGAAGAGAAATGGAGGCTTATACAAGAACTCAATGACTTATAAGTTTAATTTGAAAAGAAAAAGGGGTTAAAGAGTACATGATTGAACAGTTAAATATGAAAGAGCAAGAATGTAATGTTCTAAGGAAAGGACTTGAAAAGTTTAATAACAAGATATATCAGTTCAAGAAAATTTCAAAGGATTTGGATGATATTATCAAAACATAGAGATCTCCATTTATGAGGATAGGACTTGGTTTTGAAGAGGAACATAGAGAACAAGGAGAGGAGTCAATCTCAAGCTCTAAAAAAGAAGCTTCAGAATACGAAAGTGAAAGAGAAAGTGAGACTTTTGAGGATAAGTTGGAAAATAGAAAGTTCAACAAGGAACAATGCACAAATAAGGAATAGATAGAACATGAAACATCACAGGGAAGAAAGGACTAAGATACCAATGGGTTCAAGGCAAGATTTCTTCAATGGACGTTGCTTCTCATATCATAGGTTTGGAAAAAAGGATATGCAGTGCAGGACACATGAAAAATAGGGATATGGTTTCACTAAAAGGAATTTCATAAATGGGCATTTATTTCAAGGGTATTGTTACTCTTGTAAACAGTTTGGTCATAAGACATTAAATTGTAGGGTTCATGATAGGAATGGATATGGCTTCACCAGGAGGAACTTCAAGACATTTGCACCTTCAAGGAACCACAACATTAAGTGTTATAAGTGCAATAATGTTGGGCATATGACTAAGTGGTGTAGAACAAACTTTCTAGAAACAAGCAGGAACAGGAATATTCAAAGGAATCAGAAGGATCAGTTGAGGAAGAAGGTGGAAAAATAAAAAAGAGTAGTGTATGCTCTAAGTAGAAATACTTCCATCCCAAAATTAACCACCTCAAGGAAAGGAGGTGAGGAGGGGGCTAAGCTAAGAGTCTTATCTTTAGCCCTTAAGGTGGCCCTTTGCCATTGATGTCAAAGGAGGAGATATTTGAGTTAGGGGGAGAGCATTCAATCAGGGGGAGCAGTTTCTCGAGGGGAGCAGATTTGGAAAAAGAAAAAGAAATGGTTAAGGAAAAAGGGTTGCCATCAATGACAAAGGGGGAGATTTTTGAAAATTTTGAGTAGTTGTTTTGTCATTAATGTTAAGAGTCAGTGTCAGTGATCAGTGCAAGGATTTGGTAAAAAGAGGGTTAAAATATTTATATTTTAAGTCCAAGATATTTGGTTTAAAAGCGTCACATGATTGGTCAAAATGTTGGCTAAATACCCTGAAGGAAGCAGATCCCTAGGTCGAAAGGAAACACTATTATAATATTAAAGGTGGTCAGATAAGGTCTAAGGGTGAAAAATGAAAATACCTAGGCCCAAATAAAATAATATTATAATATTTATTATTATAATATTAAGGTTTAAAAATAATGCCTAACGTTATTTATAATATTTATATTATAAATTAATTAAACCCTAAGTTAGGGTTGGGCGCAAAAACATTCAAATATATTTCCCCCCATCGACGTTTGAAGAAAAATGAGTATGGTAATTATACCATAAGACTTGTAACATTATGGCAAGTCTCTAAATTATTACATGTGCAAATATTGGCTAAGGTTTTGATGTGAATTCGTGAGTGCATAAGGAAAGAGGTTTTTATTTTTTAAAAAGTGGTATAAATTGTGGAGGTTAAATCGACTAAGAATCAAAGACTTATCACCAACCATGTGGTTGGGCTAGTGGCAAGGCTTGGCAGCGTAGAGTGTTGGGCGAGCGAATATCTCATGTTCGAGTCCCGATGGTAGCAAAGGGGCAAAGGTTTTTTATTTTGGTTTTGGCACCAAGCAGAGGAACAAAGCACACGAGGCACTTTTACATCTCAATTGAGTGCCTAGTTCACATGGCGGTTAGGCCACGTCTAGGGCATTGACAGCAGCACGACAGGGGATCGAATCCCATCGAGGCAGCATGCGCAAAAGGTATTTAAATTTTTAAATTTTATAAATTGTGTCTGGTATAAAGTTGATAGTTTACGCGTTGTGGAGATATAAGGTGGTTGAAATAAATATTATTTTTACCATGGTTGAAAGTGTTCCATGATTTAAATTTTGGTTTAAAAAGTGCATTGGAATATTTCTAAAAGGTGGTGATAATTATTTTGAAAATGCATTTTTTGAGTAGGAAGATATAAGTAAAAAATCTTGATTATTCTATGTACTAAAATTCTGAAGGAATTTATTATGAAAGTGAGTAATTGGAATCTTTGCTAATTATATTTTGAGAAGTTTGGAGATTATAAGGTGTACTTGAGACTTGATATTTTTGTATGGTGAAATAACTATTGAGGAGAATATTTGTGTGAAATTTTGAGATAGGTTGTTGCTATCTAACCTTGAAATTGGCAAAGAGGATTTGATTGTGATTAATACAGGTTTTGAAGATATGTCTCCATAAAAACAAAATGTATGTGCACATCATCCTTATGAGTGAAATATTGTTGGATTGAATGTTGTGAAATGCAAAATTGGAGTGAAAAGGGTTTTTTGATAAGCATTGTTGGAAATGTTTGAGTGAGTTTTCATATGCATTATTGGTGAATGTTTATGAAAACATGTGATGTTGAGAACTATCTTGAGCTAGGGTTGTGAAAGAACATGAGTATGATTGTTATGTGAGATTGAGAACTATCTTGAGCTAGGATGGGTTTGTGAAAGAACATGAGTATCATTGTTATGTGACATTGGAATCATCTTGAGTCAAGGTTTGAGATCCATAGTGTGAGTTGTTGAAAGTATAGTGAAATACTTGGTTAGTATTTGTAAGCAAGTTGTGTTTCATTGAGTAAATGTTTGAGTGAAGTTGGATGAGCATTATTTATTGAAAGCATTGGAGTGATAGTTCAAGTTTTTTGAAACAAATTATACTTTATTTTTGAATTGATTTGAAAGAGAGTTTGAAAGTGATAGAGTGTTTTTTTGGGTACAAAACCTAGTGAGTGTGAAACATATTGAGTATTTAATCATTATCTATATGTTCCTGTGGTTAAACAAGATTCTAAGTGAAACTTGTTGGTGTGTTGAAAAGGTTTTTTGAAAAATATTGAATTAAGTTTTGTATGCAAGTTTTGCAGTTGTTTGAGTAAGCTTTTGTGAAAGCTTAAGGATAGATTTAAGCAAGCTTTTGTGAAATCTTGTGGGAAGATTTGAGTAAGTCCTAGAGGTAACTTAAGGAAAGATTTGAGTAAGCTTTTGTGAAAGCTTAAGGACATATTTCTATGAGCTTTTGTGAAAGCTTGCAAGAATATTTGAGACAAGTCTTGGTGAAGGTTTGTTGAGCAGATTTGAGGTAAGTCTTGGTGAAGACTTGTTGAGCATATTGGGTAAATCTTGGTGAATATTTGTTGATCAAATTGGGAAAATCTTGATGCAGATTTGTTGAGCAGATTTGAGGCAAGTCTTGGTGAAGACTTGAGAGCAGATTGAGCAAGTTCTTGAGAGGACTTATGGACAGATTTGAGATAAGTCTTTGAGAAGACTTGAGATCAGAGTTGATTGATTGATTTATTCAAGCCTGTGTTAAGGCTTAAGGCAGATCTGAGCAGAGTTGATTTGTGATTTGATCAAGCTTTGTGTTAAGGCTTGAGGACAAATTTGAAGATATGTTTGAGAACAAAATTGAGGACAAATTTTGGTGCAAATTTGAGGGCAGATTTGTGCCAGACTAGAGATATATTTGTGAGCAAATTTACGCTAGACCAAGGATAGTGTTTATTGCAAAATTAAGATAAATATTGATTAAAGTTGAGAGTAAGCTTTATATGTGACAGAGGAGAGGATAGTAGTCTCTAGTGGATAGAGATCCATTAGCTAGTGCAGTGGAGGCAGTATTCTTCTAGAATATCACTAGCCAGAGCAAAGGAGAAGGAGTTCTCCTGTGGATAGAGATCCACGAACTAGTAAAGGGGATTGGTATCTCCTGTAGATTGGTGTACACAAAATTGATTAGGGGATTGGTGTCTCCTTTGGACAGAGGTCCATAAACATTGTAATACGAAAGGATTCCCAAAATATTTGTCGAGAAAATTTTAGTGAAATATTTTCTCCGTGGAGTAGCCCACATTGGGTGAACCACATTAAATTGATGTCTCTATTATGTGTGATTATTTGTGCATTGCTTTGATTACTACTATAGTTATTGTCATTGATATATTGGATAATATTATTTGAGAAAGAAAAGTAAAATTTTATCTTATATTGTTCACCCCCCTCTTAGTATAAGTTTGTGTTCTTCAAGTTGTGGTTTCAAATTAGCAAAGAATCTTCTTCTAGCAAATCTTAGTATATACTTGAGAAAGATTTTTCAAAGACAAACAAAGCATGCATAATTAAGTTGGAGCTTCAACTTGCAAAGAAAGTTGAAGACTTTAATTAGATTGAAGATTATCCTTCCCACTTTAAAGAGATGAGGTTATAGTTTGAGTGTGGAATCAAGAAGGTTATGTTATTTTGAAAAACCTTCCTCCTTATGAGGTATTTCTCTTCTTTTCTATAAAAACAAGCTTGGTTCTAGTTATTTTGATCCTTTTTTGAATAAATATTATACTTTGTTGCTTACTAACCAAGAAAAATTAACTCTTACAAATAAAATTAATTTTTAAGAGTCAAACTCATATTGCTAAAGGAAATCAATTTATTCAAGATATGAAACATAATCAAAATAAGTTATCTAAACTTTCTAAATAAATAAAGCATAAGAAATTAGTTAAAGGACCTTGTTTTTTATTGTGGAAATATGAAACATCTTGAATTTATGTGCTTCAAGAAGCTAGTGGATCTTTCCAAGCAATTGAAGAAGCAAGAAATCCCAAAGAAACTACACATTCTAGTAATGAACAATTTTTTTTTGCCACTTCCTTTATATCACATTTTTATATTCTTTTTATTGTGAAATGGTTTTGGATTTGGGTGTTTCTTGTCATATGATTGAATATTTTTCATGCTCTTCTTCTCTAGTAAGTGAAAAGGAGAATGAGAAAATTTATATTAGTGATAACACCAATCTTTATGTTGTTGGAACTAGTAATATTGATATTGAAATAAAATTATTAATTTCTCAAAGTTGAGAACCAATTTACTCTCTACATTGTAGATAACACAAACATAGAACAAAGTAGAACTTTGTCTAGATAAATTTGTGGTTCAAAATCATTTCATCAAGACCAAAAGATAAAAAAGTTGTTAATAAATATTTTATATTTCTCTTACATTCACATTCTTTTGCATAAGATTTTGTCACTTATGCTTGATTGAACAAGCAAGTTATGACAGTTGTTGTCAAACCTAAAAATTAATAACTAATACGTGAAATCATGGTCTTAATTCATTCATATTTAAATTTATAGTTTCAAATCTAAAAACTGGTTTTTGCAAGGATTTGTTTAAGCATTAACACAAGTGTTATAACTATTCACTAAATAAAAGAGCTCAAAGAAGTGCACTAGTTTTTTATAAGAGCAACATCGTAATGTGAATAGAAAATATTATTGTTTGTACTCCTCACTAAATACATATTATTGCATGCTCATTCAGGTTTATAGCATTCACATAAATAGATAAGAGCAAATCCTTCTAAATGTATGTCAAGCAATATTACAGTCACAAGTAGTACTTGTAACATTTTTTAACACCTATTTGCCAAAAAATAATTAACCTCTAATGACTTTTTATGAATACGTATGCTTGGGTTTATCCTTAATACTACTTCAATTATGTTAGACACTACCCTCCAAGAGACAACATTTATATTAATCCAATTTAAGTAAAACTATATATGTCGCGCACACACACATAGAAAGAGATGTGAAAAGTTAGCTTTGACTCTTGGTATCTTTATTAGGTTAATCTAAATATAAAAGAGGAATATAAGATGATATCTATAAGGTATATCACACATAATCTACCTAGTGGATAACCCCACAAGTGGAGACTGCAACAAGTCAAAAGTAAGAGGAAAAGGAGGTTTCTTTAACAACAATTTAAAAAATGTCACAACATTTGAATCTTATTAAAAATATATTTTTTCAAAAAAATAAATACTATTTTAAATTTAACATTAAATTATAAAAATTTATATACTTTAAATTTTATCTTACAATTGAATTGAACATAAATACAGTTAGGGAAGGAAAATTAAATAATTAAAAAAAAAATCATTAAGAAAATTAATAAGGTTATCATCATTGTTTTCGAACCTATTTGAAGTTATTTCTTCAAATAAAGTTTTTAATGAATGATAATTTTTCCAATAATTCCTTTAAATGGTTATATAAAATTGAAATGTGCCCACCCATTACATCATGATTGCTTTATTGCAATATTTCAACAAGCTACAATTAGTATCACTACAAAATATATTTATAATATGCATGTATCACTTGGGGAGATTTGATGGCCTATTATGCAATTACTATAACATGAAGGATTTGCTTGTGATGAAGAAAACTACCTTGATACTCCAAGATAAAATGGGGATATTTTTCATTCCCTTTCTCATAATTTTTAAAATTATCTTATAAATCATGTTACAAATGCTTAAAGGACAAAGATCATCAAAATATTTTATCTCCTCTTTCTTTGAAACTAATGCAATAAAGATGGAATTTTTTTCACTTATTATAGCCTTCTTTGCCTTAGCTTCTTCAACTACAACTAACATCTCATTCTTCAACATATCCTAAAATTTTTTAAAGAAAATTGTAAGAAATCCATGGAGACTAAGTATCTTTCTAGGGTGTAAAGAGAAAGTTACTTCTTATAGCTCCTCCATTGAAATATTTCTCATCAATTTTTAATTCTATATTTGTATCATAATTATTTGAATATTTTGAAAAAACTCATCTAGAGTTGTAGTATTTGTTGGCTTTTAAGCCAAATTATCTTAGTCCCAATATTTTGGATCTTTAAGTAGTCTCAAATATAAGAGCAATTAAAATATAAGATGGCCAATATAAATAATAATAACATTCAAAATAATATCAAATATGAATGTAAAATGGCAAAGATCATTCATGCAATAACATGAAGAACACTTACAGTAGAATTGCTCAAAATATTCATACAAGCTTCAATATTATTAATGCTTGAATATTTCATACATTGTCCAAATTTTCTTCATTACAATACATGGAGCTTTGCCTTCATAACATAGCCATACAATATGACTCTTCAAGTATGTGACTATTGCACTCCTTACACATCTGAGAGTTGTAACCTTTCCTATTCTTTACATAATAAAAGTCTCACATGTCCTTTGGTTTCTCAACTACCCACTTGTATACATGACTCTTGACTCTCTAATTACATGCACACTTATCTCTATGACACTTGTACTCTTTTATATGACACTTGTACTCTTTTACATGATACTTACACTTCTATATGCACACCTAATACATAACACTTGTGCATATCCTCACATTACATATTTGCATACTTAAGTACATGACACTCATGTATATCATGTGCATTACATACTTGCACTCTTACATGACACTTGTGCATATCTTGCACATAGACACTTACATAAAGGAGAAATATAAATCACTCTTCTAAACTATAGACTCAAACCTTAATCTAATATTTACATTGTACCATAGGTACCATGGGGGTACATTAGCATATACCAAATAATGTAATATTCTCCAACACCCCCTATATTACATTATTTGGTTATTGAAGACTTTAGTCTTCAATATTTGTCTTCATCTTCGATCTTGTTAGGTAACCTTGCATTATGCATGAATCTCTATTTGAGATCCTTCTTAATCTTCTTCCTTTGATACTTCTTTTCTATAAATTTCATATTTGTCTTTGGCCTCTGGTTCATGTGCTTATTTTATTCATGTTTTCTTGCAATCTTGATGTTGTTCTATAACTTTTGAATATTCACTTAGAGTATCATAATATTTTTTTGAATTTTATGAGCTTGGATTGTTAGTCTTACTATCATATAATGACATTTTATTACATGCTTCTTGAAGTGTATGACCAATTATTTTTCCTTTTAGAGTTTCAATCACTTCTTGCTTTCAACTTTTGTTCTTATGAATTTCAAGTGAAAGTAATTCCATATACATTATGCTACCTATATCAATAGGTATTGTAATATCATCTTTTGAATTATCAATTGCTTCAACAAGCTTTGAATGCAAATAATATTCAAATGTTTCAAAACTTTCATTCATTGCTTCTCTATAGATAAATTGCATTGCCATATCTTGTTTTTCATCAGATTTTTCAATCAAATTATGTATATTGATTTTAATGACTTAGAATCTTTTCTTTCTTATTAAGACCTTCAAATTGTTTTATTCCATGATCTAATTCCTTTTAAAAAAATTTAGAGTTGAATTCCTTATTCGAAAGTTAATCATTCAAAAAAATATCAATTTTTTTTTGTTTCCTTAAAGTCGAAATCCTTTTTACTCCAAAGTTTATTTAATTGCATTTTCAAATTCTAAATTTTCAAATCCTTTCAAAAGTAAATTTGCAAATTTAAAATTTCAAATTTTTCTAATCCTTTGAAGTAAAAACTTTTTATCTCCCTAATAATTAAATTTGCAAATTCTATAAATCTTCAAATATCAAAATTTTCTAAATCTTTAAATTTCAAACTATTTTTAAATTTCGTTTCTCCAAAATTTAATAAATATCTTAAGTTTCCAAAAACTAAATTTTTGAAATAAGTTGCGAAATATTAATTGCACATATAAATTCAATATATTTTTCAATAAGGTTGAAATCCTTATAACTCCCACCTAAATAATATTCTCTATGGAATCAAAATCCTTTTAACCCAAAGCTATAATTTAAAACTCCTAAATTTCCTTTAATCTCCTTTATTCTTCACTTAGAACTTTTAAACTTTAGCACCAATAAATATAAAAAATAAAGGTAATTCACTTTACCTTTTTTCACTTTTCAATGTTGACCATGGTGTGTGCTAGTTCTGACGTATACGTATATTATGTCCCTAATCAATGTTAGAGTATATTATATTATTGGGTACATGTAAATGTACCACCTTTGGTACATTACTAGAGTAGGAGTTTACTTTATAGTAAAGTTAAGTAGTTACTTCAAGCAATGTAATAAATGCACAAGTGTTAGAATGTGCAATGATGTAAATGTGCATGTAGTCCATATGTACATGAGTCATAGGATAGATTCAAAGGTAGAGTGAAGACCAAGGAACTTATATTCCTATATATAGGCCTTATAGTGAGTGAAATGTGAGAGGAGAGAATATAGAGTGTATAGTATAAATTGGTAGAGAGGTACAATGTAGCTCTTCAAAAATAGTTTATGGAGTGTTCATGTCCTCCATTATACTGCATTGTACTATTTTTGTAAACTTTTATTAATGACATATTTCTGAGTTATTGTTGAAGTTTCTCTTATCAATTTTCTTACATATTATAGTGTTATTATCATATAGTTATCATAGTTTGCTTATCTTACATCTTGTGGTTGCATTTCCTATATCATATACTCATCAAAAGCTAACAGTGGTATCAGAGCACACGGTAGATCGATAGGAAATAGGGAGAGCCACAAGTGAGATTGAGAGAAATCCATAAATCTCATTTATATAATTTCAGAGATTACATTTGGCTAGAGTATTTCCACGAGGTTGCAGAAAAACTCGTGAAGACTAGGACTCAACATTAATTCCACTAGATTGACAAATCAACTAGTGGAGATTATCTCTAAATTTAGAATTTCTTCCATTACAGTCCTAATACTTTGTTGTAGGAAAAAGGAGATTGAAAGAAAGTTGGGAAGCTTCCTACATAGATCTAGGAAGAATATCTTCATTGGAATCAATCCAAAACTAGAAGCAACATATGGAAGATAGAATATTTGGAGGTCTTTAGAAAAGGTCCAATTGGTAGATATTGTAGACTTTTAAAGAGTAGAATAAGAAAATGCCATAGGAGCCTTGTTGCATATTCAAGGAAGAAGAGACTCCAGAGAAGAGTATGGGAGAATATAAGAGATTGGTGATCTCCATTGAAGACTAAAAATAGAAGATTTAAGAGACTCCAAAGAAGATTCTAGGAGAATATTGGAAGTTAGTGATCTCCATTAAAGACTATAAATAGCAGATTGAAGAGACTCAAGAGAAGAGTCCCAGTGAAAATATGAGATTGATGATCTTTGTTGAAGATTGAAACCTTCATCTTGAAGAAATTGAAGACCCCAAAGAAGATGTCTCAAGGAGAAAGAAGGAGAAGGGTTGGTGAGTCTCACTAAAGGGAATTCAAAGAAGGCTATTAAAGGAGTTCCTAGGAGAACTCATTGGAGAAATTTACTACCAAGGAGAAGTTCCTAATAAAGGAATATTTTGTGATAATTATAGATTTGGCAAGAAGCTTACCAAATTTTGAAGGAGATTGGTGAAGACCTCAAGACTTTCAGATTATTGAGAAGAAGGCCTAGGTTGAATTCAGAACTCGACAAGGAGGTTGAAATAGAAAGGAACCAAACATTACTACAAAACCTGATATGGTTTGAATATTACCTTTGAAGGCTATAAGGCTCATTAAGAGAAAGGAGATCATCTGGTTTCTATAGCAAAAAGTTGAAGGGTTCTTGAAGGAAAATCTTAGCTACAATTTAGAAGAGTTCTCTACCAAATTTTTTAGATTTGAGGACAATGTTTCAGTGAATAATTGTTTGTGAAAGGGCACCAATTAGGACAACATTACTAGTTGCAAAACTTTAGATTTATAGAGTACATTTTGAAAGATAATTAAAGTCACCTACTACAGATTTAGGGCAACAAGTTAAATGGTTTCAAAGTTGTAAATAGGTGAACTAAAGAACTGTTTCGTATAATCAAGAAGAGTTGTGATTTCATACAGTAAAAGGAAACAATGAGGTGAATCTAATCACCTTTCAATCCTTCAACTACAAATTTCATTAAGATAAGCAAATTTGGTGCAAAAATGTTCATTAGTTGAACTTTAGATTTTTTATTCATTATTAAGATTCGTTAAGCACCATATTAGAGTTTAAAAAGTTGTAAAGGGAATTTTGCATATTATAATCTTCAAGGGAGTGCAAAAGATAGTTTCTTTTAAGTTTAATACCTACACATTAAATAGGAGATTAGATATATTTTTATAGAAAGGAAAAGTTACAGATATTATAGTGCATTTGAAGGTTGTTATTAGTGCATTATATTGGTTACCCTTAAGTTCTTTAAAGTGCATTAAAATTTTATCAAAGAAGAAAGTTTTAGTGCACAAAATAGGGTAAGAGTAAAGTGTCTAGAGACACTATTGTGCACATGAAACCTGCAGCTTATTATGGCATAGTAAATCCACTAAAAGGTGATATACCTCCAAGGAGTGGAGAAGAAATTTGTTATCTAAAACTAGAAAAATAAGCTGCAAAAAAAGACTATAAGAGTCTCAAATTTTAGGTGCAATCAAGTAGCATATTTTTGGGTATTATAGATTGTTTACAAGCACCCCATTTATCTTCTACGTTACACCAAAAGAAGACAACGATTTAAGTATCTCAAGGACACATTACATACCCCATTGTCTTATCTACAAGAATCCACTATTAGTAATAGGAAAACATAGTCAAAGTTCTTAAAAGAAGATCCATTCTAGAGGGCTCAAAATCCATCGTGCTTAAGAGTAGATATGGTCCAAATGGCTTGATACCTGCTTCACCAAGGTGCGACAAGACATCAACTCAACATTTATGCAATAAGCAACCTACAATGTCAACAATCCTATGTAAGAATCTATAACTCATTTCAAGGAGGATAATACTAAGGATAACGAAGCACAAGTAACGTGAAAACAAGAGCATACAAGGAGCATCTTACCCAAGCAATAGCTTGGTTGAACTGTTTATTGGAGCATCCAAGATCTACCATCGATTGAAGAAGAATCATCAGCTAGGAGGGTAGTGTTGAAGCATCCTAAAATCACCATAGTTGGAGCCAACCTTGTGGGAGAACACCATCCATATTCATTGGAGAAAAAGAGGATCCATATCACACTTTGCTATCACAAAGGAGCCAAATAAAGCTTGCAAATAGTTGGTAAAAACAAGCATTGAGAAGCCTTAAGGAGTTTGGAACATTGAAAGTAAGTGTGCATGTAAGGGAAGGCATAAAAACTTATCTCAATGAAGGGAGGAATATTGTGCCACTTGGCACAAAGGTGTAAGAGCATCTTCATAACCATAATGCTCACACTCAAGAAGGAAGGGTGCCCAAACTAAGTAACACTCCCATCATTGATTCAACACTCAAGAAGAGCATCTTGAGTGCTCACCTACATTTTCCAATACTAAAGAGTTAGTATGTCATGTGTTATACCATCTATCAAGTCTTACATCAGTGCTACACCACCTAAGGAGGAGATAAAAGTCTTGGGTAACGCTTAGTGTCACTGGGAACCTATGTCAAGAAGGTAGAAGCATACGTATAGCTACCCAAACAAGAGTGCATAGAGTGTGAAAATGTATCTTCAACAAGCATTAAGTGGAGAGAGAATAGAATTAGAGCCACAGTTGAAAGTTAACTCAAGGCACAAAGTCAAGGATTAGATGAGGAGTGATCAACGTTGAGTATTATTTGCTCATTGCCATACATAGGAGTCTAGCATTGATATCAGATTCAAAGTGCAACACAAGTCTATCATATAGGAGCATCATTTGTAGAAGAGCATTAATGCTCATGTTACAAGGTGAAGACAAATGCTTGGATTAAATAGTCTCACCATCGGCCAATCAGCTCGTGTGTCATACTTTGAAAGGATGGTAATAGACGTATATTACTTAATATTTTCTTTCCTTAAGTTTTAGGGAGTTATAAGGTGCTTAATATTAAGTTTTAGGGAGTTATAAGGTGCTTAATATAAGGTTGAAATTTATATGTTATTGCATTGAAAAATCAGCCTTAGAGATATAGAAGTCAATTAAAGCAAAGGAAGTATTAATTGCTTGAGATTCACACACTATAATATTTGCTTTCATTAAGGAGTGATACGACATAATATATAAGGTTGAAATCATTATTATTTGCATTAAAGATATTGCAAACTCAACCTTAGTAAACTTGAAAGCAAATCAATAGGAATTTATATTCTTAAATAGTATTTCAAGTCACATTAATTGAAATACAAGTATATTAATATTTGCAATCAATATCATAGGATATATAAGGGTTTCTACTTGGAAAACATATTATTATTGCTAATATCATCAATTTCTAAAATTCCAAATTAGGGAGATATAAGGACTGCTACATCAAACTTTAATTAATTGGAATTTAGAAAATTGAACCATTAACAAATTTAAGCATAGAGAAGTAAAATTATTGCTTGCTAAAAGGGTTGGAATTTATTGCTTATACTTATCTCATAGTCACATTAAAGGAACAAAAATAATCCAACCAAAGAGAAATCCATTAAATTGAAAAGTGAATACTTCAATAGGAGAAATAAGATGAAATATGAGTTGATTATTATTATTATCAAAACATTACAAAATCAACTCAAAATATGAACTATTACTTGTTAAGCACTTTACCAAGATTATAGTACATTATAATCACTAGGGATACATTAGGAATTCTACAAAACCTAAGTCTTAAATTTTTTTTATTAGAATAGTTCACATACTCTAAACTAGGGAGTCATAAGGTAGACTACTTCAAAGGCTCTATCAAAATATTCTCAAAAATACTAAAGAGCTAAAGGAAATATATTAAAACTAAGGAGAAATAAATATGTCTACCTCAAAGAATATAGTGAACAATGATATGAACAACACTATTAGAAAGGAAATGGAAAGTGTCATAAAAATTGAAATAAAGAATTTACTTATATAGTCTGAAGGAGACTTAGACCTTACTTCAAAAGTGATTCATAGTGAAGCTTTAAAAGATAACTTTGAAACCATGAAATATTATCTACATGCTCATCTCACTGAAGCAATTGATAATGGAAAGAGTGACATTCAAATTCCTTTAGACTTTGGTAGCATATTATATATGGCATTACTTACATTCAATTGTTACAAGTATGATAATGTAGAACAAAAAGGATTGATAGAATCACTTGAAAATAAAATAAAAATGGATGAATCATACCTAGAGAAGATATTTCAATCCTCATGCAATATTGATACTTCAAGTTCTACTAACTCAAAATATTATCATGATGCCTTAAGTGTTTGTTCAGAAGCTTCTATACAAAACCTAAAAAATGATAAAAAGGACAAAGGTAAAGAGAAGATACTTTTGCAATAATTAGGTGATAGTATGACCACCTATGAAAGTGCAGTAATTGGATCCAAAAACAAGAATAAAGAATAAGAAGAGGAACCAAATCAAGGAGGCATATAGTACAAGGTGTATTATAGATAATACAAAATACCAGATCAAGCTAAAGAACATCTAAAGATGAAGATACATATTGAAGATTAAAGTCTTCAATACCCAAATAATGTAATACAGGGGGTTGTTAGAGTATATTACAATATTGGGTACACATAAATGTACCACCTTTGGTACATTACTAGAGTAGGAGTTTACTTTAGAGTAAAGTTAAGTAGTTACTTCAAGCAATGTAATAAATACACAAGTGTTAGATTGTACAATGATGTAAATGTACATGTAGTCCAAATGTACATGCATCATAGGATAGAGTCAAAGGTAGAGTGAGGGCCAAACAACCTATCTTCCTATATATAGGCCTTATAGTGAGTGAAATGTGAGAGGAGATAATATGATAGAACCATTGGGTTCTATCATAATTTTAACAATGAAAATAATGGAAAATAGTAGAATTTATAGAATTTAAAATAATCGTTGTTTGAAAAGGAATCACATGCCCCTTATAAAGGGGCTCCCTCCTAAATATTTGAAATAAACAATGTTCTTTTTCTTGATGATCTCCTAAAACTATCTACCCTGACCTTTATATCTATTCTAAGGCTATTGTGGAAGGACATAACCTTTCATATGTGAATTATAATAAATAAATAATTAATTAATTAATTAATAGAATTGTGTTAGGATGGAGAATCCTAACATGCCATCCTCCCTAAAAGAAGCTTTGTCCTCAAAGATGAAAATGAGAAAATTGTTGTTATAATTGATTAAGTGCTTCCCAAGTAGTGTCCTCCATTTTAAAGCCCCACCATTGAATCAAAACTTTGATGATGGTGTGATGGTAAAGTTGGTGGGGGGTGGTGATCCAATATTGCTTTAGTTTCAACCACAAGGGATCCATCCTCAGTGAAATCAGGTCACTAAGTTTGTTTTTTTACGTGTGAACCAAAAACTGGCTTGAGGCAAGAGACATGAAATACAGGAGGAATTTTGGAAGGTTCGAGCAACTCCATTTTATAAGCCATGGGCCTTATGCACTGTAGAATTTTGAAAGGGTCATAGAACTTCGGGACTAAATTTTGTGAACCTTTGATTTTGAGAGAAGTTTGGAGATATGGTTGAAGTCGTAGGAATACCATATCGCCCTCTTGAACCTCATGTTCTATCCAATGTTTATCCGCCTATTGTTTCATTCGACGTTGTGTTGTGAGAAAATTTTTCTTAAGAAGACGAAAAAAATTAGCTCGAGTAGAAAGCTCAAAATCTACTATGACCACATTGGTACATCCTAGAATATAATATGTGATTTTTGGTGGTGTCTGGCCATACAAGGCTTCATAGAGTGTCATTTTAATGGCAGTATGGTATGAAGTATTATACCACCATTCTACCAAGGGAAGTCATTTTACCCAATGAATGGGTTGAGCAGAAGCAAAACAATATAAGTAGGTTTTCAAACATTTGTTTACAATCTCCATTTGGCCATCGATTTGGGGATGATAAGCCGAACTCATACGAAGTTGAGTGCCTTGGAGTTTGAACAATTACTTCTAAAAATGACTAGTGAAAGTGGGATCGTGATCATTGATGATGGTGGAAGGCATACCATGGAGTTTGAAAATGTTATCAAGGAAAATTTGAGCTATGTTAATATATTTGTAAGGATGTGCTAAGGAGAAAAAATTGGTATACTTAGACAAGCGATCCAACACTACTAGAATATTTGTTTTTTCGGAAGACTTGGGAAGACCTTCAATGAAGTCCATTGTGAATAATACAAGCTTATACTAAGAGGGGGGTGAACAATATAAGATAAAAATTTCACTTTTTAATCCAAATGATAACAACAATAATATCAATGCAGTAATGAAACAATGCACAAATCATCACACATATGAGAGACATAGATTTAATGTGGTTCACCCAATATGGGCTAGATCTACAGAGAAATATTGCTTATAAATTTCTTAGTAAATTTCATGGCCTCGAACCCATAGGAGATACCAATCCCCTATTATAATGTTCATGGATAACAATCCACAAGAGACACCAGTCCCCTCTGCTAGTTTTATGGACATCACTCCACATGAAACACCAATTCCCTCTACTCTGGTTTTGTCGAAACCACACCATAAGAGACACCAATCCCCTCTACTCTAGTTTTGTGGACACCACCCCATAGGAGACACTAATATCCTTTGTTCTAGTTTTTTGGACACCACTCCATAGGAGACACCAATCCCCTCTGCTCTGGTTTTGTGGACACCACTCCATCGAATACATCTATCCTCTCTACTTTGGTTTTGTGGAAACCACTCTACAGGAGATGCCAATCCCCTCTACTTTGGTTTTGTGGACACCACTCCATAGAAGATACCAATCCCTCTACTCTGGCTTTGTGGACACCACTCATAGGAGACACCAATCCCCTTTGCTCTAATCAGCTCCATAACATGCTCATTAATCCTACTCACATATTTTCCAAAACCTTCTCAAATTTGCACACACAACCTAGTCAAATCTTCTCTTAAATCTGCTCAAATATGCTCACAATATCTACTCACAAAAGTTCTTAACACTGCTCCAAAACCTACTCACAAATGTGCTCAACAATCTGATCCAAAACCTACTTGCAAACACTGCTCATCTACTCCCAAATCTTGCATAATGATATTATCAAGCTCTTCACCTATTCTTTAATGTGCTTTCCTCAACTAAAGCAATTCAGACATATTCTACCAGAATTATTTTATCTTCATTAACATATAGAGAATGATATACACTAACAAATTCTCAATATGTTCTTCACATTCATTAAGTTTATCGCTTTAACATGTCTCACATTTATTACATCAAAAGGTAGCTTTAGTCTAGCACTTGATAACTGACCTAGTAATTGTTGATTTCCACCTTCACTCTAAATCTACCTCAATGATGATGATCTTCTTTTGCATGAGCTTTCCAAACCTGTCTTGACAAAAAAACAATTTTCCTTTTCTTTATCCCTTCAAAATATAGTTAACAATTCTCTTTTCTTTTCTTGATTAAACATTAAGTCAATCACCTTTAAAATCTCTTGTCAAAAAAAATACCATAAATATTTTAAAAAATAACTCCTTAAATCTCCCCTTTTGAAACTCACAATATAAAGCTTTATCAACAACTAAAACCCTTATACCTCCTTTTATTAATTTTAAAAAATGAAACCTTATGCTAACACCAAAAACCCTTATATCTCCTTTTATTTATTTTACAAAAATCAAATCACAACATAACATCTTATTTTATTATTTTGCAAAAATAAAATCTTATGCAAACATCATAACCCTTATATCTCCCCTTTATTTAATATGTAAAAATTAAAACTCTACAATGGCACCTTTACCCTTATATCTCCCTTTAATAAATTTAATAAAACAAAAAGCTTTTAAATGTCATGCACAGTTGCGATGGGATTTGATCCACTGTCCTATAGGATCACAGTGCTTTCACAAGCGCTTGTGATCAGTTGTGCTACCACAACACATGCAACCTAAATCGTGCAAAATTATTATTATTCCTTTGGTGTTGTATCATCAACAAACAAAATAATGACAAAGAGACTCGATCCCTTAACCTTCTATGTAGCAGAACTTCCACACAAGCTCAGTGACCGTCTAGGCTACCCTAGTGGATGGAATCAACAAGTGCAAAAGTATATTTACCTCCTTCAAAATTCTACCTTCACTCTTCAGCAAAATGACGTCAAACAGTTTCAACCCTATGATCTCTTGCAACATAGTGCCTTAGCGCAAGCCTGGCTACCGATTGGTCTACCCAATCGATTAATATAAATGGGGCACAAACCAATTTTGATGTTCGCCTTTTGCTGCATTGCTACCAAAAGACCCGCACTCTACTCCTCCCTCCTTCATGCTACCACTTCTTGGTTAGATCGAATTATTCAAAATTCATTGCATTACACCTTACCAAGGTGAACTTATATTTATATCTTCTTTGTCATGCACCCAATGAACTTGACCTAGCTTATTAATATTTTAATTTTAAACCTTTTGCATGGTCGGCCTTTATTTTATTTTTGCATGGTGCTATTTAGGAGGTCGCCCACATTTGAACTTTTAAAAATATTTAAATATTTAAACTTTTGCACTATATTTAAATCCTTTGATTTAAATATAAACCTCCTTGAATATTATCACTTTTGCTTTGACAACATTAAATCACCTTGAAGATATTTGCCTTGTCCTTCAAAATTTTATCCTTGAAGATATTTTTGCCTTTGATTTTATCCTTGAATATATTTCTACCTTTGACATCAATGACAACCAATGACAACTCAGTATTTTCAACAATCTCACCCTTTGTCATTGATGGCAACTCTATAAAGAAACTGACCTTTACTGAACAAGATCACAGGTTGCTCCCCCTTACTAGTTGCTTCCCCTTACTAAAAAATATCCCCCTTTGACATCAATGGCAAAGTGCTCCTTGGGGCTTATAAGATACATCACTAAACACAACCCCTTACCATCTCCTTGTCTTGAGGTGATCAATTTTGATATAGGAGTGAAACTCCAAAATTGCTATGCTCCTCTTCTTGTTTTATTTTCTTTCTCTAGACTTTGAATATCATATCCTTTTGCACATTTTGAGCATCCTTTTTCTTTCCTATCTTTGGAAGTTTTAGGAACACTGTTCTACATAATTTAGTTTTATGCCTAAAATTGTTGCAATTGTAACACATGATGTTGTAATTATTGAAAAGTTCAAATGACTTGAAATTTATTTTGGTGAATCCATAATCATTCTTACAATGAACCCTACAATGTAAAAATTTAAGACCAAAATGATTACATGGGAAAAAATATTCATCTTGCCTTGGAGGATATGGGCGCATGGTTCTTTCTTTGCTTTTCTATGATGCTCTCTATTCCTTGATGGTGCATTATTTTCTTCCTCATTGACACTTCCACTTCTACATACATCAGCATAGGTCTTAGGTTCCTCTTCAATAATTTTATTTGATGCTTCTATTTCTTTTGATCTTGACTCCCCTTTTTCTTTCTCTTGACCTTCTCTAAAACCAATTCCAACCTTCATAAATGGATATCTTTGTGTTTTGATAATATCATCAAAGTTTTTTGAGCTTTTCCTAAACTGATATATCTTATAATTAATTTTTTCAAGTCCCTTCCTTAGAATGATAGCTTCATTTTCTAGTCTATAACACCCTAGTTCTTTTACCTTTAACTCTTCAACCATACCTTCTTCAATTTTCTTTGTCTCTTCAACCTTTACTTTTAAGTCGGTGAGATCTTGTAGAAGTTTTGCCTTTGTTTTCTCATCCTCTTGTACTTGAGCCTTCAATCTTGAGTTCTTCTTTCTAACCCTCTTTAACTCTTCAAGAGAAACAATAATTTCCTCTTATATGTCAATTATGGATTCCTCTTCATCTTTAGAATCTTCCTCTTCTTCTTGGTATTCAATAACAAGATCATATTCTTTCTCTTTAATGGCCAAAAACATAACTTCTTTTTTGTTATCAGAGAAGCTTTCAACACTACTACTAGAAGCACCGCTTGCTTCTTCAACATAAAAACTCTTATTGTATCTTTGAAAGATCTTCTTATCATGTATGCTTTGACTGTGCCTGTTTTTATTTTTATGATAAAATATTCTTTATTTATTTTTCTTGTATTCTTTTTATTCTTTACTTCTACTACTTCCAGCCTATGGATAATTAGATGCATAGTGACCAAGGTTACCACAATTAAAACATTTCACAGACTGCATACCTTTGTGTTTTCTTGGACCCTTCTTATTCCTTTGCATAAAATTAGCTTCTTATTCACTGCTTGATTCTTCACTTGATTTTGGTTCTTTATTATTTGCCTTATTTGAAGCTTTGAATACTGCCTCTCATTTGGATGTTTGATCTTTTTCTATCCTCATCTCATAGGTTGTGAGAGTCCCATGTAGCTCATCCATGCTCAAATTTTTGAGATCCTTCGTTTCTTCAATTGTTGAAACCTTTGCATTAAACCTCATGGGAAGTGATCTCAAGATATTCTAAACAATATTAGAGTCTCCAATACTTTCTCCAAGTCCACAAATGGTGTTGACAACTTCATCAACTTGGAATAGATATAGGGCAATATCTTCTTCATGTTTCATCTTCAGGTCTTCAAACTTCCTTTTATGGGTTTGAAGGCTTGCCATATTAACCTTGTTGTCTCCTTCATACGTTCTTTGTAACTTGTCCCATATTTCTTTTGCCGAAAAACATTGCATGACCTTCACAAATTCTGGTTCACATAACCCACTTAATATTTCATTCATTTCCCTGGTATTATTTTCATATGGTTTCTTATCATTTGCATCTATAGGAGGATTTGTAGGTGGAGTGAACCTATTCTCAACAGATTGCCATATATCATATCCATGTTGCATCAAATAAGTATTCATCCTTATGCTCTAGAAAGCATAGTTAGTTCCATCAAACAATGAAGCTCTATTTGAGTAAAACCCTTTCTGATGTACCATTTGTGTTCCTGTAAGATCTTCCTTCAATTTTTTTAGGATTTCACAAAGGAACCCACTCTAATACCAATTGAAAAACACAAGCTTATATTGAAATGGGGTGAACAGTATAAGATAAAACTTTTCACTTTTCAATCTAAATGATAACAATAATAATATCAATGTAGTAATGAGATAATACACAAATCATCACACATCTAAGAGACACAAATTTAAAATTGTTCACCCAATATGGGCTACATCCATACAGAAATATTGCTTATAAATTTCTCAGCAAATTTCTTGGGCTTCAACCCATAGACGATATCAATCCCCTATTACAATGTTCATGGAAACCAATCCACAAGAGACACCAATTCCCTCTACTGGTTTTATGAACACCACTCCACAGGAGACACCAATCCCCTCTACTCTGGTTTTGTAGACACCACTCATATGAGACACCAATTCCCTTTGCTCTGGTTTTGTGGATACCACTCCACAGGAGACACCAATCCCCTCTGATCTATTTTTATGAACACCACTCCATAGGATACACCAATTCCATTTGCTATGGTTTTATGGACACCACTCCATAGGAGACACTAATCCCCTCTACTTTGGTTTTGTGGACACCACTCCACAAGAGACACCAATCCCCTCTACTCTAGTTTTGTGGACACCACTCCATAGGAGACACAAATACCCTCTACTCTAATTAGCTCCATAACCTGCTCATTAATCCTACTCACATTTGCTCCAAAACTTGCTCAAATATACTCACACAACCTACTCAAATCTTCTCTCATATTTGCTCATAACATCTGCTCAATTCTGCTCATAAAAATGGCTCAAAATGGCTCACAACATCTGCTCATAAAAGTATTCAACACTACTCCAAAACCTTCTAAAAAATATGCTCAATAATCTGATCCAAGACCTTCTTGCAAACACTGCTCATCTACTCCCAAATATTGCATAATGATGTCAAGTTCTTCACCTATTCTTTAATGTGCTTTCTTCAACTAAATCAATTCAAACATATTCTACCCAGAATTCTTTTATCTTCATGAACATATAGAGAATGATATGCACTAACAAATGCTCAATATGTTCTTCACATTTATTAAGTCTATCACTTTCATATGTCTCATATTTATTACATCAAAAGGTAGCTTTAGTCTAGCACTTGATAACTGACCTGGTAATTACTGATTTCCACCTTCACTCTAGATCTACCTCAATGATGATGATCTTCTTTTGCATGAGCTTTCCAAACCAATCTTGACAAAAAAAAAATTCCTTTTGTTTATCCCTTCAAAATCTGGTTAGCAATTCTCTTTTTTTTTCTTGATTAAACATTAAGTAAATCACCTTTAAAATATTTTGTCAAAAATATATACCATAAAGCTTTAAAAAAATAACTCCTTATATCTCCCTTGTTGAAACTCATAATTTAAAACTTTATCAACAATTAAAACCTTTATACCTCCTTTTGTTAATTTAAAAAAAGAAACCTTATGCTAACACCAAAAATCCTTATATCTCCTTTTATTTATTTTGCAAAAATCAAATCACAGCATAACATCTTCTTTTATTATTTTGTAAAAAAAAATCTTATGCAAACATCATAACCCTTATATCTCCCTTTTATTTAATATGCAAAAATTAAAACTCTACAATGGCACCTTTACCCTTATATCTCCCTTTAATAAATTTAATAAAACAAAATACTTTTAAATACCTTGCACAACTGTGATGGAATTCAATCCCATGTCTTGTAGGAGCGCAGCGCTTTCACAAGTGCTCATAACCAATTGTGATACCAAAGCACATATAACCTAAACCATGTAAAATTATTGTTATTCCTTTGATGCTCTATCATCAACAAAAAAAACAATGACAAAGGGATTCGATCCCTTAACCTCCCGTGTAGTAGTGCTTCCACACAAGCTCAACGATTGTTTGGGCTACCCCAACGGATGGAATCAACAAGTGCAAAAGGATATTTACCTCCTTCGAAACTACCTTCACTCTTCAGCAAAATAGTATCAACCAGTTTTGACCCTGTGATCTCTTGCAACACAACGCTTTAGCACAAGTCTGGCTATCGATTGGTCTACTCGATCGGTTAAGATAGATGGGGCATGAACCAATTTTAATTTTCACCTTCTACTGCATCACTACAAAAATACTCATGCTCTACTCCTCCCTCCTTCACGCTACCACTTCTCTACTCGATCAAATTATTTTAAATTCATTGTATTACACCTTGCCAAGGTGAACATATAGTTATATTTATATCTTCTTTAATGTTTGGACACCAATCCCCTCTAATCTGGTTTTGTGGACACCACTCCACAGGAGACACCAATCCCCTTTGCTCTAATCTGCTCCATAACTTGCTCATTAATCCTCCTCACATATTTTCCAAAACCTTCTCAAGTCTACTCACACAACCTACTCAAATATTCTCTTAAATATACCCATAACATCTGCTCAAATCTGCTCACAAAACCTGCTAAAATATGCTCACAATATCTACTCATAAAAGTGCTCAACACTACTCCAAAACCTTCTCACAAATGTGCTCAACAATCTGATCCAAAACCTGCTTGTAAACACTGCTCATCTACTACCAAGTCTTGAATAATGATATCATCAAGTTCTTCACCTATTATTTAACATGCTTTCCTCAACTAAAGCAATTCAGACATATTCTACCAGAATTATTTTATCTTCATGAACATATAGAGAATGATATACACTAACAAATGCTCAATATGTTCTTCACATTCATTAAGTGTGTCGCTTTAACATGTCTCATATTTATTACATCAAAAGGTAGCTTTAGTATAGCACTTGATAACTGGCCTGGTAATTGTTGATTTTCACCTTCACTTTAAATCTACCTCAATGATTATGATCTTCTTTTGCATGAGATTTCCAAACCTGTCTTGACAAAAAAACAATTTTCCTTTTGTTTATCCCTTCAAAATCTAGTTAGCAATTCTCTCTTCTTTTCTTGATTAAACATTAAGTCAATCACCTTTAAAATCTCTTGTCAAAAAAATACCATAAAGCTTTAAAAAAATAACTCCTTATATCTCCCTTTTGAAACTCAAAATATAAATTTTTATCAACAACTAAAACCCTTACACCTCCTTTTATTAATTTTAAAAAAATGAAACCTTATGCTAACACCAAAAACCCTTATATATCCTTTTATTTATTTTGCAAAAATCAAATCACAACATAACATCTTTTATTATTTTGCAAAAAAAAATCTTACACAAACATCATATCCCTTATATCTCCCTTTTATTTAATATGTAAAAATTAAAAGTCTATAATGGCACCTTTACCCTTACATCTCCCTTTAATAAATTTAATAAAACAAAAAGCTTTTAAATACCTTACACAGCTGTGATGGGATTCGATCGCTTGTCCTGTAGGAGCGTAGCACTTTCACAAGCGCTTGTGATCAGTTGTGCTACCACAACACATGCAACCTAAATCGTGCAAAATTGTTATTATTCCTTTGGCGCTCTATCATCAGCAAACAAAACAACGACAAAGGGATTCGATCTCTTAACCTCCCATGTAGCAGCACTTCCACACTAGCTCGATGACCATTTGGGCTACCCCAATGGATGGAATCAACAAGCGCAAAAGGATATTTACCTCCTTCAAAATTCTACCTTCACTCTTTAGCAAAACGGTGTCAACCAGTTTCGATCCTGTGACCTTTTGCAACATAGCACCTTAGCGCAATCTTGGGTACTGATTGGTCTACCCAGTCGATTAAGATATATGGAGCACAAACCAATTTTAATGTTCACTTTCTACTGCATCGCTGCCAAAAGACCCGTGCTCTACTTCTCCCTCCTTCACACTACCACTTCTTTGCTAGATCAAATTATTCGAAATTCGTTGCATTACCCCTTTCCAAGGTGAACTTATAGTTATATTTATATCTCCTTTGTCATGCACCCAATGAAGTCGACCTAGCTTTTTAATATTTTAATTTTCCACCTTTTGCATGGTCGGCCTTTAATTTATTTTTGCATGGTGCTATTTAGGAGGTCACCCACATTTGAACTTTTAAAAACATTTAAATATTTAAATTTTAAATATTTAAACTTTTGCACTATATTTAAATCCTTTGATTTAAATATAAACCTCCTTGAATATTATCACTTTTGCTTTGACAACATTAAATCACCTTGAAGATATTTGCCTTGTCCTTCAATATTTTATCCTTGAAGATATTTTTACCTTTGATTTTATCCCTGAATATATTTTTGCTTTTGACATCAATGACAACCAATGACAACTCAATATTTTCAACAATCTCCCCCTTTGTCATTGATGGCAACTCTATAATGAAACTAACCTTTACTGAACAAGATCACAAGTTGCTCCCCTGACTAAATGCTCCCCCTTTAACAACAATGGCAAAGGGGTCATTGGGACTTGTAAGATAAGTCACTAAACACAACCCCTTACCAACTCCTTGTCTTGAGGTGATCAATTTTGAGATTGGAGTGAAACTCCCAAATTGCTATGCTCCTCTTCTTGTTTTATTTTCTTTCTCCAAACTTTGAAGATCATATCTTTTTGCACATTTTGAGCATCCTTTTTATTTCTTGTATTTGGAAGTTTCAGGAACATTGTTCTACACCATTTAGCTTTATGCCTAAAATTGTTGTAATTGTAACTCATGATGTTGTAATTATTGAAAGTGCAAATGACTTGAAATTTCTTTTGGTGAATCCATAATCATTCTTACCATGAACCCTGCAATGTACAACTTCATGACCAAAATGACTACATGGGAAACAATAACCTTGGAAGAAATATTCATCTTGCCTTGGAGGATATGGACGATGGTTCTTTCTTTGCTTTTTTATGATGGTCCCTATTCCTTGATGGTGCATTATTTTCTTCCTCATTGATGCTTCCACTTCTACATACATCAGCATAGGTCTTAGGTTCCTCTTCAATCATTTTCTTTGATGCTTCTATTTCTTTTGAGCTTGACTCCCCCTTTTCTTTCTCTTGACCTTCTTCAAAACCCAATACAACCTTCATAAATGGAGATCTTTGTATTTTGATAATATCATCCAAGTTATTTTAGTTTTTCCTAAACTTATATATATTATAATTAATTTTTTCAAGTCCCTTCCTTAGAATGATAGTTTCATGTTCTAGTCTATAACACTCTAGTTCTTTTGCCTTTAACTATTCAACAATACCTTCTTCAATTTTCTTTGCCTCTTCAATCTTTACTTTTAAGCCGATGAGATCTTGTAGAAGTTTTGCCTTTATTTTCTCATCCTCTTGTACTTGAGCCTTCAATCTTGAGTTCTTCTTTCTAACCCTCTTTAACTCTTCAAGAGAAACAATAATTTCCTCTTCTATGTCAATTGTGGCTTCCTCTTCATCTTCTGAATCTTCCTCTTCTTCTTGGTATTCAATAACAGGATCATATTCTTTCTCTTCTATGGCCAAAAATATAATTTATTATTTTTCATTATCGAAGAAGCTTTCATCATTGCTACTAGAAGCACTGCTTGTTTCTTCAACATAAAAACTCTTCTTGTATATTTGAAAGATCTTCTTCTCATGTTTGCTTTGACCATGCCTCTTTTTTTTCATGATAAAATATTCTTTCTTTATTTTTCTTGTATTCCTTTTATTCTTCACTGCTACTACTTCCAGCCTATGGATAATTAGATGCATAGTGACCAAGGTTACCACAATTAAAATATTTCACAGACTGCATACCTTTGTGTTTTTTTGGACCCTTCTTATTCACTGCTTGATTCTTCACTTGATTTTGGTTCTTTATTCTTACCTTATTTGAATCTTCGAATGTTGCCTCTCGTTTGGATGTTTGATCTTTGTCTATCCTCATCTCAAATGTTGTGAGAATATCATGTAGCTCATCCATGCTCAAATTTGTGAGATCCTTCATTTCTTCAATTGCTGAAACCTTTGCATCAAACCTCATGGGAAGTGATATCAATATTTTTTTAACAATATTAGAGTCTTCAATACTTTCTTCAAGTCCAAGAATGGTGTTGACAACTTCATCAACTTGGAGTAGATATTGGGCAATATCTTCTTCATATTTCATCTTCAAGTCTTCAAACTTCTTTCTATGGGTTTGAAGTTTTGCCATCTTAACCTTGTTGTCTCCTTCATACGTTCTTTGTAACTTGTCCCATATTTCTTTTGTTGAATACATTGCATGACCTTCATAGATTCTAGTTCACATAACCCATTTAATATTGCATTCATTGCCCTAGTATTATTTTCATATGGTTTCTTACCATTTGTATCTATGGGAGGAGTTGTAGGTGGAGTGAACCTATTCTCAATGGATTGCCATATATCATATCCATATGCGATCAAATAAGTCTTCATCCTTATGCTCCAGAAAGCATAGTTAGTTACATCAAACAATGGAGCTCTATTTGAGGAAAACCCTTTCTGATGTGCCATTTGTGTTCCTGTAAGATCTTCCTTTAATTTTTTTAGGATTTCACAAAGGAACCCACTCTAATACGAATTGAATAAGACAAGAAGGGTGTGAACAGTATAAGATAAAACTTTTCACTTTTCAATCTAAATTACAACAACAATAATATTCATGTAGTAATGATATAATGCATAAATCATCACACATATAAGAGACACAAACTTAACATTTTTCACCCAATATGGGATACATCCATAGAGAAATATTGCTTATAAATTTCTCAACAAATTTTGTGGGCTCCAACCCACAAGCGATACCAATACCCTATTACAATGTTCGTGTATACCAATCCCCTCTACTGGTTTTATGAACATCGCTCCATAGGAGATACCACTACCATTTACTCTGATTTTATAGACACCAGTCACAGGAGACACCAATCCCCTCTGCTCTGGTTTTGTGGATACCACTCCACAAGAGACACCAATCCCCTCTGCTCTGGTTTTGTGGACACCACTCCACAGGAGACACCAATCCCCTATGCTTTGGTTTTGTGGACACCACTCCACAGGAGACACCAATCCCCTTTGCTCTAGTTTTGTGGACACCACTCCACAAGAGACACCAATCCCCTCTACTCTAGTTTTGTGGACACCACTCCATAGGAGACACCAATCCCCTCTACTCTAATCAGCTCCATAACCTGCTCATTAATCCTACTCACATCTGCTCCAAAACTTTCTCAAATATACTCACACAACCTGCTCAAATATTCTCTCAAATCTGCTCATAACATCTGCTCAAATATTCTCACAAAATTTGCTCAAATCTGCTCACAACATCTACTCATAAAAGTGCTCAACACTGCTCCAAAACCTTCTCACAAATATGCTCAATAATCTTATCCAAAACCTTCTTGTAAACACTGCTCATCTACTCCCAAATCTTACATAATGATGTCATCAAGTTCTTCACCTATTCTTTAATGTGCTTTCTTCAACTAAATCAATTCAAACATATTCTACCCATAATTCTTTTATCTTCATGAACATATAGAGAATGATATGCACTAACAAATGCTCAATATGTTCTTCACATTCATTAAGTCTGTCACTTTCACATGTCTCATATTTATTACATCAAAAGGTATATTTAGTCTAGCACTTTATAATTGACCTAGTAATTACTAATTTCCACCTTCACTCTAAATCTACCTCAATGAGGATGATCTTCTTTTGCATGAGCTTTCTAAACCTATTTTGACAAAAAAAACAATTTTCCTTTTGTTTATCCCTTCAAAATATGGTTAGCAATTCTCTTTTTTTTCTTGATTAAACATTAAGTCAATCACCTTTAAAATATTTTGTCAAAAACATATACCATAAAGCTTTAAAAAAATAACTCCTTATATCTCCCCTTTTGAAACTCACAATATAAAGCTTTATTAACAACTAAAACCCTTATACCTCCTTTTGTTTTTTTTTGTTTTTTTAAACCTTATGCTAACACCAAAAACCCTTATATCTCCTTTTATTTATTTTGGAAAAAACAAATCACAGCATAACATCTTATTTTATTATTTTGTAAAAATAAAATCTTATTCAAACATCATAACCCTTATATCTCCGTTTTATTTAATATGCAAAAATTAAAAGTCTATAATGGCATCTTTACCCTTATATCTCCCTTTAATAAATTTAATAAAACAAAATACTTTTATATCCATTGCACAACCGTGATGGAATTTGATCCTCTGTCTTGTAGAAGCACAGCGCTTTCACAAGTTCTCATAACCATTTGTACTACCAAAGCACATGCAACCTAAACCGTGTGAAATGATTGTCATTCCTTCGATGCTCTATCATCAACAAACAAAACAATGACAAAGGGATTTGATCCCTTAACCTCCCATGTAGCAGTGCTTCCACACAAGGTCAACAATTTTTTAAGCTACCCCAATGGATGGAATCAACAAGTGCAAAAGGATATTTACCTCCTTCGAAACTACCTTCACTCTTCAGCAAAATAGTATCAACTAGTTTTGACCTTGTGACCTCTTACAACACAACTTTAGTGCAAGTCTGGCTACCGACTGGTCTACCCGATCGATTAAGATAGATGGGGCACGAAGCAATTTTAATGTTCACCTGCTGCTGCATCACTATCGAAAGACTCGCGCTCTACTCCTCCCTCCATGCTACCACTTCTCTGCTCGATCAAATTATTCGAAATTCGTTGCATTACACCTTGTCAATGTGAACTTAGAGTTATATTTATATCTTCTTTTTCATGCACCCAATGAAGTCGACCTAGCTTTTTAATATTTTAATTTTTCACCTTTTGCATCGTTGGTCTTTCATTTATTTTTGCATGGTGCTATTTAGGAGGTCGTCCACATTTGAACTTTTAAAATATTTAAAATTTTAAATTTTAAATATTTAAACTTTTTCACTATATTTAAATCTTCTTTTTTTTAAGCAAAAAACCCCTTGCGGGGCCACCTTGGTCTAAGAGACCACGAACAGGGGGTTGCACCCAGCCCTGCCCGCATGAACATTATCAATTGGATTTTGGGTACCCAATTCAGCTTTTTGGTAGGGTGGAGATTCAAACCTGGGACCTCCCTTGGAGGATTGCCCTCTCCTCTCCAACTCACCTACAACACTTGGGTCTATATTTAAATATTCTAATTTAAATATAAACCTCCTTGAATATTATCACTTTTGCTTTGACAACATTAAATCACCTTGAAGATATTTGCCTTGTCCTTCAACATTTTATCCTTGAAGATATTTCTGCCTTTGAAGATATTTTTGCCTTTGATTTTATCCTTGAAGATATTTTTGCCTTTGAAATGACAACCAATGATAACTCAGTATTTCCAACACATTGAAATGACAACTCAGTATTTCCAACACATAAAAATATTAGTCCATGTTTTGGACGAAATAGGGAGAGGTTGAAGAAGTCCAGGAGTACCTATAGTCTCTCCCTTTTGTCGCTGGCAAACCTCACATTTGAAAATAATTTTTTTTGATATCCCATTTCATTCCTTCCCAATAGAAGGATCGAGCCACCCTCTTATATGTTTTCAAAAATTGAGAATGTCTTGCTATAGGTGTAGCATGCAACTCATGGAGTATTTCTATGCGATATGAGGAGGTAGGAGATAGTACAATATGTCCCTTGAAACTAAGAAATTCACTGCTCCAAGTATAGTGAGGCTTACTAGTAGGATTTTTTTAGAGTTGTTGAATTAATTATTGAATTGAACTATCACTAAGTCATTCCTTTGTTACCTTGTCTATCCATTGTGGAATAGGTGATGATAGTGCTTGCAATTTTGGTAAATCTTCACATTTACATGAAAGGGCATCAAAAACCACATTGTCCTTCCAATTATGATACATGATCTTATAATCATAACCTAAGAGTTTAGTGATACATTTTTATTACTCAGGTATGGAGATACGTTGTTCTAGGAAATATTTTAAACTATGATGATCGGTACAGATAATGAAATGTTGACCAATGAGATATGGTCGTTAATGTTGGATGGCATGAATGATGGCTAACATCTCCTTCTCATATGTTTATTGGGACAAGTTTCACCCAAAAAACATCTTGCTAGTGAAATCCAAGGGTCATCCCTCTTGCATGAGAATGACACCTATTCCCAACCCAAAAGCATCACTTTCGATTACAAAGGTTTGTGGAAAAATATGGCAAGGCCAAAACAAGAGTAGAACACATGGCATCCTTTAATCTATAAAAATCATCGTCAGCTTTGGAGTACCAAAGGAAAGCATTCTTTCTAAGTAACATTGTTAATGGGGCAACAATCTTGCCATAGTCTTTAACAAATTTTTGATAATACCCGGTCAAGCCAAGAAAACCATGCAAGCTTTTCAATGATTTTGAGGTAGTTCAATTTTCCATATCTTCAATTTTGTGTGGGTCCACCTTAACCCTATCCTTGGAAACGATATGTACCAAATACTCAATCTCTTTTCATCCAAAAGAGCATTTTGAACGTTTGGAATTTAGTTGGTTTTTGCCCAATATTTTCAAGGTTTGTTCTAAGTGAAGCAAATGGTCCTCCCAAGTCTGGCTATAAATAAAAATATCATCAAATAAAAACAAAATAAATTTTTGAAGATAAGGACGAAATACCTGGTTCATTAGGCTTTGGAATGTTGAAGGAGCATTGGTGAGTCCAAAAGGCATGACCAAAAATTTATAGTACCCTTCATGAGTTTGGAAGGCAGTTTTAGGAATGTCTTTTTCTCTAACTCTAATTTGATGATATCCTGATCTTAGATCGAACTTTGAAAAGTATTTAGCACCGTGAAGCTCATCCAGCAATTCATCGATGATAGGAATGAGAAATTTATCCTTGATTGTGAGTTTGTTAAGAGCAATAAAATCAATACATAGGCACCATGATCCATCCTTCTTATGGATCAATAAGACAGGAGATGAATAAGGGCTAACACTAGGTCGAATAACACCTGCCTTCAATAATTCTTGCACAAGTTTCTCAATTTTAGTTTTCTATAGGTAGGGATATTGATAAGGCTGAATATTTAGGGGTTGATTTCTAGGAAGAAGTTGTATAGCATGATCGTGACTACAGTGGAGGGCAACCCTTTTGGTTCATAAAATACTCTGGAATGACGTGTTAGGAGTTGTAATTCCGTTACTTCATTTTGTTCCTTCTTGATTGATTGAATAGAAAATAATTGTGCCACCATTCCCTTACCTCCTTTGCAAATAATTTTTTTCATGCAATGAGAACTCACTATTTGTGAGGGGCCTGATTGTAATCCTTTAAGAATATATAAATAGTTTTACACAATGAATTTCATCCATAATTCCTCGAAATCCCATTAGATTATCTCGAGTTTTTGCAACCATTGCATCCTTAGGACGATATCACATCGTCCTAATCGAAGCGCATACATATCATTTTTCATGCTATAATTACCCATGGTGAGCTTAATATTTTGGCACTTCCCTTTATAAGAAATCCTTCCCCATTACCAATCATGACTTCAAAACTATTATAGGGTTGTATATAGCAGTTAGCTTGTTTGGCCACACGTGGATCGATGAAATTATGTGTACTATCAGAGTCAATAAGCACAATGAGGTTTTGTCATTTGAAGTATCCTCGAACTCTCATAGTTTATGGAGAAGAAAATCCTGCGAGGACGTTGAAAGAAACTTTTGGTGTATTCTTAGTGTTATCTTTGGGTGTACCCATCACCACTTCTACTTCTATCTTATTTTCTTCTTATGTTGAATTACAAGGATCAGCTACATCCAACATATATAACTTTTGTGTAGTAAATTTATGATTTAGACCAAATCTCTTATCGCAATGATAGGAGAGGCCATTTGCTCATCATTTCTTCATTTCCTCAAAGCTGAGACATTTAATTGGTAATGCTTGATTAGGTTTGGGGTAGTGTAAGTGATTTGTGATTTCCAAATAGGTGGTTTTCCTAATCGACATTGAGCATTGATTTTGTCTTCGGATAATTTGGCCAATCCAATGGTCTGCATCATGGTATTGGGATTGAACATATGTACTTCTAGTTTAATTTCTTCCTTTAATCCACTGATGAATTTTTTTTGAAATAACAAGGCATCTAGCCCTGATGTGCGATTGGCTAATTTTTTAAAATGAGCTTGGTATTTGTGCACCGAAGTGGTTTGACACAGCTTGGTAAGGGCTTCTATGAAATTTTTGAATTTACTAGGGCCAAACCATACCAATATATTCTGCATAAACTCTAGCCAAGTAGGCATGCCATTAGTTTTTCATACCATTGGTACCATTGAATAGCATCATAATAGATATGAAAGGATGCAATACGAAATTTTTATACCTTAGGAATTTGGTTTAGGAAAAAGTATTGTTATGCTCCATAAATCCAATTTATGGGATCGCCTCCTTCAAATTTGAGAAAATCCAATTTAGCTATTCTTGGAAGGATAAATGTTTGTGGATCCCCAAGATGCACCTGATGCGTCGGCCCTCCTGATGAGCCTAATACTTTTGAACTTGAAGATTTATTAGTTAAGGCTAGTGCCAAATTTCTATTCATCTTGTCAAGACTTTGAGTTATTTAATCTTATTTCAAGTTTAGCTCGGTCGTCCATTCTTCAAAATTCGATAGCATGATGAGATTAACTTGAGAAAATTGGTCTTTGATTTGGTGAATATCATGATCCAATTTTTTGAGAGTAGGATCTTACGATCTTCTTCCGTCATCCATTTTTAAAATTGTTGCAGAATTCAAATATTCATACAATTTAAATTAGTTTTAGTTTTCAGTTTTAACAAAATTAAAATGTAGTTACTCTTAAAAATTGGTTTTAGCAACCTGATTATGGATCCTTCAACCTCCAACGATTACAATTTGCTCCTCCAACAGGTATAATTTTGGGTACTGCGGAGAAACAAATAGGTTGACAATCGTTGCGCACAAAGCAAAAGGCAATAAATACTGATGACAGACAGGCTGGCGACTGTCAGACACTGACTGATAGCTTGACTAGAACTCAAAGGAATAGAGCATGAAAAATGGACTGATAGAGCAAACTGATAGAGTGATGAACAGTGAACTAATAGAGGGGTATGGAGCACAAGGATGGATAGGTTGACCAGAACTCAACTTAGAGGAATGGAGCACGAACAGCGGACTGACAGAGTGGCATGGAGCATGAGGATGGATAATCTCACCAAAACTCAGAGGAATGAAGCATGAACAACGGATTAATAGAGCAAGTGTGGAGCACAATGCGGATAGGCTGACCATAACTCAGAGGAACGGAGCAAGTGTGGAGCACAATGCGGATAGGCTGACCATAACTCAGAGGAACGAAGCATGAACAACAAATTGATAGAGCGGGTATGAAGCAAGAGGTAGAAAACAGTGGATTTATAGAACAGGAATGGGGCATGAGGCAGTATAAGGTGGTTTATAGGCACGAGAGGGGTCTTGTGACTACTATATGACAGTCACGTGACGTGAAAATATTTTATTTCCCTTGCTTCCCTTCGTGGGGAAGAATGTGGGATAATTTCCACTTCTTCCTTGGTAAACAATATTAGATGGTGGTGGAAAAAAAGTTTAATGATGACGAAAAAGAGTTTAATGATGACGACAAATATTTAAACCTTAGGTGGTCTTTTTTGAATTTTGAATTTTTTTTTCCTTGTTTTTCAACGCTTCGAAAGAGAACGACGTCATGTGACGGAGTGGTTTTTTAATTGCTTTTAAAAATTTTGATGGTGTCATTTTAGATCTAGAAGTGATCACTCTATCATCAGAGAATGATGTCGCGTAGAGGAGCAATTTTGAATCATTTCTAGATTTTTTGATGACACTTGCTAGGTGGTTATGGACGGTGGCCGATTGCTCGCTGGTTTAAGCTGTGAGGGATCATATAAAGAAAAAAAGTGTATTCTTCTTAAATATTCCAGAAACGTTGTGGATAGAGATCGAGTGGACGGTGGTTTCTTTTGAATACCTTCTACGTATGCATCAGTGTACGGAGGCTGCAAACAGTGTTTTCACTGTAGCAGTGACGGAATTATAACTGTTGATTCGAGCACCCACAAGCAACTTGAATGTTTGACCCAATAGATATCCCAACAATTGATTCTCTGATACCAAAATGATAGAACCTCTGGGTTCTATCATAATATTAACAATAAAAATAATAGAAAATAGTAGAATTTGTAAAATTTAAAATGAATCGTTGTTTGAAAAGGAATCACAGGCCGCTTATAAGGGGGCTCCCTCCTAAATATTTAAAAAAACAACATTATTTTTCTTGATGATCTCCTAAAACTATCTACCTTAACCTTCATATCTATTCTAAGGTTACTCTGGAAGGACATAACCTTTCATATGTGAATTATAATAATTAATTAATTAATTAATTAAGTAATAGAATAATGTTAGGATGGAGAATCCTAACAGAATATAGAGATTGCATAGTATATATTGGTAGAGAAGTACAATGTAGCTCTTCAAAAATAGTTTACGGAGTGTTCATGTCCTCCATTATACTACATTGTACTATTTTTGTAAGCTTTCATTAATGATATATTTTTAAGTTATTACAAAATTTTATCTTATCATTTTCCTGCATATTATAGTGCCATTATCATATAGTTATCATAGTTTGCTTATATTACATATTGTGGTTGCATTTCCTAAATCATATACTCATCAAAAGCTAACAACTATGCTCATATCGAACGGTATACCATTATGTAATATTTACTTAGGTGTTACTACCAAATTCTACTAGTTAGCCTTTTATCCTCTTTTGATCAACATATTTAGAATGATTATGTCCAAAGAATGGTGCTCAGGTTTGTGCTAGCGAATGATGCTCTTTGTCTTTGAGATGACACTCATATTCATGCTAAATAATGGTGCTCTTCAACTTTAATATTGTGTTCAGATTTATCAACTGATTAGATAAAATATCATATGGCCTCGATTGGTATGAATGGAAAATGGTTGTTGGCTACTCTACGTAGAATATGATGCTTTAGTCAGCTTGGTTCATCTGGTCTAGTTCACATTCTCTTATCACTAGAAACTTTGCACTATTAAAATTGAAACGCGCATTTTTAAACCTTTTACTTTCCTCTAAAAGCTCTTAATACTTCCTTTTTGTGGAAGCACTTGATGTTTCTCTTCTAAATTTTGGTGGAAGAACTTGATGCTTCTCTTCTTGTTTTTTCCTAGAAGCTATTATTGCTTCTATTCTACTTTTCTCTAGAATATTTTTATGCTTCTCTTCTTTTCTTTTCTTTGAAAGCTTTTGATGCTTCTATTCTTCTCTTCTCTAGAAGATATTGATTCTTCTCTTCTCTTTTATCTAGAAGCTTTTACTACTTCTAATCTCTTCTTTTCTTTGGAAGTGTTTGATGCTTCTATTTTCTTCTCTAGAAGCTTTTACTACTTATCTTATTTGCTTTGGAAGTTTTTACTACTTCTTTTCTTCTTAGGATAAAATTTCTAAGTTCCTTAATAATATTTTTTTCTTTCTCAAGCTCTTTCCTGAGATCTTCAATGCAAACACAGTCTTCTTGAGACTATTTCCTTCAGTACACGCTATCTAGTCAGGGTCAAATATGCCTAAAATTTAAAGCACTAAATTTTCTCACTATATGGTTCTCTACCTTTAGAAAGAATCCAAAAATTAGGGTGAGAATTGATTTGTCCTCTTAATCAATTCTTTAAGATGAGTCTTAATCTTCACTTATTTATTTTTAGTGGAAAGACTTCAACATTTAATAATTGTGATTTTTATCAAATATTAATCTACAAATTCAAAACTTAAATCAATATGAGTTTATGTTTTTTCATGCAACTCTTAATATATATTCACATAGAAGACTTCCTCTGATGCTAGCAATAGATTTTGCTCGAAGTAGCCCTGATACCACTATTGAATTTTAAGCCAAATTATCTTAGTCCCAATATTCTAGATCTTTGAGTAGTCTCAAATATAAGAGCAATTAAAATATAAGATGATCAATATAATAATAACATTCAAAATAATATCAAATATGAATATAAAATGGCCAAAGTCATTCATACAATAACATGAAGAACACTCATAGTAGAATTGCTCAAAATATGCATACAAACCTTAATATTACTAATGCTTGAATGTTTCATAAATTGTTCATATTTTCTTTGATATAATACATGGAACTTTACCTCCATAATATAGTCATACAATATGGCTCTTCAAGTACTTTAATATTGCACTCCTTACACATATAAGAGTTGCAACCTTTCATATTCTTTACATAATACAAGACTCACATGTCCTTTGTCCTCTCATCTTGTCACTTGTATACATAACTCTTGACTCTCTACTTACATGCAGACTTACCCCTATGACACATGTACTCGTTTACATAACACTTATACTTCTACATGCACACCTAATACATAACACTTGTTTAAATCCTTACATTACATATTTGTACACTTAGTTACATGACACTTGTGCATATACTACACATTTCATACTCACCATCTTACTTTTATGACACATGCATATCCTGCATATAGACACATAAATGAGAAATATAAATCACACTCCTAAAATATAGACTAAAATCTTAATCTAATATTTACATTCTATCATAGGTACCATGGGGGTACATTACCATGTACCAAACAATGTAATATTCCCCAACAACATTTTTAATATGGAAAAAGGGTAAATATATTTTGGTGGCAACATGAAAATTTAATATTTCTATCACCTTTTTCAACTTGTCTTTTCTTGAATTTGTGGTCCCAATATGATTCTTTCCTTTTGTAATATGTTATGATAATTATAAAGTAATTTTGTCTTGTATATAAGCATATTTGACCTTGGATTCAAGTTCCTTCTTCCTTTTAAATATATTTTTAAATAAATTAATATTCCAAATTCTCATCCACTTATTTAGAGATCTCATATTTTGAATAGACCTATACATACATGACCCTTCAAAACTTTCCTTTATCCCACCATAATAACTATTTTGAAGAAATTAAGATCGTGGAGCCATATAGACTAAAAACAAAATGGTTTTGAATGATCATTTTTTAGTAGATTACATCTCAAGAGAATTGGTTTTTGATCTAATCCCATATGAACCAAAATGACTGAAGGGATTCTACATCTTGTTTTTAGACAACTATAAGATATGAAAAAACTATCATTGTTTTTAATGAGTTTGTGAACATGTTTATTACTCCATTTATATTAAAATTTTGAAAAAACAACATCCCAAAAACCGTTTATATTAACAAAGGAAACAACATCCTCTAATAGTCTAGACCACCTAGGAGTATCACCCTTTATTTTTGAGAGAGATAATGTTCATTTGAAGTCCCCTTCAACAATTCAAAGATTGCAATTCATAATTGAATTTGACATGAATAAACTGAGGCTCTTCCAAAACTTATCTCAAAGAGTGGGTGTATTTGGAGAATATACATCTATGACTCCAATTTTCAAATTTTTATTCTAGCAAATACTTGGCAATCTAATTATTTCTTGCTTCTAGCAATTGTCCATCCCATTTGAGATTATTCCATACTATTACAATACCTCCTAAAGGTCCCATAGTTGAAATTGATAGGCTATTATATATTTTTCAAATATTTTTAAATATTTACATTCCCAATTACCTTTTTTTTTGTATATGTATTCAAGACTATAAGAACCCATCAATTATTTATAATTACCTTTCTTTTTTCATATTCATATCCCAAATATTCTAAGAAATCATCTCCATAAATGTTTTTGTGTTCTTATTTGTGAGATTAGCCTCACTTATTTTGTCAATTTTTGTGATATTTATATTATATTCCCTAAATCAACATCCCTTTGATTTTCCTTTGTCTTTGCTCCTACTTTAAGGGTCTTCCTCTCATTTTATATTTCTCTCCATGCTTTCACCAATATCAACCTCCTGTAATTTTTGTATTATGAATCATTTATTTTATCATCCATGAATATGTATTTCCTTGGAAAACTTAAAGTGCAAGGCATAACCTTAAAAATAGTTTAATTTTATGATGCCCTAGAAACCTTGATGTGCAATTGGTAACCTCTAGAGTAATTACTCTCTCAGGCTATATTTAGAACCTTCATATAAAAATAAGCATAAATAAAGTAACAATGTAGGAATTAATGGAAATACTCACAAATTAGAACTAACTAAATGATAACAATTATAAGGGAGAAGTGCTCATAGTAAAGATTTGAATGAAAACAACAAAATTATATTACTTAAGAAAAATAGATATGGAGGCCTCTTTGAGGGGAAAACTTCATTAGAAGTAGATGCCCAATACAAAATGAGAAGATATAATATGTCTTCTATTCCAAACACATATCCTTATATAGACTGTTATTTACCCTAACCCAAAGGCTTAAAGGTTGAACCACATGAAAGAGGGTACTCAAACCACTAACTACTACTTATAATAAAAGTAAAGGTTATATCATAATGGGACCATACCGTTGGGTATCCATGGTGCAAATGTCATGACCCACCCTGGCAAGACCCTTTTACAAAATGAATTAGGACCTAATTCTTAGTTTTGTAATGTTTTGTGAAGTTAATTGATGTTTTTTTGAAAGATATATTTAAGGAAATATGTTCTGGAAAAAAGAAAAACAAATCAACTAATCATGGTTTAATTAATATAATTACATGTTACCTCATTATTTTGGTAGGTTTTGGAATACAATTAGGTGATATTTATCTTCACAAAATGTATCTAATTTTGATTGGACCAAAAGAGCACTAAGATAATTTAATAATATGATGATTATTTTATTGAATTAGAGGATTATTCATCCTCCTTTGTGGTTGCTTCATGGCAATTAATTTGTAAAAAGGATTTCCTTTCTCTTTAATAATTTTAAATTTGTTTGAGGGGGTAAGAAACAAAGGGATGAATCACCTTATCTCTACTTTTTTATTTTATAATATTTATCTTTTTTCTTCCTAGCATGGAGGAAATTAGTTATTTAATAGAAGGCATCTTGCTTTATTAAGGAAGAATTCCTTCAAAGGAGCCTAGAGGGCTTTAGTTTTTAGCGATACAGCACTAGGAGGAGACTATGAGACTAAAGAAGGAGCTTAAGGAGACCAACCTTTTAGGAGAACTAAGTTGGGGAATTTCAAGATTTTATCTTTCTTTGTTTATGCTTCAATGGATGATTTAGAAAATTTTTTAGCTCTTTAAGGAGCTTCCTTCCAATTCTTTCCAGGATTTTGATTATCTTCCTTTTTAAAAGTTATGTGTTTATGCTTGTTTGGATGCTCTAATTGCTTACAAATCCTAAGTGTTTATGCTTGTTTGGAGGCTCTAATTTCTGAAAAATCCTATGGTGTTAAAATTTTAAGGATTAACCTTTTCCTTCTTGGATCGGTTGCTTTAGAAAATAGCGTATTTAACCTCTAATTTATCAGACCTCTATATTGTTATAAACCTTTCTTGCACGGTGGATGAATCTTGTATCACACTCTCTTAGCACTGTAATCATTGCTTTATACGTTGCTTATTTTCAAGAGAGAGTATTACCTTTTAGAGGCATCGAATGTATGCTAAGGAGACATCTAATTCGGTCTCTATTAACAAACATCTATCCTATTACAGTTTCTCAAATAATCCTCCCTGTGTTGCGTTGATTCATTAGCTCGATCAGGTTGTAGAATCATCCATGGCAATACGTTTATGCTTTAACCTCCTCTTAATATTATTTTCAACTCTTTAATGTATCATTATAGCCATCCTGTGAGGTATGTGGCCTCTAAAAACCAGCCCTTGAGTAACCAAAATATGTTGGTTCATGCTCATCTTTGCTCAAACAAAAGGCTTAAATACCTTTCATAAAGCATCGTCCCACATGGAACCATAAATGGATAATGTCTCCCTATGGCTCTCGACCACCAAGTGGTGGTCAGGAGATCGAGCCACTTGGTGGTTTACTAGGTACCAATTAGAGGTATGCTTGGATGCTTGTACTCAACTCATTGTTGCTTGTTATTACCCTTATATCGTCACTTGGTTGTTTGCTTTCACCCCCTCTATTGGCACTTGGATGTTGGTTATTTGACACCTATGTGTTTGCATGGTGTGATATTTTGAACCACCTTTTATTTATACTATGGGATGAATTATCTCATATTTTCTATGCAACAGGAAATATATGGTTTAAAGGGGAAAGATGCCCCTTGTTGAGTGACCACCACTCAGTGGTCAAGGTGGCCACTGAGAGGGGGCCACTATGTACCAGTTGAGGGTGCTTTGGATACTTGTGTAGTTTTTATTGGTTGCTTAGACCCACCAATTGAATCACCTTGTCTTACCACATGGAGTGCTATGATTGGTTGGTTGGTCTTCGATGGTTGACTATGCGCGATTGTACGCCAAATTGCCTAGGGGTGATTTGAACCAAAATATTTTAAATCTACTTATGGGATTTATCCCACATGCTCTCAATGGGATCATTTTAGGGGTTTAAATAAGGGAAACCATCCCTATTAACCTAACCACCAGGCAGTGGTTAGGATAGCCAAGGAGGTTGTGCTCATGATAGCCATTGAGGCTAGAGGCTAATCAAGTCTGGTAGAGGTTGAGCATTAGTGGTGGATGCCTCATGCATTGTTTGACTTGGATACCTCATTAACTGTTTGACTTGCTTAAAAATTGGATTGATTGGCTTGAATTATGTTGACCATAATATCATCCCTTTTTTGTAGATCTTTTATTTTTGAAGAAATTGGCTCTAAATGAACCTTTCCTTTTTGCAATTTAAACCTTAGTTTTTGGAGACTAAATGAGATAAACTATTTTGCAATGAGAGAAATGATAGAGCAAACTCAAAATGGAAATTTGATCAAATTGGGTGTTTTTAAAACAAGTTAACCTTGTAGGGGAATTATAGAATAATTTTGTGGAGAAATTGTAGGTTAACTATAGGAAAATTTTGTGGAGAAATTGAATATTATTGTGAAACAATTTTGTGGAAAAATTGTAATTCAATTTGGTAGAAAAATTGTAGAAAAACTTTAGGGAATTTTGTGGAGAAATTGTATGTTAGCTAGGACAATTTTTATGGAAAGAATGAATGCTATTTGAAGGAATATTTTGTGGAAAATTTGAATGCTAGTTAAAGGAATGTTTTATGGAAAATTTGAATGCTAGTTAAAAGAATATTTTTTGGAAAAGTTGAATGTTTGATTTTAAAATAATTTAGTAGAAAAATTGGATGGTTTATAGATCAAAATTTTATGAAAATATCGAATGTTTGATTCATTTGTTTAAATGTTATTTCTGTGTGAATGGAAATTAAGAGAAATTGTTTTATAAAAGTACCTTCTAGTTATGTTTAGGAAATAATGGATGGGGAACTCAATCTAGGGGGAATTTATGGGGTTTCCTCTTATTTTTTTTTAAATTAGACTAGAAGTGATTGCTTGAAATGAGGAATCTTAGAAATTTAATTGCAAATACATCTTCTAAGTTATGAACAAGAAAATAAAAATTTTGTGGAGAAATTGTATGTTAATAAGGACAATTTTTATGGAAAGAATGAATGCTAGTTGAAGGAATTTTTTGTGGAAAAATTGAATGCTAGTTAAAGGAATGTTTTGTGGAAAATTTGAATGCTAGTTAAAGGAATGTTTTGTGGAAAAATTGAATGTTATATTTACAAACAATTTTATGGAAAAATTGGATGGTTTATAGATCAAAATTTTATGGAAATATCAAATTTTTGATTCATTTGTTTAAATGATATTTCTATGTGAATGGAAATTAAGGGAATTTGCTTTATAAAAGTACCTTCTAGTTATGTTTAGGAAAGAATGGATGGGGAACTCATTCTTGGGGGAATTTATGGGGTTCCCTCTTGTTTTTGTTTAAACTAGACTAGAAGTGATTGCTTGAAATGAGGAATCTTGGAAATTTAATTGCAAATACATCTTCTAAGTTATGAATAAGAAAAGAAAAATTTTGGAGAGGAATTGTATGTTAGCTAGAATAATTTTTATGGAAAGAATGAATGCTAGTTGAAGGAATTTTTTGTGGAAAAATTGAATGCTAGTTAAAGGAATATTTTATGGAAAAATTGAATGCTAGTTAAAGGAATATTTTGTGGAAAAATTGAATGTTATATTTACAAACAATTTTGTGGAAAAATTGGATGGTTTATAGATCAAAATTTTATGGAAAGATCAAATGTTTGATTCATTTGTTTAAATGCTATTTCTGTGTGAATGGAAATTAAGGGAATTTGCTTTATAAAAGTACCTTCTAGTTATGTTTAGGAAATAATGGATGGGTAACTCATTCTAAGGGGAATTTATGGGGTTCCCTCTTATTTTTGTTTAAACTAGACTAGAAGTGATTGCTTGAAATGAGGAATCTTGGAAATTTAATTACAAATACATCTTCTAAGTTATGAACAAGAAATAATATATGGGGAACCTTTCTTTGGGGGAATTTATGGGGCTCTATATTTCTTGGACTATAAGTATTGTAATTGTAATTTGATCTAACAAAGGAATATTTTTTGTGGAAAAAGGGTATGTGATAAAAGAATGAATGTGGAATTATTTCTTGGGAAATTATGGGGTTTCCTTCCTTTGTTGAAATGAATGTATAATGCATGGTTACATTATGGTGAATTTTTATTGCATGGTTGCATTCAAATGATAAAATGCATACATTGCTTTATGATAGACTATTTAGCAAAAGTGCATTTGAGGAAAAAAAACTACATAAATATCACGAGTTATCCCGATCCCTTGCTACCACCAATCGAGTTATGGAGAGGCAAGATGGACCAATGAAGACTTATACAATTCAAACATTGATCCCTTTGACATGTATTATATTAAGGTTTTCATGATGGAAAGCTTATTGTTAAGGAAATTTTATAGCATTGGAATCATTTTATAATTTGGATTGGATGTATTGCTTTACACTCTATAAGATATGTAAATGATGGAACTTCCAGTTATGCTCAAAATATGTATAATGTAGCTTTGTACTTTGATTTATGATGTTCTCTAAATTATCATGTTTTATGCATTAATAATGGAAATATGGATTACATCTTATTTAAGTGACTTCATGATGAAGATATAGATGCTAAATTATTCTCGTAGATGGACTTAAATAAACATCCTATTTATGTATTTGAGATAAATAATCAAGGAATGAATGATAGAGTAATTATGAAAATGCAATACCTAGAATGTTTGCATAAGTTACACTTGGGATGTGGAACTCAAGTGGGGCCCAAAGAAGGTAATATTTGGAAGGTCTAGTTTAGATCTTATATCCTATCATGGAGGATAGGAGAGTATTATGCAAGTAAGTTAGATGTTAGACAATAGATGGTCTATATGAGTTTATCATTAGAAAATTATATCCACCTTAGTTACCCAATTTTGGAGATGAGGGTAACAAAGCACTATAAATGATAGATACCCCATCATAGTGATGCAATATCAAATAGGTAAGGCATACACCTAACATAGACCTAGATGGACTTAGGTTGGGACTAACATAGATGGACTTGAGTTAGTAAAAGCGAAATGGATATCCCATCCTTGGGGGTGTTGAGAAGAGGATAATCCCTAAATGTTGTGGTCAAGACTTTCTCCATTTGTGGAAAATATAGGAAAGTTAGGGTGAGCATTTAAGGTGTCCTTATATCATGGAGGTACGAAGGTAAACACATAGGTATTAAAGGAGTTTGACCAATCCTATTCACAAGAGGTAGACACTGACCACTTTATCTCTTAGTGAAGTGTTACCTTACAATTTACATAGCATACATTCTTGAGTAAGCCTTGAATATAGACTTTACTTATGAGTAAAAAAATTATCTCACAAGATGGTTGGAAAATAAGGTTTGTTACTATTAGAATTAGAGCAAGACTAGCAAATGGATGCTAGTATAGGGTCTAGGCCTAGTAAAAAGATGCTAGTAAAAGAACCAAAGGTTGGTTCAAGACTAAAGGTTGCTCAATTAGAGTTTAAGGTTGTTTGAACCATTGATAACAATGTTTCAGTTGTTAAATCTCTGGTCATAGAACTAGAAGCTTCCTTGAATAAGCTAAATATTGCTTAAAAATTGATCCTAGGAAAGGTAGCTTTACTTTGATATGGTACCTTGCATGAAGCAAGAGTGACCATCATTATTAGGTGAGTGATAATGTATAAGCTTACCTAGGAGTAGTATCTTGCATGGGGCAAGAATAATCATAGCCATTATCGGATGAATGATGATGAGAAAAGTTAGTTTGTAGGGATAAATAACTAAACTCAACTTTTTGTAACTCTAATATTTATAAAATAAGTGACAAAGTACAAAAATTTTGAGATGGCACAACTAAACTCAATTTTTTGTAACTTTAATCTTTATAAAATAAATGATAAAGTACAAAAATTTTGATATGGTGCCTTCAGTAGACTAGCTTGACCTAGATCATTGTTAGTAGAGTGATAATAGTCAGAATTAAAATAGATTTATACATGATGGATTGATGGAATTATATGATGAGACATCAAATGGGTTAAAATACCATAAATGTGGGACATACATGAAGAAATAATAGGATTTCAATCATGTTTGAAAATTTTGTATCCCTGGACAGCTTAGAGAAATGATATATCCATAGTTAATTAATATGAGAATAATGATAGGTGATCAAAGAGGAATAAGGCAGCCCAGGATGATCCACAAAGGATAAATGGGGAGACTCAATATGAATGAGATGTGATACGTTATACTATTGAGCAAGATTAATGTATCGTGAGTTAGTGACTAGTTAGACACTTGACATTGATAAAATAAGTATTGCTAACTCTACAATGTCAAGAAAATGGGCTAAATATACAAAAATCTTGGAAGATTTTTATTCAACACTGAGGAAAGAATTAACCTACCAACTACTCATGATGTTTAATATGATTATACTTGTATTAGGGTTTTCATTGTCAATATTGATTATATTCAAATAAAATCCCATGTTATGCTTCATTATTCTCCTACTTCTAATTATCGATATACTAATGCATATACTTTTATAAGAGAATATGGCTTCTACTAATATTAGAACAAGCCAAGGAGGCAGTGCAAGGCCAAAATAAATAAGACCGCTAAAGATTATCAAACTACATAATACATTTAGAGCCATCTTTTGGGATGTGAGGAATATATTGGATGCTAATTACTGGTAGTGGTTGAAAGAAATAGGATTAGGAACAACACATCTAGAACTGGTGCATAGAAATATATGTTATCTATCAGCCTTGATCAAAATATGATATCCTAATAGGGGAACATTCTAGTTACCCATTGGATAGATGACCATCACTCTATAAGATGTATACCAAATATATCGGTTACCAATAGAGGGATGTATGGTGATCATTATAGATGAAGCAATGAAGGAGTGGATTTTGAAAAGAGTGTTTGGATCAGAGTGGAGAGATGTGAACATTGAGAAAGGTAGTATAATGTATGAGTTGTATTATGTGTTTGGTAAACTAACACATAGATAGACTATGATGATGGCACTTATATCAAGCATTATTTTCATGGAACATGCTAGGAGTAGTGTAGGATCTAGTGGAGAGTTCAATCATGTTTGCATTAGATTATACCAAAATTATATGTTAGTATAATCTAATCTAATGTTGTAGACATAACTCTACAATCACCTGGTTCATAACTCCATATTAGATATAACAATATATACATTTAAAGTTGAATATATAATTAGAATATTATCATAATAATTTGGTTTACAATGGGTGACCATCGACATATTTTAGTTTGTTTTTACTATTCTAAATAACAACCTAGTCATTTTAATCCTTCAACTTCAAGTTGCACATAGAGTGAGATAGCCACTATTAAAAACATATTTTATTCCATATCAACCAAAAATACTTTATATTTTTATTCAGACCCTTAAAATTGCTCAATATTTTAGATAGAATACATAATTACCTAACCACATGCTAGAGTGGATCAATATTATTTTCTTCTTGCCTTTCAAATCCAAAGATATGTAATCCTTAATTGATGATTCAAATTTGGCTTCACTTTCTAGGATAGACTAAGATTTGATGGAATGCCTCAGATAATAACCAACAATGAGACTATAGCAACTAGAAATAAAATAACAGGCTAATCCTACTACATATTATTCAAATTAAGAAGGAAAATTGGATTCATTCTTGCAAGTATTTTTAGGCTTAAAATATTGCTCCACACCTCCCTAAAGGTCTAGTAGTCTAACATCTCCCTGGCCTTTCTATTGATTATACATCCCTGATCTTTGCCATTATTTGGAGCATCAAAAACTATATATCTTGTATTAGTATATTTGAACTTTATTTATGATTATGTTATACATATAATAACAATTTTTACACAAACATAATTAGTAAGGCTATAAATGATATGTCTTAATAATAACTAGATTCTTTATATACTAAACACATTTTTTCTATGTCTAATATTTGTTGTCACTATACACAATACATCATGGATACCTTTCTCACAAAATAAAAAACAAAGATATTTATCTAATATTTTTTTAGTTTAGATTGTAGATGGTTCAATTATGTAAGTAGACTTGGTGATGTAGCACCTTCACAAGTACCAATACAATACCGAATTATGTTAAGATTTAGTAATGTATATCATGAGTTATTATATGGATTTTCATTTTGTTATGTGAATTGTCATCCCTTATATTTGTTGCATATGCATAGGCAGATTGATATATGAAATGTCTTTATAATATCTATTTATAATATATAAGGGTATTTTTTATTATTTCTTACATAGATGAGTATTTACTAGTTAGGTAGTTATGCAATTGCAACCCACCTACCATCCTAATCTATATGTTTATCTCATCTATAATTTCATGTTGTATTGCCTAATGTTTGTGTAACACCATATTACATGTTGTAACAACATATATGCTATTATATATTATTTTATATCATGATTTCGTTTATTTTTGTCTATACTCTCTTTTTATTAAATATTATATTATGTTCTATTCCATTATGTTTTGATTGACAAGAAACTCTAAAACCATAATTTTTTTTGTGGAATATATTCCAGAAGGGGTGCCACTTTTAGGTAAGACCCAATGAGGTAGGGGTATCTCTTCCACTAAAATCACCCAGGGCTCACACCTGGCCTACCATCTTTGACATACTCAAGGAGCAAACCTGAAACAACAAATAATAAGAACACACAAATATAAGCACACAAAAAGATTAAAAAAAAAAATCATGCTCCTTGAGTGTGTCAAAAAGATAAAGTACAACCAAACACGCACACAATAAGATAAAAAAAATACAACACGAACCACATAGAAAAAACACAAGAACAACATAACACGACACAAACATAACAAAAAATAATGAAACGTTACAAAGATACAACCAACAAAAAAATGAAAAACAAAAACAACAAAAACCTAAAAATGATAAAATAAAATAAAATAAAAAACAACGAGACAACAAAGAAAAATAAAAACATAGAAAACACTCACACACCAAAACACAAAAGCACCAATTAATAAAAAAAACACACAAGCACAAGAACAAGAACAACAAAAAAAACACAAAACAACAAAAACACAAGAACAACAAAAAACACAAAAACAAAACAAAAAAAAAAATACACACATAAATAGAAAAGAAAAAATAAAAAAATAGAACACAACAATGACCTTTCTAGACCAAAAGACTTTTAAGGCAAGAATCAATAGAGAAAACAAATGAAATATTAGATTGAGCTAGGGAGCTAAAATACCCTGACCGATTCAAAGAGAAGAAAAAATAAAGCAAGAAGAAACTAGATACCTCTAGAATTGGATCCATCCAAAGAAATGATAGAAAGAAGAGATTCCCTTATTTATGAAGCCCACCATCTAGGAGGGTGGCCATAGCAAGTAAGATCATTTTTTTCCAAAGTCCAATTAGCTAAAGCATAAGCACTCTTGTTCTGATCTCTGAACACATGATTGTAATCAACTTTCAAAATTCCCATCTGGATTAATTGAATCTTCTCAATAATTCTTTTTATTCTCCAATCAACCTTATGATTCTTAGAAGGAGTCTTCAAAATATTAATCATGATTTGAGAGTAAGACTCCACTAGCACCTTTTCCCATCCAAACTTAGTAGCCTCTTGAAGGCCTTATTGGTCACAAATCTGCCACAGGAAAGGATTTTATATGTATACGCGCCCTAGACTTGGCCAACATTGAAAGGTCGAGAGAAAGAGAAGTCTCCCGGGCCAATCTCCAGAGAGGGCTGGCTCCCAAACTAATCTAAACTGGTTTTGAAGATAAGGATGCAGGAAAGAAATGGGAAATAACAGAAAGAAAGGGAAATAACAAGAAAGAGATGGAAATATGGCCACAGGCCGAAGTGTATAATTTGGGGCAGACTAACAACAAGAATTCCACCAAGTTTTATGATAGCATCTAATAAAGGGAAAGCAACAGAATTGAACTCACACCTTTGTCGAGATAACCTCCAGATCGCATTTCAAAATATACTCACTAACCAGCAACGTTCGAATTCAGAATGCAGAATTCAAAACCTAACAGCAAGAGCATGAGCATAAACAGAAATGACTTTTAAAATAGAGGGACATCACACACATAAGAATGCTTGCAAATTTTAGAAGCCGAGTCACTTCTATTGATGCGGAGAACTTAGAGAGTTTCCTTGTAAAAATGTCTAACCTCTTTTGCTTTAGATATACATGAATATTTATAGAGGTCTTCCCTCTCTCTTTTGCATCACAACATTTAAAACATACAACAGATTTCAAAGAAGAGGTCCACAAAATATGCACTTGAAAAGAGAGAACCATCACCCTTAATCTGCCTCGGAGAAATGACAGTCCCTATTTTTATGGATCAAAACTGAAAATCAAACAGAAACAAGGGACCATATTTCTTCATTAAATGACCATTCTCGGGGCATGCAGGAGATCACGAATAGGAGCTTTCAATACTGGAGGTGTCTTTAATTTTGGTGGCATCAAAAACTGCCTCATGTTCTTCTATCTTGCGCACATCGGTAATCAGCAACATTTAATCTAGGAGCCTCTTTGACCACGATCTCAAAATCAGTTGGAGAGCTTTTATTTGATCCTTATCTTCTCCTCATGCTCTCCTATGCAATTTTGAAGGAAAAATGCAAACAGAACTGTATCGGGCCTTTGTTGTTGCTTCGGTCACGAAAATGAGACAGGTCGCGAAAATGCGACATGTCACGAAATCGTGACACTTTTACCTTACTGCCTTCTCTCTCTACCACCAGTCGTGAAAATGCGACATGTCACGAAATCATGACATCTTCTCTTAGTTTAGCTTTGTCTTCCTGACATGTCATGAAATCATGACATTTTCCTTCGCCTGCCTTCTTCGCTACTCCAAGTCACGAAAACTCACCATGTCGCGAAATCACGACATCTTCTTCCTGTTGTGTCCTTTTCTTCTGTATACCCATGAAACTGCAACATGTCACGAAATCGCGACATCTTTCTCTTCCTTGGCCTTCATCTTCCTGCAAGGAGCGAAAATGGGACATGTCATGAAATCGCGACAGTCCATACTTAGCATTGTCTTTCGAGCTCCTTCATCGCGAAAACGCGACATGTCGCGATATCGCGACAATTTTTGTTTGCCTTGTACTTGTCAACTTTCATTCCGCGAAAACGATGTTTTTTCCATTTGGTTCTTTCACCTTCAACAAGTCGCGAAATCGTGACATGTTTCGCCATTTGGCTTTATCTCCACAATATGTCGCGAAATCGTGACATTTTTTGTCTCCTTGTACTTTGCTGCTTTTAGGCCACGAAAATTTGACATGTCGCGAAATCGTGACATTTCATACAATCTGGCTGCCTCCTTGCTTTCTCCTCGCGAAAACGTGACATGTCACGAAATCGCGACAATTCTCCGCACTTGGTCCTTCCTATCAAGCATGTCGCGAAATCGCGACAATTTCTTGCCTTCTCTGTCGTTGTCGCTTCCTGTCGCGATATCGCGACAAGTTTCTCCTGCTTGGCTTCATCCTCAAAAATGTCACGAAATCGTGACATCTTTCTCTGCCTTGTGTTTATCTTTCAGCCCTTCCGCGATAACGCGACATGTCGCGATATCGCGCCATTCCATACCATTTGCTCCTTTCTCGCTTTTCTGTCGCGATATCGTGACATTTTTCATTGACATTGCCCTTTGCTGCTTTATGTCGTGATATCATGACATTTTCTATCATTCTGCTCTGTGGCCACCGCAAGTCGCGAAAACGCGACATGTCACGATATCGCGACAATTTTCAATTAGTTCTCCCTCATCGCAACAAGTCGCGAAACTCCAACATGTCGCGATATCGCGACAGTTTGACTTCCTTGCTTTTGTTGACTGTTTTGACCGTAAAAATGCGACAGGTCACGAAAATGCGACATGTCGCGATATCGCGACAATTTTCATACTTAGCTGATTTCTGCATTTGGCATCGCGAAACTGCGATAGGTCACGATATCACATGTGCATGGAGGGATATACGTGAATGAGTATCTCTTTCACCAACTTGTGCATTATTTTACATTAACAATAACAACAAAAACAATGTGGCAAAAATGCCAACATTCTTGGCGGCTCGTGGGGTATACAGTTCTGCTGTATGCACGAACCTCAGGCCTTTATCCATTGGGCAACAGAGTCAAGCAACTGGAGGAGCAGAAAGAACTAGTGTTGGTTGATGTTGGACGTCTCTACAGGCTACTGCAACAAGCTCTTGCTGGTACTCGGCACTGAAAAATAGGACCTTCAACAAAAATTTGTGGAAGAACAAAACTTCCTTTATTTCTTTAGAACTACTGCACTTTGCCTAGCTCGGATGAGCTGGGTAATCACCAGGTGTTGTGCAAGGATCTCCATGGCAGTAGTGAAAAGCACCTGAATTGCAAAAATAGAAATGAATGGAGTGATGACCGGTAGATGTGCAGGCCGTGGAATGGGAATGGGGAATGATGAAATGATGGAAGGTGGAGGAATGGAAGTGGTAGATACAGCAACAGGGTGCTACTGTGCTACCAGCTGCTGGGATGCTATGAAACAGATAATGAAATGGAAGTGGATGGAATGGAGATGGTAGTAGAAACTATGGTTGTGACGAAGTACTCACAAGACAAAGGACTAGAAGAAAGGGAAAGTAGAAATGGGAACATCAGAGAGGGGAGTAGAAACAACAGCAGTGGCTTGATTATGTACAGAGGAACAAGGAGTAAAAGGGGAAGGGAATGAAAATGAGGAAGTGGAGAAAGAAGTAGAGGAAAGCCACTAACTGCTGGGAAGGAAAAGAAAAAGAGAAAGAAAAAGAAACGTACCTGCGGGCTCGTGTGCAAAAGGAGCCGAAGTTGACGAAATTTTTTTTCTTTTTAATTTTTTTTCTCTTTTTTTACTGATAATAGGCCTTCAAATGAAGACCATTAACTGGAATTAACATTGCATGACCATCCATATCTTGCAAATAAAAAGAATTAACCTGATTGGCACCTGTGATTTGAAATGGACCTTCCCATATTGCCTCGAACTTGTGATGTTTGCCAGGCTTTGATTTCTTTTCATTCCACTTCAATACAAGATCGCCAACCTTAAAAGTCCTTTTAGAGACCTTTTTACTGAACCATTTCTTTGTCATCTCAGCATGTTCTATAAAATTCTGGTAGGATTTCTCCCGTTCTTCTTCCAACTGCAAGAGTTGAGCTAATCTCATGTTCATTGAATCAGATTCATCATCCTGGTCATCAATCAAATGCCAAGTCTAGAGGGCCGGTAATTCAATATGAATTGGCAAAACCACTTCTTTGCCGTATACCAATGAATAAGGGGATGTCTTGATAGATTTTTTCACAGAGATGCGATCAGCCCACAATGCTTGATTCAAAAGTATGTGCCAGCTCCGCTTATTGTCGCCAAGGGTCCTCTTCAAAATTCGAAGCAAGTTCTTGTTTGTGGATTCGGCCAAGCCATTCCCCTGCGGATAATAATTAGATGAAGTTTTCAAATAAATTATGTGCTTACCCACAAATTCATTTATTTTGGCCCCTATGAAAGGAGTTCCATTATCCGTTAGAATCGCATCTGGGATACCAAAGCGAGTGATCAACCCCTCAAGAAAAGTGATGACCGTGGCTTGATCCGCCTGTTTAGTTGGAATTGCTTCAGTCCATCTAGTGAAATAGTCAGTTACAGTCAAGATATACTTGTGACCAGCAGATGAGTTAGGATCAATGACCCCGATAAAGTCTAGGCCCCATTGCTGAAATGGTGCTTCTACTTGAATCGGGTGAAGAGGTAATGATGCATTCCTGGTTCTACCGATGTATCTTTGGCACTTATCACATTTTTGACTAACTTTGAAGGCATCTGCAAAAAGAGTAGGCCAAAAATAACCTGCTCGAATAATCTTTAATGCCATGGGTCTACCTGCATAATGACCTCCTGATAATTCATAATGGAATTCTTCTAAAACTTTCTCCTTCTCTGATTCTTTGACACATCTAAGAAGAACCCCATCAATATTCTTATGAAACAAGCCATTTGGTAGCAAGACATACTTGAGAGCTTGCAGTCCTAAATCTTCTTCTCTGTGAGGCATTCGGATGTGAAGGACATTTTCCAGAATAAAAATATTCCATCAGCTCCTCTGTCCACTCTCGATCCACTATAGAATGATTGTCAAAATTACAATTATCTACTACATCCTCATATTCATGAATTGTGGATCCAGAGGAAGCATTCCTTGCAAGCTCTTGGCACAATGCTCGACCTCGAACAAGCTTGGTTGGTCGGATCTCAACATCAAATTCCTGAATTTTAGAAACCCGACCAGCTCTCCTATCTCCAAGTTCTCCTTGTATGATAAAATTTCGGACATCTGGATGAACAACATAAACTATCGTTTTACTCTGTGAAACAAAGTGCCAAAACTTCTTCAGAGATTTCATTACCGCATACACTTGTTTCTCAATGAAGTTATACTTCTCTTGATGCGGTTGGATGACTTGGCTTAGGAAAGCAATCGGACGTTCATTCTCATCATCTCCCTTCGTGTAAGCACCGCGGCATAAGCTTCTTGTTCACCAATGACATAAAGGATAAAATCCTTGGAATAATCGGGATTCACCAGGACCGGAGCTTGAGTGATCCTTTCTTTGATCTCCTCAAATGATTGCTTCCTCCGCTTGGTCCATTTGAATTCAGCATTTTTCTTTAAAAGCTCTGTCATTGGCTTTATTACTTGAGCGAAATCTGCAACAAACTTTTGAACAAAATTAATTTTCCCAAAAAAAGACTGCAAATCCTTCTTATTGGCTGGCAATGGAAGCTTTAAAAGAGCTTGGGCCCTAGTTGGATCAATAGCTAGGCCATTTTCTGAAATTAGATGTCCTAGGAGCTTTCCCTCCTTTACAAAAAAAATTGACTTTTTTGGATTGATAGATATGCCAAATTCTCGACATTTTTCAAATATCTGCCTTAAATGAGATCCGTGGTCCTCCCTATTGTGAGAAAAAATAGTCATATCATCCAAATAAATCACAATAATGCGATTTAACAACTCACCAAAAGCCACATCCATTGCCCTTTGAAAAGTTGCGCCAGCATTTGAGAGTCCAAACGACATTCGCTGGTAAGCAAAGGTTCCCCATTTTGTGGTGAACGTTGTTTTATGTTGGTCCTCATCCCTGACCCAAATCTGGTTATACCCGGAGAATCCATCCAACAAAGAGAATCTCTGAGCTCCCGCAACCACGTGAAGAATCTGGTCAATCTGAGGAAGAGGATAATGATCTTTTAGCGAGGCTTGATTCAAATTTCAAAAATCAACACATAGGCGAATATCTCCATTCTTTTTCCATACCGGGACCAGATTTGCCACCCAAGTTGAATGCTTGATGGGGTAAATGATTTTAGAATCCAAAATTTTAAGAAGCTCCGCCTTCATCAGTACTTCAATCTTGGGATTGACTGGTCTCTGCTTTTGTCTGAAGGGTTTCACCCCATCATGCAACTCAATAGTATGTTGGATTACATCTTTGTTATATCCCTTCAAATCATGGTAACTCCAAGCAACTGTGTCAGGAAATTCATGACATAAATCTCTGATTTGTTCTAACTCCTCGGGGGTGCAATCCGTTCCAACCTTTATCAATTTTTGGGGACCTATCTCTAGTTCAGTATACTCCTTCTCATCTACTTTGATCCTGTGCTTCTCTACCCTATCATTCTGATCAAAAAGGCTTTCAAGTGTAATCAATCCTTTGGGGATATGATTATTCCTTAATTGAATAATCCCTTTGGCTTCTTCCTCATCAAGCGTTCTCTCTTCCACAGTACTCGCTTCTCTTATCAAAAAATCTACAATCTGTTCATCACTTTCGAATACTTGCCAATACATGTTCTTGTCCGGGATCGAAGGTCTGTAAACTAACCTTACAGTCTTAGGTTTCCTCACTACATGCTCAATCGAAGAGAAGTTTGCTCCAAGAGATGCTAGAATATCAGCATGCTTATTCATCTCTCATGAAATGGATTGAATATTCAATGCTGTGAAAGCCTCAAACAGGTCCCAAACTTTGTTGCGATACGCCTTTAGATAATGCTGCTTGGAGATGCACTTGTTTGTTACTTGATTCACAATCAATTCAGAGTCACCAAAAATTTGCAATTGTTCAATCCCCAATTTTTTTGCCTTTTTCAAGCCTAGGCACAACGCTTCATACTCAGCAACATTGTTAGTACAACTCCAGGTCGATCGATATGAATATGTTTTCTATAGGCCGGAGGGAGAAATAAGAACAATCCCTACTCCCGCACCATTTTTGCATCGTGCTCCATCAAAATACAACTTCCATAATTGATCGGGCACAGAGTCTTGACCAACTTGATCAGGAGGCAGTTTTACTTCAACCTCTTCGGGCTTTGTAATAGAGTAACAACCAATTTTAGTTTCCACCATGGCATTAAAATCGAGCATTGAAAACTCATCCTCTAAGCGAGGCTCATCCAGGACTTCATCCATCAAATCAGAATCTTCCAATTCTTCAGTTATCATGTGAACAGAATGTGTGGACTTTTCTTCTTCTCCCATCTTCTCTATATGAAAAGTAGAAGGCTTCTCATTGGAGATCTGGATTCTTCTTCCTTTGAAAGGAATTTCCAAGTGAGAATAATCCAGAGAAAGATAACCTCCCAGCTTGGCAGTAAATTCTCTCGACAAACACATACTGAAATATGGTTCCAAATCGACCACAACTATCTCCTGAATTACTGTAATCTGAGGCATACTATGTAGAACAATAGGAACATCCTTGATTACACCCACTATTTTCATGGGAGTCCCGTCCAACTGCAAGACACCAGGGCTACTTCTTGTATACTCCATTCCCATGACTTCACAAACTGCCTTTGGCATGACAGTTGTTGCAGCACTGCGAGTCAATCATGCGGTTGTGCACTATCCAACCCTCCATCCCGAGTGACAAATAAAATGGGGGTGGTCTATTTTTTCCAATGGCTGAAGTAGTTAATGTTTGAGCAAAAATTGTCTGGTAGGATTCTTCTCACTATCTTTCATAGACTTCAATGATTCTTGTAATAGATCAACTTGCCCAGGTAATTGTAATGCATCATAGAGACTAACCTTGGCTGGAATCTTCTTCAATTCTTCGACAATATTGTATGCAGATGCACCAGACTCCCTCTTTTCATTAATGTCTTCATATTTGCTCTGATATTGTTGAGTGGCTTCTACCCTCAGTATTTTAGTCAAATATGGGTACTTGAGCTTTTCTCTGGCTCGGTCCTCTGTTTCAGCTCTTGCCTACGAAGCTGAGGCTTTTTCTTGCAATCTTTCCTTTGCTCGTGGTGGCAAAAGATCTTTCAACAGAACAGGTGAATCTGGCTTCGATACTGAAACAGGAGCTTTCACTTGTACTTGTTTCTTCTCATTCTGCATCTTCGGATCAGTCGGTACCCTTAATGGTTCCATCTCTGTTGGATCTACAGTGACTGGCTTCTTCCCAGTTCTCGTGAGAACTGAGACTTGTTCTTCAGATGGAACCATAAAATTATGATCTACCTCAAAAATCATATTAACTTGTCCTCCAGAAGAGCTTGCGGCCAATGTTTGCACATAGTTCAGATGAACCATACAAGTGTCTTCGCCGTGTGGATCATTACATGTAGAGCACCAATATGTTCTTTCTGTAGGGCCAACTTCCTCATTCGTCAACACGATCAGGTTCTTTTCAGGCACTTTACTTGTTGAAGCCGCTTGTTCTCTAGTGATCGACGAAGGTTGAAATCTCTTGGGTTGGAAATCTCTCTCAGCTTGCTTTCTTTCAAGAACTGTGATTTTATTTCCCATCACTCTTATAGCTGAATTAGCCGATTGTACCTCTTGTAATAGGATTGTGAAAGAATCAGGGTTTGAGGGCGCAGGAGGTGCCGGTAGAGGTAGAGGTGCTGGCAATGCAGGGCAATGCTGGGAATGAAGTGGGAGCTGGTAATTGTAGAATGATTGGTGCAGGCAACTGTGGAATAGTTGGAGCAGGAAGCTAGGGAACTGGAATGGGTGCGATCTAAGGCGCACTTGAGCTCCATGATGGAATAGGATACATGGAAGGCATAGGCTGTGAAAATGAACCAGAATACAAATGCTTAGGAAGATCAGGTAAGATGGGCATTGTTACCTTTGGAGGAAGCCTACCTATGGCAATCAAGTCAGCTTTCGCCTTTTGCGCTTGTTCGAACAACTCTGGAAATGTAGTCACGTTGGACTGCCAGACAGCCAAGCCGATGTCTATGTTAAAGGCTCTGAGATAATAAAATGTAGCTAGCTCATGAGCGGGCCGAAGACCATCAAGAATTCTCTGCCAGCTTCGGTAAATCTGACATTGAAGTCGGCTATCTCCTCCTGCGGGTGCCTTTGAATTGCATTAAATTGATGCAACAAGGAGTATGGATCAGCTTGTTCATGAAATTTTTTGACTAACAGTTCTCCTAATTGATCCCATGATGCAATGGTGCCTGGTTGCAACGTTCGGTACCAATACAACAATTTCCCTCTCAGTGATAACACCAACAATTTTACCATCACGTCTTCGTCGGTTATGTCATGGATAGCCGCCAAAGAGGCTACATCGTTAATATGCTCATAAGAAGTTTTACCAGTACCATCATAGGTCGGCAAAGCTTTCAAAGCAGCTTGAGGGACTTGATTCTGTGTCGGTAAATTCAAGGCTCCCGAATCATTCCATGCCGAGAACTTCCTTGGTGGAGGATGTTGGGCCATTTGGACTGGTGCGTATGGCTATAGAGGTGGAAAACTAGTAGCAGTACTAGATGAATTTGAAGGAACAGAGAACACACCAGCAATTTGTGAGGATGTTGCAGAGGATATAAGTGGTGGGGAGACCAACTTAGGGTGTTCGCTTAATCTTTGGTTGTCAAGTTCAAAAAACTCAATGGGATTTTTAGATTTTTTGGCCTTCGATCTTGTGATCATGAAGTACAACTCTCACTGTATCCACGTTCGGAGGCTTCTGGGTAGTGCTGAGTCACCAAATGTTCTAATTATACAACATGAAGGTGAACATTAAACCTTAATACTATTGGAAGTGAAACTTTCAGTGTCCCACCGGGCGTGCCAAAAACTATCGCGACATGTCGCATTTTCGCGACCTGTCGCAGTTTTGCGGTGCCAAATGCAAAAATCAGCTAAGTATGAAAATTGTCGCGATATCCCGACAGTTTCACTTTTGCACAAACTTGGTTATTTTGCATGAACAGCAACAACAAAAACAATGTTGCAAAAATGCCAACAGGCCTATAAGGATACCATTCTCCTCAGCAAGGTTACTGGATAGAATACCCAAATTCTCAGCAAAATTAAAAACTAGGCAGCCATCTGAAAGTCTACCAATTCCTCTGCACTAGCTTTTCGAGGTTTCTCTCTAGAGGCTCCATCAGTATTAACTTTTTCAAAATCCTTAGGAGAAGGATGACAATTCCTTGTTCTATCCATATTGTAATTACTCACATTCCCTTTAAGTTGGTTGCTCTTATAAGAGTTAATATTTAATCTTTGCATCACTTGATCCCATATTTGGTAACTCTAAACCTATATGACACTTTTAGAACTATTGTCATTTCAAAATTGGTCGAAGTTGTGGCATTGAAGTTTGGTTTTAAAGTCAATATCTTATATTTTATTTTGATGCAAGTGTTAAAAGTGATTGAATTAGTGACACAAGTGAATAGCTAATGAGCTCCTTCATAGGTCCAAGTAGATCACTTAACTTACAACCATGACAAGCAAAGGATATGGTATCATAATACTTCCATGGAAGTGCATTGAAGTCCATGTCATATGTAACAAACCTTTCTTATATTAGAAGGAAGCACATAAGGTTGATCTTGTAGAGAGCCTTCTCTCATGTAAAGGAAAGAGAGTATATACAAACACCTTTGCCTATTCTACTTGAAAGAAAGGTAAACCATGATAAATTGATAACATCATTTTAATTGTTAGGTTGCCAAAGAATTGTTATCGGTCAATCATAAATGGCCTCTTTGAGATAAGGGAAATCCTAGTTCAAAAAAATATTCTTTAAGAAAGAAAAAGTGCTTTTATATACACCAAGCTTGCTTGAAGATCTTATTGATGATAATGAAATATTAATATATTGGCATATAGCATGATAATGCAAGGCATGACAAAAGCATATGTAATGATACAATGCAATATGAAGATGTGCATGTTATAATACTATGCAAGATGAAGTAATAAAATATAAAGGAGATAAGCTAGTAAATATGTAAGAATTTTGAACACATGAGAAAGTGTAGAAAGGTATATCAAGAGGCACACAAGATAAGAGTCTAGCATAGAAACAACCATCTAGGAGTGAGTCAAGTTGTATATCCAATAAAATTTTATAAACAACAACAATCATGAAATCTTGACACTATTGTTGAAAGACATTCCCACATATAGGCACCATCAATAGCTCACACAAAGAGTCAAATTGAAAATTTTTTAAAACCAGCTATCCCAAATTCAATGCAAGTGAGTGTAACTCAAACAATCAATTTATAGCAAGAAATAATGTTGCACATACTTAGTGGACAATGGATGTTGATCAAAGCAAGTTTCATATCTTCATGGAGATGGAAAGGACTCAGTCAATTATTATAGAATATGTATAACTATATGGTATGCAAATGGTCAAGATAACAAGGTAGAGTGGATAAATATATTCACGATAATACTCAATATCATGGTGATTGATTAGACAATGGAATTACCGATACCTTACACCATCTAGGATTTACTAAAGGATCTATTTGAGGAGGATTTTTATAGACTAAGTAATCTAATAAGATTGATGTTGAAATCTATAACACCAAGCAAAAAATATAAAAATATCACATTTTAAAATAATCATCTAAGAAAACTATTGGAAAATTTGGTTAAACAAAAAACTCATTAATGAATTAAATAAATGATGGTTCATTGAGAGACAACTTCCAATATTTTTGTCCAAGAAGAGACAATATTTCTACCCATAATGTACCAAGATACTATTTATAAATTCTAAAACTTAGAGTTAATTGAGTCAACTGATGAATGGCTCTAATGGTGCTTTAATGGCAAAGGTATGCCAATTGAGGTCCTTAGAAAAGATATGATAAAGATATTTTGGGAGATAAATGATGATAAGAATAATATATTCGATGTATCAAATACAAATCAAATTCTCTACTAGCTTTTAAATGTGTTAAGTGTGCATATTTTAACATTTACAAGGTATATGAAAACTTGTCATTAGAGTGACCATTTAACATGAAGAGCAATTATCATCTTACACTAGAAATCCAAGAGGAAATCAACAAAAATCCCATCATTATGGATATTATAACAACTATAAAGAATAAAACAAAAGTGTTAGCAAAAAATAAGAACCAACACTATAACATTCAATATAACACAATAAGAAGGATCAATGATGTGTAGATGGTGTAAACCAAAAGATAATAGAGAATATTGTTGTCCCAAGTAATAAGAAGACAATCCTAGCTTAGTCAATTTGATCAACATTGAAAAACAAATAGGTGATCTATAAATATAGATAAATCATATTTTTCCCACCAAAATACCCCAAGTAAAGAAGACCAAACACCCCAACACAATCAAGAATACCATGGAAGAAAAATAAGACAATTGAAAAATAAATAGGTGATCTAATAATATAGATAAAACATACTTTGGCCACCAAAATGTCCCATGCAAATAAGACCAAACACCCCAACACAATTGAGAATGCCATAGAAGAAAAATAAGGCAAGATACATAATGTGACCATCAATGATATAATATGACCACTTATATAATGCGAAGAACCACAAGATATAGTCCTCCAAAGAACAAACTATAACTATGTACCATTGTACATGAACACAACAATAATGATTATTCATGTTTAAAAATAGTCAATGCTACTATTTATATGATTATTGAGATGTAAGCTAAACCTCAACATCCTTTGTAATAAATTTAGTATGAATTTTCTTTCAAAGAATACCTAAAATGAGCTAGGTTTATCAGATTTATGGCCACTTAAAATTTAGACTTCTAGGAATAGACTATTTTGGCATTAAAATAGGAGTGCTCACAAGATAGAAAGTCACGATTATAGACCAAACTTTTCTCCTTGATTTTATGGTAGTCACCTTGTAGAAGGTATTATATGATGACTAGCTAAGGATGGAAAAGATGTACCACAATGAGAGAAAGACTACTTAACATTTAATATAAGAGATTACAACTATATTATCACCCTAAATACCTAGTAAGTGAATGAAGATGTTGAGTATGAGTCACTCTAAGAGTAGCCTCCTTTATTGTCAACTGGAGAACTAAAAAGTTTTTCATGCAAGATGCCTTTGCTTAAACATAGCTGAGGAAGATATTACAAGCACAAAGGGAAGAGTAGGTTCATTTGATATATTCTATATATAAGCATAAGAGCTCAATGTGATGATATAAGTATGTCAGTAGAAGAGAAATATAAATTGTGCTTTCAATCAAACTTTATTGAATTTATGGGTGATCCACAACTTAAAGAGAAAATAGCACACTAATTTAATACATATAAGGCCATAAATTAACCTAAAAATATTAAATATGAAGGAACTCTAAAGGATTTAGCTGAATTTTGACATAATAGTCAGAATAGATTCATGAAAACTAATGATTAGTGTGATTCAATAGTGAGGATAGTAATGTTCAAGATACTCAAGCAGTATAAGTAAGTCTTCCATGGATATAAAAAGACCAAAGGGAATTCTATTTGAGATATGTATTCACCAAATATTCACCTTCTCTATAATGTTTGATCTTGGAGATAATGGATTTGAAATACTTCCTCCTGCCCCTCAAATAAATCAAGCTTTTCCAACTCTAATGACAAAGCACATCTAAAATCGATAAGGAGTTAGATGACAATGATGTCTTAGAACTATATGAATATTTGGAGGATAAGTGTTGCTTAGAGAGTAGTCTTCTTGATTGTTAGATGGATAACTATTTGGCATTCCATCCAAGATATTGTACATGACAAATACAAAGAGAAGAGTGGTTGCACCTAATACGTTTAATATTTGAGATTTGAGAAATACTATGTAAGTAGAAGAGCTCAATCAAGTAGTGCATGTATAAGAACTAAAGAATAAGAAAAACTTGTTTTTTCATTAAACTTTATTAAATACATAGGCAATTCCTAACTTGATGAGAAACTAGCACACTAGTCAATACACATAACACAATTAAGTAATCTAAAACTATCAATTATGAAGGACCTTAGATAATTAAGGTGAATCATGACACAATGGTTAAAGAGATATTCATAAATTCTAATGATGATTATAATTTAATATTGATGGTACCAATGTTCAATATCTTTATGTAGCATCAGCAAGTATTGCTTGGATATAAAAGTTCCAAAGTAAATTCTACCTAAGCTATGTGTCCACCAAATGCCACAAACTGTCATAGCACAAGAAATGTGATTAAGCTCATACCATGTGAACCTCAAATATGTGGAATTGACAAATATAGAGATCAAGAAGATGCTAAATTTTATATCGACACTAAAAGGAGTAAGAGCACTTGGGTGTCACTAATTGTGATCAACCTCAAAAATAAGACCATGTAAAATTATATTTATGTGGAATTTTGAGTTTGAATGTTTTAACAATAAAGGATTCCTTCCCAAATTCATTCATAATTTGATCCTAGAAATGGTAGTTAATCATGAGATATATTTTATTCCTACATGGGTTCTTAGGTTATAATCAAATTAGTATAGTGGAAGAAGAGAAGCCGAAAATAATTATTGTAGAGAATGACATATAAATATAACTATTATTCTAAGACATTCCAAGGGATCACTTTATACATATTCAAGCATATTTTAATTAAGAAATTAAGATATATTTTAAGAATTTGAAGAAGATTTCAAGCCATTAGAAGAACATGCATTGATGTATTTCTTTCATACCTTAAGAAATATAAGTTCTTGCTAACTTATGAAAGGTTCTTGTTACATATCATCTATAATATCAAGTTGAAGACATATTTTGATAAGATATGCATGATTGTTTGTATGGAGGAATTTATAGTGGCCAGTTTTAATGTGATATTATATCAAGTCTAAACAAGCATATACAAAGCCAAGTACGCGAAAGTAATTTTGATTGTTCATATAATTTTATCATTTTATGTTACTTTATAGTTTGTACACTAGATGTTTGATGAAATTATTATCAAAAATTATTAGTTTATGTATAATTAGGATGTTCTTATAATCTAGATGTACATATAATTTAAGTGCCATATAAGGGTAGTTAGGGTTAGGTACAAGGAATTTGCAAAAGTTGGCAACAACCTCCCCTTTCTAATGAATAGTATAAGTATACCCCTTATATTTTTTAAATACATCCTTTATGTAATTTATTCAACCATTTAGTTGTGTATATATAGGATAATATATTCATGTGTACAAGTAACTACATGTGACTGTGAACAACTATAGTGAATAATATTGTTGGTATGCATGAATGTACATTGTCTTATGTATATAATACAAATGATAAAATGCAATTTTTTTCCATTTCAGTTCTAAATATTTATTTCTCATTAATGTTAAATGTTATTTACCATTAATATTTCCTGTCATTTTTTCTTCAATGTTTCTTCAATCATGGAATACCATTGTTGTGCAAATTTGACATTGTTGTTGTCTAAAGTTTGAACTAGTGATTGCATAAACAATTGAAGAATGAAGGAATTTAATGATAGATAACTTGTTGCGAGGATGTGCGAGATGTGGATATGGAAGGGTAAGTGCAAGAATGAGCGTAGAACCTATAAAATTTAGGGGATTCAACAACAACAAGAATGAAGGATTCTTAGATATGTAACGTGTGCAGAAGAGTTATGTGATGATTACATTAATAGATTATGACTAAAGGATTAAATATGTGAGCATCGATTCAATATAAATGGTAAATCATCATATATCCACTAATTAGACTAGAGCACTATCAATGTTAGAAAGGATGTCTTCTACTGCTAATACTTTTTGGTAAATACATCTATGACCTTGGGGACTTTATTTGAAAATATACTTATCTAGAGGATAAAAATATCTTATATTATTTATTGATTGCTATAAAGCTCTTTGAAAATGACGTAACTCTTCTTCCATATGCTCCCAAGGGTTTGCATAAAGCAATACATTTACTTTATTAGCTTTGCAACCTTAAACAATCACAAGCCATTATCATTAACACCTACAAGAATACCTTCTTCAAGTTTTAATTTTGTTTTAATTGTAAAATTTTGAAATTATGTTACATGTATCTAAGGGTTAAATTCTTAGGTCATTCCATTAATTTAAGATCTACTTCCCAGTCATAACATTCGTAATTAATTATCCACTATTTTTTATTTTTGAATATGAATTTTAGATATACTTTAAAGATACCCCCTCGAAAGTACAATATTTTGACTATATCATCGAAGTCCCACAACACTTTATAGGTCTAATACAAATTAAACATGAATTTAGAGAACCTGGACTATTTTTGTGTGAATGTATAGTTCATTTTATAATTGTGTAATTCCTTAGTGCATTGTACAAGTTGAGTTCATTTTTATTAGGAACTTGAGGTTTGGGAAGATACTCAATCCTAGCCTTTTCTTTGTAAAAGCAATCACATATACGATTCTCCTTGGTCATAAAGGAGGTTATTACAAGGATACTAACTTCTTCCACGTATTAGAACTTCCATAGATCATATTTTCCCACCTTTTGGCACTCATTGAATTACCCCTCACCTTTTCCCAACAGTATTTTGACCCCAAGACGATATTATATGTTGAAAACTTAATATATGTTATAGAGGGTATCAACACACCTCAATTTGTTAAATACCTTATTATTTATTTATTGTGATATTCCAAATAAATATTTCAATAAAAATAAAATATAGATTTTATACTTAGTTGTTCCACAATATCTCCCTTTTATGTGGGATTTTGTATTTGTAGGCATTACCATAGAGTTTTTTTCAAGAAGCATATTATATATTATTATATCTTGTCAAATAAAATATAAAACTGATTTTGTGTGTGGGGGTAGTTGGCCCTCTTGCTTTCTAACTGGTTCTTGTTTATGCTCTTCCTCTTATATAAGTTGTTTTCTATGGCATATTCATGATGGAATTTTTATTTCCCTTAAATACATGTTCTCTTGTTCTATTGTCTTTACATAATGAATCATAACATTTAAAATTCTTACACCATGTTCTAGTCTATAATTATGAAATAGGTTCTATATATTGTTATGCTTTTTCAATCAATTCAAAAGGAAATCAACCTTAAAAAGTATAATAAAGTACATACTTGTTGTCCCTTAAAACATTAGAGAGGGGGAATGAGCTTTCATTATGTGTTGAAAATTTGTTGGGATGCATGATAATTGTGCAATCAAGTGTATTTTTATGGTGCCATTGTCCCTCTTCAACCTAAGCTATCGCAATGAATGATTAAGTTTCTTATATCAATTAATATCAAAATATTATTTAAAAATACACAAATGAATGTTTATTTTGCACAAAAGGAGTAATTGAGACCAAAAAATATTTTGGCATGGAATGTTAAGCCTACAAAGACATCAGGATTGCATATGAGGGCATTCTAAAAGTAGACTTACTATTTTTTGGCAGGAAAACTTCAACATCAGAAACATACTCTAAAAGATGATAGGAGGATGTTGAGTTTTTTTACTTTGTTGAACAATTTTCATTATTGAATATTGTTAAATTTTAGAATTGTGAATAGGAGATCCAAGGTTTAAATTTAAAATAAAATAGAGTTGCACACCATACCTCATCTTGTATTAAATCTCTTAATTTCATAAATTATTTTGGTTTGTGAATATAATAAAAATCATTTCATTTCAATCATTTTTATTAAAAAAAAATGATGAATCATCAATTCTATTAACTATAAATCTATTATTCTAACATAAAAATATTTTAAAAAGACCAGCCATTATTCTACTAAAAAAAAATGGTACTGAAATACCTTAATTCATCAAAAACTAAAATTGAACCCTTTTCATTGAGTTGGGCACCTTTAACTACTATTATATACTTAAATAAAAAGAAACAAGGAAAAGAACAACCAAACGGTATCAGATTTTATATTCACATACTTAACAAAATCATCTTACAAGATTTGCAGATAACAACATAAGATCTCAAACTAAACATACCGGGAAACTTGTAAATGTAGTCTAAAGATGGCTCTACGGATGGATGTACACATCCATATGTGTTTGAAAATATATCCACTGTGCATTGTGTAGCAATGGATGAGTAATGGAACCCCTACAAAGAAAAAAAAAAGGAAAATTTTGAAAGGGGACTTTACGGACATTCGGTTAAAAATAATTGATAAAAAAAATAAACCTTTAATGGGTATGCCTTCTATTGTTATCTCATATTGGAAGATGCAAAGCCCCAACAAGTTTCAGAGGGCCTGTGAGATAAACCTTTGTAATATTGGGAAAAACGAAGTGCTACTTAGCAAGTCCCAACAAAAAAAAAATGTTGAAGATTAGAATTTAGCTCTACAGTGGAGAAAAGCAATAGAGAAAATACTACATGCTTGAAAATGGATGCAGATATTATAAGGCTTAGAAGAAGGGGTGAATGAGGGACATTTTTTGTAAAAAGGTTCAAGATTTAAATCTCCATGATCTGATGTTTTTGTGTGCTTCATTAACATCTAAGAAAGAAAAAATTAGAGTGGTTGTCTTTAAGGTCCTTTCTCAATGTTTGTTGATCTATTACTATTTGATTTAAATGTCTTGTAACTCACCTAGTTCTTGACTCATTTTTGTATTTCTATCAACCTTCAAAGATATTTATTTAGAAAGAGTAAACATCTATAAGCATATAAATTAGGATAAATTTGGATGCGGGCATCACATGGGGGCCCGACCCTCCTTTGAAATATCCCGACAAAAAAGATACGAAGGACAATGCGGGGCCCAAGAAGTGGTTGTCTTTTGCTAAGACTCTTAGAGGAAAAATAAAGGAGGTTCTCTCTCTTCCGCCTCTAGTTTGATGGAGATCCCATGCTTTCTAATCAAACCCAATTCTCATTCCAAAAACTTGGAAAGATTTACAGAAATGGCAGCAGTCTGCCAAATAAACTCTTTTATTCCAAAAGATTGTTTATTTTTTTTTATTACAACATTTCCCGCCCTGAAAGAAAAACAGCCCAAACAGGTCCAGAATGGCCCTCTTGCCTTCAAATCTGCAACTCTGTCTCAGCAGTTTCTGACCCTTGTGCATGCCTTTGCTTCCCCTTTTAAAATTTTTTGCGTGACTCTCTGTTTCCATTTTGTGGCCCTTCGTTTCATTTCTCATGCCTCTTCGTCGTTTTGGCTTTCGAAACATTTTTCTTTCCGACTCTTGGTCTTCGTCTGCTTTCATTGCACCTTGGTGCCACATGTTGTTCAGTGCTGCCATGGTAGACTTTGTCCGCCTGTCAACCAATGACGACGTTCGGTCCCACCGCTCGATAATTTCCTCTGTAACGGCCCCTGTAACCGCTTGCCCTTTTTTTTTTGTCACAAAAAAAAATAACATGTCGTGAAATCGTGACACTTTTTTCTTATTACTCTTTCTCTTCTCTTTTAGTTGCGAAAATGCGACATGTCGCGATATCACGACACTTTTTCCCTCTTGCTCTTTCTCTTCTCTTTTGGTCATGAAAATGCGACATGTCGCGATATCGTGACACTTTTTCTCTCTTGCGCCTTCTCTTGTCTTTTGGTTGCAAAAATGCGACATGTCGCGATATCGTGACACTTTTTCTCTCTTGCGCCTTCTCTTGTCTTTTGGTCACGAAAATGCGACATGTCGCGATATCGCAACACTTTTTCTCTCTTGCGCCTTCTCTCATCTTTTGGTCGCAAAAATGCGACATGTCGCGATATCGCGACACTTTTTCTCTCTTGCGCCTTCTCTCGTATTTTGGTCACGAAAATGCGACATGTCGTGATATCGCGACACTTTTTCTCTCTTGCGCCTTTTCTCGTCTTTTGGTCGCGAAAATGCGACATGTCACGATATCGTGACACTTTTTCTCTCTTGCACCTTCTCTTGTCTTTTGGTCACGATAATGCGACATGTCGCGATATCGTGACACTTTTTCTCTCTTGTGCATTCTCTTGTCTTTTGGTCGCGAAAATGCAACATGTCGCGATATCGCGACACTTTTTCTCTCTTGCACCTCCTCTCGTCTTTTGGTCACGAAAATGCGACATGTCGCGATATCGCGACACTTTTTCTCTCTTGCGCCCTCTCTCGTCTTTTGGTCATGAAAATGCGACATGTCGTGATATCGCTACACTTTTTCTCTCTTGCGCCCTCTCTCGTCTTTTGGTCACGAAAATGCGACATGTCGCGATATCGTGACACTTTTTTCTTGTTTGCGGTATTTTTCTTTTCGTTGGATGCTCCTGCATCAAACACCCAGGGTGGATTGAGAAGTGACCTTCACTTCTGTACTGTTCTGTCACCTTCTTTTTCAACATCTCAAAACTTGCACCTGCCTTTGTAGTCCACTTAAACTCCTTGAAATGCCTCTTCTAATCTATTTTGGCCTTGTACTGAGTATTCATCTTACTGATATGTTGTTGTACCTCTTCATGTAAACTCTTTATGTGCTCTGCAAAATCTTCAGCCTCAACACTGCTCTTTTCTCCTTTATCCATCGTTCTCAACTCAGAAGCATTCCTTGGACTACTCCCACATACAATCTGGAATGGTGATTTACTAGTACTCCTATTGACAGTCCTATCTAGAGTAACTGGGGCTGTACAAGCTCTCCAAGCTTCAACAAAATCTAGGTCTTCAGGGTACAAACCCTTAAGTTCTTCAAACCCCACAACTTCCACTCTCATTGTTGTTAGCAAACTCTTTTCATCCATATCCTTCAGTGGCTTTAGTTTATGGTGCACTCCTTCATTTGTTAGGGAGTAAGTGTTGGCATGTCCATCATGGACTACACGGCGATCAAACTACCATGGTCTTCCTAACAGCATATGGCAAGCATCCACAGGCAGGATATCACACGTAACCTCATCCCGGTATCTCCCAATATTAAACTTGACTAAGGACTGTTCACTGACCAATGCCCTATGGTCCTTCTGCAACCACGCAATCCGGTATGGATGCGGGTGTCTCCTCCTCTCTAGCTGTAACTTAGTAACAATTTCTTCAAAGACCAAGTTATCAGTACTACCATTATCTATAATAACATTACTGCGACCTTACTCGAACATTTGCACCTTGTGTGAAACAGGCTCCTCCTCCGGTCTGGTTCTTTATCCTCATTCAACAAGGTTCTCCTTGTGACCATAACTTCTCCTCTCTCCGCCTCCTCAGAGTACTCTGATTCAGCTCTTTCATCTACAATAGCAGCTATGGCATTACCCGTTGGCCTCCTATTTGGCTTATTTTGGTGATGTGGACACTCATATGCTCGATGTCCATCATTAATTAATAATAATATATTTTCTCCTATGGTTATAATAATAATATAATAATTAATATAATTAATTATTATATTATTATAAGATTAGGGTTAGGAAGCATTGCAACCTTTCACCTATAACCCTAGAGTGGGTATAAAACCTTGTAAGAACTTATCATTCAAATCATCCATGAAATATTATATAAAATATTTATTAAAACATTGAAGGGACTTCCCGACAATACAAAAGTGATTCTTTTAGTTTTAGGTTATTTATTTATTTATTTATCAATTTATGTGCTAGGAACCCTAGGTTCCTACCATCTGGTATCAGAGCCTTATGGATCCAACCATATTGGTCAAGGAAATTAAAAATGACATTGCAAAAATTAGAAGAATGATTGAACAAAAACAAAAAAAACAAATGGAACGTTCTGATCGTATTATACAATATTTAATGGAAATGCAAGAGGAGACCCTAGCCATGGAATCTCAGGTAGTGGAGGAAGAACCCATAGCCGACGAATCTCAGGTGGTACCCATTGCTCTTCCCAAGAAAGAAAAAAATGCAACTGAACATATTGCTCCAAACCCTAAATTAATTGTTTCTTTGGATGAGCCCATAACCAAAGAACTTTCAGAAATACCTATTGCACTTTTGGAAGAAATTAATCAAAACCCTTATAATGAAAATATATTTTTAATAGAAGTGCACAAGGGAGAAGAAGATATCAAAGATGCAGGTTTCCAAAAGCAATGTTTTATAGATCTGCATAGGGGAAATAAACACAAACATCAAAGTGGAAATCAGCCTAGTAATATTTTCTCCAATAACATCTCCAATATTGCTTACAAGATTTTTTTCAACAATTTATTTAATACCCAAGGAAGAATAAGCGTTTCTGCAGTTTTTAAAAAATATGATCCAACAATGAATCAACTTGGTTATCTGTTGGATGTGCTGCATAGTGTGAACCTTTCATCTTTGAGGCCTCCTCCATGGCCACCTCCTCTTCTCTCTACTGGCATAAAAATGTAGATGGAACCATAGTTGCCCTTGAAAATCCTGGAATTTGGAAGAGCTCAGATGTATGGTTGCAGTTATAAATTAGTTGACAGTATCCTGTTAAAAACTTAACAGTCTAATTCATACTCAATGCTTCCAAGTTGTAAGTAATCCAATCAATCATCAACAACCTTTGGAAAAATAATGAAATCGTGAATATCTATTTGATGCAATGTCCATCACAAGAAAATCTAGAGGGAAAATATTGTCCAGCTCACACTGTCCGTGATTATTTTTGTTTTTGGAACCTTCGATAAGTCATAATTATTGGAAAATTTGTTGGTCTGGCCTATTAAATATTTTTTGAAAAGTTGAACAGCTTACTATGGCAGGTGAAGGCACCATTTATGGAAAATGATAGAAGTTATGGAATGCAAATGGCGGTAATAGACCAATGATCGTATACTCTGAAGCCACTAATGGGCTCACAGTCAGTGGATTATCATTATTGGACAGTTCTCACTTTCACAAAACTATGTTTAATTGTACGAATATCCACTTCTAATCTCTCAAAGTTATAGCACCAGATGATAGCCCTAATACTGACGAAGAGAAAAATATTCTATTGTGGCTTTCCGTAACCGAAGACGACACAACATATGATGTCGCAGTGTTAGAGGATGTTAAAAATAAAAAAATAAAATAAAATTCTCTCCCAGATGAACCAATGCCCAAGAATTTGGTACTTAGGGTGCTTGATCTGAACTGCCAGCAGATGGCATGGGAACTCTTCAATAGAGGTGCTGATAATATTGCATCTCATAGTATACTGCTATGTATATATTGTTAAGGAAAACTAATCCTTTGGCAAGGTAGAAATCTTTGCCCCCCGAAGTTAAGTCCAGGAGAACGTCTCGAAATGTTGTATTTGCGACACCATAACACATTGATCCCAAAAGCATTAATTAGTGTTATTTTTTTCAATATATTAGAAGGAAGGCTTCAATTAGGGGATCTCAAGGAATACATTTTAAATCCTTGACAATATGAAGATCACTTCAACTGTTACAACATATTCATAAAATGGCTGGTCAACTTCTGGAAGTCTACCAGGATTACTAACTTTGACCACTACCTGTGTTTGTCAAACAATTAATGAAACTCAGTAGTAAATTGCAACAGACACTAATGCAAAAGGTTATGCCAAGCAATGCATGCTACTGCCAAAGGGAAAACATGGTCCATATGCTATTTTTTTTAAGAGCAGGGTATGAATGAAGAACCAACTTGGGGACCTTTCTGTATACGAGAGGTTGTCTAAGTTGTGTTTATCCTTTATTGTGTATGTTGTGATCACTTGCATAACTTGCTTATTGTAAAATATGAGAAATATCATACTTGTGGATTCTGTGAGCAAATATAAAATATTTGTAAAATATCCCTTAGGCCCCCTTTCATCAGAGCTCATGGAGATAAAATTAAATAACAGCTGAATTAAATATTTGATGTTTTAGCCAACACATCAGTATAAAAATAAGATGTGCAGGTCAACCTTAAGTTCTTCTAAACTTTGCACCTACAATGAATTCAAACAACACTCATTGAGAATGCCAATCAAGACAAGGTATAGAGAGTGAGCATTGTTATCACTTCCATTATCTTCTCTACGGCCCCCAAATGTAGCATCATTGGGAAGAAGTGCACAAATTAGATACAACGTCATTGAAATAAAGCCAGCAATGGCAGTTTTCTCTAGGATTTAAAAATGAATCTACCTCGTAAATTTTTAGTCACCAAGGCACGAAAATGAGTGAAAATGGCAAGTCTGCCTGTTTGTTTCTATTTCCTATATTGTTATTTAGAAGGTCCACGAACAAATGAATCTACCGGACCCATCTTCCAGAGTGCATCGATAAGCTTGCACAAGCAGGTATCAAGATTTTGGTGCTAAATGGTGATAAAAAGGAGACTGCAATCAACATTAGGTTTGCATGCAGTTTGCTTCGACAAGGCATGAAAAAAAAATTCTCTTTGTTTGGCACCGCATACTGGGATGGATGGCAAATGGAGTATATACATCTCTGGTACCATTCTTTCTGAACATATACATCTACAATGCTCAAGCATTCTGATTTGGAGGTGAGACCTCCGACTCCTCAAACATTGGAGCCAAGAGCATCGTAACTGATTTAAGGGCTTATACAAATTTTGGGGTCCGTGTCTCATAAAATCATGCCACAACTTTCTTAATACGGAGAAGGGGTCTGCTTATGTTTGAAGACCTTGAAATAAAAAAATAAAGGGTCGATTTATATGAGGTTGTTATATGCAACATGACATCACGTAAACTCTTTGATGTGGGTCCCGTCACCCTGAGATTAATCGAGATCTCTACCTACAAATAACGTATCCCAGAGGTGGAGGTCTTTATAATACCCTTTGCACATTGAAGGTTCTTAACCTAAAATATAGACCCTATGAAAGCCAAAACAACTATGTACTATGTGTGAAAGGTGTTCCAATGTGAAGCCAGATTCAAATAGAGAAGAAACCTAAGCTTTGAGGACAAAGCTTTTCAAAGGAGGATGGCATGTTAGGATCCTATCCTAACATCATTAATTAATAATAATATATTTTCTCCTATGGTTATAATAATAATATAATAATTAATATAATTAATTATTATATTATTATAAGATTAGGGTTAGGAAGCATTGCAACCTTTCACCTATAACCCTAGAGTGGGTATAAAACCTTGTAAGAACTTATCATTCAAATCATCCATGAAATATTATATAAAATATTTATTAAAACATTGAAGGGACTTCCCGACAATACAAAAGCGATTCTTTTAGTTTTAGGTTATTTATTTATTTATTTATCAATTTATGTGCTAGGAACCCTAGGTTCCTACCATCTCCACAGTTGAAGTAGGTTCCATGAAACCATCTTTCTCCATTTTCTCGACTATATCTACCTCTCCCTCTTGGGTAGTTGTTCTGATGTAATCATTATCTCCCTTCTGATCCTGACTGCTGCTAGCTTCTTCTTTCTTCTCATCTCGTCCTCCATCTATTCTTCCATCTGTTATTTCTCCATGACCTCTTCCTTTTTGCTTACCCTCAAACATTCTATTCAGCTTCTCTTCAACTTTTAGAGAAAACTAGTAAGCATCCTCAATGGTGCTCATCCTAACCAGACTCAACTCTTCTTGAATACCGGTTCTCAATCCATTTATGTAACGGGCTACTTTCTCCTCGTTAGCCTCAGAATGGCCAGTTCTGATTGAGATCTTGTAAAACTCCTCTGTATATTCTTTGAAAGATTTGCTTGACTGTCTCAAACTCTACATTTTCCTCAACAGATCCAATTTGTAATCTGTAGGAATAAACTGTCTCTTCAACTTCTCTACCATTTGATCCCATCTGGTTATCTTTTCCTTTCTACTTCTATTTCTTTCTAGCTGCACTTCTTTCCACCATATGCTAGCATGGCCTTTCAACTTTGTTTTTACAAACTTGATTTGATTTGGATCTACAACCTCCTCATACTCAAAATACTCCTCCATATCATTGATCCAATCAATCAACTCCTCTGGATTGAGATTCCCAGAATACGTGGAGACATCAAACTTTGGCTTCTTCCCGATCCTGATCCAATATATGGCCCTAAATAATCTAGCTTCTATAAGATCCATTACTTCTTCATTTGATGGATCATCAACCTCTCAAGCTTCATCTTCACTACGGTCTTCTCTCCTTGGCTCAACCCCTCTTCGCAACTCCTCTTGCAGGGCTTGCACTTGCCTCTGTAAAGCTCTGAAATCTCCTTTCGGTACCACATTTCTCCCACCACCATGGTTTCTTCGTGGAGGCATTCTTCCTCGCTCTCTTCTCACAACCCTTCCACAGATCCTGGTGCAAACTGCCTCACTTTCGGCATTCTGCTCACACACTCAAGAACCCTAAGCTCTGATACCACTTGATGGAGATCCCATGCTTTCTAATCAAACCCAATTCTCATTCCAAAAACTTGGAAATATTTACAGAAATGGTAGCAGTCTGCCAAATAAACTCCTTTATTCCGAAAGATAGTTTATTTTTTTTATTACAGCATTTCCTGCCCTGGAAGAAAAATAGCCCAAACAGGTCCAGAATGGCCCTCTTACCTTCAAATCTACAACTCTATCTCAGTAGTTTCTGATCCTTGTGCATGCCTTTGCTTACCCTTTTAAAATTTTTGGCGTGACTCTCTGTTTCCCTTTTGTGGCCCTTTGTTTCATTTCCCGTGCCTCTTCGTCGTTTTGGCTTTCAAAACGTTTTTCTTTTCGACTCTTGGTCTTCATCTGCTTTCATTGAACCTTGGTGCCACGTGCTGTTCAGTGCTGCCACTGTAGACTCTGTCCGCCTATCAACCAATTATGACATTCGCTATACCCACCGCTCGATAATTTCCTCTGTAACGGCCCCTGTAACTACCTGCCCTTTTTTTTTTTAATCGCAAAAAAAACATGTCATGAAATAATGACACTTTTTTCTTCTTACTCTTTCTCTTCTCTTTTAGTCGCAAAAATGCGACATGTCGTGATATCGTGACACTTTTTCCCTCTTGCTCTTTCTCTTCTCTTTTGGTCGCGAAAATGCAACATGCCGCGATATCGCGACACTTTTTCTCTCTTGTGCCTTCTCTTGTCTTTTAGTCGCGAAAATGTGACATGTCACGAAATCATGACACTTTTTCTCTCTTGCGCCTTCTCTTGTATTTTGGTCACAAAAATGCGACATGTCGCGATATCACGACACTTTTTCTCTCTTGCGCCTTCTCTCATATTTTGGTCGTAAAAATGCGACATGTCGCGATATCGTGACACTTTTTCTCTCTTGCGCCTTCTCTCATCTTTTGGTCGTGAAAATGTGACATGTTGCAATATCACGACACTTTTTCTCTCTTGTGCCTTCTCTCGTCTTTTGGTCACGAAAATGCGACATGTCGCGATATCGCGACACTTTTTCTCTCTTGCGCCTTCTCTTGTCTTTTGGTTGTGATAATGCGACATGTTGCGATATCATGACACTTTTTCTCTCTTGCACCTTCTCTTGTCTTTTGGTCGCGATAATGCGACATGTCGCGATATTGTGACACTTTTTCTCTCTTGCACCTCCTCTCGTCTTTTGGTCACGATAATGTGACATGTCGCGATATCGTGACACTTTTTCTCTCTTGCGCCTTCTCTCGTCTTTTGGTCATGAAAATGCGACATGTGATATCGCGACACTTTTTCTCTCTTGCGCCTTCTCTCGTCTTTTGGTCACGAAAATGCGACATGTCGCGATATCGCGACACTTTTTCTCTCTTGCGCCTTCTCTCGTCTTTTGGTCGTGAAAATGCGACATGTCGCAATATCGCGACACTTTTTCTTCTTTGCCGACATGTCGCGATATCACGACACTTTTTCTTCTTTGCCAACATGTCACGATATCGTGACACTTTTTCTTCTTTGCGGTATTTTGCTTTTCGTTGGATGCTCCTGCATCATAGTTCTAGTAAATAATAAAATTTCAGCCCCGACAAGTTCCATGAGCCCTTTTCTTTTAATGGAAGAATTCTCCCTGGTAGGCAAGTTTTTGGGAGGTAGGCCGGACATGGAGACTATCAGGGCTTGGGCGATGGGTAAATGGCGACTGGTAGGCAGCTTGGAGTTGGTAGCTCTAACTCGAGGGTTCTTCATTATCCATTTTAACAATATGGAGGATGCTAACCACATTTTAATAGGAGGTCCTTGGTTTCTAGGCAAAAGGAGCCTTTTTCTCAGACGATGGGGTGAATATTTCGACCTTGAAAAGCAAAATATTAACATTGCCCCTATTTGGGTTCATCTCCCAAGTCTACCTGCCCAGTTCTTCAATGAATATTGGCTGCAGGGCATAGCCATAACTATAGGGGACCTGATCTCCATTGACCATGCGACCTTGGCCAGGACAAGGATGACTCATGCACGAATCTGCGTAAATGCTAATTTGAATAATGAATTGCCAAGGTTTGTGGAGCTAGAGTATGGAGAATACTATAGAAAATAATCAGTAGAATACGAGAATAGACCGAAATTCTATGCAGAATGTAAAAATCAAGGACATCTATGCAATCAGTGCCCTAACCTGGCAATGAATAGAGAAAAGCATAAGTAGGGAATGCTAGACAGAGGAAATTTGAGGAGTTTCCCTAGCAGAGGCGATTTCAATCAGGCAAACTATGTCTACCAAAAAAATAAAAGAGAGGGTGCAGGGTCCCAGCAAGACAAAGGAAAACAATAGGTTGTTGGCAACCAAAATACTCAGGTAAGTTCCAATCCTCTAGTTTCAAATAAATTTTCAATTCTATCCAATATGGGAGTAGGAGGATTATCAGAAGACATGGAAGCCCAACACCTTCAGGCTAACCTTTTTGACTCTCTCGAATCCCCATCCAAGTCAGGATCCTCAAACCCTAATGCTAAAATTATTGTAAGCCCCATGGGCATCACAAATCCAAACCCTAATGCACGATCTCTAGAATCCACATCCAAGTCAGGATCCTTAAACCCCAATGCTGGAAATACTTCAAGCCCAGTGGGCATCCCAAAGCCAAACCCTAATGTTGAAGAACTTAGGAAGAAAGTTGAGGCATTGGAAAATAAAAAATCTCATCTCCCTAACATCATCACTAGGAGCCAAGTGAATCCTACTGAGGGGTCGTCCCACAGACCAGGGAATACAAGAAAAAAGGAGAATATTTGGATGTAGGGGTGGAGATATGTGAAACTCTTCAGACTGAGGAATATGGCAGTCCGGTTCTGCAACAAATTACCTCCCCTCAATTTAGTCCTAAACAAACCAGGAGCACTGTGAAGTCTCCTATAGATTTTGGCAGTGAAAAAGAAGAGGGAGAATATCAAATGCTGAGCATCAAAAAATTAAAACTGATAATGACATTGCCAATGGAAAATAGAGAACCTTGTTTCAACAGAGTTATTCTGGGTTCTAAAGACAACAAATTAGGAAAACCCCCTCAAGGGAGGGGGAGAGGAAGAAATCCCAAACAATCTAAATGAAGTTCCTCTCATGGAACGTGAGAGGCCTCAATGGCCTGCCCAAACATAGGGAAGTCAGTGCAATAAGAAATCAAGTGAATCCAACTATTATCATGTTGCAAGAAACAAAAACTGATGAGATTCAGTAAAAAAATAGCAAAAAAATCTGGAATCAAGGGGAGATGGTTTGCAAATCAGCCAAGGAGCATCTGGAGGCCTTATGACTTTGTGGGATCCCTGGATAGTAGAAGGCACCATTATTCAGAAAGATGATAGGGTTCTTAGTGTTTTATTTAAGGAAATAAATAACAATAGGTCATGGATCCTTTCAAATATTTATGCCCCGACTTCAATTCAAGGGAGAGCTCTACTGTGGGAGTACTTAGGCAATCTGAGTGAAATCTTCCATAATGTCCCCTGGATTCTGGCTGGGATTTTAACACTCCTCTTTACCCTTCAGACAAAATGGGTGGAAATGGACCACCTATCAGGAGCATGGATGAGTTCAATGACTTTGTGAACTCCAACATGTTGATGGATGTAAAACTTAGAGGAGCGAATTATACCTGGAGCAATCGATGGATAGGGTGTCATCTCATTCAAGAAAGGCTTGATAGGTTTTTTCTATCAAAGGAGGCTACAACTTTGTTCGGTGATTCTACCCTGCAAGCCCTTCCTAAAATTGCCTCTGATCATAATCCCATTTTTTTGGAGATCCCTAACTCTCTGTCCTTCAAGAAACCTTTCAGATTTCAATCTATGTGGATCAAACATTCCAGTTTCAGAGATAACTTAAGTCAGTGGTGGCAGCAGCCTGTCAGGGGTAGTGCAACTTTTAAACTTGCTGGCAAATTAAAGTTTGTTAAGGAAAAGCTTCGAACTTGGAACAAAGAGGTCTTTGGGAACCTCTTTGAAAATAAAAAATAGGTTGTTGAAAGTTTGAAGATAATTGATCAGAGGATCCAACATGGTGATGCTGATGAAACTACTAGGCAGGAGGAACGAACAAAACTAGCAGAGTTTCATAACATTTTGGCCTGTGAGGAAATCTATTGGAGGCAAAAATCAAGGGCTCTTTGGTTGAAATATGGAGATTCAAATTCCAAGTTTTTTCACGTCACCACGCTTAGAAACAGAAGCAATAACAAGATAATTTTTTAAAAAAAGCAGATGGTTCTATTACTCAAGACTTAACATAAATCAGAAAGGAGGCAGTAACTTATTTCAATTCTATCCTTGGTCAAGAATCACAGTGCAATGAGGAGGCCAAAGATATTCTCTTGCAATCCATTCCTAGCATAATAAATGAGGATATAAACCTTAAGCTTCTAGCTCCCTTTTCTGATGAGGAAATTAAGGAAGCCTTGTTTAGCATGGAGCCAGACAAAGCCTCGGGACCCGATGACTTTCCCCTCGTTTCTATCAAGCTTTTTGGGACATCGTAAGTGAGGATGTAATTTTTGCTGTCAGAGAATTCCAAGCAAGCAATCATATCCCAAAAGGTATCAACTCTACTTTTATTTCTCTAATTCCTAAGAAGCAAACCCCTGAATCTATGGTTGACTTCAGGCCAATCAGTCTATGCAATGTTTCTTACAAGATCCTAACTAAAGCCATTGCAAATAGAATGAGAGATATTCTACCCCGCATCATAGATCCATGCCAGGGAAGCTCTGTCTAGGGTAGGTCAATCTTGGATGGAGTTATCACAGTTCATGAAGCTCGACACTCTGCTCATAAGACTAACAGGTCTATTTTTGCCCTCAAGCTTGATATGAACAAAGCATTTGATAAGCTAAATTGGGACTTTCTGATTGTTGTCCTCCTTAAGTTTGGTTTTCACCACCAATGGGTTAATTTGATCAAAGAATGTATTTCTAAAGCATGGTTCTCGATTCTAGTTAATGGAACAACTGCTGGTTACTTTCAAAGTCATAGAGGAATTCGGCAGGGGACCCTATCAGCCCCATGTTATTCATCATTATGGCAGAAGCTTTAGGCAGAACCATAAAAAATGCTTGTAGTTCAAGGCTAATATCAGGAATCAAGGCAACATCTCTCACTAGGGCTGTTTCTCACCAACAATTCATCGATGATACCCTTATATTGACTAAGGCATCAGTGGTTGAGGCCAAAATAATTAAATACATCCTGCAACTCTACGAGGACGCTGCTGGTCAGAAAGTTAATTTCAGTAAAAGCAAGTTATATTTCTTGAACACCCCCATTCAGAGGTAAGGAAGGATTGCAAAAATTTTAGGGTGTGATATAGCAAACCTCCCCACTTCGTATCTTGGTCTCCCTCTTTTCATTGGTTCTCCGAGAGAGTCAATGTGGGACAGGGTTATTGAAAGAATTCAAAAAAACTTGTTGGATGGAAAGGTCATCTTCTATCTCAAGCAGGAAAGCTGACCCTCACTAAGGCCTCTCTTCAGAGCATTCCAGTCTATTTCCTCTCCATTTTCAAAGCCCCTGTGAAGGTTTTCCAAAAATTGAGAAACTCCAAAAAGAATTTTTATGGACTGGATCAGAGGAGAAAAAAGGATACACCTTGTAGGATGGACCAAAGTGTGCAGACTCAGGGAAAATGGGGGCTTAGGTCTGAGGAGAATTGCTCATATAAATTTAGCTTTACTAGCTAAGCAGGCATGGCATCTCATTTCTGGTGAAGAAAATGAATGGACAACTATCATCAAATGAAAGTATCTTCAAAATATGGAATTTCTAAGTGACTCAGTTCCAATCAGAGGTTCTGCTTTTTGGAAAGCAATTCTTAATTGTAAGGAAATCATCAAAAAAGGTTTAAGATGGGTTTTAGGCAATGGTGAGAGGATAAATTGTTGGAATGATAGGTGGGCTAAGGATGAACCACTGATGCAATATCCTAACTTAGCCCGAATCAGAGATATCACAGAAGAACTCATTGGCAGAAAAGTCTTCGATTATATGGTTGAGGATAGAGGTAGAATGAAGTGGAAACAAATAAGAATTCAAGGATTTCAAGCGGAATCAAATGATCTTTGTAACATTCTCGGGCAATATTTTATCCCCATGAGACCCAAGGAAGATCAAGTGACCTGGGCTCCTATGAAAAATGGGCAGTTCACTATTAAATCAGCTTACAAGCTTCTGCTTGATGACGAGGATTTTGTCCTCCAAAAGGACTTAGTTTGGATAAAAATTTAATTCCAAAAATTGTAGTCTTTTCATGGTTGGTTATCCAAGGAAGAATTCTAACCATTGATAATATGATGCGTAAAGGTATTTGTATCACTAATCGTTGTTATCTATGTAGGGCTAATTGGGAGACCATTTATCACATTTTCCTTGAGTGCCCTTTTTCCTTGACTGTCCTAAGTGGGGTTTTTAGGCCTTCAATATTTCATGGGTTAAACCAGCCATCGTACTTGATTTGTTCATCTAGTGGCCTTGCCCCTTTTCAATCCAAAGACTTAGATACATGTGGAAAATTTGTCTCAATCACTATCTTTGGCAGGTGTGGTTAGAAAGGAACCATAGAGTCTTTAATGAGTCTATCCATGATCATCAAACTATCATTGCCAGGATCCTATCCTTTGCCAATGAGAATGTGAACCTTATCCCTTTTGATAGTTGTAAACCTCATCTGTAGGAGACCACGATTGCTCAATATTTAAGCTTAACCTTGTTAGATGAGTCTGTGCCTAGGGTAGTCAACCCCAGAGCCAATGTTAAGTGGTCTCCACCTCCTACGGGTTGGTTTAAGCTTAATTTTGATGGAGCAGCTAAGGACAATCCTGGCAGAGCAGGCACTGGTGGCATTGTGCGAGATCATAATGGGAATATGATGCTTGCATTTTCCGAATATTTGGGAACAAGGACGAACAACGAAGCTGAAGCTAGAGCTATGTGGAGAGGCCTTCAAATGACTCAAGACTTAGAAGGCAATTTGATCATAGAAGGAGACTCTATGCATGTTATAAATCTCCTCAATAATTGGAAAACACCTCCTTGGAGGATTAAAACAATTGTTGAAGAGGCTAGGATCCTTTTCCAGGGAAGACAGGACAGAAAAGCCCAACATGTCTTTCGGGAAGCTAACAAAATTGCTGATAAGCTGGCCAATTTGGGTGTCGATGGTGACAGACTTTTCAAATGGGAACACGGTGTCCCGAGTGAAGTAGAGGAGCTTATTCAACAAGAATGCCAAGAATGATAGTCAAATTTACCAACAGGGAAGGCACTGTAAGTTCGAAGGCTAGGAGTATTCCCGTCTCTTTTTGAATTGGACTCACAATAAAAATTATCTGAGCTGTCAGTCTTCATGGATGCTGCTTGGAAATACCACAAAGACTAATGGGGACAGTCACATGTCATATAACATGGCTCCTAGTCATCTTAGTAATTTGAGGTTGGTTGATAATCACAGGGAAGGAAAGAAACGACAATATAAGACTTCGAACCAAAGCCACGTGGACCACCAGATAGCCACCGCCATAAATCTAGCCAGCAGGTTCACTTCTCCAAGGCTGATTGGCCAAGATAGTATGTGGTACCAAAGCATGTCATATACGAAAGAAAGCAATTACCAAAGAATTATTAAGAGTAACTGTCAATACAGAGCTTGTGGGAGTTTTTTTCAGTACTCTGCTATGTGTGTCTGCAGCTTTTTGTTTCTCCATTGTCTCAAGGAAGGGATCCGTGTCTGTTTCTTTTTTGTAATTATGATGCATGTGTGTTTTCTCGGGGTATACCCAAAATGTTGTATGGGAAGTTTCTTTTTGATAACAGGCTATGTGCCTTACCGGATGTAATGGCTTTGGCGGCATGTAGATTTTACATATATAGGATCCTTAGTAAGGATATGTTCATCAACAACCCTGGGCTGATTTTTGTAAAAGGTTTTGGGTCAACCTGTAAAACCCGGTATTAATGCTATAGTATCTTATCTACCCAAAAAATAAATTAGGGTAAATTAGGGCATTTAGACCACCAATTTAGTATAAGCTTGATCAAACCATGCGTGACATCTTCAAACTCAAAGGGATTTAGTATCACTTGTCTAAAAATTGTGAAATGATTTCAAAATCTTGGTATAAGCAAGAAGAAGGAAATCCTAAATCCACAAGCTTCAAGGCTATCTTACAAGCCCAAAAATAGTATCTTTAAGTTTTGGGTCTATTATAAAAGATACACTTAGAAGATATGATATCAAATTTGAGCATACCACTCTATGATAGCAATGAGGCAAACAAATTTGCTTTAGATATATGGATTTTGTTGAGAATTATTGCATCATAGATAATGTAAATGTAAGTTGAGTAACCACTCAACACATGATATGTAAGGTCCACTAGAGGACAAGGGTAGTTGCAAGTTTAGTTAAGATTTGTTATGCCATATTTGAGTGTCCATTGTATTTAAATACCCTTTATTACATAATGCAATATATCAAAGCATCTAAGCACTACCAATATTAGTGGTATCAGAGCAGGTAGCGATGCCTTGGTGAGGAATAGAATTAATCTCTTTCTCAAGCTTCAACTAAAACCTCAAAGTGCTTGCTATTAGATAATAAGCCTCAACATTTAAGAACATTATCAAGGAAAAGCAATTTAATTTTGGTCTCAAGGTAAAAAAATGCTATCAAGGACCAGATTCCTGCTAAGAAGGATCTCAAGATATAAAATATTGACAAAGCATAGCTAAAGAAGCGATCTTAGTATAAGAAATCCTGCCAAGGATCAGTTTAAGACAAGTTTTATGCCATGCACATGTTCAAACACATAATTAAATATGATCAAGTATTTTTTAAAGCATAGAAAAACACAAAGAAGTGATCAAGGTATTAGGACAAAATATTGCCAGGTAAAATAAAAGCTACATCATCAAGAGAGCAAAGGTTCTCTCAACAATTTCTAGCATGAGGTACCATGTCCCATGCATTTTTGTAATAATAATTAAAATTAACCACCCATAAGGCGCATATAGACCAATAGAATATAAGGGTACAAAGCAACGTCTTTTACATAAAAGTATTTCCAATTTAAGGTAATTCTTGAGCAATTTGTATTTTGTAGAATATAGCACAAGGACCTAGAGTCTTATATAGGACAAACACTCAAAAGGAGAAATATCAAAAATCCTAGATAATACTCTTTGGATAGTGATATGGCCCAACCATTTGGACATTAAAGGCATAGAAGAAGCATTACATGGTAGATATCAAATGATAGAATGGTGTCAAACATGCAAGTGCCTAGTTAACAAAAGCAAGGGATATCAAACGTCTAATCAATAGGAGAAAAGGATTTTGAGTGCCTAGATAACAAAATCTATACAAAATTGGGACAATACTATCTAAATTGACACCCAAATGCACCATCACATTGAGAAGAAAACCAAAATTTTAAGGCCTCTAAATACCACTCAACTATCATTATAAGGAACTAATTTGGGGGTATATGAAACCAAGAACAAGAAGTATTGCTTACATTAAAAAAACTTGTGACCGCACAGGACAATATAAATCCAAAAAGCTACGATATATAGAAAAAAGTGCTTACATGCTCTTTTGTGCCTCATCAATATAACCAAGATGTTTTCACTAGAAACAAAGATCTCAAAAAGAGCATTTTATCGACAAATTACCTCAAGCGATATCTATGCAAATGATTCAAAGTTATAGTTTGGATATTAATTGAAAGAAGCATTGAGATTCAAATCACACCCAATTCATGGTGCCAAAACTTATTTTTAAGGATAAATATTATTGCCCACATGACCAATCAGATCTTTATACATGGACAAATAAAAGTACACATTGTAGAAACAAGCAGATCTACTTTGTCAAGTCCAACCTTTAAATTCTTTAGCCAAATATTGACTAAAATCATTTCTAAATATCCTACATTAAGAGTGGGAATTATTAAAAGCAAACATATTATTGTTTTTCCTATGTTTAATTACATGTGAAAAGCACCAAAATATTCCCTCTATATTTTATTTTTCCTAGCAAGAAATTGCTTTTCTCATAATTTGAGGCAGCATTCAAGTTATGATTATAACCTTATATACTCATTGGAATGCATTTTTCGAGGCTAATTTAGTGGAAGAAAGCATTTTAAGTTTTGTGAAATTTTAATATGTCTAGTGGTGCACCAAATTTCTTATTGCCCGATTCCCAACTATTGAGGGGGAATAACTATGTTGCCTAAAAGACCAAACTCAGAACACAACTCGAGTTTGAAGAAGTATGGGATGTTGTAGATAGGACCATTACCCATCCTAAAGCAGAAGTTAAAGAGAAGACCAAATTTGACAAGGTAGATAGAAAAGCATGATTGATTATCATGTTTAGAGTTGCTAATGAAGTACAATCATATATTCAATATTCTACCATAGTTAAATATGCATGGGAGAAACTTTAGATAATATTTGAGGTAAGAAATCAAAATCAAATTATATTTCTATAAAGTTAACTTCATTGCTTGAAGATAAAGAGTGAGGAAAGACTCAAATTTTTCATGAGAATTTTTGAACTACAAGCATTGGAAAAAAGGTATATGATGAGAAACTAGTTCAAATTATTTGGAGGTCTCTCCCTTCACAATATAATGTATTTGTGAAAAACTTGAATATCACTAAGAAAACACCAACCTTTGGAAATTTGATGTATCTACTTTAGAAAGTAAAGGCCTCACATACAACACAAGAATAAGAACAAGTACTTATTATAAATAAAAAGATAAGTAGTCATTTAAAATAGGTACATGACCTCAACAATAGAGATATTAGTTTACATGCATAAACATTGGTTAAAAAGGTCATCAGTTACTATAAAGTGGAATACAATGAGTAAACAACATAGAAGTATTTTCAAATATGATCACTTCAAAAATAATAATATGTATTTGCTACACATTTTTAACTAAATTAACTCAATTATGTTTGGTATGTTGATTTTGGAGCAACCAAACACATGATAGGTCAAAAATATTGGTTCTAAAATCTAACTTATTCCATACATGTAGGAAAAGTCTCTCTAGGTGATAACACTTCCCATGATATAAAAGACATAGTTGATGTTAAATTGTGACTTGGATCACATACATGCAAAATTAAAGAAGTCTTATATGTTCCAAGACTCACCAAGAATCTACTCTCCATAAATAAATTACTTGACCACAACTTGAAGGTTGAGTTTGATAAGCAACAAGGATCTAAGGTATGCTTCATTCATGATAAAACTAAGAATTATAAGATTATTGCATATGGAAAAGGAATAGGAAAAATGTTTGAACTTCACACAATTCATCATGACAATTTAGATTTAGTCGTCAACTCCAATATATCTACATCACTATGGCATCGATGATATGGTCATTTAAGTTATGGCCATCTTATTGCATTGTCAAATAAAAAATATGGTCAAATATATTCATTTTAAAATAAGTCCATACATATTTGCTCTTGTTTCTTAGCTAGAAAGCAACATCGAGCTCCAAATGGATCTTCATAATATCAGGCCAAAGCACCTCTTGATTTGGTCCATACCGATCTTTATAGACCCATGGCTCTAAGCTATAATGGATCCAGATATTTTCAACTTTTTATTGATGATCATACTTTAAAAATATGGGTATATTGTTTTGAAGAACAAAGATAAATATTTTTTCTACTTCCAATGATTTAAGGCCTAATTTGAGACTTTCATAGGATAATTGATTCATGTACTTTATTGAGATCGAGGGAAGATTTTTCCAATAATGAATTTTTAGCTTTTTTGAAGAAACATTTTAATTTTTATTAAATATTTTTTTTTTTTGTTGGTGTTTTTTTTCATAATAGAAAAAATTTAAGAAAAGGGCATTTGTCAATAGCTATTAGTCGCCTACATACCATAGAAAAATGGTATTGCAAAATAAATAAATAGAACCATCATGGAAATGGTCTGGTATATGTTGAAAGATTCTCAACTTGCACACTCTTTTTGGGTAGAAGTGGTACATACAATATTGTACTTATTCAATCGAGCTCCCATTGCATCACTTGAACATATCACTCTAGAAAAAGCATGAATTGAACATAAACCATTAATATCTCATCTTTGAGTATTTGGTTGTATAGCATATGTGCACATCCCAAAGGAGAAGAAACATAAATTGGATGAAAAATATTGATGATACATTCTACTAGGCTACAATGATGAATCAAAAGCCTACGTATTATTTGATTCAGCTACAAATAAATATTGTATTAGTCATGATGTCATATTTAATAAAGAAGAAAAATCACCCTCATCACTCCTATAGGAATCTTCATCTGACTTAGTTTGTGTAGTGCTTGAAAGTGGTGAAGATGAAAAAATTATTAATGAAGAAATTTTCAAGGACAACAATGATGAAGATAGTAATGGAGGTGTGGATCAATCCAGTCCACCACATCACACATAAAAATATCTAAGTGGTATATTAGCACAATAAGAGCCTCAATAATAGATGGAGTTCTAAACATGTATCCCATGAGACCAAGGACATGAAGTATGACTCATAATGGACAAAATATGGATCTAATGGGTATAGTTGAACCATACACAATATAAGAATCTCTTCATTCATTCCTAGAAAATTGCTATGCATACTAAATATCAATCATTATTAAAAAACAAGATGTAGAAACCTATTGATCTTCCACTGGAAAAAAGGTTATTGGATGCAAATGGATTGTTAAAATCAAATACAAATTAGATGGTTGTATTTATAAACATAAAGTATGAATCATAGCCAAAGGATATGCAGAAAAGAGGGTATTTTTCATGAAGAAACATTTGAACCTAGAGCAAAAATAAATTTATCCGAATAATTTTTTCTCTAGTTGCACAATTTGGTTGTAAAATTCATCAGATGGATGTGAAAAGTGCCTTCCTCAATGGATATTTAAAATAATTCTATATGACTCAACCAAAGGGATTCATCATACCTAGAAAAGAAACAAAGGTATGTAAATTGATCAAATCTCTCTATGGTCTCAAACAAGCCCCTCAAGCATGGTATACAAAAATAGATGAACATTTTTGAAAGCATGGATTTAAGAGGAATCCATATGATCCAATTTTGTATCATAAAGAGCAAGGGGAGAATTATAATCATCAATGCATATGTGGATGATTTAGTTATCACAGGAAGTTCTAAAAGAATGATTCTAGCCACAAAGGAATATTTGAGAGAATAGACCTTGGACCATTGTACTATTGTCTAGATCTTGAGCTATGGCAAAACCATCATCACATATACAAAGTAATTATGCCAAGACTCTTATTGAGAGATAGCACATGGATGATTATAACCCTATGACAACTACTATAAAATCAGGACTACAACTCTCATGTTTTCATTTCTCTCCTCCAATAAATGCAACTCTATATTGCCTAGTTGGTTGGAAGTCTCATCTATCTAACAAACATTAGACGATTAGGTTTTTAGTTAGTCAAATTTTTTGTTTCATGCAAGAACCATAATTGACACATTGGAAGGTAGTAAAAAGAGTTCTAAGATATATAAGGCACCACTAAATATAATCTAGAATTTAAGAAGAATGATCAGTCCCTCTTAACAGGCTATATAGATACAGACTATGTAGGATGTATTGATGATTAAAAATCCACCTCTAGATATATATTCTTTATTGGATTTACACTTATATCATGGAGAAGAAAGAAACAACAAATAATTTCTTGATCTTCCATCAAAGAAAAATATTGTGCAACAGGAGGAGCTATTTATGAAACAATATGGTTAAAATATATGCTAACTAGTATTAGAGTGCCACAAAATAAACCAACAACCATGCACTGCAATGACAACCAAGGAGTACCAAAACTTGTCTATAATCCAGTATTCCATGAATGGACCAAGAACATTGACATGGAGTATCATTTCATTCACAAACATGTTCAACAACACAACATTCAACTCAAATTTTGCCCTACTCAAGAGCAACGTGTAGACATCTTCACCAAGCCACTTGGACGTATTAAATTTTAAAGAATTTCAAAGTTTTCTCTCCAAGAAACTCTAAATTATGATGTAATAAAGGGGGTAATGTTAGGAATTATTACATCATAGATAATATGAATGTAAGTTGAGTAACCACTCAACACATGGTATGTAAGGTCCACTAGAGGACAAGGGTAGTTACAAGATTAGTTAAGGTTTGTTATGTCATATTTGGACATCCATTGTATTTAAATACCCTTTATTCCATAATGCAAGATATCAAAGCATCTAAGCATTAGTAGTATCATATTTTAAAGTTAAAATATTATCATAATGGTTATTTAAACTTACAGTCGCATCTTTCATTCAATAGAAAAGTTAATGGGTTATAAATTCTAGTAGAGCAACTTGATGAAAAAGAATGAAATACTATGGTCATTAAACCACTTTAGATCTTTGTAAAATTACAAGAAAAATAGAGAATTTGATAAGCAAATATTCTTGAATAAATTCTAAACTTATAAATGATATGGTAGTGTGAATGATGAAGTCTTATCTGAGCATGTAACATAGGCCAATTTTTCAACATCGGCTTGGTATATCCTAGAGATCAATAAAAATTTTGATCCATTTTAAATAGCAATATGGCCTTTAAGTCAGAGAAGCATGCCAAAGGTTTTATTTAGTCTAATCTAAATGGTGTTTTTAATGGCTTATTTTCTTACATGGAACACATAACCCATTTTACCATTAAATAAATACCTTAGCTATATTCATTAACTCTACCTATATATTCCATATGAAGAGAGCAAAGCTATTATTAAAATAAGAGTTTAAAATGTTACATTTCAATATGATGTAGAATACCTTAATAAATAATCTATTCAAAGAGGTAGTTGAGTGTACAATGAAGATGTTATGAAGAGTAAATGAAAATTCTATATAATTACATCAAGTAGCATTAGCTCAACTGTTTAGATTCCCCAACATTTAAGGAGGATACTAAGGTTCAAATCTTGCCAAGTGATACATGGACAGTATTCAAGCTTTGTTGTAATATTGGTGATGATGTAATACAGGTGGGGCCAGTTTCAATCCCATATAACCAATATATAATTAATCTCTATAGCGAGAAATATTTGATTATTATGCTATTAAACATCCACTTTGATTGAATTACTACAAATAACTCAGTTATACAAGGTACACATCTTGGTCCAAAGCTAATCTATTCTAATATTTTGAGAATGAAAGTCCGTTTAATCCAATCTTAAGCCTTGTCTAAATCCAACTTTAGAAAAATATATTAACTAATTTATTCTATCTATTCAAAGATTCTTGAGCTAAAACTAAGATATCTAGTGTAAAACAACCTCTAAGGAACTAGATTGCTCTAGTTGAACTATAAATTGATTGGCAAGATTAATCTGATTAGCCAAATCCTTGACAATAAACATATATGCAATATTTGGGAGAGTGATAGGTTGTCAACCATATATTGTACCATTATTATCATTTTTTGGGATAAGCTTTATAAAACCTTTATTAATGAAGGCACCAAAAGAATTCTTATAGTATGCTTATTTATAGTTCATAAAGAGATCACACCTTGTATTAGGCCATGACTTTTTTTCAAAAAAACTTATACCTAATCTATCTAGGTCTCAAGATTTCTTTAAATATATGTTAAATAGAACCTTTTTCAATTCCTTTGTTGGTAAAGAACTTTCTAAGCTCACTCGCATACTATCATCAAATCTTTAATGGGTATAATTCATTAACATAGACATAACAAAATCGTATTTTAAATTATGCTCATACTAAAAAATTATAAAATAATGCTCTTGAAAGGTTGATAAATTTGGGCTCTCTCCATGTATATCTTTGTCTTGTAGAATCCTTGATTTCTATACATCTATTATTTTCATATTTATGATTTAATAAATAATTAATAAAAAAATTAAGCCTTCATCCCCAAATTGAATTTATTGAATAGGTATGAGCTTATTTTCCTTTAAAATTCTTCATTTCTCATAAATTCTTCTCCATTGTTGTAATTTTAACTTGAAGTGGATATTAAGTAATATTTTTTCATAGTATTCTACATGATGATTCAACTTAGAATCAAAGGCTTTTCATGATTCTTCATGATGAAGTAGTTTGATGAAAATTGAAATAAGCCAAGTGGATTGTGCCTCATTCATTGGCATCGAGGCCATGATTGAGTAATAAAATTTGGAATTGCATTACCCTAGCCAATGGAGATTGCATGTTCATGTAATTGTGGAGGAATAACGACACTATCCATATTAATTTGTATGACTTAACACTTATGGTGATATAGCAAAATAAAATAAAATTGAGAGCAAAGATGACATAAGAGGTCTGCAATTCATATTGAAAAGACCTTGGTCACATGCTAAATTTTAAAGGTTAACATATAGAATGGACTTTTATCAAGGATATTTGATCACAAAAGGTAAAGTTTCTAATGACATATGTAGGCCTCTAAGTGAGGAAGGCAATGGGTCCCCAAGTGTAAAAGGCAGTGGGTCCTAGAATAAAAGTGATGATGAATACATATATGTATTGGAATACATGGTGATTAAGATTCTCTTCAGCACACAAGTGAATTTTATATTATATTGTTCATATAAGGTCTTTGGATTCTTGTAAACCTTGAAAAAACATCTTTGTAATATTTTATTATTTTAAACCTTAAGGTCAATCACTTAACCTTGAATTAAATGTATTTTGTATCTGGATATACATATCCCATCCTACCAACCATTTAATAAATTGCTCGGAGTATAATTTTTTTCTTTGATAGTGAGATTATTTGGTGTCCATGGACACCTCCATATAATATGTGCTATATTTTGTGTGTATTTATTTTTTAACAAATACTAGGTAATGTATTGAATCCATTTATTTATCAAAACTAGTGAATTTTTGTTACTTGATTGGTTGTTTTTTATAGTTTGGCTTCTACAAATTTTGTCAAGGGTAACAATGTTTTGGAACAACTTTTGTCAAGGGGAACAATGTTTGAAGTATATAAAAATAATTGTTTGGAAAGTTAATTATGGAATTGGAAGAAGTGGAAAGCTAACGATGGAATTGGACGAAGCCCTAGGTGTACTTGGATTATGAGGATCTCATTGTATTCAAAGAATTTTTTTTGAAAGAAATATTCACTAGCAAGTTTAATTTTTCCTCTTATTGTTACTCGATCCTCTTTGTTTCTTTTAATTTTTTACCAAATGGATGCCTATATTTGTAGAAAGAGTACTGACAACTGATTTTGTAGGAAATGGAGAGTACATACTCCTATATATAGGATAGGAGTGGACTAACTTTGTTAGTTATTCGGTAGGATGACGATGAGCCATTTTGGCTGATGGTTTTGGTTTCCTTTTTCATCTAGTTACCATATTTTTGCCACCTTTCTTGCTCATTTTTGCTTGATAACTTTTCCAAGACTCAAATAAATATAGAGCATGTTCTCCTGTGTCCCCTAAATTAGACATCCTAGAAATAAATGATTTCAAGATCACTATTTTAAGTGGGGATCATAGTCATTGATTGAATTTTAGGGTTTTTAATATATGGTCATGATTCTAACATGTTTTACACATAGGCTTAATATGGTATATAATTTGAATCAATAATTGTAATTTTATGGCTTCAAAAACAATGTATTTCAATCATTTACCTCAAAAGAGAAAGTTATTATTTTCTTCCACCATAAATACCCATTTTATCTCCTATTTACTCATCATACATTCACTTACCAATGATTATTATCATTAACACTGCTTTGAATTCATTTACCTCTATTGCTTCCACAGCATATGACCCTCTCACTCTCTTGCCATGATAAGTACAACCAAAGCCATTGAGCACTAGTTCATTGCCTTCCATAGAGGAGAATGATACGCTTTGCTAATAACTACCATTAGAAGATTGGTTTTTGAGGTATGTTGTATCCTTTGTATATAGTCCAATTGTGATCTCTCCTTTATGACGATGGTATCATAATAAGCATGATAGTATATAAATTGTTAGAAAATATAAAGGATAGTCTCATATGATTCACTTCCTAGGATCATAAATATATCATTCACAATATATCATAAATATCAATATCAAATCATCAATATGCATCCATGAGCATCAATATTATAAAATTACTCAAAAATATTTATTGATCAAAACTCAAGAAATGTATAAAACAAAGCTTATATAAGTTATAGATTGCATTGTTTTGTCTCAATATAAAGATACATGAGACTTTTCACATTACATGGTTCTTCGCTTTTGCTCTTCTCAAACTCATGTGAGAAATTAACTCTTATTTTCTTACATAATAAGTCCCTTCACATATAGATAAAGTATGTCATGATCACATATAACTCCCTACTTCTAAACTTGACACACCCCTCAAAGACTCTTCACTTCCTAACTAGAAACCTCACACATTGTATTACATGAAACTTGCACACTCATACAAACTTGACAAATACTTTATTCATAAAATAAAACTCACACCCTAAAATAAATATTAACAATGGGATCAAATAATGTAATACCTCCACCACCCCCTTATATTACACTGTTTGGTGTGAAGGCTTCTTGCCTTCAAACTCGTAGTCTTCATGTCCTCTAGTTCTAACTATGGTATTGTTTATAATGTTATATTTGCTACACTGACCTATTCTCTATTCCTTTGAAGTAGGTATATTCTTTTGCCATAAGGGTTTTGTGTTCAATAAAATGTTTCTCTTGATGTTGCTCTTGTGGAAAAAAATGATTTAAAGTTTTTTGTGATATCCCTATCATATCCAATGCAAATATCCCACCCTTGTGAGATCCCATTACTTTAGTTTTGTTTTATATCTTAATGAAATATTTCCTTTTTTTGGTAGATAAGATACTATAGCATTAATACCGGGTTTTACAGGTTGACCCAAAACCTTTTACAAAAATCAGCCTAGGGTTGTTGATGAACATATCCTTACTAAGGATCCTATATATGTAAAATCTACATGTCACCAAAGCCATTACATCCGGTAAGGCACATAGCCTGTTATCAAAAAGAAACTTCCCATACAACATTTTGGGTATACCCCGAGAAAACACACATGCATCATAATTACAAAAAATAAACAGACACGGATCCCTTCCTTGAGACAATGGAGAAACAAAAAGCTATAGACATACATAGCAGAGTACTGAAAATAACTCCCACAAGCTTTGTTAATTGCTTTCTTTTGTATATGATATGCTTTGGTACCACATACTATCTTGGCCAATAAGCCTTGGAGAAGTGAACCTGCTGGCTATATTTATGGCGGTGGCTATCTAGTGGTCCACGTGGCTTTGGTTTGAAGTCTTATATTATCGTTTCTTTCTTTCCCTGTGATTATCAACCAATATCAAATTACTAAGATGACTAGGAGCCATGTTATCTAACATGTGACTATCCCCATTAGTCTTTGTGGTATTTTCAAGAAGCATCCATGAATACTGACAACTCAGATAATTTTTATTGTGAGTCCAATTCAAAAAAGAGACGGGAATACTCCTAGCCTTCGAACTTATAGTGCCTTCCCTGTTGGTAAATTCGACTATCATTCTTGGCATTCTTGTTGAATAAGCTCCTCTACTTCACTCGGGACACTGTGTTCCCATTTGAAAAGTCTGTCACCATCGACACCCAAATTGGCCAGCTTATCAGCAATTTTGTTAGCTTCCCGAAAGACATGTTGGGCTTTTCTGTCCTATCTTCCTTGGAAAAGGATCCTAGCCTCTTCAAAAATTGTTTTAATCCTCCAAGGAGGTGTTTTCCAATTATTGAGGAAAAATTTATAACATGCATAGAGTCTCCTTCTACGATCAAATTGCCTTCTAAGTCTTGAGTCATTTGAAGGCCTCTCCACATAGCTCTAGCTTCAGCTTCGTTGTTCGTCCTTGTTCCCAAATATTCAAAAAATGCAAGCATCATATTCCCATTATGATATCGCATAATGCCACCAGTGCATACTCTGCTAGGATTTTCCTTAGCTGCTCCATCAAAATTAAGCTTAAACCAACCCGTAGGAGGTCAATACCACTTAACATTGGCTCTGGGGTTGACTACCCTAGGCATAGACTCATCTAACAAGGTTAAGCTTAAATATTGAGCAATTGTGGTCTCCTGTAGATGAGGTTTATAGATATCAAAAGGTATAAGGTTCACATTCTCATTGGCAAATTATAGGATCCTAGCAATGATAGTTTGATGACCATGGATAGACTCATTAAAGACTCTATGGTTCCTTTCTAACCACACCTGCCAAAGATAGTGATTGAGACAAATTTTCCACATGTATCTAAGTCTTTGGCTTAAAAAGGGGCAAGGCCACTGGATGAACAAATCAAGTATGGTGGCTGGTTTAACCCATGAAATATTGAAAGCCTGAAAAACCCCACTTAGGATAGTCAAGGAAAAATGGCACTCAAGGAAAATGTGATAAATGGTCTCCCAATTAGCCCTGCACAGATAACAACGATTAGTGATACAAATACCTTTATGCATCATATTATCAATGGTTAGAATTCTTCCTTGGATAACCAGCCATGAAAAGACTACAATTTTTGGAATTAAATTTTTTATCCAAACTAAGTCCTTTTGGAGGACAAAATCCTCGTCATCAAGTAGAAGCTTGTAAGCTGATTTAACAGTGAACTACCCATTTTTCGTAGGAGCCCAGGTCACTTGATCTTCCTTGGGTCTCATGGGGATAAACTGTTGCACGAGAATGTTACAAAGATCATTTTGTTTTGCTTGAAATCCCTGAATTCTTATTTGTTTCCACTTCATTCTACCTTTGTCCTCAACCATATAATCGGAGACTTTTCTACCAATAAGTTCTTATGTGATATCTTGATTTGGGCTAAGTTAGGATATTGCGTCAGTGGTTCGTCCTTAGCCCACCTATCATTCCAATAATTTATCCTCTCACCATTGCCTAAAACCCATCTTAAACCTTTTTTGATGATTTCCTTACAATTAAGAATTGCTTTCCAAATATCAGAACCTCTGAATGGAACTGAGTCACTTAGAAATCCCATATTTTGAAGATACTTTCGTTTGATGATAGTTGTCTATTCATTTTCTTCACCAGAAATGAGATGCCACACTTGCTTAGCTAGTAAAGTTAAATTTATATGAGCAATTCTCCTCAGACCTAAGCCCCCATTTTCCCTAGGTCTGCACACTTTGGTCCATCCTACAAGGTGTATCCTTTTTTTCTCCTCTGATCCAATCCATAAAAATTATTTTTGGAGTTTCTCAATTTTTTGGAAAACCTTCACAGGGGCTTTGAAAATGGAGATGAAATAGACTGGAATGCTCTTAAGAGAGGCCTTAGTGAGGGTCAACTTTCCTTCTTGAGATAGAAGATGACCTTTCCATCCAGCAAGTTTTTTTTTTATTCTTTCAATAACCCTGTCCCACATTAACTCTCTCGGAGAACTAATGAAAAGAGGGATACCAAGATACAAAGTGGGGAGGTTTGCTATATCACACCCTAAAATTTCTACAATCCTTCCTTGCCTCTAAATGGGGGTGTTCAAGAAATATAACTTGCTTTTACTGAAATTAACTTTCTAACCAGTAGCGTCCTCATAGAGTTGCAGGATGTATTTAATTATTTTGGCCTCAACCACTGATGCCTTAGTCAATATAAGGGTATCATTGATGAATTGTTGGTGATAAACAACCCTAGTGAGATATGTTGCCTTGATTCCCGATATTAGCCTTGAAATGCAAGCATTTTTATGGTTCTGCCTAAAGCTTCTACCAAAATGATGAATAACATGGGGCTGATAGGGTCCCCCTGTCGAATTCCTCTGCAACTTTGAAAGTAACCAACAGTTGTTCCATTAACTAGAATCGAGAACCATGCTTTAGAAATACATTCTTTGATAAAATTAACCCATTGGTGGTGAAAACCAAACTTAAGGAGGACAACAATAAAAAAGTCCCAATTTAGCCTATCAAATGCTTTGTTCATATCAAGCTTGAGGGCAAAAACAGACCTGTTAGTCTTATGAGCAGAGTGCAGAGCTTCATGAACTATGATAACTCCATCCAAGATTGACCTACCCTGGATAGAGCTTCCCTCGCATGGATCTATGATGCGGAGCAGAATATCTCTCATTCTATTTGCAATGGCTTTAGTTAGGATCTTGTAAGAAACATTACATAGACTGATTGGCCTAAAGTCAGCCATATATTCAAGGGTTTGCTTCTTAGGAATTAGAGAAATAAAAGTAGAGTTGATACCTTTTGGGATATGATTGCTTTCTTGGAATTCTCTGATAGCATAAATTACATCCTCACTTACGATGTCCCAAAAATCTTGATAGAAATGAGGGGGAAAGTCGTCGGGTCTCGGGGCTTTGTCTGGTTCCATGCTAAACAAGGCTTCCTTAATTTACTCATCAGAAAAGGGAGCTAGAAGCTTAAGGTTTATATCCTCATTTATTATGCTAGGAATGGATTGCAAGATAATATCTTTGTCCTCCTCATTGCACTGTGATTCTTGACCAAGGATAGAATTGAAATGAGTTACTGCCTCCTTTCTAATTTCTGTTAAGTCTTGAGTAATAGAACCATCTACTTTTTTAAAAAAAATTATCTTGTTATTGCTTCTATTTCTAAGTGTGGTGACATGAAAAAACTTGGAATTTGAATCTCCATATTTCAACCAAAGAGCTCTTGATTTTTGTCTCCAATAGATTTCCTCATAGGCCAGAATGTTATGAAACTCTGCTAGTTTTGTTCGTTCCTCCTGCCTAGTAGTTTCATCAGCATCACCATGTTGGATCCTCTGATCAATTATCTTCAAACTTTCAACAACCTATTTTTTATTTTCAAAGAGGTTCCCAAAGACCTCTTTGTTTCAAGTTTGAAGCTTTTCCTTAACAAACTTTAATTTGCCAGCAAGTTTAAAAGTTGCACTACCCCTGACATGTTGTTGCCACCACTGACTTAAGTTATCTCTAAAACATTTCTTATTTCCATTAATATATTTTAACTACACCCAGATGTTGTAGGTGAGTTGGAGAGGAGAGGGCAATCCTCCAAGGGAGGTCCCAGGTTCTAATCTCCACCCTACCAAAAAGTTGAATTGGGTATCCAAAATCCAATTGATAATGTTGGTGCGGATAGGGTCGGGCGTGACTCTCGGGTGACTTTGACTATGTAGAACCCCCTGGTCATGGTCTCTCAGACCAAGGCATCCCTGCAAGGGATTTTTCACTTAAAAAATTATTTTAACTCTACAATTCTTCCTTCATTAAGCAATTGAGATACTGAGATGAGATTATTAGTTATACCAGGAACATATGATACATCTTCTAATATGCATTTATAATATGGTAAGTTGAGTGATATTTCAAAATCCTTGTACATGATAAAACTTATCATGTGCTATCTTCATTGGTATATTAGTTTTAACTTTAATTGAATTGAAGCAATAAATATTTCCTGTCATGTGATGGCTTACCCCTAAATCAATATACCATGAATCATATCCATATTTTATATTTAATTTTGATTGTCTTTCTTTTGGCTTATTATATCTTACTATATGTATATGGTAATATTTGTCTTTGAAAATTTATTATCATGAAGGTTGGTCCTTTGAATTTGTATGATCTTGATGTACTCATTTTTAACAAATTTAACTTCTTTGATGTGGAATTCCTTATTGCTCCCAATTTATCATTGCTTCATAATATTCTTCTTCTTTAATCAATTTCAACATCAAATCAATCCATTTCTTAATAATTCAATTTTTCAACTGAATCAATTCATTTCCTTATGTCTCCCTTGAAATTCAATCAATAATTAAAATTTTTAAATCTTTAATCAAATCAATTTCTTCCTAATCAATTCAATCATCAAACTACCCGGTGTTGTAGGTGAGTTGGAGAGGAGAGGGCAATCCTCCAAGGGAGGTCCTAGGTTCGAATCTCCACCCTACCAAAAATTTGAATTGGGTACCCAAAATCCAATTGATAATGTTGGTGCGAGCAGGGTCGGGTGCGACTCCCAGGTGACTTTGACGGTGTAGAACCCCCTGTTCATGGTCTCTCAGACCAAGGCAGCCCCACAAGAGGTTTTTCGCTTAAAAATAAAAATAAAAAAATTCAATCATCAAACTAATCCTTCTTATATCGCCCAATTAATCAATAAATTCTTCAAATTTTTAATCAAATAAATTCTCCAAATATAATTTCCTCCTTTCAATCAATTCATCAAATTAATCTTTATTTAATTTCCTCCTTTCAGTTAAATTTCCTTCAATCATCAAATTCTCAACCATGCAATTTATTTATTTATTTTTTAGTAATACTTCTTATATGCATCCACCATGGGTATTGAACCCGGGTCACATCATCGATAATGCAAGTGGCGTAATTTATTAATTCCACTTATAACTCATAATCATTCAATCATTTCAAATTTAAAATGAATTCTTATCATCTCTTTGTATTAAAATAATTAATCCACTTCTTATAACTCCCAAAATAAATAATTATATATACCTTCTTATGATTCTCAAATAAAACACTTTTTAAATTTAATAATCTCTAGAAATGCATGCACCCATATTAGGTTTAATAATTCAAACATTAAACTTACCTTTTTGGCACAATTCTTATTATTTTCTAACGTTAACTGTATTCTCCATAGCATGAATATAGGCATATTACTAAGCAGTAATCATGTGCATTTAATATTTCACCTTCAACAATGATTTCAATGTTCCTCAGTTGTGTTTCAAGTTTCTACTCGTGGCTCTAGTTTTAGGGACTCCAAAGTCTATCTTCATGTCTCTGCTTTTATTTCTAGTTCATAGTTTAAACTTCAAAATAGCATGATGGAGCCCTTAAAAGCTCCACATCCTTTGTCATTCTCTGACAAATGTTCTTCTCTAATAAAACTTTCTCCTCCAACAAACATTATCCTCTTCCAAAACAATTTGTCCTCTAATCAACCTTCATTCTCCAATAAAATGTCTTCCTCTTGTAATATTCCAGTGAATGCCACAACCCTGGAAATGATTCTCCTCCTAATCAAATATCCTCCACTTATTCCAAAGCTACTATCCCAACAAGAATCATCCTATAAAATATCTTCACTCCTTTCTCCTCCAATTCTCTAAGCTTTTGATTCCTAATAGAGTATCTTCCTTCAAATCCAAACACAATAATAATGTTTGGTAACCATCGAGTCTCTTCTTCTTTGTCCACGACACAATGGCTATGATACCACTACTAGAAAATATGAAGGATAATCTCATAGGGTCACAAAAATATCATCAATATGCATCCATGAACATCAATATCATAAAATCACTCATAAATATTTATTGATCAAAACTCAAGTAATGCATAAATGAAAGCTTATCTAAGTTACAAATTACATTGTTTGGTCTCAATATAAAGATACATGAGACTTTTCATGTTAAATAACTCTTGGATTTTGCTCTTCTCAAACTCACACGAGAACTTGACTCTTCTTCTTTTCTTACATATTAAGTCCCATTATATAAAGATAAAGTATCTCATGATTACATATAACTGCCTACTTCTGAACTAGACATATCACTCAAAGACTCTTCACTTCCTAACTAGACACCTCACACACTTTATTACATGACACTTGCACACTCCTATAAACTTGACACATACTTTATTTATAAAATCAAACTCACAACCTAAACTAAATATTTACATTGGGGTCAAATAATGTATTACCTCCAACAAAAATGAGTATTTTGTTGTGATTTATGAATGATATATTCCTTGATTCCTTGAGTATCAAATGTTTTTCCTACTATATTAGGATTAGCCCTAGCTTATGCTTTTTGTGGATGACTTAATATAACATGCTCTTGAATACTCTCTTTTCATTTATACTTATATCAAGATAGTTCTAGCTTTGATGGCTTAATTATTTTTTCAATGAGTGACATAGGTTTTTATGAGGGGTCCTGGTCCCCTTATATTGAGTGGGTTTTGAACCTTGGATGTCTTAAAGAGAGGCCAAAGCCCTTACCACTATAGTAAGATTGCAATTATTTTGATTGTTTAATTATTTCTTATCAGTCCTAATTTAATTATTTTGGTATATCTTGTATTAATTTGTGTAATTGTATGATATATCCCATTTTTGTTGCATATATTCTAGTGAATCTGACATGAAATCCACTTTTAATACTTTTGTATTTCATTTTTTAGCCCTTAGGGTTTAGTAGGTTTGTTGTTGTAAGCTTTATCTTGGTGGTGTTGCTAGCTAAAAGCTAAATAATCCCATCAAATTCACCTTCTAAGGATTTTTGTCTTTTATTATTTAGCCCCTAGGGTTATATAGATTTGTCTTTATTGGCTAAAAGCTAAATAATCCCATCATACCTTTCCTCCTCTTAGTAATACCTTGAAAATATAATTTCTTTTATTTTAAGATTTTTTTTAGTTGGATTACTTAGGGATAGAAACTTTTGCAAAACTCCATTGCCCTTGAGTATGTGTTCTACTTGCTCTTATTGCTCTTGCCACTTCTTCCAAGGGCTTAAAAATGACTACTAGGCCTAAGAATAAGTAAATTCCATAATTCCAAAAGTAGAAGAGGATCTCACTTAATCCATTACTCATGAAAATTATATTGTTGATTCTTTAGATCTTAATCATGCTCATGAACTCTAAATTAGAGATTGGGACAAATAGATATTCTAATTATGAGGAAGAAAAAGGCCCAATTATAGACTTTGATATACTTTGTAGGTTTGTTGTAGGGTCTCAAAAGCTCTGAGAATTTTTGCATTAGGTATTGATTATGAACATCGACTGAACAACAATCACCACTTAATATGATAATTATGACAAAATAGGCACAAATATAAATGGTGAATGTAACGTCCAATAAAATAACTCAATGAACAAGAGATTGCACAAAATATGATTTTATTCAATAAATGGGGGGAGCTGAGAAACTCCTTTGTTACAATTGATCCATTCAAAGGAATTATTTTGATACAATAAATACAGATGCTAGGGTTCTTCGAAACCCTAGCTACAACAATAAATAGTGTCTCCAATGTATCTTGCTTCCAACAAGGTGAGTGGGCTTCTGGTTATCCGTAATCGGGCCACTCTAGCTTCAAAAGCTACTCAACAATCCTTGATGAATGCTACCTGATCCTGCACACACATCAAACATAAAATAGTTAGAAAAAAATGAGGGTTCCATGGTGTGAACCCTCAGAAATGTAAACTAAAAACCCTAGATCTGAGTGAATAAAACATGCAGAATCTAAATAACATCCAATAATAAAATGCACAAAAATACTTACTTTGTTGTTTTGTTGCTCCGTTGCAGATTGATGGCAGGGTGCCCTGGCGGCACTTGGTGATCTTATGCGGTAGATTCTAGTGTGTGGCTGAGGGAACAACAGGCATTGGGCTGCACTTGTAGAATGCAACAGGCGCTCGACTACGCCTATGGGATGAGGTAGGCGCTCGACTGTGCCTGTGGATTAGGGCTAAATCTGCAGAAGCAGATCAGGGGGATGTGAAGGGCTCGATGGATGGACGATAATGGCAACAACAGAAATGGGATGTGAAGGTGGCTGGAATCCGAAAATCCTAGGGCAAGCTAGGGTTTTGGGGAAGGATAAGCTAGGGCACAACCTACTCACAAGAACTATCTCTCAGCAAGGTTAGATCTCACAAGCAAATTAGAGCTCCAACGTTCAAGTCTTCTAGGTTTTCAAGGGTTGAGCATTGAGAATGCTCCTATTTATTATCAAGCCTAGGGTTTACTTTAGGGTTTTATCAAATCGTGTGGCTAGGATAAAATCAAATCCAAGGGCTGATATTAAACTTTAAGTGTGACATGGATTAAGGAAGATGGATGGCTGAGATTAGATTAGATCTAATGGTTGAGGTTAATTGGGCTTATAAATATATATTTTATAATAAATATATTAAAATATAATATAAAATATTATATTTAAATATAAATAATATAAAATAAATATAAATAGTCAAATAGGGGTCAAAAAATGGTGGGAAAAGGCTAAAGTGGGCCATTGGATGGCGGGAAAGGCATGGAATGGCCAATTGAATGGTAGGAAGGGGTGATGGTGGATAAGTGGCTAGGATTTGGTGTCTACAGATGCCCCTTTTTGTACCATGTTGCGTAAAACACAATATGGTGCAAAAACACGAGACACCTGGTTGGGCTTTGGGCATAGAAGCAACTTCTCTCTCTTGTTGGATTTTTGAGCAATAATATTGAAGACAAAAGAATAAAGAATTTTGGAATTTGCGTAGCTTACCCCCTCAATTGGTGAATGAGATTATGGATGAATCGCATGAGCCAATTGAAAAATTTGTGCAAATGATGAATGATGTGGTACCATTTTTGCCCCAATGGTGCGAAGGGGGTTGGTGTAATGCGATATGATGTGTCTAATTTACCCTAATGATGAAGGGTTTTGTGCAAATGTGATGTGATGTGGACGATATGAATGATGTAAAATGTGATACCATTTTTGCCCCAATGGTGGGAAGGGGGTTGTGTCAAATGTAGATGTCATGATCATGTAAGATGTATCCCATCGTGGGAAAATCATAATCAAATTTTGGTTGCCCCAAATTTGGGGTGATTCGATGTTGTTGAAACATTTTGCCTTTTCGGCGTCATTGATATGCAAAATGATGATGCAAAAAGGAAGAAAAAGTAATTAACCTTGGACATACTGCTAGTGATCATTCATCCTAGCTAGTGCATATCTCGAAGGTGTTAAGGAGATTGTGAATGATGAAATTTGAGTTGTGTCCATGTTTTAAGCCTCATGAACTAGGCCATCAATGACAATGGTTGTGCAAATTGTTCTTGGCAAGGTTTCACTCAAAATGTGAAGTACCAAATGTGATTGTGATCTTGAACAAGGAGATAAGTGATGATGATGATGACCAAGTGTTCTTATGGTAATTCATTCATCTTACCGAATTGCATGGATGCAAATCACTGCAATCACCAAGTATATAGAATAAACCACTATATACGAGATTCACTTGTAATTTTGACACTTGTTGGAAGAAGTGATGGTAGATTATGATATTGGAAGAATGTTGATGGAAGAATGTGATGAAATCACCAAGATTGGAGTCGATTTGTAAATGTGAGATTTTTATTGGTTGATTTTGCACTTTTTGGATGGAAACAATTGATTTGATGGTCAAATCAACTCCAATATTTACAAAAATTTGTGGAATGATGAAGAAGATGGAGTAGAGGAGATGAGTGTTAGTTTTGTAAAAATTTGGAATCGTTTGATGTGTTTTGTAAGTTGATTTGTGTATTTTATAAATGTGCATTGTATTTAAAAAATATGTGCACAAAATGATTCTTGTTTTTACAAAACATGATTTTATGATGTGCATGATGTGTGGATGAAATTTGGTGAGATTTTGAGGGGGGAAGCTACTATTTTGGCCCCTTTTGTCTTTATGGCATTTTGGTGCCAAGTGCATGGTTGTGCTTGTGGTATTCTGTAAGTGCCGCCTGGTGCACTGGTGCCCATGCATGCGGGCATGACTGCACTGAGTGCGCTAGCTACAGCTATAAGTAGCTTGCAGTGCAGATTTTGGGCTCATTCCTGTGTTTGAGAGTTTTTGCATCTGCGCTTGAGGAGTGGAGTGAATTGGTGAGGAAAGTGAGGTTGGTGAGAATTTGTGTGGGAGCTATGGTGGTGGAGGGAGTGAATGTTGTTGGTGGAGTGGAGGCACGATTTGCCTCGGTAATGTTGAAAAACACTTTTTTTTGTGCAAAAATTAGATTTTTTTTTGAAATAATATTAATGAAAAATATTTGTTGTTGTAGTTGAGGGAGATAGAGCCTCGACATCACTTCTCTCCTCTCGTTCTCAGGATGAGGAAGAAGCTCATGGAGGGGATTGGGAGCTTTTGGGGAAGGTGGGTTTGGAGGGAGTGGCTCGGTTGGATGTGGTGAGGGTCGATGATGGGTATCTCTCATCATTGATAGAGAGATGGGACTTGGATAGGGGGACATTCCAGCTACCGACTAGGGAGGCTACTATCACCCTTGAGGATGTATACCACATCCTCAAGGTGCTAGTAGAGGGGGAGAAGGTGATGGTTGGACATGATAAGAAGGTGGATATGGAGAAGATGTTTGGTGAGTGATGGTGGGAGGTGAGGATGGGAGATGGAGGTATATGCTACTTGAGCATGTACAAGGCTAAGGAGTTGGATGCACTCCCGACCTTGATCATGTTCATGTTAGCGAACATAGTGCTCCCTAATAGCACGGGTGTAGGTTCCCTTGGAACCTATTGGGATTGGTGAGTGACCTACTCATCGATCCAAGGGGATATGCATGGGCTCCTACGTTATTGGTGCAGCTATACTAAGAGCTATATGAGGTGACATGGAGAGGGAGGAAGGGGATTGGGTGCAGCTTCCTCCTATAGTGTTGGGCTTGGGAGCATTTTAGTGTGGCTCGGCTAGAGGGGTTACCTTGCCAGGCATGGTAGATGGGTGAGCCCTATGCTAGGAGATGGGTGGTGGTTGAGGAGGTGCAGCCGAGTCGAGAGGTGCATACCAGCTAGTGGTATAGGGATATGTGGTCAGGGTTGACTCGGGTTGATGTGATATGGAGGCCATGGTGAGGAGTCATGTGGGATGGTGATGAGGAGTAGCTATGTTGGGTGAGGTAGGCTTGGTGGTTGGTTGGGAGGAGGGATGAGGAGGTGGAGTACTTTTAGTACTCATGGGTGTTGAGGTAGTTTGGCTTACCTCAGGATGTGTCGGATGAGCTAATGTTGTATCGGTATCGATGGGATGAGGTGGGGCTTCCATGTGCGGAGCCATGGTGGGTTCATATGGAGGATGATGAGTGGCTAGAGGTCCTAGATGTAGATGATGTTGGGGTGACTCTAGAGTATGCAGCTTGGTTTGGTGCCCAACCAGTATGGGTACCAAAGGTGGTGATTGGTGGGGATGCGATAGCTGCGGGGTCGAGGAATTTGAAGAGGATGAGGCCTCAATGATCGATGAGTCGGAGGTGATCGAGGGGAGCAGCCTAGTAGACTCTTGAGGTGGAGGTGGAATATGATGAGGGGGAGGATGATGAGGATGATGGGGGGGGGGGGGGGGGGGGGGGGGGGGGGGGGGGGGGGGGGGGGGGGGGACGGGGGGTGGGGGGAATGGGGTTATAGTGGGTTGTGGGCTACTATAGCTTGGATGGAGGTAGAGTGGTTGACGATGGGGTTGGTGATCAGGAGATGGTCATGAGGCTTCGGGTAGAGATTTTGGTGAGAGAGCATCATCATCAGATTGACTTGCGATGACTACATGCTAGCGAGACATATGCACACTCCTTGGAGGATTTATGCATGGCTAATCACATTCCTTTGCTGGATCCTCCTTCATCCTCTAGGACCGAGGCATCGAGGCATACAACATCTAGTTCTAGGTCTAGGGCTCCTACTAGGTCTCAGGGGTCCACTCATAGACATTAGCTTAGTGCTTAGATGCACTTTTGTATATGAGCCTTGGTGCTCCATTGTAGCCTTTTTGGCATTCATTGTACATATGATATTTTTGATATATATATATATAACATGGATTTTTATATTTGTGTTATCTTTTGTGTGAATGCTTTTATGTGTATGCAATGCATGTTTTATGAAAATATTTTTATGCATGTCTTATGGATGATTAATGCAAGCTAATCATGATGTGTATGCATAATGTTATGGATGATTAATGCAAGTTAAATGATGTGTATGTGTGTTATATGGATGATTAATGCAAGCTAAATGGCATGTATATGAATGCTAACTATATGAGAGGAATGCATGATGTTCTAATGATCATTTTTAGTTCAAAATTTTGTTGGCCATTTTTGTTCATTGTTTTGCAATCGGGGGCACCAAACTTGGTGGCTTTATGCGGGTTGATCCATGATGAAGACATGGATGTTGACATGGAAGAAGATATGGATGTTGATATGGAAGAAGATATGGATGTTGATATGGAAGAAGATATGGATGTTGATATGGAATACTAAAGTATTTTCAAAGACTCAAACAGACTAGTGCTATCAACCAAACTCACTAAAGGTTGTCTAACTTTCTTTAGGACCAAGGTGTGTGCAAGTGAAGTTCATGTACCAAATCTTGAGCATGACAATGACCCTAGGCAATCAAGAACCAATGTGTGTGCATGTGAAGTTCATTAACCCATTATGAGTAAATTGGGCATGACCTATTATGGAGAGGACCAAGAAGCTAGCTTGTCCGTATGTGCGGTCAGAGGTCTCCCTTTTGGAAGAGAGACATGTCACCTCGCATGAGCTTACTCCACTTCCAGTCAAGCATCTATAGCCCCGGTGGAGACTCACTCCATAGTCCAATGATCTGATATTTTAGGCCTTGGGGATGACTACATAACTTTCTGAGGGAAATGTAGTACGATCCTTACAGATTTAGGGATCTATGGTGTGTGTGTAGAATTTGTTAATTTTGGATAGAGCTTTGGGGAATCGGATTCTCAACCGAAGTGTGATGAGAATGTGACCCTATCCTTACTACTCTATATTTTGTGTTTGTATTTGGAGAGTAATTGTGATAGTGGTGAGAACCACTATTTTTTATTTTGGACTATGTTGCATGATAGGACAAGCGAGGAATACCCTTTTCACTTCAAGGTGCCACCCAAGTATGGTGTTATCCCTCTTTGACTCAAAATGTTTTTAAGATGTGAAGAAGTGTGGTTGGTGCAAGATTGCTTTTGGAATCAGTTGACAAGACTCAAGATTTTTTTAATGTGAGAAAAGTGTTTTTGGTCCTAAAGAAAATTGGACATCTTTTTGGAGGTTGCTAGATACACTAGTAGTGGTTGAGTGAATGAAAATTTGGGCTTTATGACTTTTGACAAATGGGATTGTTGGTTTATGATATTGGAGAAAATTGCATAAATACCAAAAATAGGTACCCCCAATTGTGGAAACTTGACTTTTTGATTTGGCCATATCATCACTACTATAAAATATCATTGAACATGGGATGGGATGAATGCAATATGAAAAATGAAGGAATGCATGTATAATGAATGCAGTGGAATGCATGTGGAATGAATGCAAATGGAATATGTGTGCAATATGTATGAATGCAATGTGAGAAATGCATGTGGAAATGCCTATATGTAAATGCAATATGTATGCAATGGGAACATGCCTATGTGAATGATTTGTTTTTGTTTGTTTGTTTTATATATATATATATATATATATATAAACATCATATTAACAATAGAATGCCTTTAAATGGATAACATTAAGTGGTTCGGGTTCCTCTACTCCCTCTAAATCGGTAAGTCTATATGTACCATTACCCACTTTTTGGGAAATTATGTATGGACCTAACCAATTAGCCATGAATTTGTCATGAAGGTGCAGTAAAGCATTGGTGTTTTGTTGATTTTCTTTAAGTACAAGATCTCCTACTTGGAATTCATGAAGATGAACTTTGGCATTGTAAGCATGCTTGAGGTGGTCTTGATAAACTCGTAAGTGTTCTAGTGCATTGACTCACCTCTCATCAAGAAGAGTGAGTTGGTCAAGACGTGCTTGTCTAGCAGTGTCATCATCTATGAATTCTTGCAAAGAAATTCGCAATGAGGGGATCTCGAGCTCAAGAGGCATGATAGCTTCAGCTCCATAGACCAAGGAAAATGGTGTTGCTCCTATTGGCATTCGGATGCTTGTTCGATAAGCCCATAGTGCCAAAGGGATTTTTGTATGCCAATCTCTATGATTTTCGTTAACAAGTTTCTTGAGAATAGCAATCAAGGTCTTATTGGTAGCTTCGGCTTGTCCATTTGCTTGTGGGTAATAAGGAGTCAAGAAACTATGTTGGATATTATATTTCTCACAAAGTGCTCGAACATCCTTGTTCTTGAAAGACTTACCATTATCAAAAATGATTTTAGAAGGAATACCAAAATGATAGATGATATGTTGGAGTATGAATTCCACAATTCGAGGTCCTATCGTACTAGTTAGAGGAATGGCCTCAACCCACTTTGTGAAGTATTCAATGGTCGTGATGATGAATGTATGTTGTCCCAAGGAAGGAGGTGAAATTTTTCCAATTAGGTCTAGGCCCCATTGTGAAAAGGGCCAAAGGCTTTGTATAGGTTGTAAAGCTTGTGATGGTACATGAACTAAATTGGCGTGTTCTTGACATTGCTTACAATTTTTGACATAGTTGCAACAGTCACGTTCCATTGTGGGCCAATAATAACCCATGCATAAAAGATGCTTTGCAATGGCCATCCCACTAAAATGACCACCACAAGTACCATCATGGGCTTCAGCTATGGCTCTTTGAGCCTCACTATTTTTGAGACAATGAAGAAGGATTCCATCATAACCATGTTTATACAACACGTCCCCCAAGAGAATAAAATGGGCTACTTTTTTCTTGAAAGAGCATTTTGCAGACCTAGACATATCAGATGGGAGTGTTCCAAATTTTAGAAAGGCCACTATTTGGCTTGACCAAGACTCATATGGTTTCGAATGGATAAAGCAAATGTCTCTTTCATCCTTAGGATCAGTATGAACAATGGTTGCTTTAGAGATTGTTGAGATTATTAGGGGTTGTACCTCTCCTAAGTCATATTTTGGAATCAATGATCCAAGAGAGGCCATTGCATCTACAAATCTATTAGTCGAATGAGGCAAGTTGTCGATTTCATACCATTTGAATGTTGAGAGCAATTTCATTGCTACTTCATGATAAAGCTTAATGGTAGGTTCTTTGCATTGGTATTCTTCGGTTACTTATTTGACAACAAGTTGAGAATCCCCAAATATCCTAATACGCTTGATGCCCATAGCTATAGCGGATTGAAGACCTAAGATTAAGGCTTCGTACTCTACAGTGTTATTTGTGCATGGAAAGTCTAGCTTGAATGATAAAGGGATGGGTATCCCTTGAGGTGTATGAAAGACAACTCCAACACCTTGACCTTTCTCGCACTTAGATCCATCAAAGAATAAGGTGATATCGACATCTTCCTCTGGAATGACATCTTCTTCTAATTCAGTGATAGAAAATACTGAATCATCTGGGAGCTCTATAATCAAAGGATGATCACTAGGTAGTGGAGCTTCCACGAGTTGATCGGCTATAACTTGACCTTTAATGGATTTTTGATTGATAAATTCGAGATCAAATTCTGTAAGGAGCATTATCCATTTAGCGGTACGAGTGTTATTGTAAGTGCGAGACATCATATAACGTAGAGGATTTTCTCTAGCTATGACATAAGTTGTATGGCTAAGCATATAATGTCAAAGTTTCTTAGTGGCAAAGACCACTGCTAAGCACAACTTCTCTACATAAGCGTATCGGGTTTCATAACTTACCAATGTTCGACTAATGTAATAAATGGCTTGCTCTCGATTTTGTTCATTTTTCTGTGCAAGCATTGTCCCTAAAGCAAAGTCCATTGCTGAGACATAAAGATAGAAAGGGACCCCGAATGAGGAGGAGCTAAGACTGGCGGAGAAGCTAGGTATTGCTTGATGTCATCAAAGGCTTTTTGACATTCATCTGTCCATGCAAATGGCACCCCCTTTTGTAGCAGGTGGTTGAATGGCCTGCATTTATCAGAAAGTTGTGCAATAAAATATCGGATTGATTGAATATTTCCTTGTAAACTATGCAATTCCTTAATGTTAGTTGGGGGAGGCATTTCCATGATGACCTTGACCTTGTTTGGGTCCACTTCAATGCCTCTTTTGGAGATAATGAATCCTAAAATTTTACCTGAGGTAACACCAAAGACACACTTTTTGGGATTTAACCTCACCTTATGTTCTAGAAGTTGATCAAAAATCTTGTCCAATACATTAATGTGCTCTTGTCGAGTTTTAGATTTAGCCAAGAGATCATCCACATAGTCTTCGATAATCTTATGCATGTAATCATGAAAGATGTAAGTCATGGCTCGTTGATAGGTAGCTCCTGCATTTTTGAGGCCAAAGGGCATAACCTTGTAACAAAAGGTCCCCCAAGGTGTTGTGAATGTTGTTTTGTGTTGATCATCAGGATTTATGTGAATTTGGTTGTATCCTAAAAAACCATCCATGAGGGAAAGCATTTCATGGCCAACGTAGGTATCGACAAGAGTATCAATGTTTGGAAGAGGAAAATCATCCTTAGGACATACCTTATTAAGATCTCAAAAATCAGTGCAAATGCGTATCGACCCATTAGGCTTGCAAATGGGTACCATGTTTGAAAGCCACTCAGGATAGTCAATAGGAACAATGAAATTGACATCTAGAAGTTTTTGAAGCTCTTCCTTGACTAAGAGGGCCATGGTAGGATGCATCCTTCTAAGCTTTTGTTTGACCGGTTTGGCATCGAGATGTAAGGTGAGATTGTGGACCACAAGACTAGGGTCAAGACCAGGCATATCCTTATAGGACCATGCAAACACATCTTTCTTCTTCTTGAGGAGAGTAATGAATTGCTCTTGTTCATCGGATGATAGGCTTTTTCCAAGCTTGACAATTTGGGGATTGTCAGGATCTGAACTAAGGTTCACTTCGATGGTATCTTCAATAGACATATGTGAACCTTCCTCAAGTTGATGTGGTGTTGGGATCAGATGAATATCATCTAAGATGTCATCCAACTCTTCCTGCTTATCATCATCTAACTCTGCCTGAAAGACCTTAAGATTCTTGGTAGAAGATGGAGGTGAAGGTGGAGGGGAAGGAGGAATGTAGTTGGTAGAAGCCCTTAACAATTCCTCGGATAGGATGAACTCTAAAAAGGAGGGTGGGAAAGAAATCTGGTCCATGTCAACAAGGCTTACATCAATTGGAATTGGCTTAGCCGGATTGTATGGATTGCGGAGTGGGGTGAATAAGTCAATAGGATTCATACTGACTTAGTAGGAGAGGATGGATTGGAAGAATGGATGGGAACCGATGTCGAATCTTGTTAACCCTGGATAGTAGCAACAAACATGAAATCAAATTCTATGTACATGCAAAGAAAAATTTTGTTTTTTTTTTTTTTGAATGTTTTGATTATTTTTTTATGTACATATGTTACAAATTTTGGCTTGGTTGAATGGCTCAATGGAACTCAGGTGGGGGTGGTTCACCAGGTGGGTCAACTTGTTCTTGTGGAAGAAGCAAGCGAAATATGGGTTGATGGATGGGAAACATTCTGAGGTAAAACTCATCTTGTTGGGTAAGGGGAACAATGGGCTGAAATTCCTCTTCAGAATCATCAGAAGCATTGGACATAAGTTCATACTCTTCATAACTTTCATCATCAAAATCTAGGAGTGGGTAGGAAAAATTTAGGGGATCTTCTTCTTCATTGAAGCTAAGCTCTTGAAGAGCTTGTTCAAGAGAAGTGGTTGAGGAATATGGAAGGGGGGCTTTGTCTTCGTCATTGAGGCTAAGCCTTTGGAAAGCTTTCTCAAGAGAAGCGGTTGTGGAAAGTGGGGTATATCCTAAGCCTGAATGATCATGTGCTCCTTGATATGGGAAATCAATGATGTCATGTATCCCTTGTTCATGGGAACCTAGACCTTGACCTTGCCAATTGACTATGTGAAAGTAATGAGATGGAAATCTCGCCATGTTTTGTATGTTGGCACGTCTTGGCTCTTTTGGTTCTTCGGGTGGATTTGCCTCAATTGAGGAATCCAACCCTCCATAAACAAATTTAATACTATTAGGAGTAGAACTCATATCGTAGATAACACCTATGGTTAAAGGAGGGTCATGTGGGTGATCAAAATCCTTGGTTGTAGGAATGGTAAGGGGGTAATGGTAACGTCTTGGACCATGTATTCACCAATACCAGGACTAGTGATGTGGACCTCGACTTGGGATGATGTGGTGGATGATGTGGAAATGGATGGCTCAGGATTGGAAGGGTTGTGGAAGGTGGTGAGGAGTTGAATATTTCACACTCTAAAAGTTCGACTTGTGAAACATCGGCTGATGGAGAGGGATTGGGTGATGGCTTAGAATTAGAAGAAGGTGGATGAGGCAATGATGATGAAGAAGAAATGGTTGTAGAAGAAGGAATGGTTGATGTGGATGATGTGGTGAAAGTGGATTGACCTTGACCACATGTACAAGAAGAAATGGATGATTGAGGGGGTTTGGTGATGGGTAACTCCTCAAGAATAGGAGCTTTGGAAGAAGATGTAGATGGATTAGAAGATGAAGTGGATGGATTCGAAGATGATGGGGATAAGAATAGGTGGGTGGAAGGCAACATGGATTCATAGGGATTTGAAATGAAATTGCAATACTTGAAAGGTTCTACATCCATGGGGATGCAATGGACTTGACCATCATGAACGTATTTCAAGCATTGATGGAGAATTGATGGAACACATTTCATTTCCCTCATCCAAGGTCTACCAAGGAGTACATTGTATGCCATGGCCCCTTCCAAGATGTGGAACATAGTGTGCAACATTTTAACCCCTACTTCAATGGGCAAAACAATAGTGCCAATTGTGGTACACAAAGCATCGTTAAATGCTTTGAGGGTGAATGATGACTTGGAAATATGGGAAGGTGGAAGTTTGAGGTTGCTAAGGGCAATGGTAGTGATAATGTTGATGGATGAGCCAGTATCAATTAAGACTCTCTTAAATGGCTTCTTGTCTATTAAGGCCATGATATGCAATGGAGGATCTACGGATTCTGATGTCATTGACTTTATTTCAAAGTCATAGAAGGTGATGGATGGCTCCATGCATGTTCTAATGCTCCCTACAAAGTTGTTGAAGGCATTAGGATCTTGGGCTTCAAACTCAATGGATTTTAGAATTTCCATTAAGGCTTCTCTATGCCTAGGAGATTGTTGGATGAGCTCATATAGGGACAATTTTGTTGAAGCCATTTTCAAACTTGTAGTCAACCGGCTACTTAAGGATACTGTTGGCCTTAGAGGATGATGGATTGGTTGATTTGGTGGATTAGAAAGATGAATTGGTGGGGATGGATTTGGAGAAGTTTGGATAGGTGGTGGATTGGAAGGTTGTGACACATTTGGTTGTTGGGCATTTTGTTGATTTTGCCTTTGACCTCTTGTGACCACATGGACTGCTCCTACAAAATTTTGATATTGTTGGACATGGTTAACTTGGTTAGGAGGTGTATGATGATTATTACCTCCTACATTAGTTTGGGCCTCTTCATGGTTGGGAAGAGGTGTTTGAAAAATTCCCAAGTTTTGATTTTGTGGAGCTAGGGGGTTATCTACCTTAAGGACCCCCAAGTCTATGAGGTCTTGAATGATGTTCTTAAAAATATTGCATGTGTTGATGTCATGACCATTTTGCCTATGGTATGGATAAAATAGATGTTCCTTATAATTTCTGCTACGTTTGGTAGGGTCATCAGGCCTGATTTATGGTAAAGCCAACTTATTTGTTTCATACAAATTTTGGAATATGGAAGAATACGACTCTGTTAAAGGAGTGTATTGGCATTGTGGTCGAGCATATTATCGATGGGTGGGGTTTTCCATAGTTGGCACTATGTTTTGTATCATGAGTGCTTGAGTTATCGAGGGGACCACATGATAAGCAATTTTTTGTGGTTGTTGCATAGGTTGTTGAGCCATTACGGGCTGGCTCATCACCACTTGATTGACTTGATTGGATGTACTAGCCAAAGAGGCTTGAGATGATTTGTTTTGGCTAGATTGATTACTTTTAAATTGGCCCTTGTTTTGCCATTCTTTATTTTTAGGCTTAATCATGCCCTCTTGGATTTTTATCTCCTCAATGATGCTAGCCTGTGCTAAAGCTTCTTCAAATGAATGATAGGTATGAAGTTGAAGCATCCAAGAGATGGGTTTTAAGCAACTCTTGGTAAATAATTTAATGATTTCATCCATTGGGAGGGAGAATGGCAATTTAGTAATGACTGCCCTCCAACGATTTCCAAAGTTATAGATAGTTTCATCTTCCCATTGTCTTAATTCATACACATCTGATAATGAAACTTTATTTTTAATGTTTAGGACAAAATGCTCAAGGAATAGGTCAATCAATTGAGAAAAAGTATAGATACTATGAGTTGGTAGCTGATTGAACCACTCTATGGCATCTCCTCCTAATGTTTGAGGAAATATTCGGAGCATGAGAGCATTGTCGGTTTGAATCTAAAAGCATGCATGAAAAAATGAGCTAACATGCTCCTTAGGGTCCTCGGTTCCCCTAAATTTATCAAACTTTGGTAATGTAAAGTCTATCGGATATGGTGGTGATGGTACCGAAGGATGGATTGGTTGATGGATCAGTTGGCTTAGAGTTGGTTTTTGGCTTGACATGCTAGGAATATTTTGCATCAATTGATCTATTTGTTTTTGCATGGCCTGAATCTTAAGATCTTCCCCAAGAATGTGGAAGCCTTGGATAACCTGATGACTTGGAGATGGACTAGAAGAAAGATGTTGTGGAGTGATGAGATGATTTTGGTGGAATGGATTAGTTTGAAATTGATGAGGGGAAGATTGATGATTGAAAGAAGGAGAAGATTGATGAAGAAGAAGATTTTGGAGGAGTTGGTTGGGTTGACCAAAAGAAATAGTGATTGGAGGGGTTGAATTTTGGATTGGAGGTGGCTTGGGGATGGATACCATCGATGATTGGGGTATCCATGTGGAATTTTGGTTGGCTATGGTTGGTTGGGTTGGAGCTATAGGATGCGTAGGATCTACTTGAACTTGTTGTCTAGCATTTTGATGCTCTAGAAGCACTTTGTTCATGAGACCTGATATATCTTGAAGATCTTGATCAGTCATAGAAGAAATTGACAAGGTTGTGGATGGATTAGAAGATGATGGTATGGATGTGGGTGGATTGGAGGAAAGGGGTATGGTGCAAGTTGCACTTGATGTGGCAACTTGGGAGGTTGGTACCTGTGAGGCAACATTGACATACTCCTCATACAAAGGATTGGAACAGATTTGGGTATAGCTAGATGGGTGATGAGTGTTAAAAACACTCATGTTTTGTTGGGTTGGACTAGGAGAGGAGGGCATACCATATTCATAGGCAGAATTAGGATATCCTCGGGTGGGGTTGGATGGACAAGATGTAGCCAATTCTATTTTTTCAACATAATCTTGGCTAAGGGGTTCAAGAACATAGTTAGAAGACCTATAGATAGCCTCTAATTTGTCCATGTCAATTTGGATGGATGATTGTTCATTGTTTTTGGGAATGGATCCCTCTTGTGAGAGATATGGGTGAATGGGCCTAGATGGACTAGGTTGGGTGGAATTGGAAGGGTTGGCTACTGAAGTAGCGGGTATGCTTGTTGTATTTTCCATTAAATTATTTTGATTTAATATTTTTGTTTGATTTCGAGTTAAAACCATAAAATAATTAAATCAAAATACAATTTCAGGATAATTAAATTTCAAAACTGAAAATAGAGCTAAAGAATTTAGAAACAAAGAAAACAATCAATCCTAAGTTTCACCTTGTGTGGCTTACCTTATTCATTGATTATCTCTTTTATTGTGTATTCCTTTTAGATATGACAATTTTGTGTGTTTTGGTGTATCCTAATCTTGTTTAATGAAAAATAAAGGTAAAAGACTATGGCTGGATGGGGCAACGAGATTCTTGTTGGTGATGAAATCCAACAAGTTTGCTCGGGGGTAGTCCTAAGGTGTCTAAGGGTAGATATTTGGTGGATGGAGATGAATGCCACCGTCACCAAATCTCAAGCAATGAATCGGTGATGAAATCCAGTTACTACTATTTAAAGTGCAACGTGTTGTGTGTGATTAATTTTAAGTTTTTCTATTCTCTATTGTGGTCAAACAATGTTAAAAGTAACAAATTTTACACATCTAAATTAGAATCCAACACATGAATACAAATTTCCTCTAAAGAGTGTGAAGTACACCGCTTAAAACCCCCTACCTAGATAGCAACCGGAGGGTTCGTCCACCTCTCTGCCAAAGGTGCCACCCAAGGGCAGGAATACTTTTTGCATTCAAGTATTGTTCCTATTTAGATAAGTAAAATAAGCAACCTTTAACTCCTAAGATGCAAATTCTAATTGATGCTTTTCACTTTCAAATGCAAATAGAAAGATGCAAGAATTATTTGAATTTGCAATTCTTCTTAAAATAGAAAACTCTAAAATATGTGAATGAAATGAATGCATAGATGCCCTAAATGCAATCTAAAATGAATTTATTTCTATATTCCTTAATGTGTGTTCATTTTAAGCTTAAAATCTAAAAATAAGCAATGGAATGATGAAATACGTAAAAATAGGAATTGGAACATAATGATTGCAGATCTTACTTGAAAGCCTAAGCTCTACTCCAAATTACTACCAGGTGCTACGGAGCACCTCTATAGGCATGGCTGGGCACCTATATAGGCGTATATGGGCTCCTATGGGGATCATTAGGTGTCGTAGAGTGCCTATGCACCTATCTGCAACTATCATAGGACCTTCTAGAAACCCTAACCAATGATTTTGGCTAGTTTTTTGCTCTAGAAAACCTTGCAAAATGGAACAACAGAATGGAAGTTAGCAAAGTAAATCAGAAAATAGAACCCTTGTGGGGTCCCACCGTGATCGCCATTTGTGAAGCAAAAATATGACACTAAAACAAATATGAAAATAAAATAACTCATATGAACAAGAGATTGCACAAAATATGATTTTATTCAATAAATGGGGGGAGCTGAGAAACTCCTTTGTTACAATTGATCCGTTCAATGGAATTATTTTGATACAATAATTACAGATGCTAGGGTTCTTCAAAACCCTAGCTACAACAATAAGTAGTGTCTCCAATGTATCTTGCTTCCAATAGGGTGAGTGGGCTTTTGGTTATCCATAATCGGGCCACTCTAGCTTCAACATCTACTCAAAAATCCTTGATTAATGCTACTCGATCCTGCACACACATCAAACATAAAATAGTTAGTAAAAAAAATGAGGGTTCCATAGTGTGAACCCTCAGAAATGTAAATCAAATACCCTAGATCTGAATGAATAAAATATGCAGAATCAAATAACAATAATAAAATGCATAAAAATACTTACTTTGTTGTTCTGTTGCTCCATTGCAAATTGATGGTAGGGTGCCCTGATGGCACTTGATGATCTTATGCGATAGATTATGGTGTGTGGTTGAGGGAACAATAGGTGTTGGGTTGCACTTGTGGAATGCATCAGGCACTCAATTGTTCCTATGGGATGAGGTAGGTGCTCGGCTACGCTTGTGGATTAGGGTTAAATCTGTAAAAGCAGATCGGGGGGATGTGAAGGGCTTGGTGGATGGATGATAATGGTGATTATGGAAATGGGATGCGAAGATGGTTGGAATCCAAAAATCCTAGGGCAAGCTAGGGTTTTGGGGAAGGATATGCTAGGGCACAATCTACTCACAAGAACTATCTCTCAACAAGGTTAGATCTCACAAGTAAATTAGAGCTCCAACGTTCAAGTTTTCTAGGTTTCAAGGGTTGAGCATTGAGAATGCTCCTATTTATTATCAGACTTAGGGTTTACTTTAGGGTTTTACCAAATCGTGTGGCTAGGATAAAAGCAAATCCAAGGGCTGATATTAAACTTTAAGTGTGACATGGATTAAGGGAGATGGATGGCTGAGATTAGATTAGATCGGATGGTTGAGGTTGATTTGGCTTATAAATATATATTTTATAATAAATATATTAAAATATAATATAATATAAAATAAATATAAATAATTCAAATATGGGTCAAAAAATGGTGGGAAAAGGCTAAAGTGGGCCATTGGATGGCGGGAAAGGCATGGAATGGCCAATTGAATGGCAGGAAAGGGTGATGGTGGACAAGTGGCTAGGATTTGGTGTCTACATATGACAAAATAGGCACACATATAAATGGTGAATGTAAAACTCACCTCTATGAAGTCCCATACCCATTCCTATCCTCATGATGAAAAATTAGTTACATATATAATTATATTTAGAGAATATTTTGTCTATCAGCTAGATAGTCATAAGCATGATACTGAGAAGCAAATAGATTCCTTTAGGAGAAAAACATCCAAACAAATATAGGATATGATAACCAACATTACTCAACTTTTGAGTGTTAAAAGAAAACCTATAATGCAAGTTGTTATATCTCCTTCAATATTGAATCCTAATGCTACTCCCGCTCTGCCACCCCTAGTTAAACCTAGGATGACTTTACCTATATCGATTGATCCTACTTTAATAAATAATTAGATCCAATCCTTAGCCTCTAACATTGAAGCTATAGACTTATCTAGCCATTTTACCAAATTCTTTTATAATAGCATAAATAAAACCTGAGTATTTATTGGTAATTTTATTGTATATTAAAGAGATCGGTTACATCGACAGGGCCAAGGACAACATATGGAATATGGTGGTGGAGCGAATTCATAAGAAGCTAGCCTCTTGGAAAGGCAAGTTTCTATCCCAGGCAGGCAATGCTACCCTCACCAAATCTTGTCTCCAAGGGATCTTGACCTACTTCATGTCAGCCTTCAACCTCCCAATGTCTGTCCATCGCAAGATCGAACAGATTTAGAGGAACTTTCTATGGTCTGGGAACGAAGATAAATCTAGGATCCCTTTGGTGGCATGGGACAAGGTGTGTAAAAGCAAAGACCAAGGTGGGATTGGGCTAAGGATAACTAGTCTGATGAACCTAGCCCTCGTGGCCAAGAATGCTTGGAGGATCCTGACCAACGAGCTTGTGGAGTGGGTCAAAATCGTCAAGAAGAAATACCTCGCCAACTGCTCCTTCCTGGATGTTGAGGCCCCCTTCGATGGATCCACTTTTTGGAAAGCAGTCCTCCAAGCCAGGCAGTTGCTCAACAAGGGAGTCCGATGGATTTTAGGAGGTGGGTAGACAATCAACTTCTGGAAGGACAGATGGGCTGAAGAAGATCCTCTATCTCAGAAGGTTAAACTTTCCCTCATCAAATCCTTGGTGGACCCAAACTCCCAACAGAAGGTAGAATACTACATTGTGAGGAAGGATGGCAGCCCTTAGTGGAACATCTTGACCCTCATCGATCGTGAAGCTGAAGTCTCCTCTCTAGATAAGATCCTCTAGGACATTACTATCCCAACTGCCAGAAGACTCGACAAGATGATATGGATGGGCACTGACATTGGTGTCTTCTCAGTTAGGACAACCTACAAGATCCTTTCCAAGGAGGTTGAGGGGGATTTCCCATGGCAGATAGTCTGGTAGAAAGGAGTGATCCCGAAGGTAAATTTCTTTATTTGGATTGTTTTTTAGAATAAAGCTCTAACCTTGGACAACCTCCATAAAAGAGGGTTTGCCTTTCCCAGTAGGTGTTATTTGTGCATGGCAAATTGTGAATCCATAGATCATCTCTTCCTTCACTACCCGTTCACCACCACGGTGTTCAACGTGATCCTCTCCTCCTTTTAGGTCCCCTGGAGCCCTCCCAGGATAATCAAAGAAGCCTTTGCTCAATGGACAAACCCGTTCAGAAATCCTAAGCTCTGGTTCCTTTTTGATGCATCCTTCCATCACATCCTTTGGCAGATTTGACTGGAGAGGAACGAAAGAGACTTCAGTAATCCTCAAAGAGAACCCCCTTCCATAACCTTCAGAGCTCTTGCCTTTGTAGTAGAAAATTCAAAATTCACTCCTAGTCCCCTCCCCAGGATATGGTCGGAGGAAACTGTGTTCAAAAGGATGAACCTCAAGGAGGATCCAAACCACCCTAACATCTTTTCACCCAGGCTCAAGGTCAAATGGAGAAACCCCTAGGAGGGTTGGCTTAAGTTGAAATTTGATGGTGCTGCTCGTGGAAACCCGGGGCCAGCAACTACAGGAGGGGTGGTCAGAGATCACAGGGGGAAGATTGTCCTCACCTTTTGTGAGAACCTGGGTATCCAATCTAATCACAGTGTGGAGGCCAAGGGTGTCCTCAGAGGGCTTTAGCTCCTCTCATAGGATCCTCGCCCTTTGGTCATTGAAAGTGACTCTCTGAATATCATAAGGTATCTGTCGAATGGCAAAGATCCTTCATGGAAAGTTTTTAATATTGTCTCTGAGGTAAGGATCCTCCTATCTAGATGAACCGATGCCCAAATCAATCACATCTACCAAGATGGTAATAGGCCGGTAGATTACATGGCTAATAAAGGTCTTTTGACCTCTGTGTTGGTAGTATGGAGGTCATCATTTTCGGATGAGGTGGAGAAGATGGCCAGATCAGAGTTTCCTCATGAAGACACAAAAGCATAAATGGAAGGCACTCGGAGGTGGCGCATCCTCTTGGCCACCAATTCTCTGATCAAGATGCTGACCAAGATCTAGGAGCATAACGTTAAGGATGACTAGGAGGATCTGAAGTAGCGGAGGATTCGGGTTGCCTTCATTATGGTTTTTTCTTATTTTTCCCATGGTTTTCTATTGCTTCCGTTTTAGTTTGCTTTAGATTGGTTTTTGTCTACTGATCCTCTCACGGAGAGGCCCCTTTGTAAGCCCTATGGGCAATTTTGAATCAGGTTTAGTTAAATTTTGCAAGTCTGTTTGATCCTAGCCCTTGAGGCCTGTAAGGACAAAATGGGCTTAGCCCTGTTTTTGTACATAAGGTTTTCGGATCCTCTATAAAAACCCATTGTTAATACAATCAATCTACCAAAAAAAAAAGAGAATGAAAATCTTTTTTAAAATTGATGATTGGAGCTTTGGTAGGAAATGCTCTTGATCTGATTGCATCCTTACCTAAATATTCTACTGACTCCCTAGATACTTTTGTTAAAACATTAAAGAAAGAATTTGATTATGACATGATGTGATGGAAGCAATGGATGCTTTTGTGAATGGTAAACAAAGCCCTAATGAATATGTTGCTCATTTTCACAAGAGGTTGTAAGGACTTAAATATCATGATAATATGAACCTAACCAAAGAGGAAGCAACAACAATGACTATAAATAGGCTTAGACCATATTTTTAGACTGAGATTTAGGAACACAACCCTTATGGGGTTTACTCCTTAGGCAAAGTCATACAATTTGTTAAAATCCTTAAACATTGGAAAAATAAAGAAGGCAAAAAATCCTTGAAATCTAAAAACCCTAACAAGAATGTTGTAGGGGATAGGATTTTCAATGTAGTTGTCCAAGATACCTCTCATGAGTTAGAAATAGTTGAAGCTCTTGTACACATATTGACCAAATATTGTTGAGCAAGGTGCAGCGACAGTATTGTCATTGTTGTCAACATAGTCAGATAGATCGGTTGATGCAGTGGACAGGAGTTCGAGAGGTTATTCGGAGTATGTACGGTGATGTTAAATGCTTATGAGGATGTTTTTGATGTTTGGGTGAAGTTGTTACGAGGTTGTTTGTGCAAAGTTGAAAAAATCGTCATGTTGTGGCTGCTCCACAACGTACCCCAAAATTGGGGACCCACCTTTTTGCATATTTTCCAAGAAGACCGAAGTGGCCCATATGCTAAAGATCAAAGAAAAAGCAAAACACCGCAAAGAAAAAAAAGTGTCGCGATATCGCGACATGTTGCATTTTCACGGTCCAAAGCAAAGAGAAAAAGCAAGGAGAAAAAAGTGTCGCGATATCACGACATGTTGCATTTTTGCGGCCAAAAGAGAAGAGAAAGAACAAGAAAGAAAAAGTGTCGCGATATCGCGACATGTTGCATTTTCGCGGCCAAAAGAGAAGAGAAAGAACAAGAAAGAAAAAGTGTCACGATATCGCGACATGTTGCATTTTCACGGCCAAAAGAGAAGAGAAAGAACAAGAAAGAAAAAGTGTCGCGATATCGCGACATGTTGCATTTTCATGGCCAAAAGAGAAGAGAAAGAACAAGAAAGAAAAAGTGTCGCGATATCGCGACATGTTGCATTTTCACGGTCCAAAGCAAAGAGAAAGAGCAAGGAGAAAAAAGTGTCGCGATATCGCGACATGTTGCATTTTCGGTCCAAAGCAAAGAGAAAGAGCAAGAAAAAAAAGTGTCGCGATATCGTGACATGTTGCATTTTGGTCCAAAGAAAGAGAAAGAGAAAAAGAAGGAAAAAGTGTCGCGATATCACGACATGTAGCATTTTTGACTCAAAAAGGAGCGAGAGAGAAACAAAAGTGTCATGATATCGCGACATGTTGCATTTTGCGACTCAAAAAGGCGAGCGAGCGAGAGAAACAAAAGTGTCGCGATATCGCGACATGTTGCATTTTGCCAAAGGAACAGAGTAGTTGACAGTGCGTCTATATTAGTGATGAACACCGGGATAGTGAGACTGAAGACGCATAGTGACGTGGACCTATAAGGAATAAATCGAAGATTGAATAAGGTAATTTGTCACATAAGGACAAAATTCAATGAATAAGACAAAACGTTACATAAGGAATCTTTAATGATTTGAAATCATCTAAGATGGTCGTTACACATGGAAAGAAGCGGACGCATGCCCATGTGGAGAAAAGGAAACGAAGGGCCACAAAATAGAAATGAAAAGCCTTTTTGGAAACCAAAACACATGCATGCACAAGGGAAGGAGAAAACGAACAGTCATGGAAGGAGAAAATGAACAGTCATGGAAGGAGAAAACGAACAGTCATGGAAGGAGAAACAAATTTTTTTTAGAGGTTTTAAATACGCCATTCAAAGAGGCCATAAGATGTTGGTGCTCCTTTCTGTTGGTGCAGATAAATTAGGGGTTGGTGCTCCTTTCTGTTGGTGCAGATAAATCGGGGGTTGGTGCTCCTTCCAGTGGGTCTTGGTAAATTGATTGTAAAGTTGGTGCTTTGCAAAGGCTGGATTTGGATGGGAGTCCAAACAGTCATTTTGAGGATGTAGCCAAATCGGTGAACCTCGGTACATCTTGTGTTGTGTGATGTTCTCTTGTTATACTTGCTTTATTTGGTTTCAAGTTTTCATTGTTTCGGCTTTAAGAGTTGAAGATTTAAGTTTTAAAAGAGCTACACTGATTCACCCCCCTCTCGGTGTCATTGTGAGACTAACAATTGGTATCGGAGCGAGGTTCCTAAACAAGCTTAACCGGCTAGGGTGATCTTGGAAGTGACACAATGGCGAGGTGGTGAAGGCTTCTCATCAAACAAAGCACCATTGTTTGACGAAACTAATTACGCATTTTGGAGACTCGGGATGCGGACATATCTTTGTGCTTTGGGATACAACATTTGGGATTCGGTAGATAGTGGATACACAATACCCACCACTTCTCCAACCGATGTTGTCGGTAAGAAACTGTTTGAGAATGACTCAAAAGCAAAGAATGCTATCATGTGCGGATTAGTGGACGGTGAAGCTGGTAAATATTATGAGTTGTAAAATGGCAAAAGAAATATGGGACAAGCTGAGGAGCATTCATGAAGGAGACGTTAAGATCAAGGAGGCCAAGTTACAAACACATCGAGCTCGGTTCGAAGTATTAAAGATGAATGACGATGAGAACATAGAGGCATATATGCTAAGAGTTAATGAAGTCATTAATGCGATTAGAGGACTCGGCGAGGAAATCAAAGATTCTGTCATCGTGAAAAAGGTATTAAGATCTCTTCCCCAAAGATTTGATTCTAAAGTTTCAGCTATAGAAGAAGCTAAAGATCTAAATTCTTTTAGTATGGATGAGATGCATGGTTCTTTGATTGCATATGAGATGAGAATAGGAAAATCTAAACCCACAGACGGAGAAGCTACTTTTAAAGCCCATAAAAATATGAAAGCAAAACAAGAATCCGAGGAAGAAGAGACATCGAGATGAAATGGAAGCAAACTTTGTTCGAAAACTAAAAAGGGGAAAAGGAAAATACAGAGGAAAGTTACCGTTTAAATGTTTCAATTGTGGAGGCGTTGGGCATTTTGCGGCTAAATGTCCACTTAATGAGAAGAACAAAAGTGATGAAGGATCGCACCAAGAAAGAAGTGACTGGAAGAAAAAAACAAATTTCAGAAAAGGCAACTTCAAGAAGAAAAGTTTCATCTCCAAGAATGTCAGTTCATCAGAAGACAGCTGCGGTGAGGATTATGAAAAGGAAACAGGTGAAGCTCTTTTCATGGCACTCAAAGAAGAAAAAATAGAAAAAGAACAGGAATGTGATGAAGAAGAAATTGATGCCGAAGTAAATTTGGAAGAGGAACTAATTGCGGCTCTGGATGAATTGAAGATAGAAAGAAAAAAGAATAAGAAAATTTCAAGAAAGCTTGAAGATGCAAATGAAATCATAACCGAGTTTGAAAGTACGAGATAGAAGAATCCAAGAAAATATCTGAAGATCTCGAAGTGCAAATAACCATGAAAATAGATTATTGCGGCAAGCTAGAAGAAGAGACTGTTGGTTTAAGGATGCGAGATAGAAGAGATGAATCGTAAAATTAGTTGTTATCACAAACGTGAAGAAAGTTCTATGAAGTTGGATAAGATCATAAATAACCAAAAGACTACGAGGCATCAAATTTGGTTTGGGCTTTGACGAAGGAGAATCATCAAATGGATCAAAGGCCATAAATGAAGAATCCATAAAGAATGAAGATAAGAAACAGGTTGATCAAGAAAAATTGACTCATGCAAAAGAAAGCAATAATGCAAGGCACGAAAGGAGAATTGACAATGATGGATTCACCAATGTCACACATCAAAGAAGAAGAAGATTTATGGCTCCTACGACAACATGGCAAAGACCATCACCCAGGTTCAATCATCTCTTTTATGGTTACTATTTTAAATGCAATGGTTATGGACATAAGATTTCAGATTGCAAGTATAATGTAGGACCAAGGAATTTTACCAGTAGAAATGTTTTTTCACCTTTGATGGATTATGCAGTAGAATGTTATAACTGTCATAATTTTGGGCACATTGCAAGAAATTGTCGAAGTACATTTGCATCAAATCAATTTCGGGGAAGAAAATTTCAACCAAATGGAATGAGACAAAATAGAAAATTTCTCGAAAAACATGCACAAGCTACTGAAAAAGAAAAGTCAAAACAAGAGCCCAAAGCGTAATCAAACCGAGTGGAAAGAAAAAGAGCGATCTAAGGAAGAAAAGGAATCATTGATCGTACAAACAACATTTAAAGCACAGAATAAATCTGCACCATGGATACTTGATAGTGGATGCTCCAGTCATATGACAGGTGACAAACAAAAATTTGAGAAGTTACGACAATATGAAGGTGGTTCAGTAAAATTTGGAAATAATGATGGAGCTAAGATAGTTGGCAAAGGTTCAGTTAAGATCGGTGACGAAAAAATCAAGTCAAAAGAAGTCTTGTTTGTGGTTGGTCTAAAGCATAACTTGTTGAGCGTAAGTTGGATTTGTGATAGAGGTCATGAAGTGAATTTTAAGAAGCGGGGTTGTGAAGTGAGAAAAGCAAACAGTGGAAAGTTGATAGCAACTGGATCGAGGACATCTGGCAACCTGTACACTCTCTCAGAGACTTCAGAAGGAGCTTGCTTGATTGGACAGGAAGAAGAAAATTGGTTGTGGCACAAGAGGCTCGGTCATATCAGTTTTGACAATCTAGTAAAAATCAGCTCAAAAAGGCGGTGAGAGATATTCCCACCATTGGAAAACCATCAAATAGCATTTGTGCTTCATGCCAAAAGGGAAGCAAACTAGAGTCTCATTTAAAACAAAATAGTACTACACAAGCAAACCTTTGGAACTAATACATACTGATTTATGTGGACCCATGAGAACGCAAAGCATAAATGGTGACAAATATTTTATGTTGTGTATAGATGACTATTCCAGGATGACATGGGTACTATTTTTGAAGCATAAATCAGAAGCTTTTGAGATGTTCAAGGTTTTCAAAAACCAAGTTGAGAATCAAACAGGAAAAATGATTAAATGTTTAAGATCAGATAGAGGAGGAGAGTTCATTTCAGAGGATTTTACAGAGTATTGTGAAAAATATGGTATTAGGAGACAGTTTTCAGCTTCCAGGACACCTCAGCGAGAATGGTGTGGTAGAAAGAAAGAACAGGACAGTGCAAGAAATGGCACGGACTATGTTGACTGAGAGCAAAGTAGGAGACAGATTTTGGAAAGAGGCGAGTCCATACTACGGTATACATCCAAAATAGGTGCATGTTGAGGACGCATGAAAGCAAAACTCCTTATGAGTTGTGGTTCGGTAAAAAGGCAACAGTAAGATACTTTAAAGTTTTTGGCAGCAAGTGTTACATCAAAAGAACTGAAGAAAACCTTGGTAAGTTTGAAGATAGAGCGGATGAAGGTATTTTTCTTGGCTATTCGTCAAAAAGCAAAGCTTACAAATGCTACAACAAGAGGCTAAGGAAAATTGTGGATAGTGCCGATGTTAAAGTTGATGAAGGTAGGGAACGAGTAATTAGCTATGAAGAGAACTACCCAATTTATGAAGAGGTTATTGAAGGAGATGAGGAAAAGGAAACGGAAAAGAAACAAAAAATTGACTCAGATGATTCAAACAGTGATTCAGAAGTGGAAGAAAATAAGAAATTCAAAACAGGTAGCTGGCAGAAAGATCATCCTAGAGAGCAAATAATTGGAGACCCCACGGTTGGTGTTCAGACAAGAAGAAGAGTAGTAAGTAACTACTCTCTATTATCCAACATTGAGCCCAAAAATGTTGCTGACACAAGCAAAGATGAAAGTTGGATGAAGGCAATAAATGAAGAATTAGATCAGATCGAGAAAAACAAAACTTGGGAGTTAGTACCAAGACACTGCAAATAAAAATATAATCGGTACTAAATGGGTCTTTCAAAACAAATTGAATGAAGACGGACAGGTAGTCAGGAATAAAGCAAGATTGGTATGTAAAGGCTATGCACAAGTTGAAGGTATTGACTTTGAGGAAACCTTTGCCACTGTGGCTAGACTAGAGGCAATTAGAATGTTTACGGCTTTAGGAGTTTACAAGAATTTCAAAGTTTATCAAATGGATGTGAAATCAGCATTTTTGAATGGGAAACTTGAAGAAGAGGTTTATATTGAGCAGCCAGATGGTTTCCAACTTGGTGATGATCCCAACTTGGTTTGCAAGTTGAAGAAAGCATTATATGGCTTAAAACAGGCACCCGAGCATGGTATGCAAGGCTAGACAACTATCTTACTCAACAAGGGTTCAAGAAAGGTATGGTGGATAGTAATTTGTATGTCAAAACAGAAAATGGCCATCTTATTGTTCTTGTTGTATACGTAGATGATATCATATTTGGCGGCAGCAAAGATGAGTCGTGTAAAGATTTAGCAAATAAGATGCGAAAGAATTTGAAATGTCAATGATTGGTGAACTTTCGTATTTCCTCGGGTTGCAAGTTAATCAAAATGAGAAGGGCATATTTATTTCTCAAATTAAATATGTGAAAGAGATGCTAAAAAAGTTCACAATGGAGGATTGTAAGCCGGTTAGCACTCCCATGACGACGGGGTTGCAAGTTGAGCAAGGATGACAAATCTCCACATGTTGATCAAACCATGTACAGATCTATGATTGGGAGCTTACTGTACTTGACGGCTACCGGACCGAGATATTTTGCGGGCGGTATGCATGGTAGCACGATTTCGAGGCTAGTCCCAAGGAGACTCATGTGACAACGGTGAAGAGGATTCTTCGGTACCTCAAGGGTACTATGGAGTATGGGTTATGGTATCCGAAAGGTAAGGACTTCACCCTTATTGCGTATTCGAGATGCAGATTGGGCGGGATGTGTAGATGACGAAAGAGTACCGGTGGAGGTGCATTCTATCTTGGAGACGGGTTGGTCGCGTGGCACGAGTAAGAAACAAGAGTCGGTCTCCTTATCCACAATAGAGGCGAGAATATATTGCGGCGACAACGTGTTGTACGCAGGTATTATGGATGAAACAAACCCTGAAAGATCTTGGTATTAACTTCGGTGAGCCAATTTCAGTTAAGTGTGATAACACCGGTGCCATTAACATCTCAAAGAATCCGGTTATGCATTCTCGCACAAAACATATTGCTATCCGGTATCACTTTTTGAAGGAGAAAGTTGCGGAAGGTGAGGTTAAGTTGGATTTTGTTCCAACAACAGAGCAAGTAGCGGATATCTTCACAAAACCGTTGCCCAAGGAAGTCTTTGAGTACCTTCGCAATAAATTGGGAGTGGTCACGCTTCCCAAGAATTGACTAGCTATCGGGACCACATTCTCAGGGGGAGCATTTGTGTATTTGTTTATCTTTTTGCTCATGTTTGTGATTTTTGCTAAGTGTAATAATTTTTGCTCGAGAATGTTGTGCATGGACTCGGGGGAGTTTGCGGCAGCCCTTTGATATTGTTGTCAAAGGGGGAGAAGAGTTACAAGGAATTGCACGTGTGTTGCCAACAATTCCAAAGGGGAGATTGTTGAGCAAGGTGCAGCGACAGTATTGTCATTGTTGTCAACACAGTCAGATAGATCAGTTGATACAGTGGACAGGAGTTCGAGAGGTTATTCGAGTATGTACGGTGATGTTAAATGCTTATGAGGATGTTTTTGATGTTTGGGTGAAGTTGTTACAGGTTGTTTGTGCAAAGTTGAAAAAATCGTCATGTTGTGGCTGCTCCACAACGTACCCCAAAATTGGGGACCCACCTTTTTGCATATTTTCCAAGAAGACCGAAGTGGCCCATATGCTAAAGATCAAAGAAAAAGCAAAACACGCAAAGAAAAAAAGTGTCGCGATATCGCGACATGTTGCATTTTTGTGGCCAAGAAAAAAAGAGAAAAAACAAGAAAGAAAAAGTGTCGCGATATCGCGACATGTTGCATTTCGTGGCCAAAAGAAGAGAAAGAACAAGAAAGAAAAAGTGTCGCGATATCGCGACATGTTGCATTTGCAAAAAAGAAAAAAAAGAAAAAAAAGTGTCGATATGAATGTTGCATTTGCAAAGAAGAGAAAGAACAAGGAGAAAAAGTGTGCGATATCGCGACATGTTGCATTTCGGTCAAAGAAGAGAAAAGAGAAAAAAAAGAAAAGTGTGATATCGACATGTTGCATTTGCGGTCAAAGAAAGAGAAAGAGCAAGGAGAAAAAGTGTCGCGATATCGCGACATGTTGCATTTGCGGTCAAAGAAAGAGAAAGAGCAAGAAGAAAAGTGTCGTGATATCGCGACATGTTGCATTTGTGACTCAAAAAGGAGAGAGAAAGCGTGGACCCAAAAGTGTCACGATATCGCGACATGTTGCATTTGCGACTCAAAAGGGGAGGAGGAGAGAAACAAAAGTGTCACGATATCGCGACATGTTGCATTTTGCCAAAGGAACGAGTAGTTGACGGTGCGTCGATATTAGTGATGAACACCAGGATAGTGAAGCTGAAGAGCTGCATAGTGACGTGGACCTATAAGGAATAAATCGAAGATTGAATAAGGTAATTTGTCACATAAGGACAAAATTCAATGAATAAGACAAAACGTTACATAAGGAATCTTTAATGATTTGAAATCATCTAAGATGGTCGTTACACATGGAAAGAAGCGGACGCATGCCCATGTGGAGAAAAGGAAATGAAGGGCCACAAAATAGAAATGAAAAGCCTTTTTGGAAACCAAAACACATGCATGCACAAGGGAAGGAGAAAATGAACAGTCATGGAAGGAGAAAACGAACAGTCATGGAAGGAGAAACAAATTTTTTTTAGAGGTTTTAAATACGCCATTCAAAGAGGCCATAAGATGTTGGTGCTCCTTTCTGTTGGTGCAGATAAATTAGGGGTTGGTGCTCCTTTCTGTTGGTGCGGAGAAATCAGGGGTTGGTGCTCCTTCCGGTGGGTCTTTAGTAAATTGATTGTAAAGTTGGTGCTTTGCAAAGGTTGGATTTGGATGGGAGTCCAAAAAAGTCATTTTGAGGATGTAGCCAAATCGGTGAACCTCGGTACATCTTGTGTTGTGTGATGTTCTCTTGTTATACTTGCTTTATTTGGTTTCAAGTTTTCATTGTTTCGGCTTTAAGAGTTGAAGATTTAAGTTTTAAAAGAGCTACACTGATTCACCCCCCCTCTCAGTGTCATTGTGAGACTAAAAAATATGGGGGTTGCCTGAGACTTCAAAATATCATATCTTAATGGAACCATGAAGATATTATCAAAATATATCTACCACCTAAGCTTCAACAACTACCATTTTAATGATAATTTTGAAGCATCTATATGGCATGATCCTAAAAAATATTGCTTTTTACATAGAACTTATGGCCTTGATAATTCTAATTGCTCAAAGTTACATAGACAACTCCTCGAACAAATTTGCAGTCATAACTTCAACATTGATCAAGTCAATAATGATAGGATTCATTTATTTCATGAAAGAAATGCAACATATAGAAAAATCATAATCACCCTCATTATAGAGGTTAATAATTTATAATACCCCATTCCCCAACCATGGACAACAAGCTTCCAATTGACAACATGGAATAAACCAAAATTATGGTCAAGGATTTAATCAAGGTTGCCATTAATATTAAAATCAAGGATACAATTCCAATTAGAGCAACGAAGTAGGGGGTTAGAATAATTAAAACCATAATGATAAATAACCCCCAAACTAAAATCCTAGAGCTATCACTTCTCTAAATGCCTCTCAAGTTAACAGAGTCTTTGCTCAACTTGACCCAAATGGATAATACATTTATAATCAACCAAATGTGACTCATCATATCAACATTTTGGAGGTGTAAAGAGAAACCATTGCCTCCATGGAATATCAAATTATTACTATTACGAGGAGTGCACATTAATACAAATGAAACAACCTTCTAAAGAGGAAAAGGAGAAGAAGAATAAGGGAAAATAACTTATCCATGCAATGGTCAATCCAACCATAATTGATAAAATTCTAAAAACTCCTTTAATCATCTAGGAACTTGCTACAAATGCATAAATACCAAAAATATAGAAAATATTCCTAAGAAAGCCTCAACCTACTGTATAAAACCTACTACTTTCAAAAACATCAAAATACCATGATCACAACTTAAAATGGTGATACTAACACTCATGATAGAAAATCATTAGGATTTCAACTAGTTGAAGGAGTCATTGCTTAAAGTAGTAATGAGCAACACTAAATCATGGGGATATTGTTAAAAATTTATGTATAAGCTCTTGCAAGGTACCATACTTAGAACTACTTAGGATATCTCCCTATCAATGACAATGCTTAGATATTTATTGGATGAGATCGATATGCAATTATTCAATTGAATAGATATAATCTTTGTATTGATACACATACTAGCCCTGATTTAACTATAACATTTTCTTTTAAAAACATGATTGTTGATAATTACTTGGCAAGATATAATAACCTACCATTGGTGATAGTAGTTATTTATAATGTTGTGCGATTCTATAAGGATTTGGTTGATTAAGTGATGCATGTGTTATGTCATTTTCCTTGATAGATAAATTGAAAATTCTTAGAGAAAATATCCTCTACACTAGAAGTCATTGTTATGCTTATTAATGCAAACAACAAAAACTAGTTTTTTCTTTCGTATAATGGTGTCTTCCTATTGTACGATTACCGTCATTATACAACCAAACTCATTGTACATTTATATCACTATATGGTGGCATTCAAATGTACGACAATTGATTATACGATGACCTTAATTGAATGACAATGTTCTATTGTACAACAATTATAGGTGTCAAAAGAGGATCCCCAAGGAGAGGCATTGCATTCAACGGGGTCCTCTTTCCTTCAGGAATCCACACCCAAGAGAAAAGGGTGTTGCTATCGTTCTTGTTGTTCGTATGTTCTTTTAAGATTTTATCTTTGGTGAAAATATGAAAGTTTTGGGTTCAACAAGGGAATTTATCAATTTCCCTAAATCTAAGTTTTATGTGTTGGTTTGTACAAAAAACTAAGTTTTCTTATTATGACCTAGTGTCTAAATACAAAATTATGATGGGTCAATGTAAATGAATACATGTGATTCAACAAACAAGATCGATATGCAATTTTGATTCAATGCTAGTCTATAACTTTACAAAGTGAAATTTAAGACAAAATGCTCACAAATGAATTAGCCTAATGCAAATCTACATGTATTTTTTCTTTGAAATGCCTGTTTTCCAAACTCTCCTTCCTTCCCCCCTACCAAGGTTTCAATTAGTTTGGTATCAAAATAGTCTGGTAGCTCTTCAATAACATTCAAATGTGAGAATGGATTTGACAAGGGAATATTACTGTTCAACTCATTAGGGTTTAGGGATAATTCACTTACCTCCTTATCGAGATCCTCCATTGCTCCTTCCTCTGTTGTCTCCTGATCTCCTAATCTTATCACCTACTTTTTTGCCCTTCCTTTCGAAGCTACCTTCTAAAAACCCTCCATTGAAATCTTAGCTTCTTAACCTAGAGAAACTTGCTTTTGAACCCATTTACGCTTACCATGAAAATTCTTCTTGTGTGCATTGCACGTGACACTTGAATGTCCTTCCTTTTTACAAACCCCACACTTAACCATCAAATTTTTATATTCTATGATTTGGTTCCAGGATCCATACTTAGAAATCAATTTTATAGATTTGGGGAGTTCCTGATTTGGGTTTGTGTTTATACAAATATTCGCAAAGATGATTCTCGACCAAGCTAAGTTTGTCGAATCCATCGCAAGAAATTGTTCTAGGGAGATGAATCTATAATGGAGCTACATCAATGCATTGTAAGAAATGATCAAAATCAGGGCTCCATTTTCGTAGAAAAAACCCTCTTCTCCCATAGAACCATGGGCCTCCTTGGAGGATTTTGTCATAGTCCATAAAACAATTTAATTTAACCAAAAAAACCCTCGTGTTGGGCTACAATGTCCATATGACCCAAGTGTTTCCACTTCCCCACTGCCCATTTCCTAATCTCTTCCAACCTTGGTCACACTCCAATGAATTTCCCAACCAAAGACATCTCTACTTGTTCAACTGCTAGGTCTGCTAGGGCATCCGGGATTTGCAGTTCTCAGAGTTGTAGATTGAAGCACCTCTTTGAGATTTTTTGCTTACCTTTCAAAATATTTACCTAAGATTGAGCACCCAAGTCAAAAGGTTTTACCCTACCCTTATTGTAATCTCCATCATCAACCCCAAGATCTTCCTCTGCAGCTTGTTTTACCCTTTTATCATCCTTGATGAACCTGGCATCCCTCCCTGCCTCAAGATCTCCCTTCGATTTCTCTTTTTTAACAAAATAATTAAATTAATATTATTATATTTTATAACAAAACTTTATTAACTTCTAAAATATTTTAAGTTAGTAAATATTAAAATTCATATATATATATATATATATATATATATAAAATTAAATGTTAAACACATACACTATAATGATATGACTTTAAAATCTCATCCAAAAGACCCATATTTCAACCAATATTATATGTATAAATATGTATAAATAAATGTTAAATACACATAAAACCATCAACCATAGAATTTCAATTAACATTTTTTTATACATAGGGGAGTTGGTTACATCCATACTATTTTTAATAACTGCAAAGTGTAGGGTTCAAACCACAGAGGCTGCCCCCAACAAGCCTATACCACTTCATTATTTTATAACCCGACGTGAAGAGGACCATCGATCACTTGGGATTCGTATTGTTATCGTTGTTTTGACGTGCACTCAAAGGATTCAAAGCAGAATAATAACTTTACAAACATGCATGCCCCCAAAGTTCAAACCTAGGTCTCTTATGGGTAAATGCAACAAACAATTAACATAATTGAATTGAAAAAAAAAAACACTCTTTTCTTCCTAGGGAAAGCTTTAATTAACTTTCAATAAGATCAACACTTCATAGATTTAGAACATGATGTCCACAATAAATTTAAACCAATATATTACCAATCTCCCTATGTATAAAAAATAGTATAACAATATAATAATTTTATCCAATACATGATAAAATAAAATTTTTGTTGATGAAATGGAGTAAGGTGTGTGATGATAAAATTAGGGGAGGTCTTGGTTTAAGAGTTCTTATAGATGTAAACTTAGCTCTTAAGGGAAAAATAATTTGAAGATTATACAAAGAGAGTTAAAGACAATGGGCAAAAATTCTTCTAAGTATGTTGAGCCCAATGACCCAAGCTTAATATTGACTACATTCTCTCTACCAAATGGTTCTCCATTATGGAATGGTTTAAAAAAGTCAATTGATTGAGTGATTAAAGGTTTAACATGAGTGGTGGGAATTGGAGAAGAAATTTCTATTTGGATAAATACTTGGTGTGATAAAAAAACCACTCAATCTAGATCCAAATTTGAAACCATGAATGATATTACTTCAAGATAAATATGGTGTAGGGTTTCAAACATTTTGTACAAGGATAAGGAATGAAGATACAAATGAGAAGATATTTTTACAAGTATACAAGACATTAATGCTAGGAGGTAGTTGAGTAGAAAGATAACAATTGTACAAGGATTAGGAAGGAAGATACAAATGGAAATAATTTTTTTACAAATATACAAGCCATTGATGTTAGAAGGCAGTTGAATAAAAAGATAACAATAATGATTATTCTGAGGGGAGCCAAGGATAAGTTGATTTGGAAGTTGAAAATTTCGGGAGAATAAAAAAGAAGTGGATATAATATAAAACACCATCAAAATAGGAATATCATAAGAAGATGGAGAGATATTTGGGATAGCTTGAGCATTTCTAAAGTCAAAATTTTTGTTTGGCTAGTAGGTCATAGAAGAATTTTATATTGGGATAACATTATAAAAAGGGGTTTTCATGGCCCCTCAAAATGTGTCCTTTGTAAAATGGAGGAGAGTTTAAACCATCTCCTGGGACACTCCTCAATAGTCTAGAAACTATTGCAATGGATTCTTAATATGTTTGGTAAATGCATGGTGACGAATGAGAAAATTTATGAATGGTTAAAGCAATGATAGAGCACTTTTAAAAGTGACGCTTTAAGACAATCTAAGATATATCAAAAGATACAACACATTGGACAATTTAACTAGGAAGAAATAAAAAATATTTAAAGAAAAGGAAAGAAGTTTAGAGATAATAAAAAGGAATATTTGTTTAGCTATATAGGAGTCTAAACCAACCCTATCATCTCTCCCAATCCCTAATCTGGAAGCAAAGAGCCTTGATAGATGGAGTCAAGACATCAAATGGAATTATGATATTAGGGATAAGAGAAACATAAAGAAGGTAAACAATATAAAGTGGAACGAGCCTTGATAGATGGAGTCAAGTCATCGAATGGAATTATGATATTGGGGATAAGAGAAACATAAAGAAGACAAATAATATAAAGTGGAACCATCAGATGTGGGATTTGATCAAATTGAATTTTGATGGAGCATCTAAAAGAAATCCAAGATGGAGGAATAATTAGAGATAATAGAGGAGAGATTTTGTCTCGTTATGCTTTCAATACTGGATTTAAGACAAATAATGAAGTTGAAGCTTGGGTGGCTTTAGAAGGGTTAAAAATACGCAAACAAATGAAATACAACAAATTATGGATGGAAGATGATTCACTCATTGTAATAAATGCAATTTTGAGGAAAACAAAGACTCCATGGAACATACAAGAGATAATTGTAGAAATTCAAGACCTTGTTATAGAGTTTGAAGATATCATCTTTACACATACATTAAGGGAAGGAAACAAATGTGCAGATAGGTTAGCCAATAGAGGGGTTTTAATTTAGGATCGTGAAATTAAATTCTTTTTTTCTTAGTTAGAGGAAGTAGTAAGTTTAGTTGAAGTTGACCTGAAAATGTTGACTACTTGTATCAGATAATGATTAAGATTTACTTTAATGTTTTCCATTATTAATATCTACTTTATTTTATAGCATTAATGTGTTTGTTTTCAATGAGTTTACACAGGTTTTTATGAGGGGTCTTGATCCCTTCATATTAAGTGGGGTTTGAACCTTGAACATCCAAAACCCTTACCACGACAAAAAGTTTGCAGCCTAACATTAATGTGCTTTTATATATACTACTTATTACAATTTTTGTGGTTGAACTTGTGCTTTAAGAAGGAAACTAACAATCCAGATCCAATTTGGTAAATAGTACTCTACTAAAATGCAATGCATAAATAGTAGAGGTAAAGTTTTGGTATTGCGAAGGTTACTGTAGGGAAATGTTAAAAAGGATGCTGAATTCTGAAAAATTTGTATTCACAAAAAAAAATTGAAAAAAATTTAAAAAATAAAAATCAAGAATTCAAACATTTTATATAAAATAATGTAGGTTTCTAACTATAGTAACTCAATTGAAATGAGAATTAAATCTGTCTGTAAACTCTCATGCTCTAAATAAGAGTTGTGATCTATGGAGGGTGGAGAATACATCCCCTTATTCTCTAAATATTATTGATTTTTCTAAATATTAAAAAAAAACAAATATAATCTTATGGGAATAGCGCAACAATTTGGCTTTGGCTCTTCTTTGAGAGGTCTAAGGTTCAAACTATAATGTGAGTAAGTGTGTAAGTGTTTGCATGAATATGTGTTTGACCCCTATTAATAAGTTCAACTCTCACCTTTATCAAAAATCATGATTGAGATAAGAATACCCAACTCTAAACATCCATTTAAAAAACAAATATATAATAAAAAAATAGTTCTTGACACTCTCACTCGACGGAAACTTCTTAAAAAAAATCAAATTGGAAGTTATTCCCTTTGTGTATAAAAAAAAAAATAGTCGTCAAATCAAAACAGTGCGCGCTTGAAACTTCCGAAGCAATCGGGATTTACTTCGTAAGGAACATACATAGTTAACTTTCACATCAGAAAGGTAGCGTTTGGTAAGCCAAATCCAAATCTATAGTCCACCTATTTCAAATATGCTTGCAATACTACGTTGTTGTTGCACGGTCTAATCCATCTAAGGTGTCCACGTTTTTGAGGTGAGCGAGGACACATTCACAACAAAAATCGAGGGAAGACACATTCACAACAAGAATCGAGAGAAGATCTCGCTATCTCAGCCATGGAAGATGTTGCGTCTCTCTCGGCCTGGCCTGATATCCCAACTAACACACGACTTGATTTTGAGCTATTACCGTCACACAGCGATTACAATTCCTTCCATATTTATGCACCGTCTGGGCCTTGTTTTCTCAACTATTTGCAGTATTGCTAGAGATTCAAAGCTCCGCTGAAGTATAATGTCGGTGAGTTTTTAAAACCAGTTAAATTATTTTTTGATGACAGCATTAGAGAATTTAGGTGTATGCTCTGTGATGTCAAGGCAAATCGGCTTAATAATAGGCCTTTGTGAATTTAAGGCCATTTTAGGACATTTGCGTTGGAACGTAACCTGATTTAATGATATTAAGCTGAATTTTTACTTTTATGGAAAATGTAGGGTAATTTGATGATTAAAGTTTCAATTTAAATTTATATTCATGATGATGCCGGATCTTTTTGTTGGCTGGCAACAAGTTGGCTTGATGCGGTCAAATTTAGTAAAATTTGAAATAATTGTTGTAGCCGTTTGAATGAAAGAAGAAGAAAAGAAAAAGAGGATAAAAATAGAAAAATCACATTCTTTGCCGTGTAGTTTGATTACAAGTCCGCCCGATCTTAAGAAAATTTTAAAACTAATTTTGGTCGCGTCTTTGTTTTTAGCCCTTCCATAAAGCAAGCGAGGTACGTTACATTGTGCAGCTCTTAGGAGACCAGTCAACCGGAAGCTAGAAAACTGAATTTCTAAAACTTGAATTGCTGGAATAGCCTTTCTAGATTTTGACCTTCCACAGGAATTCCCTGAAATCCGACTGTCTCTGCATGTGAAGCAAAAATTTTCATTATTGATTACATGGTAATGGATTTTTTGAATGATGATTGATATTGTGAACCCTTATTGCAATTGTCAACGCAGCTGCTAGTAGCTAAAGAATTCCATTATATATTCCTTTTAAATATTAAGGTAAACTGATATGTTTTTGGTTCGATCAAGTAGCTATGATCATCCTTACTTTCAACCATTCACATTTCACAACAACTATACAGTTCCAGTTGTCCGACTCACATTTCACATTTGACAATTTTAAAATTGCATTGTTAGCAATATAGCAAATTTTGAGGAGTAAAATAATCCACCGTTAGGATTTTTCTATAGGGTGCGCCTGTGAGCACGGTTAACGTGCTCTTAATTATTTCATACTCTTCTAGCAAAAGACATAATGTTGAGCCATTTTCTAACACAATGAGCTGTATTGATGATTATACATTTGCATACATATGCTTGCCATATAAAAGCTAGGAGAAATCATTAAGTAGCTGTCATACAAGTGCCTGTCACGCTAATCTCTGGTTCATTTATATAGTACATGCCATATGTATATATGTATGTATGTGTATATGTCTGTGTATTTATAGACTGTAGTTGAGAAACTCGGACGTGGCAAGGTCAATTCTGACTCAGATTCTAATCTCAACAAAAACTCGGCCAAAAAAGAAAAAAAATTTAAATAATGCCCTCTACTGATGTTGCTGAGTTTTGATCAATTCCCGAGAAAAAAAAACTCCGTAAATTTTTAAATCTTTTTCAGACTTGGTGAGTTGGGCAGGAAAAGCTTGTTTCGCTTGAAATGGCTCTGTGGAAGATTTTATGGAATAGAAATTTTTTTACTAGTACAAATGGGAGGCGAATCTTTTTATTTCAAATAATACAAAGTATGTGTGTTAAATATTAATATTTAAGGAAAATCACAAAATTTTGTAGTATGTATAACATATGGCAAACATACTATTTTAGTCAATGTTTTATGTAAAAGCTGGATGGATATATTTAAAATTTTGTTGGTTAAATTAGCCAATTGGTGAAAAATATTCTATAGAAGATACCTTGGGACTCTGCAGACAATTTTATAACTATGATATAGAAACATTCATGTGTACATGGGTTTGTACATATAAAAAGGTAAAGATAGTCTTTTAGGCCCCAGCCTGGCCAGCATACTGGAATTTGCCTATGACACCTCCTTTGGGGAACAAATACTTCTCACTGTTGAAATTTGTACCTTAAATTTTGGCATCATGAGACTCATGACAAATCTCATGAGTAAATTGTGCCTTGCCAATCCATTATACCCACAAAGATATATATGTATATGTTTAAATAAGTGTGTTGACACACAAATATTAAATGTTCAGTAAATGACCCTAAGGTTGATGTGATGGATTCTCATATGGCAGCTATGGAATAATCTTTCTTGATCTTTTGATGCCCAGGATATGCATGCAATTGTATGGTTGTCATTATGGCTTGCTTTATTAGGCAATGGGTTAAAACTTAAGATTTAACGCATTTGGCAAGAAGGATATGGAAATTTATAACAGTTGTATTGGGGGGTAAATGTCACATAATCACTCATAGTGGGTTATTTTATGTCTTAAAACTTGTCATGTTTTACTAATGAAAGTATATGTGTGTGTATATTTTCATTCAATGGGACTCACTTAAATACTATTAACATATTTATTAAGATGCCTGAATTCAAATTTCTGTCACGGAGAAATCCTCGAGTTGGGCTTATGCATTACTCATTGGTTCCTAGGTAATCCCAGTGATGTAGAGATTGCACCTCATCACAAGAGGAATCACGTTAGCCTTGTGAATGGTAAAACTGCAATAGTCTCAGTTTTGGATGCACAACAAGAAAGTTTGTCATGCAGAATTGGGTATTCGATCTAGGCTATGGGGCATAAATAACTTCATCTGTCACAATACAATAATGCTTTGTCTTAGACATACACTTGACAAGACTCCTTTTAGTTTTGCTTTTATTCTATCCGATGCTCTTACATCCATTTTGAAGGAAATAAATTGAATGATCTTAATTATTTCACATGCATTTGAAATTTATACAGTGGCATCACGTTTGAAGTCCAGGGTTAAATGAGAATGCATCTCGAGGTCATCCCCATATTGTCTCATTGCCTGCTGTCCCAGTACTGGAAACTTCGTTAAAGGTAGATAATTTTATATTTTATGCAGTTGCCTCTTACCATCCTAAAAAAATGGCATATTGACCCCTGCTATATCAGAATCACCTCCCCTTGTTTTGACAACCTCATACTAAAGATAAACTTCGTGAAACCTTGTGACAATTATTTTCAAGTAATATGCAAAATGGTAACATCATGTGGCATGGGAGATAAATGGTCTTCATTTCCCAACTCTGGATAAATGGTCATAGATGCTAAGGATCTGCATACTCTGGTTCCATAAGCAATATCCTGTACTCTTTGTCAATAGGGAAATCTTGTACTCTTTTTACATGGTTCAAACCAAAGTTCCAAAAATTGCACTTGACATTTTATTGGCAACAATCGGAAAAAATCAAATTGACAATTAACCAGAATAAAATGAATGGGTAATTTATTGGCAATTAATTGGGAGGGAATTTGATAAAATTTAAAAATATTAAGTAAATAACAAAAATAAATGTAAAATTGCAAATAACATCAGATTTACATGTTTTAGCCATTAACTTCAAAGTTGAACATGCCAAAGGTGCATTAAATTGTACCAAATATGGTTGACACATTTAAGACAAGTCCAAATCAACTCCAAAATTCTGAAATACAACTAAAGACTGCCCTTTGATGATTTCAAATGACTTGTCTTTCTTGGGCCTTGGATTGGCTTGGTCCCATTGATGGTGTACAAGGTGATGCACCCTTTTTCGATGTGTTGCTAGTATAGTTGATGGGGCTAAGCATCCATGTCTCTCATTCTATCGTCAATTGACTCTTTGGAGTATGATCCATGCTTATGGAAGCTTCCTTACTGGACATACTCTCTTCATCCTCTTCAACATTTGGATAGTTAGACAAGAGGGGCTGCCCTCCATAACTGGCCTATTTGTATTTACAAACCAAACTGATGTGGGGTAGATATCATCCATGCAAATCTCCACATTGAGAGGCCCTTCCAGTTGTTAAACGCACAAGCATAGTTTGTAACTTTGTAGTAGATGTACACCAGTTTGTTAAATGTTAATACTCCAACCTTTTGCAATTCTTGGAGTGTATTTTGTTTGAAAACATTATAATTACATTCACTACCCTATGTGTGGCTAAGATGGCTTTAGTTGAATGGCAAACCAATGAAGATTCAATGTCTTTGCATTGTTATTATCCTATCATACACACTAAAATAAAGCACTTTAAAAATTTGTTTTTTATGGAAACAAAATGAACTTAGGTGGTAGTACTATTTTCCACCCATGGAGTGCTCTACCACATGTGAAGCCCCTATGATAGCTTGTATTGCTCTAACTTCACCTCTATTAAGGATTTGGGGCTCATAAATAGGTGAAAAAGCTGACAATGATTTTTCCATCAACATTAAATGTCTAGGAATAAAACAATGCAAGGTTGAGAAAGGCCCTTGCTGCATAAATAGGAAGATGGACCATATTGTTCTATTTTAATCAATTATCTCTAAATGTGTAGGTACCCATTTTCCTCCCCATGCTTGTCATGATATGATTTGATTTGATTGCCTAAGTTGTTTTGTCAAAGGCCTCATATCAGGCTTGTCCCCCTTAGTTATATGAAAAACCTTTACTAAAGGTTCACTTAGAGTAACAAGCTCCTCTACTAACTCCCAAAAAGTTCCCTTGACAATAAGTCTGGCAATCTATGTGCCCTTGCATTTCTTCCTAAATGGAGAAGCTATCTGTTTTAGTGAACTAAACATTCTCTTAACTCACTTTGTTTGATTATGAATGGATTGAAGAGACATAAAATTAGTAGCAAACATGTGATGGATGAATGCACCACCTTTTTTAAATGTGAAACATTTAATCATGCTAAGAATCTTTTGATGATTGTAAATGAATTTTATTAGTGTTTTTTCATCCTTTACTATTGATTTACAAAGAACCAATTCACAAACTTCCTCCAATTTAAGGCCAATGCAATGTGCTCAAATCCTCCAATTTAAGGCCAATGCAATGTGCTCAAATGGAGACCAAAATAGTGTAGGATATTTTTCCATCAAAATTTTCATAGCGGCCATGCAATTGGATGCATTGTTTGTGATCACTACGAAAATATTAGCCATGCCAATCTCTAAAATATATTCCTCCTGCAAAGAAGCAAGGAAGGCCATCTTTCCTTTGGATTAATGCATGGATTTCAAAAACACTATGCTTTTTAAACAAGAAATTAAGTATAGCCTTCTCTTTACCATTTGTCCACCCATTCGATGTAATGGCGCATCTTGTGTTGGCCCAAGACTTCCTCGACTCACTATTTTAGCAATGATTTCAGCTTTTGCCTCTTGCACTAGACACCCCTGAAATGATTGTAGCATGTGGGAATTTTCTAATTGTGCGAGCAACTATATAATATAACACACTACAATAAATTTCTATATTGTTAGAAGCATTCTCCTTTGCCACATACACTTGATTGTTTTCATAAAAAGGGGTATTCCTTTGTTACATGTCCTATGTCACAAATGTTGTAGCATGCCTTCGCACATGTTGTGTTAGTGTGTCCCTTTGTATTCATTCTTGAATTCACAAAACACTTCTTGTTCTTGTGAGACCGTCTTTTGATGTTCTTTCATTGTCACTATTGTGTTTAGTGTGATTGACTACTTAATCCCACCCTTTGAATGATGTCTTCGACTCACTTACTAAGTTCAAGGCCTGCTCAAAGGCCTCTTGATATGACATTGGAGGAACAACTTTTAGCTTCTTCCTATACTTAGGAAGAATTCCTGGCATGAATTGTCTTTTCTTGAGTTTGTCTTACGGTTCCAATTTTTTAACCAACTCTTTCAACCTTCGGTTATATGAACAAATAGACTTTGTTGCTCAATTTTATAAACTTTAGCGGTGATCTCATTGTTGTTGCGCTACAACTCAAATTACTTCTTAAAGGCTTCTCACAACTCTTCTAGTTATAGTATGTGTCTTTTTGGAGGGAACACCCTTATCCAATTTGCTTAATCCATCCGCCCATTTGCATTCCAAATCTTGGTGCATATTCTATAATGTTTGATTGGGTCTTCTATTTCATCACCATAAATCTTGGGGCATTTTTTGTGGCTCCCTATAATGGTCATTCTTTGATTGGTTGATTGGGCACTCAGTTGTTTGACTTTTCTTTCATTGTTGTTCTTAATTTTGTGAGGCTTGCTTGATGCTTGTCAAATTGACATATGCAACTCTCTCACTTGTGTTGAACTTTTGTCCCATGCATTGCTGAACATGCCCCTTTATAGTTGCTTCTATGCTGTACTTTTGTCACATGCACCATTGGATGCACCACCTTACAAGTGCTTCCATTTTAGAATCTCATCCTAACCATTATGAGATGGACTACATTGTAGTTGCTCATGTCTGATTCTTGTCCTATGCATTGTCAAATGCTCTACCTTGCAGTTGCTCTCATGCCAAACTCTTGTCCCATGCATCATTGGACATACCACCTTGTAGTTGCTTCTGTGTTGGACTCTTGTCCCATGCATTGTTTGATGCACTACACTATAGTTACTTTTGTGTCAAACATTCAACTTGTGCATTGGTGGATGCACAACCCATATCACTCTTAGTGCCTTGGAACCCATTATTGCAATTCTATTTTAGCCTCATGATTTTGATCCTCGTTTAGGAGTGTCAACCTTTCTAGCTGAATCAAATTTTGTCTTTATGCACTTTTCTTCTCATTAAAAAAGAAATCTTTAAACTTGTCTTCATAGCCCTTCCTCAATGTTAGCAAAGAAAAATTAGAGAAGAAATCTTTAAACCGTTTTTGCCTCACCTACCTCTAATGTTATCAAAGAAGTTTACATCACTTTCACTTGCTTGCTTCCAACCTCCATCCCATAGAGGGGGTAGAGGCATCTACACAACCTCTCTTTCCTCTAACAATGTTGATAGAGGAGGCATTGTAGAAGGACCCACTTTTACACTTTCTTATTTTCAAGGAAGGGCAAATCACCTGACAAACCTCGACTATCATTGACCATGTTCTAATCTCGCCATTGTCGTTGTTGTTGTCTACCTTTTGGAATGAGACACTTATTGTGACTCTCGTACACCATGACACCAACTTCAACCCAAATCTGCATAGACAATGATGTCAAAATGTAGCACGTAATAGTATTCTGGTCATGCAATCAAATATAGAGTGCAATTCATTGCAATACACTTTCATATTATACAAGGAAAGATGACACAATGGAAAGAACAACTCACATATACACACAAGTACACAACACATAATAAATATAGATTAAAGCATGTATCCTTTACATTCTAATTATACGCAATACATCTGTGGCATATGGCTCAGTTGAGAATACAACACACACATATATGATCATATAGTCTTAATGGACATGAAAGTCCGAGGAATTTTCTTTAAGCCTTGACTAAATTCATTCAAGCACCTCTGGTTAGTGCAAATTCAAGGGATTTAGAGTGATTTTGTGTGGTATATAGTGGTACTCTAAATCAAAGATTAACACAGTGTAGTTAACACTTCTACACTTCAAATCTGCACATACAACCTCAATACAATGCACTATACTTTTATTTTTATATATATATATATATTTCAAATTTTCAGTTGCATCTCCAAGTTTTCTTTCTTTTGATTTTTGTCACATTCATTAACTTCCAACATTCTTCCCCTTTAGACTGAATGGGGAAATTTTCATAAACTGCTTTGCCACCACCTTTGTAAAAATGTTTGCATAATTATTTCTGAATTTTAGTGTTTCAATTCAACTTCCTTTTTTTTGAACTAAGTGTCTAGTAAAATAATGCCTTAACTCAATATGCTTTGATCTCGTATGGAAAACAACAATTTTGTTTTTTTTTGAATTCCATGCGTGTTGTCACAAAAAATGGTAGTTGGTCTTTCTTGCTTTTCACCCAAGTCTTCTAGGATCTGCCTCAACCATACTGCTTGTGTGCTTGCTGATGTAGCTGCTATATACTCTGCCTCTGCTGTTGAGAGTGCAATTGTTGCTTGTTTCTTCAAGCTCCAAGTTATCAATTCATTTACCAGTGAGAAACATTTTCCTTATGTAGATTTCCTATCATCAGTTGAGCCTTCACACTCTGAGTCATTGTTTCCAACCAACTCAATCTTATTGGATAAAGTATAATGGATTCCATAATTTATTGTTTCTTTCACATACCTCAAAATTCTCTTAGCTGCTCTCATATTGTTTCTTTCACATACTTATGAATCTTGAAACCAAAGAGACTGCATATATAGTATTTTTGGTCTTGTTGTTGTGAAGTACATAAGGCTTCCTATCAAACTTCTATTCTTCCTTTCACCTACTCTTTCACTTCCATCATCCTTGCACATTCTTTCACCTTGTGATAGTGGGGTAGCAATATCTTTGCAACTTTCCATGCCAAGCTTCTTCAACATATGTGCATATTTAGATTGGCAAATAAAGATCCATCATGTGTTTGATGTACTTCCATGCCAAGATAATAATGCATATTGGCAAATAAAGATCCATCATGTGTTTGATGTACTTCCATGCCAAGATAATAATGCATCAAACCAAATCACGCATTTCAAATTCTTATGTTGTAGCTTGCTTGAACTCTCTGTTCAATCTTGATGAACTTCCTATGAAATTTAAATCATTAACATACAAACAAATAATCAAAATATCATCACTTTCCTTCTTGTAATACAATGTGGGATCATTCTAACTTCTCATAATTCCACACTTAAAAGAATGCATCAATTCTTGAATACCATGCCTTGATGCTTGTTTGAGTCCATATAACGCATTTTTCGGTTTGTAGGCATGTCCTTTATTGTTCACTTCAAATCCTTGTGGTTTTTCCACATACACTTTTTTCAATATTGCCATTTAAGAATGCACTCTTTACATCAAGTTGATGTACACTACATCTTTTTTTGGGTTGCCAAGGCTAAGACTATTTTTATTGTGTCTTGCCTTGCAACAGGTGCATATGTCTCATCATAATCTATGCCAATTTGTTGTGCATACCCCTTTGTCACTAGCCTTGATTTGTGCCTTTTGATCCATCACTATTGTACTTGGTCTTGAACGCCCGCTTCACTCCAATTATCTCCTTATTCTTTGGAAGTTTACACAACTCCCAAGTGTCATTCTTTTCAATTGCATTCAAATCTTATTTCATAGCTTTTGTCTATACCTTGCTTTGGAATCCTTCTTTAAAACTTGAGGATTAAACTTCAATCTTGGACAATAGTGCATAGTTCACCATATCATCTTCTTGTTCCTTTTGCCTTTATTCTTGGGCTTGTGCTTAGCTTCTTATGGACCTTCTATCAAAATTTTGATCTAACAGTTGGCAGCTTGGACGTGATTGTAATGTTCTCTTCCCTTTTGTGCTTGTCTTTGGAGAAATGCTCATGCCTCTACTTGATGCTTGTGACACACTATCATCTTTAATTATGATTGTCTTCTCTTCTTTTCTGCTTTCCGTCCATGTACTCCAGCTTCATCAAAATCACATCTCTATACGCAACACATTGTCTAGATTTAGGGTCATAACATCTAAATGCCTTGCTTTCTTAAGAATAATTAGCAAAAATGCATGCTTGATTGTTTGGATCGATCTTCTCATTTTCTTATCTTGAACATGAACGTAAGCCACACAACCCAACACTCTCAAGTGACTTACGGAAGACTTCTTTTCACGCCATGCCTTATGACGAGTCATATTCTTCACTGCAAGTTTGGGACCTCTGTTGTGGATGTACATTGCTGCTGCAATTGCTTCAGCCCATAAATGATTGCTCAAATCCTTTAATGGTAGTATGCTTTTTTCGATCTCCATGATTGTCTTGTTCTTCCTTTCTGCCACTACATTTTGCTGAGGTGTATATGCTGCTGTAAATCGTCTTCTTATCCCATGCTCATTACAAAATTGATTGAATTTCTTGGAATAAAACTCACCACCATGATTAGTCCTTAATGTTTTGATTCTAAATCTGCTTTCATTCTCAACCATGGCTTTGAAGCTCTTGAATACTTTAAAAGCATCACTCTTATTCTTCAGAAAATATGCCCATGTTTTTCTATTATGATCATCTATGGAAGTGATCAAGGAGAAGGATTTACCAATGCTTGGCATGTGCATTGGACCACTGTACAAATATTTGAATGAATCAGTTATAATGCTCTCCATGCTCTTCCTTTTGGGAAGCTCTCCCTATGATGTCTTCTCATTATGCAACCTTCACACACTTCACTCCTTGCTTCTACACAAGGCAGTCCATGGACCACAATCCTTTAGCATTTAACAAATACAGGCTTCGGGAAAGTGACCGTATTTTTGGTGCCATAACCAGCTCTTGTCCTCAATAGCTGGATGACACAAATTGCTTTTTCCTGCTCCAAGCTTCAAAGGAAACATTCAATTCTTTGTCATAGTTACAATAGCCATGGCTTGGTTCCCATTTGCTTTGTCATAGTTGATGCACTCCTTCCTCTCAAACACCTCTTTGTAGTTTTTTTCTAGAAGCTGCCTTAGACATCAAATTGTGCATCAAGCCTAGTGTGCAGTAAGTTTTTTGGATATTTTTCCCTCCATTGTTTGTGTCAATTTGTAAGGTTCCTTTTCCTTTAACCTCTAATGCTTTGTTTTAGCCAAATTTCACCTTGCTTTTATATGAGACATTCAACTCCACAAACAACTCATTACTAGTCATATGATTTGAACAACCAGAACTCAAGTACTAAGACTTTTTAGTTGAAACTTCTGCTATATTATATGACAAGAATATATTTTTTAAGCTCTCATCTTCTTCATATGAAAAGTTTTTTTTCCCCTCCTTTATAAGTTGCCCTTATTCTACATTCTCTTTTATAGTGGACATATCTTTTGCAATAGTGACACTGAACATGTCTTCTATCCACAAATATGTCTTTACCTCTTCCACTATAGCCTCTTCTTCTACCTTGGCCTCTTCCTCTTTTAGAATGCTGATTTTGTTTCTTCCTTCTTTGCCCTTGGGAATTGTAGCTTGAGCTAGCCCCATCATTGTTTCACACTCAAGCCTTTTCACACTCAAGCCTTTTCACACTTAAGCCTTGGAAGCAAAAGCGTGCTCCAAGTTATCTTCTTCACCAATTTTTAATTGTTTCTTCATTGGACATACATGATTCCTCCAATTCATCAAACTCCAACTTCTTCAAATCTTTGGTCTCTTCAATAATCACCGCACAATTATTCCACTTTTTTATTAGTGTTCCCGACACCTTTTTGACATCATCTCATTGTGTTGGTTCTTCACCATAGATACCCATTTTGTGTACACTGTTATGCACCTTTACACAATAATCTCCCACATTCTTATTGTCCTTCAATTTCATATTTTCATATTCTCTCTTCAATGTTTGTAACTTTACTAATTTCATTTTTTCAAATCCTTGATAGGCCGTCTTCAAGGTGTCCCAAGCTCCTTGGCAAGATTGACACTTACAATTCTTTGGGTGGGGATGCTTGCATCAATGGTTGCTTGTATGTGATACAAATCCAAGGCATCATGTATGAAGTTTTCCTCTACAAATTTGAATTCTGAATTCTTTGGTTAAAGAGAATCAAATTTTCAAGTTCTCCACGTTTCCAATCTCCAAGTTCCAAGCTTTGATACTAGTATGTGGGATGTGGTGGTACTCTAAATGAGAGCCTTCTATACTTCAAATCTGCACATACAACTTCAATGCAATGTGCTATACTTATATACATATAATAGAATGTATCTCGATTGCCTTAAGAGACTTTATGTTTCACATTATCTTTAAATTTGGGTCAAAACATCATTCTTTTTAAGTTTTAGTTGCAACTCCAATTTCATCCTATTTTGATTTTGTCTTTTCTAATTTTTATTGCATTCAGTATCACAACTTCCAACATTTTGTGTATGTTTTACTTTTTTCAATAATGATGTCATCTTTGGAGAGAATAGCGTATCCAGTTAAGAAGAGGAAAAAATAGTTGAATACACTAAAAGAGATACAATGAAATGAATATGGATAATAATGGTTTGGATGTGAGAGGCATGGGAGATATTCGGTTGGGGAGTGCTACTATAGAGGAGAAAGTCTTGAATGTACTTCTTTTCAAGGGAATAAATAAGTCATTTTAATTCCAAAAATGACATTCCCGACTACATAATGATTGATGAAACCAGAAGCATCTGTAGAGGACTTTAGGTTTGTTAGAAATGTCTGGCTTGGACCTAAAAGTAGACACTTAGATAAGAAATGGCTAATTGTAATTGATACACAGGGAGCAGAATGAAGTGACACATTTTAGCTGCAAAGCTATGCTATCTAATGACCAATGATAAAGATAAGATAATTGTATTAATGTGTAATAACCGAAAACTAACCAACCCGAGAGAGAAATTAAAAAAAAAAAATTGCAGTTAAGGTTCACCAAAGATGTTTCCAGATAGATTATATTCATTGAGGCTTCACCACATTTCGAGTCCATGATGCTGCAGATGTCACTCGAGTGGATAGGAGTGGCCAAAATCTCGTAGGTTCTGGGGTTTACCTTGTGTACCTCCACAACACAAAGGACACTTCAAATGGTCACCCCACATTCCTTACATCCTCCATGAATGTAAGGTATCTTGACCATAGCGTTGGGATTATCCCTTCTCAATCTTTAGAGAAGGGGACGCCAATTCCCTTACTAGCATAAGTCCATCTATGCTAGTGTATAGGCGTAAAGCCTCTTAGTTTAAACATTGCACCTCCGCGGCGGAATGAATTCAATTGTAGTGTTCAATTATCCCATCTCCACGATGGTTTAATTGAGGTGATTATCACTCCACGTGATATCTTCACATGGACACCCAACTGTCATTCGGGGTACCATCACCTATCTCCAATGCACAAGGGATTCCTAACCTCCATGGTAGGATAAGAGATTCAGCTAACCTGCAATGAATCTTGTCCAAAGACTCCCTGCCTTTGGATCACACTTGAATTTATTTTATCAAAATGTGCCCCCTTGCAAAGGTCCTGGGTGTTTCCTCCCCGCAACTCCCTCGGGTTAGGATTCATCTTAAAGGGATTCTATACAAGGTTACTTAGAGTCTACCCTTAATGATCCCCCTTTAGCAAAAGGAACAACATAAAAACCTTAACTATCTCTCTCTTAATTCAACTAGAATGAAAAGCATGATCATCTTGCTAAACATAAGAAATGACTCAAAGCATCTCAAAGCATAGTATCAAATATGATTTACACCATAATAGAATAAACCTAATTCCATAAGCATAATCATCTAACAAGATCCATTTACCATCCATTATATTTCTTTTTTTGCCATTCATAGAAACATCCTATCATTCTATAAGAAGAACTAGAATCTCTTAATTTGAATTGATTTGAAATAGTAAAAACTTTACTTAAATCATCAATATACAAATCTCTTCAAAATGATCAAACTCAATTTACAATGTTTTTCTCAATAATAAAAGCCATTAAAGAATCCAAAGCTATTCATTTAAGCTTTGTCCAAAAACCACTCTTTCTTCATAACTCTAGTTACATATTAAACACAAATAGAATGCTTCTCAACAAAGCCATAAACACATAAGTCTACCGTTAGCATAGAACTATAGTGCTTTTTCTATGAAAATGATAGCATAAGAAAACATCCCAATACATAATCTTTTCTTGTCAGGAAAATAATTTCAGCAATAGAGCTTTCTTCCTTAATCCCAATTTGAAAGCCCCAAATTAAATATTCAATCCTTCTAATACATTAAATCCTCTTTTACCAGAGCGATTTACAACTTAATCCTTTCCTCAGGATCTTAGGTAATCAAAAGAATCCACTTTTATGTTCTAAATAAAGAAAGACCTGTCCTCTACTTCCATTAGTAGTTCCCTTGCTCGCCATAGCAGAAAGATGGATATAAGGGATCAGGACAGCTCCATATGAGAATATGTATACATTCCTTTATGATTCTTTTCAATAATGCAAAAACATATAAAGCAACTGCATAAAAGAAGCCCATACTTCCTTTCCATTCAATTATATAACCAGAACATCATTCAAAAGAATCTCTTAGTCACTTCAAAACATTCAAATCCTTTACATAAGAACCCCATAATTCCTATGCCATAAAGGATTTACAAGGAACCCCATAATTCCTTGTATGTAAAAAACCACAATTCCCCAAAACTAGGAAAGATGTTTACTTCCATCTAAACAACCATTTCTTGAAAATTATTTTAAAACATACTTAAAGAAAACTAAATCATTTAAAAGGAAAAGCTTCCCCATCCTACAATTTGAAACTTGTACCCACGGCCTCGTTGATGCTCTGCCCGCGCTCTGGGTTGCTTCTCCCCCTACGCACCTTCTTTTTTCTGCAAAAACCTTCCCTCCCTTGCGCCTTTCTCCCTTTTTCAAAAACCCAAGTATCCCATCCGCCTGTAACTCCCAAAACGGTTACGAAAGGGACCTTGGAGAAGGAGGTGGCCATAGCCGACTAGCTGCTCATTTCCCACAACAGTACTAAATAATAGGATTATTCATTAATCCACCATAAAGCTTTTAAAGAGCAAGTTACTTGATTATTATTACTACTTTTTTTTTTTTACAAGAAGCAAACCATATGAGTTGACTAAAACATTCATTTGTTTAATCAGTCCATTAAAATAGATTTTAATGTCTATTCTATCTTAAGCATAAAAGTATGATCTTTTCTTTCTTTTATAGCTATATATATATATATATATATATATATATATATATATATATATATATAGAATAATTCGAACAAAACAAACTAAATCTATCCATTCAAACATCACTCCAAAAATAAGCATTACTTAAAGCAAAAACAAGCAATAAGAAGTAATACATCACCAATCCAATTGCCCATGTCCTCAAGCAAAAGATTTATGGCAACTTCTAGGTTCTACCCTAGAGCTATCGTCATTTTACACTGACCATCATTTCCCTTTTTCGGTATCTCCTTCTCGGTGGTCAACTTTCTCGCCCACCTACGAGAGTACCTGGTCCTGCACACATACGAACTATCAACAGTACCATATTCTCATATAAACAAAACATCAATTGCAAATAAACATCCATAATGCAATTAATACTAAGCATTGAATCATCACATCAATACATAATTCATCTCATAAATGAGTCCGACCAAAGTGGGTCGTGACATAATGTGTATGAATGACCAAAGTAGGCCAATGGGACTCAATGGAAAAATGCTATTACAAAGCACTGTAGTTATAAACAAAGTGGTAATAATCTAAACTATAGACTAGATTGAACTTCACTGAAAACTATTGTACAACATTTGCTCACATCCTCAAGGAACGGACCCACAAATGGGTAAACCTAACATGTTGCAAGTAATGATGAAGAGATAAAAGAACTAGCAATCAAGGTAAAAGAAGGAAATAGAGAACTCGAGGATCCAAACGCCAACTCTAATCATTGGTAGAATGCCAAGTAGAAGTAGAAGCAGAAGGAGAGCCACCATCATTATCAACTATCCTAAAAGAGCCAACACAATATTTGCTTGATGAGAATGGTCAGGGCTAAGGGGGCTCGATTGGATAATCTCAGGAGGGCATAAAGTTTAACTTCCTGAAATTTTCCTAGCATCCATGATTGGAACTAGTTGAAGAAGGCAAGAAGTTAGTAAGTTGCATTTGTTTGCACCCCCTGGGAAAATGTAGGGTAGTTGATATCTTATGCAAGAGAGCCATGGTCCTGCCTTGCCACATGCAAGATGAAGAAGGCGATGCAGCCTTGGTGGCTACTCCAAATTAGTGCAGGTATGTCCAAATATGGTCCCATTAACATCTACTATAAAGTTTCCAATGGTTTAGCAAATAAAATCCTTTAGGCGGTATGTGTTGAGTGCATTTGGTAAAGAAGGTGCTAATTGTCCAGGCTACGAGCTAGTAGCTACTCCTTTGGTAGCACCTCTTCTATAAGAAATTAACCAAGTATAGATTTGGAAATGTTCATGCTCATTCATGAGACAACTTGTGTTATGATTTAAGAATATTGGAAGATTTTCTTCTTATCAAAGTCACAACATAGAATTCAGGAATTTTATTTTTTTGATTAAGGTTGGAGAAGGGGTGTTGAAAGGTACTCAAACCTTTTACATAGTAGTCAGAGATTTAACAATATGCTAAAAAATATAGCTTCTCCACAATACATCTATGCTAAACAAAGAAGGCTGTAATACAAACACTCCTTTCACATTTTACTTCACAGCCAGACAACATACATACATAACAACTACTAACAAGGTTTAGAAACAGACCATCAAAGCATAAGCAGTATCATACTAAACTGATTAAGTAAACCACCTCCTACAGGATAGAAAAACAACAAATTGGAGGTGCCCATTGACCAGAAGCTTCGAAGGTTCTAAGATTTCCTTGAGCTTTTTTGCTTCATCCACAAACTGCCCAATATCCTTTTGTATGGCCTGCATCAGGCTGCAATGCTTCTCAATGGTCTCCAAGAACCCGTTAACCAATCTAAAGTAGTTTCATTTCTTAATTCTTCTGGGCGGTCTTTTCACATTGCCCCAGGATAAGGTAGTTTGGGTTCCATTTGCAATTTCAGCCACAGTTTCTTGTTCTCTAATCTCCTGATTAGTTGGCCTTCCAAGTTTTCTTTCCACTCCTACATCAATCCCCCCTTTCTTTTGATTCCTAGTTTGTCGGCTTGGGGTTGGACCTAAACCCCCCATATTTTTAGACCGTTTTCCATCATCATGGGTTAAAGGTTCTACGGGAGGGCTATGACCTTGTTCATTTGAATCAAAAAAGACAATCAACTACGTGTTTTCTTCCTCATTCATTTCATTGTGTTTGGGGGGATTGGATCGGTCATTACCGAGTCTAGCTAAGCAAAGGAATTCAAAACTAGAACTTCATAATCCTCTGAAGAGGGGTTTCCAATACGTGCCTCTTGATTTTATTTTGAAAATTGATCCTCCTTGGGGACTTCCTATTGAACCGGTTCTGCCAAGTGATTTGGGATCCCCTCTCTGTTGTTCTCAACAATTTTATCCCCCGAATCTCTACCTTGCTTGGAGTTCTCACCTTCATTTTGCTTCTTTTGCCAAACTTTCTGATTTTGGGTTGGTTTCCTGCAAGTGGAGCATTCATTGGTTGAGTGCCCTTTGAAAATTCCACATTTGACCGGGGTATTTTCATATTCTATAATTTGATTCCATACCCCAAGCTTTAAAACCAATCTAATTGAACCGGGTAACTCCTTCATATCCGCATTTATGCAGATTCTTGCATAAATAAGTCATGAGCGAGCCCTGGTGGCAGGATCAATAGCAATAAGGTGCCCTATTTCCTTCACAATACCTGCAAAAATTTCCTCGTTCTAGTATTGGAAGGGCAGGCCTGGCAATCTCACCCAAATCGGTGCATGGGCGAAGCTTTGGGTTGCAGGATCGAAGTCTAGGCTCCATCGCTGCAAGAAAAGCCCCCTCTTCCATAGAACCATGGACCTGTCAAGAGTATTCGATCAGAGTCTTCACTGTAGTTAAGCTTAACCATAAAGAACCCCTTCGGCATTGCCACGATCTCCATGTGGCCATGGGGTCGCCATTTAGCAGCAGCCCATTTCTTGATTGCGTCAAGGTCCAACCGGGCTCCCATAAATCGACCCACAAGATTCATAGCTCCTTGCTCAACAATTAGGTCGACCAAATCGTCAGGTATGAAGAGTTCGCCTCCCTCTGATTGTAGCTCAAAATCGAGATCTAGGGTTTTTAGTTTCCCACGGACCACATGCGACCAGGAACGATCCCTTAGGTCAAAAGGGTACTTTTGCGGGTCCCCAAATTCTGTCCTACTCCTTTGATCGAATCGTTAGCTCTAGAATCGGGGTTTGGGCCTTGTTCTTTGTCGCCATTTTGTTGCAGACCTACTCTTGCAGCAGACCTACTCCCACCCTCTCCCGTCATTAGGGTTTTGAAAGTAGACTTTGAGGCATTCAAATTCAGGAAAAAGTCCATAAGTGAAAAATCGATTTTTTTTTTTTTGGATTGAACTAGAATAATAGAATTTGGCTTTTCTTGAGCACATGTCAACATAAATGAACAATAATATTTGTAAATAACTACAAAATTTCTTAGGAAGTGTTAGTAACATTTTTATCCAATTCTGTTTTATACACTTTTTAGCCAATTCTATTTGAGCCTGTTTTTTGGCCAATTTAAAATCACTTTTATCCAATGTCTAGATTATAGACTTGACACTTCACTAAGTTTTTTTTTTTAATAAATAAATTGGTATAAGGATGGTCTGGTACTTCTCGTACTACCATATCTTGTACCATGGTTCTGTGAATGCCCTCCTTGGAATTCAGATAATTATAGGTTAATAGATCATATCTACAGCATTTATTCCATTTTTGGAGCATTCCTAGAAATGCTTCAAATTTGCTGTTACTCTTGCATTGGTGGTCTATTCTATTTTTTCCATGTCTATGGTACTATTCTAGAGCATATCTGTGACAATAGAGTGATAAATTAATAAAAAATTAGAACTTTAAAAGTATGTAAAATCGCAGTACTAAAAGTTGTTTATCAAAAAGTAATAAAATGTAATCAATGCAAAGTTTCTGCATAAAATGCATTGAACCCCGTGACTTAGCTTTTAAGTATTCTATGTGGTCAAACAGTTATTTTTTACTGATAAAAGGAATGGAAGATATATTCTAATTCATTTGATTTCCTAAGTTAATGAATTTACAGGACAAAATGAGGATGGCAGATGAAGGGAAAGCAGTTGCCGTGATTATGGTTGGAGGCCCAACTAAAGGTAAGTTATGACTAAAAAACAGTTCTGGAATTGGTAAATTTTATAGAGTGCATATATATTTTTTATGTTAAATCTGGGTTTCTATATGACAGGTACAAGATTTAGACCTTTGTCACTGAACATAGCAAAGCCTCTATTCCCTTTAGCTGGATTTCCAATGGTCCATCATCCTATTCTTGCTTGCAAGAAGGTACTTTCAGATGGCAATTGCAAATGATCATCTGAGAATTGAAATATTTGGAATCTTGGATATGCTGAAAGGAATGGATATTTAATATGTCATTTTGGCAGATACCAAACCTGGCTCACATTTACCTTATTGGATTTTATGATGAGCGACTATTCACTCTCTACCTGTCCAATGTTTCAAGTGAACTAAAAATTCCTGTGAGGTTAGTTTCTGAATGCTTTATTATCCCTCATCCATTTTTTGTGTTAATTGTGATCCAATTCTTTTAATCTAATTTATATCTTAAATCTAAGAATGTGAGTGTATCAAAGTAAACACATTGTTTAAGATGTAGCATCCTTGCTTCACATGTTGGGAATGGGAATGTTGCCGGAGTAACTTCTAGAACTTTCAGAGAAAGTCAGTGATGATTATTGTGAGGCTTTGTTACAGTACATGGAAGCCAAGCACAAGCCACTGGCTATTGAGCATGGTTACTGGCTAATGAATATGATGGATTCGTTGGGGTTTATCTCTTTTTTAGGCTGTTGCAACTCTCTTCTCATATGTATTAGCAAGGTTCATTGCAAATGACATATCTACAAAACCAATTCTTCTACAGATATCCATCTGTTGGATTTGTCCTTTCACTTCATATCAAAACGTACTCATGGCCAGGCTTGGAGTTATAATTTTATCTGCAGATGTTTTGGTCATATGGAACATATTTTATGGTCAAAAACTTGCTCTTAAACGCAGATAATTACATTTTGTAAATTTAGGCGACGGTCAAATTCCTTAAACCTATATATGCAGATATATAAAAAATGTGTTGCTTGTTGTTCATACTCAGGAATCAGTAAAGGGACAATTATTTTTGCAAAAATAATTGAAAATCTGTGGAATACCCCATGTTGCATCTGGTTCTTAATAATGCTTTGCCTCACGTGGGCGTTCAAATGATTAACAATTGTTCTTCCAATAAGTGGAATTGTAAGCTTTGCAGGTATTGAAAATAAAAAGCTGTCAAGAGATTTTAACTTGATGGGTGAGGCTGCCCATCAAATTGCAGCCCTGGTCACAGCTATGTACTTGGCCATTCATTGAAGGCATCTAGGATTCAAGGTCAAATAAGAGGAGTTTCATTGGCTAGAGAACATCTAATTATGAATGTCGATTTTGTGGATTTTACAAGACTGTCTGGAAACGAATGGAATTAACACGTTACCCCCCAAAAAAAGAAATAAGTCATAGAAATAATACACATGATATGAAGGGTGTTTGTGGAGACCAAAATAATCTCCCTAAAGGAATAGAATTACACCCCAACAAATAATAATATGGTTGGTAGAAAGGGTTGTAAATACCCAATTACAAGAGACCTTTAGGTCAAGGTTAAGGAACCGTCTTATAGGTTAAATAATGACATATTACAATAAATTCACCTATACAAGGTGTAGAAGGGCCCAAAGGACTATACAACAAATATAATACAAAAGTTGGCCGTGGCCTCAAGTGAAGCTTAACACTACATATTTCAACATTCCCCTTAATATGAACAAGGGACACAGAGAGGGACCCTTATCAGTTATTCCCCCTTAAGAGGCACTCTCCTATGCCAAGACGCTCCGTCAAGTGCACAAAAGGAACCTTGGGCATGACTTTGGTCAAGATATCTGTTGTTTGCTCCGTTGACAACACATATATTGGATCAAGCATCCCATGGGCATAAAGCCAGCACACATAGTGCATCTACAAATCAATATGCTTGGTCTGCTGATGAATGGTAAAGGGTAAAATAGTTTTTAATGTTTGCGAGGCCATGGGCCATATGAGATGGATATTGTTTACCTAATATATGGTTATCTCCAACCATACTTCAATTATCGAAGCATGGTGTACAACCTTACCCCCCGTAGGATTTGAACCTTGGACCTCTATTTAGAGTTCCAAAATCTCCACCATTAGGCTACTCAGGCTGTACATTGGATTGCAAACAAGCTTAATGGAGCTTTGACTGTCACAATGAAGAGTTATTGGAAACTAGTAAGGAATACCCACTTGCTCCAAAATCATGAGCATCCATCGAAGGTGCTTGGTGGCCTTATTGGAAGCACAATATTTAGCTTCCATAGGAGACTTAGATATAGTGGACTGTCGTCTACAATGCCAAGATATCGGGACAAAACCAAGATAGAAGACAAACCCTATAGTGGAGCCCGCTAGTCCAAATCACCGACCCAATCTGCATTTGAAAAACCCATCAAATTGGAGTTGCTTCCACTAAGTAGTGAATACCCATTTGGTATGTACCTATGATGTATTGAAGGATGTGCTTGGACACTGTTTAATGACTCTCAGAAGGTGCCTTCATATACCTCGAACAATAGCTAACAACATACGCCATATTCGACCAATTGTAAGGTGGAGAAGACCCCGCAAGGGACCTGCACAAAGTAGCATTCACCAAAGGACTAGTGTAATCTACTTGTAGCTTCAAGCCAAAAGCAAAGGGAGTCTGAGCAGACTTGCAATCCTCCATTATGAAACACTGTAGAAGACCCAAGTCATACTTGGTTTGAGAGATGGTGATCTTGGAGGATGATGGTAAATTTGAATCCACAAAATATAATGCAAAAGCTCAAGTCTATCATCTCAAAAGTGTCATGAAGCCGTGACTTCAACTCTTGAATTAATGAAGGCTAATTGCCTATATTGAGTAGGTCATCAACATGCAACACAATCACTTATGTCTGACCATCCCAATGCTTGATGTAGATATCATGCTCTGCCTCACAATGCCAAAACCCACAACTAAGAAATAAGGAATGGATTTTCTCATGCCAAGAACAAGGTGCTTGCTTAAGCCCATACAAGGACTTGGTTAGACAACACACTAAGGGGGTCGGTTCACCAAGCTTAAAACCAGGTGGCTATTGCATATAGATCTCCTCCTAAATCTCACCATGAAGGAAGGCACTCTTCACATCTATCTAATATATTTCCAACCATAAGAAGCAACAATGGAAAGCATCACCCTAACAAATTCCATCTAAAAAACTAGGGAAAAAATCTCTGAGTAGTCAATTCCCTCCTTTTGAGAGAACCTTTTAGCAACAAGGCGTGGCTTGTGCTCTCCAGTTGACCATCGAAAGTATACTTGGTCTTATAGACCCATTTACACCCAACAACTTTCTTCTGTTCTAGAAGAGGAACAAGCTCCCATATCTAATTCTTTATCAGGGACATATACTCAGTAAGCATAGCATCTTCCCACTCCGGGCATCCCTTAGCCTAGGAATAGGTGAGGGGATCTCGAAAGTTATCAACCTTCGAGAGTAGGGCCTGAGAAGGAGACTTTCGATGATGCTCTTGAGAGAGAATGAGGTGAGCATCTTGAAGGAGAGTCCGAACTCACTTGGGTGTTGGACGAACCATGGAAGACTATGGCACACCCTCTAGGAGAGCAACATCAAAAGCCAATACTGAAGCATCCAATTCAAATTCACTATCCACCTCGACATACATCATGGCTGCACAAGGCTTAGGAGGATCAAGTTTTACTGCTCAGGATCCAAAACTGTAGGTGTTGGAGATGATGCTATTGGAAGAGGAGTCAAAGTAGAACCTCATAAAATACCACCTCTCCAAATGATAACATCTCTCTTCTTGGGATCAAACAAACGATAAGCCTTGGAAGTCTTAGAACTCCCCACGAGAATGCTTTGATGACTCTTCGGTTCTACCTGTTGGCGAGTATCTTTGGGATTATGGGCCCATGCAGTGAATCCAAAGATACGAAACTGTGATATGTCAAGCTTGTTGCCTGTAAATTTCTCAAAAAGAGTCATACCCTGAATGGCTTGCGTTAGAGTCTTTGTTGATGATATGTGCTACACAAGTCACTACTTCACCCTAAAATTTGGGCTTCATCTACTTTGCATGCAACATGCATCTAGCCATCTCCATAATAATGGACAGTCCATTTTGCTTTGGGGTATAATGGACAATCCCTTGAAAGGTAATACCATGAAGAGTTAGGAAATCAGAAAAGGCATTGCTCACATACTCACCTCCTCCATCTGTCCTCAAGTGCTTGATCTTCCTCTCGAATTAATTCTCCACAAGTGCTTTGAAGTCCTTGAACTTCCTAGAAGCCTCATCTTTGGTATGAATGGTGTACAACGATACATATTAGAAGAAATCATCAGTGAAGGTAACAAAGTACTTATTCTTGGAAAGAGATGGTGCACCCATGGGCATTGTGAATGATCTCCAAGGGTCATGTAACACATCTAGTAGTCCCTTTTGGAAAGGACTCTTGATGATGTTTCCCTAAAACACACCCCTCACAAACACCACTTGGGGAGAAATAGGAGGAATCCCAATAGCCAACTGATGTAGACTCATGTGCCTCAAGGAGCCATACCCAAGATGCCCGAGTCTGTAATGCCATCGCTAACTAACATCATTTGCTTGTGCCATCACAACCACAAAATCTTTCTTCCTAGGAGAAGAGGATGGAGTTGGATGATCACAAAGCTTGTATATTTGATCTGACTCATCACAATTTCCTGAGGCAACTGTTTTGAAACCATCATTAATATCCTTGATCACCCATTGATTCTGCCAAAACTCTGCCTTTTTATTCGTATGGATGATACGATAAATAGGCAAAAGATTGAAGCCCATAGTAGGAACATGAAGTACCTTATCAAATGAAAAACCAGATTTTACCTGACCACACTTGGCCATTCGTAAAGCAAAATCATCCCTAGTAAAAACATGCTCTCCAAAATGTAGTGTTATGATGCGATGCTTGGTCGTGTGCCAAGTAGCCCCTGAAGCTGCAATTCACTCATCAGAAGAAGTGGATATCCAATATGATGAATGAAAAACTACATGTGTCTGTGAGGTTTATGGTCATTCTCACCTTGAGCATAGAAGAGAGTAGCATCAGCAGCCCCTTTTAGCTGCTTCCTCAAGCTTTTTGATCTGTATCCAACAAATCTTTGCCTTATGTTCTTCCTTCTTACAAAAGTGCAAACAGGTTTCTTGAAAGGCTTCTTAGCTTTCTTCTCACCTTGCTTTGGCTTCTTGGCAACCTATATCTTAATCGCTTCCTTTACTTGAGCTTTCTTCCTTTACTTGAGCCTTTGTCTTCAAGCCTGGTGGTGAAGAAGATACTTGAACATATTATCAAGAGGAGGGGGAGCATTATTGTCTCATACATATTGGATATGTTCTTGAACACAATGTTGAGAAGCTTGATGTCCTTCTTTCCACTGTCATCGGTCCCCTTCTCCTTGCTGTCAACTTCTTTGGCAGTGCAAATATCATCTTCCAATTCTTGAACCGACCAATGTACTCATCTATGGTCTCAAAGTTGTCCATGTTCAAAGTAACAAGCTCTACCTCTAATCTACTGATTTGTGTAGAGTCAATGCGATCACATAAACTTGTCAAGGAATTCCTTGGGATCTGAAGTGCTGCTAATATGTGTAGCACAGTGGTGAGTTTTGCAACAATGGAGGAATAGAATGACATGTTTAGAGGCCAACAAGACTGTAGTGAATGTAGTTATGCTAACCATTCTGCAATTGAATGACATCAACCTTGATCAATTGTATGACAATATGATTTGAACGACACTTCAATTTAAACGACAAAGTACTTGAATGGCACTTGCTTGATCGACAAGCACTCAAACGACAAGCACTAGAATGACACTTTGGCTTGAACGACACACAACGTGCACTTTGTTGGCAACGTCAGGTTCAACTCCTGCTATGCTAATTGCACAACATCTCCATTGGAACGACCATAGACAATCCACTAGAATGGTGTGCTCAACACCAATGGAACGACAACCTCAATAGTTCCACTAGTATGACGTTTTGGACTGCAAATCCCTTGTTTTATGCTTTGACTGCACAATGATACCTGCACACAAGTCCCAACACACAACTACCAACTTCCATCGACAATCATATTGTACACAAATCATACACACATCATGGATAGAAGATGAATCATTTGCATTACTCAATTGTATGACATTATAGAGTCTCGTACAACAATACAATGCACACAGTCTCTCTCCTAGCACATGCTCTACATCTGCTCATACACACATTTGCATACATGCTCTATGTACATTGCCCATAAATGATTGTCGCTACATGGTCATTGTTGTAGTTGTCTTACCTATGGTTGATTGTGTCAAATGAATGAGGGGGGAGTCCTTTTAAGCTTGGGTCCTAGTTGTTGCCAACAACGGCTTCTAGGACACCTCACCACCCAACCGTCTCCCTCTTCGGACGTTCACATAACACCCTTAATGCACACTATAGTTTTATTGCAATTTATCAAACTCATGATTAAATTGCATTACATTGTCATTTCACTTTCATTTACATTTCATTTTTCATGCATTTGACTCACATTTGCATTTACATTTCATTACAATTTATTTACATTTCATTACAATTTATTTACACTTAGTGCATATTGCACTTATTCCTACTTTTGACACTATTTCTTCTTGTGAGGTCCAGAACCAGTGCCTACATGCCCTCCCCTTTACTTCGGTTGATGTCCTTGTCGACGTTTGTCTATTCTTGGGGACTTGGCTGTTGTTGTTGAGATGTCAGATGTTAGGAACCTACTATGGAAAATATGCAAAATACCACGAAATAACAGAAATGCATCAAATAACAGAATAGAAGTAATTGCAACTTGAACAATCTCACGAAATGGATCTGAATCGCAGGCCTCTTCGAGGGGGCAACCTCCTTAGAAGCAGAGCTCCAATGTATTGATATTCAAAAAGATGATCTCCTTTGTTACATTCATACTTTTATAGATTCGAACTACCCTAACCCTAACCCTAATGAAGGGGTCCCATCCACATGCAAGTGGGGGTTCCCATTTAGGAAAATTAACTAACCCTAACCCTAATGCTCAAGGGGTCCCATCCACATGCAAGTGGGGGTTCCCATTTAGGAAAATCAACTAACCCTAACCCTAATGCTCAAGGGGTCCCATCCACATGCAAGTGGGGGTTCCCATTTAGGCAAGAAGGGGTTTATTACATAATAATGAGAATTACAAATAACGGTAGGATGGGATCCTAATATGCCCTTCCCCTTCAAAAAGCTTTGTCCTCTCAAAGCTGAAGGTGAGGAAACTGGTGCTGGAGCTGATGGAGAGGTTCCCATGTAGCATCTTCAGGCTGGAGGCCACGCCACTAAACAAGGACTTCAATAATGGTGCGGTTGCAAAGAGTGCGAGTTCGATGATCCAACAACTGTTCAAGTTCAAGCAAGATAGAACCTTCTTCATCTAACTCGAGAAGTGCAGATTGCACCTGTACCTGATTTCCCACCACCTTTTTGAGAGAAGAAACATGGAAAACAGGATGGAGCTTGGATGTAGGTGGAAGGGCCAATTTGTAGGCTGTGGCACCAATCCGTTGTAACACCTGATAAGGCCCATAGTACTTTGTGGCAAGTTTCTGGCATCTACGAAGCTGGAGGGATGACTGTTTGTACGGTTGCAAGTGAAGGAAAACCATATCACCCACATCAAAACTGCGCTTAGAATGGTGTTGGTCAGCCTATTGGCGCATTCGATTCTGGGATGCCTCCAAATTCATCTTCAGTTTATGGAGGACATCAGCATGCTGACTGAGAGTAGTGTCGACTGCATGGACCTTGGAGCTACCTGGAATGTAGGATGGAGGCGTCGGTGGAGGGCGCCCATAAATTGCCTCAAAAGGAGTAACCTTGGTTGCTGTGTGATAGGAAGTGTTGTACCACCACTCGGCCAAAGGAAGCCATCGCGCCCAGTGCGTAGGATGATCTAAGGTATAGCAACGAAGGTAGGTTTCCAAACATTTGTTGACAATCTCTGTCTGGCCATCCGTTTGCGGATGATACGCTGAACTCATCTTGAGCTGAGTCCCCTGCAACTTAAACAATTCTTGCTAGAAGTGACTAGTAAAGGTTGGGTCACAATCGGACACGATGGAGGAGGGTAGACCATGAAGGCGAAAGATAGAATCAAGGAAAATTTGGGCAACGGTGGAGGCTGTGTAAGGATGGGATAGGGAACAAAAGTGAGCATACTTCGAAAGACGATCCACTACCACGAAGATAACAGACATGGCTCCAGACTTAGGTAAGCCTTCAATAAAATCCATAGAAATATTTGTCTAAATCTGGTCAGGAATGGGCAAGGGTTGAAGAGTGCCTGGAGAATGAACTGTTTCACCTTTCATCCGCTGACAGGTATCACAAGCTGCCACAAAATTGTGAATATCCTTTTTCATACATTTCCAAAAAAAAGTGCGCTTCAGCCGTTCATATGTTTTGAGGAAGCCTGAATGGCCAGCAGATGGGGTAGCATGTAATTCTGTCATGAGAAGTTCCCGTAGTGAGGACTTGTGGGGAACAACAAGGCATTGGTAGTAACTTAGATCTTGGCCATCCCAAGTGTAGCCTGGACATGAAGTAGGCTCAGTGGATAGGGAAGCAACCAAAGTATGCAATTCAGAATCCTGAAGTACCTCCTGACGTAAAGAATCGATCCATTGGGGAGTGGCAATGAAATGACACACAACATACTGAGAGCTTCAAATTGGCGAGAGAGAGCATCGGCCACAACATTCTCCTTACCCTTCTTATAGGTGATATCATAATCATAGCCCATGAGTTTAGAGACCCATTTTTGTTGTTCAGGGGTGGCAACCCGTTGCTCCAAAAAGTATTTGAGACTGGAGAGAGCTTTACTAGTGAAGGCCAAGGGTCTCCCTTCTTGCATCAACACTGCCACAATACCACGACCTGAAGCGTCGCTTTCAATGACATTAGGTTTAGAGAAATCCGACATGGCCAAGACAGGCGTAGTGGTCATGGCATGCTTCAATTCTTGGAAAGCCTATTCAGCGGGTCTCGTCCAAGTAAAAGAGTCCTTCTTTAACATGGAAGTGAGGGGAGCTGCAATTTTACCATAGTTACGCACAAATTTTCGGTAATAACCTGTAAGCCCTAAAAATCCCCTAAGACCTTTGAGAGTGTGAGGTTTCGGCCATTCCTGAACAGCTTGGACCTTCTTGGGGTCAACTTTAACACCCTCCTTAGTGACAATGTGTCCCAAATATTCCACCTCTGTCAACCCAAAAGAACACTTGGAACGCTTAACATAGAGTTGATGTTGTACTAACAGCTGGAGAGTCTGATTCACATGAATAAGATATTTGTCCCATGAGCGACTATACACGCGACTATACACCAGAATGTCATCAAAGAAGACTAGAATGAACTTTCGAAGAAATGGGCGAAAAATGTTGTTCATGAGGCTTTGGAAGGTGGAAGGGGCATTAGTCAAGCCGAATGGCATTACCAAAAACTCATAGTGACCTTCATGAGTACGAAAAGCAGTCTTGGGAATATCCTCCTCCTTGAGCCGGATTTGATGGTACCCCGAGCGAAGGTCAAGTTAAGAAAAATACATAGTCCCATGAAGTTCATCTAGTAATTCATCCACCATCGGAATAGGAAACTTATCCTTGATGATGAGTTTATTAAGCTCTCGATAATCGATACATAACCGCCAAGACCCATCTTTCTTGCGTACCAATAAAACCGGAGAAGAGTAAGGACTGTTGCTTGGCCGAATGACACCGACTTTTAACAATTCTTGTACTAACTTCTCAATTTCTGACTTAAGAGCATGAGGGTACCTGTATGGTCTAATGTTGGGCGGTGCATGACCAGGTAACAAGGGGATAGCATGGTCATGAGAGCGACGAGGTGGTAATTCTGTGGGCTCAGCGAAAACAGAGTTGTGCTTGGTCAAAATAAGTTGCAAATCTTTAGGAACAAAATCCTCCTCTGAAGGCTGCGGTTGGATTGCAAAAATTTGAGCTATGACACCTCGAGATGATTTTTTTAACAACTTCTCCATTCGTTGGAACTGATAATCTGTGAAGAGCCTGCTTTTAAGCCATGGAGAGTGTAGGACTGCCCATTCTGTGAGAATTGCATCCAAAGCTCATCAAAGTGCCAAGAGATGACTCCCAATGAGCCCAACCATTGAGATCCCAACACAATATGACATCCCCTTAGTTGAAGTGCAAACATATCTTGTTTGAGCTCATAGTCCCCAATCTTGACCTTAAAATTACGACATTTACCTTTGCAAGGTAAAGTCCCACCATTTGCTACCATAACCTCAAAGGAATTACATGTGTGTACATAACAATTTGCCTGCTTGGCAATGCGGGGATCAATAAAATTGTGTACTGCCAGAATCAATCAAGATGGTAAGACGCAGGCCCTTGAAATAACCCACAACTTTCATGGTTTGGGGAGTAGTAATTCCAGCAAGAGCATGAACAGAAATTTCAGCCTGTGGTTCATCCTGGTTGTATTCTCTGGTGTAGGTGGTTGCTCTACTGCTTCGGTGTTGGCATCACTGTGGTCACTGGCATCAGGATCATCAACATCGATGAGGAACAACTTATTTTGGGTGCACCTATGCCCACGTGAAAACTTTTCGTCACAATTGTAACATAACCCTTGGGCGCGTCGCGCATCCATTTCGGCAGTGGTTAGAAGTTTGGGTGCAGCAGCAGTGGGTGCAACAGGTTTTTGTTCAACCTGATTATGAGATCTAGGAGGAAAAGAGGGTCGAGTCTGTGGAAATCTAGATATTCTCCTCTGAGCTGAAAATTTAGATTCGGCCAAACGAGCCAACTGGATCGCCTCCATCATGGATTTTGGTTTAAACATCGTGACCTCGGCTTGAAGATCTTCCCTCAATCTGCTAACAAAACAGCTCATAAAGAACTCGTCAGGCAGTGCCATAGTTTTGTTGGCCAATTTCTTAAATTGTACTTGGTAATCTCTAACTATCGAAGTTTGTTTCAACTTTGTCAACTGTCCGGTAAAATCATGATACGCACTAGTGCCAAAGCGAGTGAGTAATTGAGACTCAAATTCTTCCCAGATAAGAGTAGGGTGATTTTTGTGCAACCATTGGTACCACTGCAAAGCTTCAGATTCCAAGTTGAAGGAAGCCATTTGAACTTGAAAACATGGGGGAACCTGATGGAGGTTAAAGAACTGAGTAGCACGACATAACCACCCATCCACATCCTTCCCATTAAACTTAGGGAAGTCTAATTTGGGCAGCTTATAGTTGGAAGCATGATTAGAAGGAGGGCGAAAACCTTCCCTTTCCCTATGGGTTTCTGTTCGTTGCTTTGGATGCTCTGTATCTGTATGCTCAAACACTTGGGGGCCGCCTTGAATTTGGAACTCAACCTTTTGAATTTGTTCATTGATGTCGAATCTCACAGTTTGGATATCATGTTGAAGTGACTCCATTGCACTGTTAAGGCGTTGTGTGAAGGATTCCAATAATTGTTCCATATCTTTTTGGTGTGCACGAGTTCCAGCAGACATTTAGGTGTGATTGTTTTTTTTTTTTTGAATATTTTATTAATTTTTTTTTTTGGGAAAAAAATAATTTTTTTTTTGGGAATTAGGATGGAAACAGTATTTTAGGATCGGGACCACTTCGATGTCCTGATGATCTGAGCGCTCCTTGAGGAGATATACTGATTTCTTTGACTTTTTGTGATCTCTGTTGTAGTGCAAGTCGATGTTGGGGCTATTTCTGCAATTTAAACTTAAAATTTCACAATTCGAACCTTGAGGGTCTTAGGTGCAGAATGAAGAGCTCTGCTTCAACCCCACAAAATTTCAGACTAAACGGACCAACCATTTGGAAGTTATGGTCTTTGCAAGAAAAATCGAAAATTGCGAATTCCAGAAAATCGGTGCAAAATGGGCCACCGGACGAGAAGGACAAAAATGTCCGGAATATCTTGTAGAGTGGTCTGGAAAAAATTTGAAGTCAAACGGAGCTGTGAGTGAAAAGTTATCCCTGTTTTAGTGAATTGCCAATGCCTTATTTTTATTTTTTTGTAGGGCACTAGAATGAGAATGTGGACATCATGTGCATCCTTGGTGCATTGGTTTCCTTCTTTGATAAGAACTCCACAGTTAAGCACTCTTTTGCCTCTGTTTGCTTCACATGCGACTGGAGTTTTTTTCTTGACGGATTTTCTGATGGAGTTTTTTTTTTGCACGGATTTTTCTGCCGAATTTTTTTTTTGATGGATTTTTCTGACGGATTTTTTTTTTTTGACGGGATTTTTTTTTTGACAGATTTTTTTTCTGACGAATTTTTTTTTTCCTGACTGATTTTTTTTTTGACTGATTTTTTTTTTGGTACTTTGTTTCTGCCTGGGTACTCTGTCCTGCCCTGTTTTTGGTACTCTATTTCTGCCTGGATACTTTGTCCTGCCCTGTTATACTGTCATTGCCTTGGCCTAGTACTACTTAGTGATTGCCTGTCTCTGCCCTTGAAGTATGCTCAAATCTGTGGGTACGGTTGGGAGAAGACAGAAGGCTATATATATATATATATATTTTTGCAAGTTGAAGATTTTTGTTTGGACAGAACCAAGGTGCGCTAGGCAAGGGAGTATGTAATACCCATAGGCCCTCTGTTATACCGCAGTGACGAACAATAGTGCTCGGACCAATATTTCAGGCCACTACCCAAGGAGGATTCCACCATGCCCTTGAGCACACTATCTGCCTTCCTGAAAGTACGGGAGGGTAATCGTCCGGGATGTTGTGTCCCGTGGACTATGGATAATACAAGGCTGAAAAACTTCCTATTGGATAAAATTTTGTTTAACCCTAGATGGTCTCCCAATACACCCGAAGATGCGTGGGAGCTCAATTCCGTAGACGGGTGTTGTCTAAGGCTTGGGTATTGGAGCCTGATCGCCCCTCACTTCACTAGGCGCTGTATGGGCAACCTAGCTTAGCCAATAACGACAGCTCCTCCGTGATATTTTAAAACCCCCAGCACAGGGTTTCTAGCCTACTCAACTATTGAAAAAAAAGACTGTATATTTTAGGGTTTTTCTGGTTTTTTGTTTTAAAGGAAAAACAGAAGGAAAAAATTATAGGAAATTTATACCTAATAAGCGAAAATGGCTAAGCAAGAATTGTTGTAGTCGCAGCAAAACTCGGCCCTGGAAAGCGCTCTGATACCACGTGTTAGGAACCTACTATGGAAAATATGCAAAATACCACGAAATAACAGAAATGCATCAAATAACAAAATAGAAGTAATTGCAACTTGAACAATCTCACGAAATGGATCTGAATCGCAGGCCTCTTCGAGGGGGCAACCTCCTTAGAAGCAGAGCTCCAATGTATTGATATTCAAAAAGATGATCTCCTTTGTTACATTCATACTTTTATAGATTCGAACTACCCTAACCCTAACCCTAATGAAGGGGCCCATCCACATGCAAGTGGGGGTTCCCATTTAGGAAAATCAACTAACCCTAACCCTAATGCTCAAGGGGTCCCATCCACATGCAAGTGGGGGTTCCCATTTAGGAAAATCAACTAACCCTAACCCTAATGCTCAAGGGGTCCCATCCACATGCAAGTGGGGGTTCCCATTTAGGCAAGAAGGGGTTTATTACATAATAATGAGAATTACAAATAACGTTAGGATGGGATCCTAACATCAGAACATGTACTCTTCCCATCTCCATGATCTGCAACTTCAATGCCTCTTTCTCATCCTTCAGTCTCTTGGCGTAATTATGCTATCTAGCTCCTATACCATAATGATTGGCCCTTTGTTCCATCTCAGCCAATTTTGCCAAGAGTTCTTTTTCCCTCTTTGCAAAGGCATCTTTGGCTTCTTTTCTTGCTTTCTCAGCTGCTTTTGCAAGTTGCTCGTCTCTTTCTGCAATCAACTGTTCTTTGTGCTTCAACTCCTTATTCTTTGCTTCCACCATTTGTTCTCTGATTGAACACTCGGATTTCAGCTGTGCAATTAGTTCACTCTATTCCTCTTGAGTCTTATTCTTCTTCTTTTCTTCCTTTTCGTCTCGAGCCATCCTTTATAGGTCCTTCCTCATGGCATGGATTGCCACATGTAAATCATCATGGTCACTATATGTATCGGATTACTTGAAGTGACTCAGCCCTGTTGCCTTTTGTTTCGCTTCACTTTCCAATGTGGTTGCTTTGTTATATGCCTCCTCATAGGTAGTAGGTGGGACTATATTCATCTTCTTCTTGTATTTTGGCAGAAATACGTCAAGGAACCATCGTCTTTGGAATTCGTCTGTTGGCACAACCTCCATCTTATCGATGAGTTCCTTCAATCTTTTGTTATAGGATTTGACATCCTCATCCTTTTGTTTTGTAACATAGATCTCTTCGATGATCTCAATATCATCTCAAAGTATTCTAAATTCTTGGATGAATGCTTTCGTCAACGCTTCCTATGTGGCAAAGGGTTGTTCTTTTGTCTTCTTAAGATGCTAGTCCATTGCGATTCCACTCAATGTCATTGGAAATAGTCTTAGCCATGATTGTTCATCCTCAACTCCATTTGCTCACCATATGGTTACACATGTTCCAATATGGCGTTCTGGGTCTTCCTTTCCGTCACCCAGAAATGGTGGCCACTTTTGCTTGCTTGCAGCTATTGCAACTTGTGCCATATTTGCCATAGGTGGCTGCCGTTCTTCACTCATTCTTCTTTACTTGTCTCTTCCTCACCTCATGCGTTGTCACCAACAAACAGTCTTCAACCAAAATCATCACTTCGCGACCTCCTTTGTGAATATACATGCGTTGATTCTGGTCTATTCACCCAAGCACTCTCCTGCGGTTGCCCTTGTGTTGGACTTCCTCCATGCCTCATGGAAAACTCCCCCACGCTTATGACGATGTTACCAGCCAATCAATGTGGTCTCCATGTGCTCTCTCCATGTTGGCGCTTCCACTTGTGTGAACGTTCTCCGTGGTATCTCCCTCGTTTGCTCATGTGCTACCTTGAACTTCCTTTGTTGTTAACAACAATGTTTGCCACCTCGCGTGTAATTCACTTGGATTCTCCTCCTCCCAAAGATTCCACACACATTCAACTATTGGTTCTTCAAGTTCTGTTTCTTGAGACTGTAGTACTTGTTTGGCAATATTTTTCTCAACACCCCTTTGCTGGGAAATCCTTGTACTCCTCATAGGAATATGAGTTTCTCCACGACCTCGTGTTCCACATCCTTGAGGTAATGAATTTGTCATTCACCTCCCCACAGTTCACACGTGTTGATTCTTCTTCAACTTGGCCCAGTTTCGGTATGACAACGACAACGACACCAAATGTAGCACAATGGTGAGTTTCCCAACAATGGAGGAATAGAATGATAGGTTTAGAGGCCAAACAAGACTGTAGTCAATGCAATTTTGCTAACCATTCTGCACTTGAATGACATCAACCTCAACTAATTGGATGAGAATATGATTTGAACCATAAATTACTTTAACAACATTTGCTTGATTGACAAGCACTAGAATGGCAAGCACTAGAACGACACTTTGACTTGAACGACACACAACGTGCACTTTGTTGGTAGTGTCAGGTTCATCTCTTGCTATGCTAAGTGCACATCTCCACTAGAACAACCACAGACAATCCACTAGAATGACATGCTCAACACCATTGGAATGACAACCTCAGTAGTTCCAATTGTACGATGTTTTGGACAATTCCCTTGTTCCATGCTTTGACTACAACAATGACCCCTGCACACAGAACTCAACACAATGAAGATATTCGTTGTTAGAATATCTTATGGTTATTCTTTACGCGTTATTTTATTGTTGGCATCGTTATGTTGTTAGCTCCATTTGTTTTGGTTAGCTATCTTTAGCCTATAGAAATTGTATTTATACCTTAACATATGAATATATTTTTCAATGTTGGCCTGAATACGTTATTGGTATCAAAGCAATTACCTGGGCGAGCAGAACTGAGGCATGTTTTTCCCGAGATGGGACCCCCTCCAGCACCTTGCTGCTCGGAATGGATCCCGATGCGGATCTGAGCAACACGTTTCCCGAGGCGTATGGAACCTGCACGGATTTTCCTGTCTAGCACGAAAATCAAGGCAACATCGGCACAAAATTTCTTTTTTGATTATTCGGAATTCTTTGCTGCGTGTGACTTTCTATGATCGCTGACACGGTTGATTGTACGAGATCTGACCACTGTCAGAATCGCCCGGGTGCAGATCTGACTGTGTCAGATCCAGATCCTGATGGATTTTATCCTGACACTTCCCTACGGACGCAACACCACCCTGGCGGGCACAGATTTGATTTGCGGGCCCTGCACGGAAATCTGCGACCTCCACTAACAACATCTGACTGAGCCTGTGGGCCCTAAATTCCATGGAAGTCCAAGGATTGACACTCTAAATTCGGGTGCGATACCCAATTTCTGCGTCAAGCTGACGTCATTGACACAAAGCACGAGAATTTGACAGCTACCTTACCCCGCACGAACTCTCAGACCGCATGCAATTTGACGAGAACTGACATTATCTGACCTGCACGCAATTCGAGGCATGAATCCCGAGACATGTGGTGACCTGCTGCTTACCTGGCGAGCACGACCTACGAGGCGAGCTGACGTGGCACTTCTGCTGACCTGGACCTACTAAACTGGATTGGCCCGAAACTCGAGGCATCTGACGTGGTAGGGTGACGTGGCGCGGCCGCGTGCGAGCTGATATGGCAACCTCCAGTTTGCTGCTAACCTAGTGACGTGGCATCTTTCCGTTGGTTAGAACATGCGACAAAACAAACGTCTTTGATTGCCCGAAGGCAATCGTTTAAGAAGGGGGGCAATATCAATTTTAAAGGGTTTTGTATGTGCCTTTGCAGCGCACGTGGGATTAAACATCATAAAAGGCTTTATTATTTTTTTTCCGCCTTGAGGCTGATCAAGCCTTCTAATAGAAGGCTCGCCCTTTTGAAACCCATCGGGCTAGCTAGCTCGATTTGTCGTTGTAACACTCCCGACAGGAGGTCGGGAGTTCGACTCCCATCGGGGTTCGAAACTCAATTCAAGGTAATATTTATTTATTTATTTTGCAATTCTTTTTAATTAAAAAATTTTTCTTATGTTTTTTTAAATAATTTCAATATAAAATTTTTTTAAATTTAAATTGATTTTTTACAAAATTTATATTTTTATTATTAATTAAACTATTTGATTAACTTTATTTAAAATTTTGCAAATTAAAATCAAAGAAAAGGAGCAAACCTATTTTTTTGCAAATTTCCAACAAATGAGTGACTTTGTTTTTCTCCAAAGAGGGGATGTAACACAAAAATAGCACCATTTTTTTTGCAAATTAGGAGTTCTTCAAAAATTTTCTTAACATTCGTTTTGAGAGTAAGAGTTTTTTTCTCATGAAGAATAGACCTTGGATCACTAAAACTCTTTGATGTCTAAGGACCATTCGAAGGAGGAACGAACTCCGACGACAGACCACAAGATCTAATTTTCGTCGTATGCTTAGAGAGCATAGAAGGAGTTTACCCCGTTTTAATTCTTACACAGATCCTTGGAAGGGTTTGGATCGCAGCTATGGTCCCATGAGGATTAGAGAGCCATTTAATCCTGATGCACCTCCAATTTTTGAATATTGAAGAATTACGGGTCCACTAAAACCAAGTCGTGTGTCGACTGGTTCTGGATTGCCTTTCAAAAGCTTGTCGTGTGTCGACTTGACTTGAAAGGTGTGCTACCTTGTTAATTTTGCAAAGCAAAGGGGGGACAAGAAATTGTGATTCTTTTTTGCAAAATTGTAACACAAGGGGGGGAGAAATTGAATATCAAAATTTTTGCAAACACAAAAATCAAAATTTTGTTGCAAAAATTACTGTAATAAGGTGCATTTTCGATAGCATTCGACACCTTTTGTTAAAATTGGCATTGATAAACTTAGGTGCATTTTCGGTGGAATCCGACACCTTAAGTTAAAAATTTGTGGGCACTTTTGAATGTTTTATTGCACTTAAATTCCTATTTTCTGCAATTACATCTTAAGTTAAAAATCAAAAAGCACTTAAGACCCCAAATTTCACACCCATTTGTGCAATTTATTGCACAGGTAGAGCCAATTTTACTTTTTGATATTCACTCCATAAAACCCTAATTCACTCTTCTTGTTTGGCTCAATTTCCTCAAACTAATCATCCTTCTTCAGGAGGGTTTTTAGGCAGGTGCCATTAAATATCAATTAGAGTGAATTCTCTTTCAGTACTTCTTGTTTGGCTTAAATTCCTCAAACTAATCATCCTTCTTCAGGAGGGTTTTTAGGCAGGTGCCATTAAATATCAATTAGAGTGAAAGAGAGACCATTTTGGTGCAATAAGGAACTTTCATAATGGCTACAATAAACAAGTATCTCAATGATACCCAGTTGCTTAAAGGTTCTAATTATTCTGCATGGAAAACCAAAATGAAGGCCATTCTTACTGTAGAGGAATTGTGGGATATAGTGACAGACACTGTAAAAAGACCCACTACACCAGGAGCAGATCAGAATGCATGGGATAAAAAGGACAACAGACTTCTCATGCTGATTTTGCTAGCTACTACTGATGAAATACAACCTCACATTTGTGATGCTCAACATGGTAAAGATGCGTGGGATGCATTATCTACCATTTTTGAAGGGAAGAATCAAGCTACAATTCTTAACCTTCAAACCCAACTTCATACTCTCCATATGAAGTCAGGTGAAACAGTAGAGTTATTCCTCTGTAGAGTGGCAGAACTAAATTCAAAACTGAATGCTTTGGGAGAAAAAGTTGAAGATAAGGTCTTGACTTCGGTCATTTTAAGGGCTCTTCCAGACTCCTACAAAATGTTAATAACATCCCTTCAAGTATCTCAAAGACAAGTGAGCTTTGTGGAGTTGGTAAATTTGCTTCAAACTGAGGAAGCAAATCAGCTACAAAGAGATGAAGTGTCCAACAATGCACTTTACTCAAACAAACAGGGTCCAAAGAAGAAGGGGGGGTCATCTTCCAAAGATAAGGGCAAGCAACCTCAATCACAAAAGAAGTTTTGCACAAATTGTAAAAAGGACAACCATGACACCAATCGGTGTTGGTTTAAGAATAAGCAAGACAAAAAGGGCAAAGGCAAACCACAGAGGAAAAATAGACAACAAAGAGGACATGTTGCTATTGAGAATTCTGATTCTGATTCGGAAAGAGCACACAAGGTGCTCATGACCCATACAACTTCTACTCAAAAGGATTTTGTATGGTACATCGATTCAGGTGCCAACAAACACATGACTGGTGACAAGTAGTGGTTTGAGACATTTGATGCAAAGGAAGGCAAACCAATAACTATTGTTGATGATAAGACCTATCGTGTCCAGGGAGAAGGGAATGTTTCAGTTACCCTTCCAGATGGAAAGTGTCACATTCAAAATGTCCTTTATGTTCCAGGATTGGCAAATAACTTGTTGTCAGTTCCCCAAATCCTGGATAACAACATGGCTGTTAACTTCAAAATTGAGGGGGGAAGAAGCATTGCTATATCACCAAGAAAGGAAAACACATAGCAACGGGTTCTTACAAGCATGGCTTGTTCACCTTAGATGCAGTATCTACACCTCATGTTGCCATGGCGGTCAACACGAAGGAGGCCACTTCTCTTTGGCATAAGAGATTTGGGCATCTAAGTTCTGGATATTTACTTGAGCTAAGTAAATATGAAATGGTGAAGGGCCTTCCCAACCTTTCACCTACATTGCCAGTGTGCTCGGATTGCTTAGCAGGGAAGCAACATCGAGTACCATTTGAAGCTAGCTCTTCACGAGCTAAGAAACCATTGGAGTTGGTTCATACCGATCTGTGCGGTCCTATGCCACATAGTTTTGGAGGAAAGAGGTATTTCCAATTGTTTGTTGATGATCACTCACGGAAGATGTGGGTTTTCTTCCTACAATTGAAGTCAGAGGCATTTATGTATTTTCAGAAGTTCAAGAAACTTGTTGAGAAGGAATCAGGATGCTACATCAAGACCCTTCGCTCAGATCGAGGGGGGAATATACCTCCACTGAATTTTCCTCATTTCTAAATGAACATGGGATTAGAAGGCAGCTGACTACAACCTATACTCCACAGCAAAATGGAGTTGCTGAGAGGAGGAATCGTTCCATCATGGAGATGGTTCGTTGTATGCTTAAGGGAGCAAATCTTGAGCAACAGTATTGGGCTGAAGCTGTCACAACAACATCATACCTTCTGAATAGAGCTCCCACAAAAGCTCTTAAAGGTATGACTCCACAGGAAGCATGGAGTGGTAGGAAACCCTCCATCTCTCATCTCAGAATTTTTGGGTGTAAGGCATTCATGCATATACCAAAAGAAAAGAGAAAGAAATTAGATGAGAAGACCTTGCAATGTATTTTTCTTGGATATGATGAATATTCTAAAGGCTATCGGTTGATAGACCCTATAACCAAGAAGATACACATAAGTAGAGATGTGGTGTTTGATGAGGCTTTCACACCAAATAACACATCTACTGTATACCTGGATGAAGAGGAGCCAAAGCAAGTGACTCCTCCCCCACAGAAAAAGACTCCAAAATGGTATACAAGTACAATGAGAGATTCAAAGTTGACCACACCTCCAGATCTTACTTTAGATCGTCCTCGTACTCGCAGCATGACTCAGCAGAAGAGGGCACAAGCATCAACTTCAGAGGTTGACGAGCTTTGCCAACACTTTTAAGAGCTTTCTGTAGATCCAGAGGAAGATAGTAGAGAAGATATGGAAGTGGATGATGAAAGGGTTTACATGTCTTCATATGATGAACAAGAACCCACCACGGTCGAAGAAGCACTTAGTGAGCCACAGTGGAAGGTGGCTATGGATGCTGAATATACATCTCTCATTAAGAACAAAACATGGAAGCTAGTTGATTTACCTTCAGGAAAGAAGCCCATTGGCTGCAAATGGGTTTACAAAGTGAAATACAAGGCAAATGGAACTATTGATAAGCATAAGGCCCGCCTTGTGGCAAAGGGCTATGCACAAAAAGAAGGCATCGACTACGAAGAGACTTTTGCACCCACTGTTAGAATGACTACCATTCGTGTTCTTTGTGCTATGGCAACACAGTACGGATGGAAACTTCATCAAATGGATGTCAAAAGTGCCTTCTTAAATGGTGATTTGAAAGAGGAAGTATACATGACTCAACCACAAGGATTTGTTGAGGAAGGCCAAGAACAAAAAGTTTGTAAATTGGTTAAATCCTTGTATGGGTTGAAACAAGCCCCACGAGCATGGTATATAAAGATAGACAATCACCTACTGCAACATGGATTTAAGAGAAGTCCTTCGGATGCAAATCTCTATTTTATGAATATTGGTTCAGAAATAGTGATCCTTGTACTCTATGTAGATGATCTGATCATCACTGGCAGTTCAGATAAGTTGATTGACGCAGTGAAGGGTGACTTGAAAGAGTCATTTGACATGACAGATCTAGGACTTCTCCACTATTGTCTTGGTTTAGAAGTGGAACAGAAAAAGAATCACCTTAGGGTGACACAAATGAAATATGCCAAGACATTGATCGACAAATATCGTATGACTGATAGCAAGCCTAAAGCAACTCCTATGGAAACTGGGCTACAGTTGTCACGATATGATGATTCTCCACCGGTAGATGGTACTCTCTATCGGCAGTTGATTGGGAGTCTTATATATCTGACCAACACTAGGCCAGATATTTGTTTTGTTGTAAATTATCTTTCGAGGTTCATGCAAGAACCTAAAGTTAGTCACTGGAAAGCAGTAAAACGGGTTCTCCACTACATCCGTGGTACTATTGAGTATGGCCTAGAGTACAAGAGGAATGATAAGTTCTTCTTGCAAGGATACACGGATTTCGACTATGTTGGATCTATAGATGACAGAAAATCAACTTCAGGGTATATTTTTCATCTAGGATCTGGACCTGTCTCTTGGCACAACAAGAAGCAACAAGTGGTTGCTTTATCTTCAATAGAGGCAGAATATCGCGCAGCACGAGGAGCAGTGTGCGAGGCGATATGGTTGAGTCACATTTTGGCAAGTATGGGTCTTCCCAAGAAACTTCCAATTCACTTGTTTTGTGACAACCAAGGTGTTTTGAACTTGGTCAAGAATCCAGTACATCATGAATGCACCAAACACATTGACACTCAATGTCATTTCATTCATGATGAAGTTCCAAAACATAATATACAGCTCCAGTACATTCCCACCGACGAACAAGTTGCAGATATATTCACTAAGGCACTTGCACGTGTCAAATTTGAGTTGTTTCGCAACACTCTTTGTATTTCAAAATAATGTAATAAAGGGGGGATGTTAGGGTAGATATTAGGGTAATTTATTATTTTTACCTTAGTAAGTTAGTTTATTACCTTATTTTATAACCATGAAGATATTCATTGTTAGAATATCTTATGGTTGTTATTCTTTATGCATTATTTTATTGTCGACATCGTTATGTTGTTAGCGCCATTTGTTTTGGTTAGCTATCTTAATGATAGCAATTTGTTAGGCTACCTTTAGCCTATAGAAATTGTATTTATACCTTAGCATATGAATATATTTTTCAATGTTGGCATGAATACATTACCAACTACCAATGTCAATCATACCATACACATCATGGATAGAAGATGAATCATTTGCATTACTCAATTGTATGGGATTATAGTCTCGTACAAAATTACAATACACACAGTCTCTCTCCTAGCACATGCTCTACGTACATTGCCCATAAATGATTGTCCTTACATGGTCATTGTTGTAGTTGTCTTACCTATGGTTGATTGTCTCAAATGAAGGAGGGGGTGGGGTTCCTTTTAAGCTAGGGTCTTGGTCGTTGCCAACAATAGCTTCCAGGACAACTTACCACCCAACAGTCTTCCTCTTTGGATGTCCACATAACAACCTTAATGCACACTATAGTATTATTGCAATTTATCAAACTCATGATTAAATTGCATTACATTGTCATTTCACTTTCATTTTACATTTCATTTTTCATGCATTTGACTCACATTTGCATTTACATTTCATTACAATTTATTTACACTTATTGCACTTATTCCTACTTTTAACACTATTTCTTCTTGTGAGGTCCAGAACCAGTGCCTACAATATGAGTGTCATAGATGTTATCAACATGAAGAGCTATCACACCAAGTGCCTCATCCTTCTTATCCTTGAGTAGTTGCTTCCTATCATCAAAATCTGTGAATTAAAGGGCCTAGTTCACATATTTGAGCAATCCCTTACTCTAGAGCAAAGCTTCAATCTTGATTTTCCAAGTTGCATAATTTGGCCCATTCAGTAAAGGGACATGCTGATCCATGATTTCTATGCCAAAATACAGACTTTTGCATGCAATTGTGACCAGAAACAATACTATTAATGCAAAAAACATGAAAAGCCGTGTGATTCGAAAAAAAAGGGGCTCAGAACACTTCCGTTTGCAAAAATTATGGCCCTTGGAAGTTTGGCTTGAAAATCACATATAATGCCACCAAAACCTTTGAAATAATTCAAAAAAATAATTTGTACCTTTAGCGGATGGAGAATGCTTGAGGGGTGCCAACTGAGCATTAGCTAGGTAGAACAATGAATTTTTGGCCACCAACTCTCGTTGTTCTATGCAATGTAGGTCAGTGGATAGGGTATTGACGAGCTAGAGTGTGTCATGTGTTGTCTTTTGGTGCCTCCTAAGATCCACATTTTGCCACGTTTGTTGTTGACAATGCAAGCACTAGAAAATATTATTTGATGAGTTGGTTGAAATTGATTGCTCGAACCCTTTTATAGAAAACATTTGATGTCCACCTCATGCACTCTACCATGTTGGCTGTCACCATGTCATCCAGTGCCATGTCATTAGGTCTGAGGTCATTATTGTCAAATGCCACATCACCAGGTGTGACATCAATGTGCACCATGTCGAAAGAGGTGACGTCATCATGTGACATGTCATCTATGAAGATGTCATCATGTTTCACCATGTCATCTAGTGCCATGTTATTATTTCTAAGGTTATTATTGTCAAGTGCCTTGTCACTAGGTATGACATCAACATGCACCATGTCAAAAGAGGTGACGTCATCACGTGCCATGTCATCTATGATGATGTCATCAAGTTTCTCATAAAAAAAGTGGGTATGAGGTTTGAAACTTGCACCTCTTAGAAAATTAAAGCCAAGCAAGCTAAAAACAACAATAAAACAGTACACAAGATTTACGTGGAAACCTTACTCTGTGCACGTAAAACCACGGGGCAATAGCAACTATAATCTTTTATTAATCTCAAGGAAGTATTTCACATTTGCACCCTTTTCATCTGTATATACAAATACAAGGGGTCATTCCTTTTTGTAGGAAAACAAGAGAAGATTCCAGAAAAGTTGAGATACATCCAAAATGCATTAATTAACAACCACGTTTAATTAATTGCCGCTTATATTAATTAACAACCGCGTTTATTTAATTGCCACTTATATTAATTAACAACCACGTTTATTTAATTGACACTTACATTAATTAACAACCGCGTTTATTTAATTGTCGCTTATATTAATTAACAACTGTGTTTATTTAATTGTCGTTTACATTAATTGAGGGGGTTTGCGCGCAAGAAAGGATCGATATAAGTTGCACCACTCTGTTGAAGAACATTGGAGATCTGTATATTGACTTCACCTCCTAACATTTTCCCACTTGAAGTTGATAGACAAGAATTCTTTTCCTCTGTTTTCCATCCAAGTGTCAATTGCCCAATGCTGCCTTTATCACGTTTTCAGCAAGCCCAAAGAAGTTTTGCACCAATCAAACTTCTCTCTCTTGACCGATTTTGTAATCATATCTGCAGGATTCACTTCAGTATCAATTTTCTCCAACAGGATCCTACCTTCTTCCACCGCATTACTTATAAAATGGTACTGAACATCAATGTGTTTCGTGCAATCATGGAATGTTGGGTTCTTTACCAACTGAATAGCACTTTGGCTAACACAATGCAACGTAATTTTCCCTTGCATTATCTTGAAGTCACCCAACAATCGCTCTAGCCAAATTGCCTATTTGCTGGCTTGACTCGCTGCAATATATTCTGCTTCAGTGGTTGATAAAGCCACCACCGACTGCAACTTGAAAGTCCAGCTCACAACTCCACTAGCAAGAGTGAAAGTATATCCTGAAGTGGACTTTCGCCTATCTCTATCTCCACCATAATCAGAATCCACAAAACCTTTAACTTGCAAATTTGTCGATCTGAAGTAAATAGCAGCATCTGAAGTGCCTCTTAAATATCTAAATATCCACTTCATTGCAGTCCAATGCTCCTTACCTGGATTTGCCATGAACCGGCTGATAACTCCCACTGCTTGGGCAATATCCAGTCTGGTGCTCACTATGGCAAACATGAGGCTTCCTATTGTTGATGAGTATGGTACATGAGACATGCTTGTCTTCTTTGCTTCTATTCTAGGACACTATTTGGAAGACAATTTGAAGTGTGGAGGAAATGGGGTACTAACTGGTTTTGCATTTTGCATATTGAAGCGCTGCAAAATCTTTTCTATATATGACTTTTGACATAACCATATCTTCCTTCCTATTTTGTCCCTGTGCATCTTCATCCCTAGAATTTGGTTTGCTGCTCTTAAATTGTTCATTTCAAATGTCCTAGCCATCTGAGCCTTAAGTTAAATGATTTTCTTCATGCTAGGGCCTGCAACCAGCATATCATCAACATACAACAGCAAGATAATAAAACTGCCATCATCAAACCTCTTATAGTATGCACAATGGTCAGCTTCACTCCTACTGAAACCTTGGCTCTTCATGAAGGTGTCAAATTTTCTATACCACATCCTTGGCACCTGTTTCAATCCATACAGAGATTTCTTGAGTCTGCAAACCAAATGCAACCAAAGGGGAGCAAAAGACTCAGGAGGTCAGATTTGGAAGCCAAAGAGCGGAAGCACAATTGGATCAGAGATTGCAGCAGCAGAAGTGAATCTCTTAGCATAGATCTAAGAAGCATCTTGCTTCTAGACTGTTGTAAAATCCTTCCATTGTAAAACTGAATGAACGAGGCAGCACACTATTTTCCCCGTTGTTGTTTTACCTCACTGAGAGTTTCTCCAGGATAAAATTTGTGTATGTATGTTCCTATTTGTTTCAGAATTCACAATTTTCTTCTGCAACAATTAATTGTTTTTTTTTTCTTAAAAAAACAACAATATAAAGATAAGTATTTGAGGATCCCAAACAACATAGTTGACGGGGGATTATAGATCAGCCTCTAGCAATGTTCTTTTGTGTTTCTCTTGAAAGTAGGTCCTAGGACATGTAGAATCAGAACTTGCCTTTGTATCCCTAGCGGAGTAGACAAATTTACCCAAGGCATTGTTAGTTGCCTAAAAGCATTCTGTCTTCCATAGTTTTGCCTAAATATCCTGAAGATAGGCCCATTTCAAAGGTTGGTTGTTGAATTTACGGTCTGGTTTGAAGCCATGGTCCCAGGGTTTGATTTATAATCATGCTTCTTTGCAAAGGCAAGGACCCCATTTGAGTATCTTTTTTCTTGCTTTCCTAGTAATATAGATGATGAGGAAGAAATAATATAAATCTCTTGGATGAAATCATAGAACTCTTTCCTTCCTATGAATGCATAGGTCCTCATAGAAATCTCTTGGCAGAATGCATAGGTCCTCAGAGAAGTCTCTTGGTAGAATGCATAGGTCCTCATAGGACCCCTAGTTAAGTTGAATCCAATCCAATCCAATACTGTTTACCTGAGTTTGTCATCTTTTGGCTGTAAAAATTCCATGCCAAAGTAGACAATAGGGGTCGATGTTGGAAGTAGGCTCTCTTCTTCTCTTAGCAATTTGGATCGGTAGCTATACGGTCGCCTGAGGTGGGTTGGTTACCTTGATCGGACTTGATCTCTAGAGAAGTTAACTTCTCTTTTGTCTATTTTTTCTCTTTTCTCAGAGTTGAGGTTGAGCGCCATGCAGTTGGATCGGAAGATTTGAACCCCATTTTAGGCAGAAGGCATGAATCACACATTCTCCCCCTTAGTTTAACTCTATTTATAATTCCCAAAAATGGAGTGTGTGCCTCGCATTGGAAGCCTAAGGAACGGGTGACACCCACTTAGGTTTAGAAAAGTTCTTGGTTTCTTTTTACGCTTGTGGATAGAAGGACCCCACCTAGGAGGGGGAGGACAAAATGTAGGGATGGGTTGCTCTCACCTAGACTTGGAAAAATTTTGGGCTTCTTTTTGTGCTCATGGATCAATGGTTCGCATTGGGGGGGGACAAAGAGTAGTAGATTGCACCAAGGGAGGGTGAACATAAGTGTAGCAGACCACACTTCGGGAGGGGGGATGGAAAAAAGTGAAATGCACTAGGAGGGTGTCAGGTAAGAGATTGATTTAGGTAAGCAAGGGTTGGGAGGGAAGAGACGTGGGAGAACAAAGGGGCCGCGAGGGTTGGTGGAACATGGGTGGAGGTGAAAGCAGGGGTTGGTGATGAGGCAAGGGGGAGGGTAGTGAATGGAGGGAGGCGGGTTGATAGTGATGTGATATGGGAGGGAGAGAAAGGAGGATGGTGTGAGGAAAGGGTGGGGGACAGGCTAATGGTGGGGAAGGGAAAGAGAAGGGGGGATGGGAAAAAGTGAAATGCACTAGGAGGGTGTCAGGTTAGAGATTGATTTAGGTAAGCAAGGGTTGGGAGGGAAGAGACGTGGGTGAACAAAGGGGCCGCGAGAGTTGGTGGAACATGGGTGGAGGTGAAAGCAGGGGTTGGTGATGAGGCAAGGGGGAGGGTAGTGAATGGAGGGAGGCGGGTTGATAGTGATGTGATATGGGAGGGAGAGAAAGGAGGATGGTGTGAGGAAAGGGTGGGGGACAGGCTAATGGTGGGGAAGGGAAAGAGAAGGGGATGAGGTGATTGGTATGGAGGACCTATCAAAAGGAGTAGAAGAGGCAGGGCAACAAAAGGCATGGAGTAGTGGGAGTAGACCCGAGTGATGTGGCAAGGATTGAGTATATCAATGGCTGAGACAAGACAAAAACATACGTAGACCACACAAAACAATTGCGGTGGTTTATCACTAGCCACTCCCCATCACAGGACTACCAAGCTAATGACAGCCTCCACTTATAGGCAAAGCCCTTGAGAGGAAGGGTGCAAACAAATAAACCCGTGCATAACACCAGTTCCAAGCTCATTCAGATCAAGTCAAATTGCTCACCAATGGCTTAAAATGGATGACCCTGGTGAACAGAGATGGCCTACCAGGTCAGAAGCCAGTAAATCTCGCTCCTCGATGAAAACCTTGTCCAAGGTCAGATGAATTTTGCTTTTGGCATGGTATACGGAGCTACATTTTTGACAGTTGTTCTACTTCTTGGAAGATTGGTCTTAATCACCTATCACATTTTTTAGTTGTTCCATCCATTTAATAGAGCAAAAATTACATAAAGAGCTTGCTTGACTAAACAAGCAAATTTTCAGTCTTTGTTATGGCAGAACACTGTTTCAGGCATTTATAAGGCTACGGTCAGAGATAACTTGTTTTTTTACACCAAATTGAATGAAATTGTTGTTTAGCTATTCCATCTATTTCATAGAGCAATTAAACTACTTACAGAGCTGGCTTGCCCAAACAAAAAACCTTTTAGCAATGACTATGACAGGACACTGTTTCTGGCATTTACAGAGTTTAAAATTGAAATGCTCTTCAACAGTTCCCTATCCCAAGTTGGTTGTGGGCGTTTGATAGAAGTTAGAGGCTTATATTGTTTATGGAATTATTTATACTTTGGAATTTGTCCATTTTTGGGTCATATTTAGATGTTTTTTGTACTTGTGGTGTCTTCAAATATGACATGGAAAACAATGCTTGTATCTTTCTTATACAAATTGTGAAATTATATGCAGATACCTCTGCGAGGATAAACCCCATGGTTCAGCAGGTGCCTTGTTCAAATTCCGAGATCTTCTAATGGAGGACAGTCCAGTAAGTTTCTTTTTCATTCAGAGAAAGGGAATGCCATTATCTATGTTAAAGTGCAAAATGTTAACTTGCTGCCAGCCATTTCAGTTTACCATGTTTTAAACTTTCATAAGATTTAGCTTCATTTGAGCCAAACATTCATACCTAATCTGGTAAATTCCTTACTGTTATCTCTACAGTTTTCTACCAAGGGCCAAATTGTTAATTTCTTTGCAAATTCTCTTTATCCACCAATGTCAACGTTGTCTTATGGTGTCATCTCTGGAAAATGTCTGGTTAATTTTCATGTACTGTTTTTAATTGATTTGCTTAAGCCTGCTTTTGATGACCAATTATTGTTGACTAATAACTCTCCAGGAAAAAATATTGCTATGGCCAATTATTGGCCACTAATAACTGTTGGCTTGCTTGATTTCCAGAAAGAGATTTTTGTCATGCACTGTGATATTTGCTGCAGTTTTCCGCTGGTAGATATGCAAAGTAAGCACATCAAGACTCTGGGATAATTTATGTGTTATTTGTGAATTGCTGCCTCTGCACCCTGTTTTTTTTTGTAGCGATCAATAGTTTTTTCTTTTTGAGGTTTCTAGTGCCTTTGCCTGCATTCAAATATAAAATGAAGTATAGTGAAATGAAATGAAAGATTTTAATTACGTCCGTGAGACCCAAATATGGTCTATGGGACCTCAAATATGGAAGTACAATTACTCAAATCATATCATATGATCTTTAATATCTTTGAGAAGGTTGTTCCTTCTCCTGCTGATTTGGGTTAGCAATTCCCCAACTTTTTTTATTTTACTGTCTTCAAATAACTCTGCCATAGACCCGTTCCCAAGTGTTTCTTTGTATTTGCCACGGATATCTGAAAAACTCGGGCATTTATAGATGAAGTGTTCCTCTGTCTCTACTGCCCCTGTGCTGCATAGAGTACATATCCTTTCTTCCCATTGTTCTTTGGGCGTTGTCCATCTCCCTGTTTCACATCTAAGCCTATGAGAGCTAGTCCTTATCTGAGCAATGAGGATTTTTTCCTTCCACTTGATTTCAGCGCCTATATACGCTTTTTCCTTGTGGTCATACGTTGGGTTAAACTTTGCAATATAATATTGTCTTTTCCTGCTTGCATTTTTCCACATTCCACTTCTGAACTTTTCATTCACATAATTTTTTATGTCTTTGTTGACATTTGGGCATTCATTTATGTTGATTTCCCAACGTTTCATCCATTTCTGATTTTGTTTCATCCATGTATTCTTCCGCCTATGCAACTCTTCGTCCCTAGCTGCCCTAGGCCATCTGTCGTTTTTCATGTTTTCTGTTTTTTTCAAGTAACATAACAGCTTGGTCATAGCAATTGCTTCTAAAGGGAACATTCCAGTTTCAGCTAGAATAATTTCATAAGGGGTTGTGGCCTTAATTTTGAGAAAATTTGTGATTAGATATTTTTGAATCCTTTCTATTTGCCTCCATTTTGCATTTGTTGTGCCACTAGCCCACACCTCGCAACCATACAACAAAACCGGTGTAACAAGTAGGCCAAATAAGACCTTGGTGGTCTTCCAGTCCCACAACTCGGCATTCCTACACCTGTTTTGAAGTGCATATAGTGCTCTCCAACCACTTTGAGTTCTTTTCATCCTACATGTATTCCAATTAAGTTTGTCATGAAAGTCTATGCCCAGGTATTTGTATTCTACTACTACCTCAAGCGGTTCTCCTGCAAACTGAAATTCGAGCTGTTGCTTCTTCTTTTTTGCTGAAAAAATCATAATTTTTGTTTTGCTCGTGTTCACCTGCATCCCAACTTCCTTACAAAAGAGTTCTAGAGCTCGAAGGTGATCTTCTAGATCTTTGGCTGTTTTGGCCACAAGAATTACATCGTCTGCATACATGAGGAGTTTTACCACATATTTGGCTAAGTGCACACCCTCTCCCCCAAATTTGTTTATCCATTCTTCTAACTTGTCAATGTACAACCCAAATAAGGTCGGAGATAGAGGGCAACCTTGTTTGACACCTATGTCACTACCAAAACATTCAGATAACCCTTCCTGTGTTCCGATTCTAGCCTTTACATGCTCATATAGTCTGTGAACTGCTGCCTTGTAGTGAATTGGAACCTCTAGCTCTTCCATTCTGCTCCATAATTTTTTCCTTGGCACTGTGTCAAATGCCTTTTTGAAGTCTACAAAACAACAAAAAGCCTCCTCTTTTTTGTCCCATATTTTTTCCACTATGTGTCTGAGCGTGATACAGTGATCAATAGTTGAGTGCTTGGGCCTAAAACCTGCTTGCCCCTTTGCTCTCTTTCCCTTTTCTTCTGCCCATATGTTGATCCTACGCTCTATCATACTCCCAAACAACTTTGCAAAGAGAGGGTTGATCATGATAGTTCGATAGTTTGAGGGATTATTTACATCTCCACTTTTAAACAAAGGAATGGTCAAGCTAGTTGTCCACTCGGTAGGGAAGCCATTTTGTATGACCTCATTGAAAATTTCTTTGATCTGCGGTGCCAGAATATCTACCCCCCATTTTATATGCTCTGCCTGAAGATTGTCTATGTCACGGGCTTTACCAGTTGCTAACTTTTTTATCCCTTGAATAATGTCTTCATTTGTGAAAAGTTCTTTCTTGACAATGATAGTAGGGGGTGTCTCCTGCTGGTTACTACGCTGATACAATTGTTTTGAATACTCCAACCACTGATTAACTGTTATGTTATTTTCAGTTTGCATCCTCTTCACGCTTAGTTCCTTCCAAAATTTCTTTGGTTCATGCTTCCCTAAGTAAATCAATTCTTTCCTCCTTGTTCTAGTGTATTCTTCTTTTTTTGCCCTTACCAGTTTCTCATATGCTTTTCTGTTTGCTCTTGTTTTACCCGTTGGTTCCTTTAGTAATCTTCGTGCTTTTTTGCAATCTTCATCGAACCATGGGTTGGTTGGGAAGCTATTCCTTTCTTTCTTTTTAGGTTTAGCTCTCTTGCATTTGTTTAGAGCTTCTTGGATAGCGTGCATTAACCATTCACTCTTACTATAATCTCTGCTATTGTGAGGTAGTTCTTCCCTTTCCTGTAATTTGTTATTTAATACTGCTCTAAAATCCTGCCGATTTTCATCTGTTAAGAGAATGTTTCCCTTGTGAGAAAATGTATTTTGATTGCCTTGCAAGTGTTTTTCCCTTAGTTTGTCTCCATGCATTCGAAGTTTCATAACAATTGGGTTGTGATCTGACTTAAGTTCCACTGGAGAATCTTCCACTTCTAGCTCCTCTATTTTTGGTATGTAATTTTGTGAGCATATTACATAGTCTATTACACTTTGTCCCTTATATGTTTTGCACGTATACTTTCTTGAATTTTTCCATTTGTTCATCCCATTGCAAATAATCAAGTTGTTTATGCTGCAGAGGCCTAACAACTCTTCTCCATATTGCGTGATAGCCCCATGCTCATCTTCGAAGTCTTGGTCCACTGGTGATTTTCCTCTTCTGGCATCCAAAGAGGATTAATCTCAATATCTTCGCTACCTTCTAGAATGTTAGCTTGCTTATTTGCTGTCCTTGCATTGAAATCTCAAATTAATATAATCTCCCCCAACTTACTATATATCGAAATGTCTCTTTTTAGGGAGGAGTATGGGTCTTCTCTCTTAAGGTCATGTTTCTTATAGAATTTAGAATTCTTGGGAGCAAAATAACATGCTGCCATGCTAATAACTGACTTATTTTCTAGGATCTTTATCCAGATGTACTGTTTGTTTTCATCTTGTTTTTCAATTTTAATGACCCTATCCCATTCCTCTTTTATTAAAACCATAATACCCCCATGCCCTTTGCCATTTTCCGCTGCTTTATTCCATATTGCTATTTTTTGTATCCTACAAATTCTGGAATCCTACATCCATCGTGTTCATGTGTTTCTTTGTCTCTAGCAATGGGCCCTAACCCGGGTTCTCTTCTCCAAGGGTAACCTCTACAGTTCCAACTTACCATCGTACAATATTTCTTAAATATGCCCGTTTCCCTTCATTCCTTGCTGCCCTCACCTTTTCCCATTCCTTATTTCTTTCTTCTTGCTGTAAAAATGTTAGGTCGTCATCTAAATAGAATTGTGACCCTCTCAGCATGCCTCTATTTTTTAGTAACCTTGTTTTATCCTCGTAGCTCATCAATGTGACCCGAATATGCCTATCTCTGCCTCCTTCTCTCAGCTTGCCAATTCTGCTTACTTTTTTAATCTGACCTTTCCATTGTAATCGATCTGACAAGAAGTCCCTGGTTAAACGATTTGTCTTCTCTATCCCCATAATCTTTCAACCCTTTGATGATTATATTTGATAACTTCTCATGTCTTTCTTTCTCTTCTGTTATTTGAATTTTTACTTGTTTTTTTATCAACTCTTTTTGTTGATTGACTGGTTCTTTTACTACTTGAGACCATGTCTTTGCCTTTGCTAATTCATTTCGCAGCTCATTTGCTCTTGTTTCTATGTTTTGGAGTGTTTCCCGTATCTCTTTTATTTGATTTGCATTTGTTTTTTCCACCTCTATTGCATCATTAATTGGGGGGTGGATGGCTTGTTTGAGGACATGCCATTCATGCTGACCCATGTTTGCAAGGTTTTGTAGCTTTGACACTTGCTCCTTGAGTTGGCTGTTTTCCTTTTCCAGCCTCCGAATGGTGTTTATAACCTCATCTGATTTAGTATCTCTTAATTTCTCCCTCCTTTCCATGCTTTCAAGTTTCTCTTTCATCTTCATTAGTTCTTGCACACAAAGTCTTGGTGCCCACATGAGTGGTGAAGTTGTGGGACTGTAAGTTTCTTCCTTGTCTGAAGACTCATTTTGGTGACCTCCATGCTGAATGCTTTCTTGCGGTTATTTCTGATTTTTTTCTCCTCACTTGTTTTTCCTTCTGTATTCTCTTGTGTTGTCATTTTGCCTTCGTTGCTTTTATCTTCTCTATTTTGCCCCCTCTGTTGGGCTAATTGATCTCCTCGTTTGATGATGGTTAGTGCCTTCGATTGTTCCTTATTCTCCACCTGCTTCCTTGTCTGAAAACTCATTTTGGTGACCTCCATTTTTCATGCTGAATGCTTTCTTGCGGTTATTTCTGATTTTTTTCTCCTGGCTTGTTTTTCCTTCTGTATTCTCTTGTGTTGTCATTTTGCCTTCGTTGCTTTTATATTTTCTATTTTGACCCCTCTGTTGGGCTAATTGATCTCCTCGTTTGATGATGGTTAGTGCCTTTAATTGTTCCTTATTCTCCACCTGTTAGTGCAGTCTAGTGCAATTTTATTCTAGTTCTATTTACAAAATATAGACTGTATTCTGTTATCACTGGCCTCTATTATTTATATAAATATGGGATAAGGATTTTTATTTTATTTTTTACCATCATGCAGTGGCACATCGAACCTATGGAGGAACTGGGACAATTCTTGTCAAAAAGGTTAGGCATTTGTCTCTTATCCCCTGTAGGAGAAATCATCACTAATGTTACTATTTGGAGTTCTTAACTAAATTGAAAGTATTGTTCATTGGCTTGCTTCAATCCCTAGTGAAGTTTGATTCAGCAATTATCAAATTCTAATAATTTGATATTTCTATTGATCAAATAAAGTTGTTCCGTATGTTTCGTGTCTTGATTTTAAGTAATTTGTTCTGTGTAGAGAGTTCGTGTTGTCTTTTGGAAATTTAATTTAATTTTTTTTTCCATGGTCCTGAAGAAGTTTGATATATTTTAATCCCAGGTTTCAACTGAAGCTACAGGGGAGTTTGGTGAATTGGTTGCAGACCCAGAGACAAAGGAGTTGCTGCATTTTGCAGAAAAACCAGAAACTCATGTACTCCCAAATAAATCTTTTCTGCATGACTGCTAATGGAGCAGTAGGGTATCTAATTAATAGTATAATTTTATCTTTTGACTACTATTCATATCCCATGTTTGTCTTGTGTATTGGCACAAAAATCACAATAAGGATATGTATAGATTTTGTTTTGCCTTTGAGTTGTAGAACATGTTTGCACATTCATGTCTCTCCTGGTTTACTGCTTATTAGCTGAGTTTTCAGGTGGCTTTAGTTATCTGATTTGCATAAAGCTTGAATACTTAAACTTCTCTTGCCTGGATCCTGAAGCAAATGACTCCTTTAGTGTTTTCTTATGATAGGACTTGTCAAACTTTGTTATTCATTGTCATAATATTTATGGTTACATTATTTTAGAACATGTTAAAGTCATAAAAGGAAAGTCTGTTAGAAGCTCACACGTGAGAAAAGACATGTTTTTGAAATTATAATCTGTTTATGCTTACAGGTCAGCGATTACATCAACTGTGGGGTTTATGTTTTTACTCCAGATATATTTGTTACAATGGAAACTCTGACACCTACTCGTAAAGAACGAGGTTAGCTTTTGAACTTTGATTTTCTGACCTGGTCTTTACTTGTCACGAGGTTTCTGTATTGTTCATTCTTCTCATGCATAATAAAATACATTCTTGAAACATAACCTTTTCTTGGCTTTCATTCTGAGGATAGATTGCCTGCTTTTCATTTGCTTATCTTGAAAGACCAGATTATCCTTTTCTTATTTATGAATAGGGTAAATACAGGGATTTGAAAGGGCCCGTACCCTTTTATAAGCCAAAAATAAAGCTATTCAGGCATTACAAAACTGCCTGTAAGCCACCGTCATACTTCTTAGACAACTCAAAAGTTAGAAAAAAAAAGATTACTACTTGCCACTACAGATAGCTACAGATCCCAATCTAAATTGTTTTGTCCTTTTCCCCTAGCTGAATCAGGTTGGGATGAAAGCTATCAGAGGGGATCCATCTTAGGTCCTCTTCTCGAAGCAGACCCCAATTTGCCAACCAATATGCCACACTGTTACCTTCTCTATAAGTGTGAGAAAATTCAAAATTCTCTAGAGATTTTAACATCTGTAGCTTGTCTTCAATGATACTTGACACTTGCCAGCTTATCCTAGCTTTCCCTTTCAATCAATTAATAATATTTGGAGACTCTCCCTCTACCACCAGATTCTTCACTCCTATGTCTATGGCTAACTTCACTCTAGCAAGGGCTGCTCTAGCCTCAGCCTGGTGGCTGGTCATAGTGCCTAGATATTTAGTAACTGCCCCCACCATAACACCATTGCTGTTTCTGATAACTCCCCCTCCACCAGCTTTACTCGGGTTACCTTTGGAAGCCCCATCAAAATTTAGTTTCATCCATTCCTCTTTAGGGGGATGCCAACTGACTTGGCCTCTCAAATCTGTTAGGAAAACATCCTCTTTTTCTAAAGTTTGAATATTCCACTTCAAGACTATACTTGCGTTCTCATCATATTTAGGTTTCCCCTTCAGCTTCATAATCGACAAATTATCTAGAATGGCTCCTTTAATGGTTTGAGTACTTTTGGCTGTAGGTCTTTTCTCCCCTCTGAATAGCCTTCCATTTCTCTCTAACCAAATGCCCCAAACATAGTGAAATGGAATGAGATCCCATATCATGTTTAATCTGCTACTCCTGAAGGGCCTTTCTCATTGTTGTAGCCAATCTAACATGTTTCCAGGCCCAACTTATTCCCATTTCCAGAATTAAATCATTAAGAACCTTCAATGAGTATTTACAGTCTAATTTAATGTGTTTCTATTAGGGAAGTAGAAACCTCTTTTTCTTGGATTGTACATAGTCAAAATATTATTTTGAGACGCTAACCAAAGGAAATAACTATCTTTGGAATAGGTTTCTTACCGCATAATTTCTTCCACGAAAATATTCCACTCAGTTTTGCCAAGAGTAAATCATAGGCTGATTTGACACTAAAAACACCCTCCTGGGTATGACCCCAAACAATAAAATCTTTCTCCGAGGATGAGCACACATGATACACTCTCAATTTATCATTGAGTTTATCAAGAGCCTCTACATTATGTAAATTTCCTGTTAATTTCTTCCATCCTACCCCTCCTTCCTTTCTATGTAATCACCATGGTTACAGAAGTATCGGGGATGGGAGGAGGGGGGACAGGGGGATGGGTTTTGGGGACGATGGGGGATGGCAAGCCAATTTTAGGAAACGACTGGGGGATGGCTAGGGGACGACAAGTATAATAGTATTTGATGGGCTGCCCTCATCATATTTAGAATAATTTACACAACAAAAATACTAAATACTAATAGTTTACAACAAAAATATTTAGAAGCCATTAGAATAATTTACAACAAAAATACTAATAGTCTCATTTACAACAAAAATAGTCTCATTATGCAGGAAATTCTGTTGGGCTATCAGTATTTGTATCTGATGAGCTGCCCTCATCATCCAAGTGAAGAGCCTCCAATGGAACTCCAACCAACCCCTCCTGATCCTCATCCTCATCAATTTGTCTCGCATCCTCTGGATCAACATCCCATCGTGTAGTTGGAGATTGCTTGTACTCTGGCTTAACTCTCTCACGAAGGCGAAGAGAGCTATGCACTGCAACTAGCTTCTCCGCTCTGCGAGAGGTAAGCCTGTTCCTCCTCACACTGTGGATAAAGTTGTATGTGGACCAATTCCTCTCAGCAACAAAGGAACTAGCAACCTGGGAAAGAAGCTTAATTGCAAAATGTCGCAAGTTAGGTGTATCATCCCCATATAGCTGCCACCATCCAATGGGATCTGATTGGGCAATGGTAGCCCTATCCTCTCTACACTCTGGTTGGTTGAAGCAAGGGCCCCTAAGATTCACAAATTTGAGCCACTCATCTCTAAGTTTTGAGCCCTCCTCCCTCACATACATCTTTTTAAGGGCATTCAAAAACCCTTGTCTCACCTCTGTATCATCATAGGGAGGCACTCTCCCAGGCCTAGGCTCATACCACTTTGGGTTTACCGCATATTTCCTATATGAAGAAGGGTGTTCATCCTATCCCACCTCCTCTGTATAATAGGTCTAATGTGGGTCTCATATAATGTTGGATCTCTAGCACAAATGATTCTTTTCATCTCCCCTAGCATGTTGTCAAAAGTCTCATAGATCTCTCCTAGATTAGGAGCATCTGATTGCAACAATTGGGGCAATGAAAGACACAATGTACCTACAAGAAATTAAAAAAAAATTAAAAAACTTAGACTATATGAGCAATCCAATTTGAAACTACAAAAGTAAAACTAAAACAGTTATGAGATAAAAATGAAAAATCATAAAATCATAAATGATAAATCAAAAAAAAAACATGAACCAAATCTTAACTTCAACATTTCTTACCTGGCTTGAGTCCACCAACTCTCATCCAATACTTTGTCTCTGATTTTCTTTCCCTCCTTCGTCTTTGATTCCGACCACCTCTTCCACTCCGTGCATACTACCATGGATTGTAAAGCATCCTGCACCTCGATCATCCTCTCCAATAAAATGAAGTAGGTGGCGTATCTAGTATCTCCTGGTTTGATGAACTCCTTTGAGAAGGACCGAAAGAGGGCTAAGGAAGTGTGATGGTTGCAAATGAACATTTGCAAGTCTCTAGCTTTTGCAACCATAGCCCTCACCCAATCTATCCTCCCAATGTCCTTCAATGCATTGTTCAATGCATGAACACAACACGGGGTCCAAAAAATATGTCTATATGAGTGCTCTATCATTTGCCCCGCACGTTGGCAAACAGGGGCTGCATCTGTAATTACCTGTAGTGTACAACAAAAATATTTAGAATAATTTACACAACAAAAATAGTCTCATTTACACAATCATATAGAATTTCATAAGAAAAACGGAAATTGATTACCTGTACAACATTGGAGGGTCCAACCTCCTCAATAGCCTCCTTCAACAGGAGGTACTGGTACTCAACATCCTTTCTTTTCCCCGTGCAATCAATGGCTCGAAGAAAATAGGGACCTGCTGAACATGTGACAATAATATTGATGAGTGGACGTTGACGAATGTCAGTCCACCCATCCATGATGATAGAACATCCACTCCTCAACCATGTGTCCCTCATCTGCTCCATAACCAAACTGCATCTGGAATATTGTTTCTCCAAGAGAGAGGTACGAAGCTTATGCTCTCCAGGCACTGCATATGAAGGCCTTGCCTTGGCTGCTTTTCTGAATGCTTCCTTGAAATAGGGGGAACGTGCAATATGGAAAGGAAGCCCATGTGCAAAAAATAATTGTGCTATAGCATCATCTGCTTCCTCTCTTGCTTGCACGTTAAGCATGTCATTTATAGTTCCTTTTTTCCTTGAGGGCAGCGGTGGCATACTAGAGGTTTGGGTTTCTTGTAGTTGTCTTGAGGAGGCTCCATGGTCACTTCTAGATGTTTGGCCAGGTTTAGGGAAAGGCATGCCTAAACCTCTAAGTTTGGCCTCTTGCACAAGCCTATTGGCTTCAACCACTTGTTGCCGGTTCATTTTTTTGCAAGCCCTAACCCCTGTTCCTGCTTTATCAATAAGATGAGATTCAACCCTAGTATAGCTGCCCTTAAACTCAGTTTGACAAAAATTGCACAACCATGTTCTTGAGCCCCCAGAATTTTTTTTCCCATGGTCACGGTTGGTTACAAATTGCAGAAGAGGTTTTTTAAGATTAAATGGACCCTTGGCATATTTTTTTAACATTGATGATGGACAATCAAAACTAGAAGTAGTGCTGCCCTCTTTGGAAGTTTGAGAAGGTTGGATATTAGAGGAAGAATCCTTAACAATATTTTGATTTTCCCCCTCCATTTGAATGTCACATGGGTCTGATTCATATCCTTCACTGCTGCTCATGTTGAAACTTGAAAGAAAAATAGGAAAACAAACTTGGATGAGGTAATGAAAATAGGAAAACAAACTTGGATGTTGATTTGCTCCTCCTTTCTCTTGCTGATCTCTGTTTTGTGACTTCTTTTCTCCTCCTTGCTGCTCTCCTGCTGTTCTCTTCACTGCTGTGTTTTTCTTTTGCTGCTCTCCTGCTGTTCTCTTCACTGCTGTGTTTTTCTTTTGCTGCTGCTCTCCTGCTGTTCTCTTCACTGCTGTGTTTTTCTTTTGCTGCTGCTCTCCTGCTGTTCTCTTCACTGCTGTGTTTTTCTTTTGCTGCTGCTCTCCTGCTGTTCTCTTCACTGCTGCGTTTTTCGTTTGCTGCTGCTCTCCTTCTATTCTCTTCACTGCTGTTCTCTTCACTTTGGTTGGGAGTGTGTTTTTAATTTTTTTGAATGGGTGTGTTTTTCTTTGGTTATAGTCTACTTATAGACCTTTTTTAGGGTTTGGGGGTGGAGACTTTCATGGGTCCCGCCCCCCTGATTTAATTTTTTTAAATAATAAAAAAAAAACTAACTTTTTTCTTCTAAGTTACCGGTTCGTTTTGGGTTCGGGTTCGGGTTCGAAGAACCCGGTTCGCCGGTACGGCAATTTTTTTTTTGTCTTGGGTTCGTTTTGGGTTCGGCTGTACAAAAATAAATAAAAATCATATATTAATTTATTAAATCAACATTTTCATTTACTAAATCAACATTAAGCATTTCACATTGGTACAAACATTATCACAACTCGGATGCCAACATTTCTAATGAACCACATCAACACTATCACATATTGAAACAATGAAATATCAAATATTTATTATTTTAGTATTCGTCTTCAATGTCTTCATTGAAAGCATCAACATCAACATGTGATTCATTAGAACCACAAGCAGTAGCAGTAACACTAGCACTAGCACTAGCACTCCCACTCCCACTCCCACTAACACCAGCACCAACACCACTCAATTGGCTTGGCGAAGCCAAAGCCTCTGTGTCAAGTAATAAATGATGGGAGTGGGAAGCATCTAAATCAACATCTTCTGCCCTAACATCCCAATGCTTTGTTGGTCCTTCCTTGTAGTTTGATTGCATATGTGATAAAAGGCGCAAGTTGGAATGCACATAGACCAACTCCTCAGCCTTCTTTGCTGCTAGCTTGTTGCGCTTTTGCGAGTGGATAAAGGAGTATGTACTCCAATTCCGCTCTGATGAAGACGAACTTGCAACCTATTAAGAAAATCACAAGGGAAATTTTTTTAAAACCAATGCAAAATAAAAAATTGAAGAGTTCAAGATTTAGAAAATATAATTTTTAATTTTAAAATTTAAAATCAGACCTGTGATAATATTTTGATTGCAAGAGATTGCAAGGTTGGGGTTGTTTGCCCATGCAAATACCACCACATATGGGCATCCTTCTTGTATTTGTCACGACAAGCGCCAAGGCTATGTCCTATAGAGGAAATGAAGTCTCCGAATTCAGCTGAAACTATGTCCTCAATCTCAGGATCGGGATAGAGCCTTCTGAATGCTGCCTTGTAACCTTCACTAACTTCAATATCCTTATATGGTGCCACTCTACCGGGCAAAGAAAGGATTTCATTGCTATAAAATCTGGGACTCAATGCAAAGGCAAGGAGATGCAATGGAGTTGTCATTTTGTTCCACCGCTCAATTAGAAATGACTGCACTTGTTTGAAAAATGTCTCATTGGGATCTTGCTCTTTTGTATTGATGATGGCTTTGATCTTCTCAATCATTGAGTCAATCCCATCATATACCTCTCCTAAACATGGCTGATCCGTGTCTACGAATCGGATCATGCTTATGATAGGCTCAGTGAAACTGAGCAAGTAATCAACACGACCCCACCAATCATCATTGAGGATCAATATCTTTATTTTTTGTGCCCTCTCAGTGCTTGATTGCCGCCATATACTCCATAGGTTACTAATAACCATATTTTGCAATGCCTCTCGCACTTCCACAAGTCGCCTTAAGACGATTGTGTGCGAGGCAAATCGAGTCTCAGCAACCTAGTAAAATAAAAAAAAAATTAAACAACAAAACAAAAATGTTTTCAAAATTTATAACAAACTAAACTGAAACATAATCATACAAAATTGTTACCTTTAACACCTCCAATTTTGAGAATTGTCTGAAGATAGCTTGCGACATATGATGGTTTGTCACAAACATTTGAATGTCTTCAGCCTCGGCATAAATTTCTTTTATCCATTCAATTTGATTCCCCAACTTTTGCAGCATTAAGTTGAGTGAATGGACAGCACAGGGAGTCCAAAATATATGCTCGTACGTTGCCTCCACCAACATCCCTGCTGCTTTACAGTTTTTGGCATTGTCCGTTATGACTTGGACAACATTTTGAGGGCCCACTGATTCGATTGCTTCAATCAAAATGTTAGCAATGAATTGGGCATCTTTCACTTGCCCTTCACAATCAATTGCTCTCAAAAACATTGCCCCCTTGGGGCTTACTGCAATGACATTTATCAAAGGACGATTTTTTGCATCTTTCCATCCATCAGAAACGATGGACAACCCTGTCTCAACCCATGAATTTCTGACGGGCTGCAATGAATCTTCTACAATTTTTTTTTCTTTTGTTAACAAAGTGGTGCGCACCTTCTCATAACCTGGGCCTTGGTACCCTTTTGGAGCCTCATTAATGGCTTTCACCATATCTTGCCAATATGGTGATCTAACCACATTGAAAGACAAGCCGTTGGCATACACACAACGTGCAATCGTCTGATCTGCAATGTCCCTAGACTCATTTTGGAATGCCTTTTCCAACGGTCCTTTTGTTCTTTTCCGTGAAAGAACAGAATCCTCTTCATGTGTGGAAGGTGTGGTTGAAAATGGATGGGGTGCAACCACAAATGGGCTACCAGCAGGAGGTGGGACAGTAGGTGGTTTCTTTGATCGAGATCCTTTCTTTGCCAAAGGATGACCTGACTGTAAGGCAGCTAAAGCATCTGCGTCTTCTTGTTCTTTTATGTATTCCATAATCACAGATGTTGGCACTGGTGCATCTTTTGACCCTGGGCAAGCTCTAATGCCTTGGCCAGGCAATGCACACAAATGAGCTTTTACTCGACTGTATGAGCTGCTATATCGAACATTGCAAGTATTGCAAACCCATACATAGCCCCCACCCCCTGGAAGCTGCTCTAACATACTAACATATTTCCATAGTGGGGCTTTTGGATCAATTCTAAATCGGGATTTGCATACAGAGCTTGCACTTGTTGCCATTCTAATTTAGAATCTGTAGGTGAAAACTGAAAGTTTAAAAATCTGTCCTTTGCTTGATGAACTTTGAACCTGAAATAAACAGTAGCAGCTAAAAAAATTAACTTGTACACCAACTAGAAAAATCTACAAAATTCTACAATTCAGAGTTGTCTTGTTTTAATTGTTTAGTGTACATGTCAAAATATTTCTTCAACGAATTGATGTATATAAACTGTATATAAATTTTTATCAATTTTTTTACTCCATTGTTAACGCCATTAATAAAATAAAATATTTAATATGACCCTATCTAAATTCTCGGGCACATAGCTTAACATAAATTTTATACTATATTAATTATAACAAGCATGCCACTTATACTATAATTATAATTTTATAGTTTATAAATTATACCATAATAATTATAACAAACATGCCACTTATAAATTTATAATTATAATTTTATACTAAAATAATTATAACATAAATTTTATATTATAATAATTATAACATAAAGTTGATTTTAAAGCCTTTTATTCTTATAAACATAGAACTTTAATGATTTATAAATTTATAATTGATAATAAAAAATGATGGTTGTTCCATCTAAAAAAAAAAAAAAAAAAACTATACCACGAGACGACGTCTCTTAGTAAGACGTCTTAGTAAAGCTTTATGTTTTTGTCTTAGGCTAAGACAAAACATAAACTCTTTATGTTTTGTCTTAGCCTAAGACAAAACAGCTTTCTTATGTTTTGTTTTTGTCTTAGGCTAAGACAAAACATTATGTTTTGTCTTAGCGCTAAGACAAAACATAGCCTAAGACTTAACTAAGACGTCGTGCCCAAAATGTTACAAAATAAAAAATAAAAAAATTACATTTCGCTACGTGTAGAAACTAAATGAAATTTAATATTTTATATTGCCACGTAGAAGAGATATCGCAGGCTTGAGAAAAAATATATGGGACGTTAAAGATTATTAATGAGATTGGGTTAATGTGATTGCGGTAGACGTTCAACTTAAGCGACAGAATTCTCTGCAACGTTTCATTGAGAAGAGGAAGACTCCTTCCAAGGCTCCCTATCCTTCGTTAAGATTAATTAAAGCGTCCGTTTTTGGTGTGTGTATTTTGGTGGAAATCAAACATTCAGGAATGACCATGATGTCGTGGCCCAAATATGAATGGAGATCACAGTCTATGTTTGAGTTTCGTAGTACATCTCTGTTATCAGATAGCGTGTCGGCGTCCACTTTTATTGTACATTTTGTTTGCGTGAATAATTTCGGTCCTTTCGGAACAGAGATGAGATGAGCAATTGTGAGGTTCTTTCGGTCATTTTCTGCGGTGAAATAATGGTGCAATTCAAGGCTGTAAATTTTAAACACGATGCGGTGAAAGAAGGGTGGCCATTATTTTTTCTACGGTGAAAGAAGGGCGCAATTCAAGGCTGTGAGTTTTAACATACCTTTGCCTTGGAGCAGCTACGGTTTGCGCTGGAGCACACTTCTACAAATCTAAAGCAGAAGCCTTCTTCACCCGCAACACTCTTCCCTCTTCTGCAATTCTGTCTGCAATTTTGAAGCTCGAAAGAATGGTTTGGTGTTTGATAGCTAGGGTTTCGTAGCTAAGACATGTTGAATAAAATATCTTAGGTGTTTTAACTTTTAAGTCTTTTAGACATGTCGAAACGATGCCACTTGCAACCGGGTAGATGGGCTTTTAATGAAAAAAATATTAAAAAAATCTAAATTAGGGTTTTACAGTCGCAAAAGTAGATGGGTAAAATTAAAAAATATTAAATTTTATATTAATATTTAATTATAATTTTTGGGTCCGCCCAAGGTGCCGCCTGGGGGACCCAAATACGCTCGGACGGACCCGAGCGTATCCGGGTCCCCCGGGCGGGACCCTGGGCGGACCCACAGGCGGACCGGACTAAATTTTACTTAGGTCCGCCTGTGGGTCCACCCGGGGTCCCGCTCGGGGGACCCGGATATGCAAGGACGGACCCGAGCATATTCGGGTCCCCCGGGCGGACCCACAGGCAGACCGGACCCGTACCGGGACCGGTTACGGACCGAACCGGTAACTTAGTTTTTCTTTTATGTTAAGTGACGCCCAATTGTGGGGGACAACTGGGCGTCTTTGGGGACGGTCGCATCCCCTGAGAGTCCTCAGGGATGGCTGGGCGTCCCCCATGATGTCCCCTCACAACAAGGGTACCAGGGACGACCCTCGCCTGGTGGCATCCTGGAGACAACGGGGAAACGTCCCCTTTGTCGTTCCCCCATTCTAGGGACGACGGAGTCGGGGGATGCGTCCCCGTGTAACCTTGGTAATCACAAACCAAAGTACCATATTTGTTCTCCAATTCATTCTTGCTTTTGGACATTTTGCTATCCATACAAGGCAGATAAAGTGAATTTTTGTTCCTTTACCTACTTTCCATATGACACCCTTCCAAAGCACATCTCTACTTCTTACACAGTGATTCCATAGAGATGAGCCTCTGCAAGGGTCTAAGGTAGTAAAAAATCTTTTTACATCTTGATTAACCAAATAATTGTCCTTTAGAAATTTGGCCCACAATGAATCGCCTTCCTTGATGATCCTCCATCCTATTTTTACAGCTAGGACCTTATTCAAATTTTGAATGTTCCTTAGACCTAATCCCCCACTTGATTTAGGCCCGCAGACTTTGTTCCATGCCACAAGAGGTAATCTGTTTGCAATCTTCCTAGGATTTTTAAATACTGAGAGAAGATGCATGGGGATGGCTTGAAGAGTGCTTTTCAACAACTGAAGTTTCCTTGCTTGACTTCGAAGATTATCCTTCCATCTTGCCAACTTTCGCTGAAATTTGTCTAACAATGGGTCCCAAACATTATCTTTACATATACCAATAAACATTGGCATACCAAGATAAATTGAAGGAAGAACCGAAATATTGCATCCCAATACTCTAGCTATTCTCCTTTGTTTGTCCCATTCAGCTCCACATCAAAAGGACCAGATCTTGAAATAAATCTACTAAGGTCTTCCATATTATCAGAAAAGCCCTGAGAACCTCCTTTCTTCTCTCCCGACATTAGGGTTTTGTTAAAATCTCCATCCACTACCCATTTGGACCCTTTATCATACTGACCAATCTGTTCCAAATCCTTCGTCCCTTCACTTGAATTTGGAGCATAGATATTTGTAAATAGACAATAAAAGTTTGAGGATTTAGAAGTTACCATGATAGTTAACTGATTTCCTCCTTTGGAGATTTCTTCACTATCAAGGAAGGCTGAGTTCCATAAAGTTAAAATTCCACCTAAAGCCCCTTTGGCTTCTACCTGACAACGTAGACCCATTTTCCAAGTTCCTGTTTTAACATTTGCCCAAGCTGATAAGTTTAATTTTGTTTCTTGAAGAAGCACATCTGATTGGTTACCTTTTCTAAAATTCTAGCCAACCTTTGTTTGTTAGGGCGTTCATTCCCTTGACATTCCAAGATAATAACTTCATTTATGGTTTATCATGGTAGACTTGCGCCCACCATTATATAAGATCTTCTGTTTCCTTGAGATGATATCATTTTTTGTTTCTTTTATCCATTTCTCTACATAAGACAAGCTTTCTACCTTCTTCATAGATTTAGCTCCCAAATCAGGAATAGCCTCACATCTTTAGATCCCTCATCTTTCTCTGGAATAGCCTCACTGAGGGGAGAACTCTATTAGGAGGTGAAGTCAATATCCAGATCTCAAATGTTCTTCAGCAAAGAGGTGCATGGTGGTGCAGCTTATGGAGAGGAAACAAACAATTTTCTGGAGTCTTCCTTTGGGAGAGGAAACGAACAGTTTTTTGGAGTCTTCCTTTGGAAGAGGAAACGAACAGTTTTTTGGAGTCTTCCTTTGGAAGAGGAAACGAACAGTTTTTTGGAGTCTTCCTTTGGAAGAGGAAACGAACAGTTTGTTTTTTTCTATAAAAGGGGAATGACCCCTTGCATGTAAAAAGGTTGATTGAATGTAATTTTGCCGAAATCAATAAAAGATCAAGCTGCCATTGCCCCGTGGTTTTTCTTGCACATTGTAGGTTTTCCACGTAAAATCTGTGTTACTGTTTTTTCTGCGTTATTGTGTTTTTCTGCTTGCACATAATTTTGCTGTATTTTCTAACAAACTGTCCACCTCCATCTTCAATCCTGACAAAAAATTGAAGGTGCATGGTACAACCTCTAGCTCTACACCACCTTGGATCTCAACTCCCTTCCACAGTTCTTCCTTATTCTCTGAATCTATTGAGACTAATTTTCTGTTGCAACTTGCTTCTGACATCTCTCTGTTGGTTTTGCATCCAAATCCTTGCCTTGATTTCTTTTTTTTGAAACACTCCCTTCCAGGATGCTTTCTTGTAAAGCTCTAATATCCCCCATAACATTTGATTGCATTTCACAAATTTCATCCTCTACCATGTCATTCCATATCTGGCTATCTTCCATATGCTTCTTTTTTTTTGGTAAGTAGTAGTTTGATTATCAGGGTTTTAACTGGGTCCCAGTCCCAGATATACAAAAACCCTTGCCAGGGTGGTGGAAATTGATATTGTAGAAACCTTGTAGTGGTGAATAGAAGCCGAAAGCCTAGTAAAATCCCACTCGGGGGATAAGCAAGACAGTAGTCCCACACAGGAGATTAGGACCTGAACATCTACAGCCGAATAGCCCACGCAGGGGCATTCCTTTCTAACAGAAAACCCTACCCAAAAATGGTGACAGAGCCCCAAGGGCTTCCTAGAACCCCAAAACATTAAGAAATCAGCAATGACCAGCATAACAAAACAAAACAGGGAAGCTGAAAGGGGATCCCTAAGGATCGACCTTCGCGGAGTTCTCCTTAGCATCCGGATTGAGCTCCTCCAAACATCGCTTCATAGCCTCGGTGGTGCTTTCAAACGCAGAAATGAAACATTTGATAAACATTCTGGTCATGCGCTTTGACGTTTCAGGGGCGGGGTCCGAGTCCTCGCTGTTATCGTCAGGTACATTAACCGGGGAGTTCTGGCTTGACTCCGTCTTGAGCTTCTTGGTTCTCGATGATCTACGGATCACAGGAACATCTTCAATGGTAGTTCTGCGCTTTCCCACCGTCGTCTTCTTGGAGGATGGGGTGGCCTTAGGCGGGGAAGGCTGTTTGGGGGGGTCTTCTTGGAATCAGGAGTTTGAAACTCGGGGTCCGTCTCACTGGCCAAGGGTTCGCTGGAGAAAGAGTGAGCTGGTGAAGACGCAGGGGGGAACAGGAGGGTTGGATTGGAGGGGAGATGCTGCCAAGGGGGAATTGCCTGCAGCATGGCGGAAGAGAACAACGAAAAGGCCCTGGTGGGTGGGAGGGGAATGCTTCTTTCGAGCGGCAGAAACCGATAAACGGACGGAGCGGTGGAGGAAGGCGGGAATGTTCATGGGCTTGTAACCGCGAAAGTGGTTGACAAGAGCCAGGTGGAAGCTGGACATCGGCTTGGCGGGATCATCAGAGGCCAAATACTGGATCAAGGGAATGGCGACAGCGGACCAAGGGGAAGGAAGGGAAGTGCGTTCAAGGGAAACACCTGACCACTTGAACTCTTGGTAGTTGGGGAAACCCTCCAGCTCGGGCTCCCAACTATGCTTGTCTCGACGGACGCGACGACCAGACAGGGGAAGGCCAGACACTTCAGCTATCAACTCGGGGGTAACCTTGAAACGGATGCTGCGGATGACGACAAACCCATTCTTCCACGTCCTGACAAAGTCAGCAGAAATATCAGCTTCGGGGCCCTGGAATTTTCTCAGGAAGGGCGACAAGTTAAAGGTATCGATGAAAGGTTTCGCCTGAGGGTCGAGCTGGAGGGAGCTAGGTTCGATGTAGGCCATAGTGCCAGGAGGACAGGACAAGGGAAGAGAAAGCGAACAGGGCAAAGGGTGACGATCCATGAAAGGAAGGACAAGGGAAATGCTTAAAAAGGCCAGCAAGGGACGATTGGGCATGCCGATGGGATCGGGGAGGGGACAGGTGGCCAAAGGCCAAGGATGGTGGGGATTGGTGACGGTTCGATGGCCTGAGGCAGCACGGGGAAACAGGGATATCCGGAGCCGCTTGGATTCGATGAGGGTGGGTAAGGAGGCTGATTGGGCAGGAGCACCGATGGTGGCGTTGGGACAACGCAACCCGTATTGGGGAGCGTAGTTGAGGATACCAATCATCCCCATGGGGAAAGGATGACTGGCATTGCCAGCGGGGATGCCACTCGTGAGCCAGCTATGACGGAGGAGCTTGTTGGATAAGATACTCCTAGGACCAACTGCAAACCTGAAAAGAAAACACATTGGTTAGCGGGGAGGGGGTGACACGAACCTGCCTTGCCTGTCAGCATCTGCTACGTGGGAGGCACCTGGCGGATTGGAATTATGCCACACCGTCATCGGGGATTGACTGAGACCCATGTTGGCCAGCTGGTCAGCGAGCTTATTTGCTTCTCGAAAAACGTGGACAACTGCCACCTGACGCTGCTGACCAATGAGGGCTTTGCTTTCACGGATCAGCGAGCTAATGTTCCAAGGGGGATTTTTGTCAGTTTTGATGTAGCGGATGATGTTCATAGAATCCCCTTCGATGTGAAGACAGATATGAGAATCTTTGATCAGATTCAAGCTGCGCCAGAGAGCCCAGGCTTTCGCAAAGTTATTAGTCTGATGATCGAGGTTCTCAGCAAAGGCGAGAATAATCATCCCTTTGTGGTCTCGGACGACCCCGCCAGCTCCAGAGAGTCCCGGGTTCCCTTTGGATGCCCCATCAAAATTTAGCTTTAAAAAACCTGCGGGAGGGGGATGCCAAAAGGCTAACCGTCTGGGGTGGGGACAGGGGGAAGGGCGGTCGGGGATAGGGATGTTGAGGGAATGGAAAATGTCCCCTTCCACCTTGCCAATCGGGGAATTTGACCAAGGGAGTAATTGGAGGTTCTCAGATGCATAGGCAATGGCTTTGGTGGCCGTAGATATGGCATCGTTAGAAGGGGTGGAAAACACTCTGCGATTGCGCTCTAACCAAATCTGCCAAATAAGGTGGTGGAGGCAGATCCTCCATAGGAAAGCAGCATTGGGATTCTGAAAGGGAGTGGGCCATTGGATAAAGAGATCCCGGAGAGTGCGGGGTTGGGCCCACTGGATTTGGAACACGGACAACAAGTGGTTAAGACTCCCTTGGGTGAACTCACAATGTAAAAAGAGGTGGTTGACCGATTCTCCATTAGACAGGCAAAGATGACATCTATTAGGGATAGGGATGCCTCTTTTCATCAAGTTATCGGTGGTGAGCACTTTGTTGAGAACGACAGTCCAGGAGAAGAACCCAACCTTAGGGACTAGGCGCTTGATCCAGACCGACCCAAATAGAAAGGCAGAAACGTGATGGTTCACCAGGAGGGAGTGAGCCGACTTGACTGAGAAAACCCCATTGTCTGTCCCTGACCAGATAGGAGAATCTAGAACGTTTGTAGTAGGAATGATGGTGGTTCTGAGAAGCCGAGATAAAGAAGCGCCCGCTTGGGTTATCTGGGCACTGGCACTGCCAGTGGGGATTTGCTTCCATTCCCGCTGGTTATTGAAATAATCCCTCACCCTGCTGCCCCATCTACGCTCAAGAAAGGATTTGAGAGCAGCCATACCTGGGATGACTGCGAGGGGCTGGTTGTTCAACCAAACGTCATCCCAAAACTTGATCTCGGAGCCATTTCCAAGTTGCCACCGGGTCCCTTTGGTGATAAGAGGTCTGGATTGACTTACCGCCCTCCAGAAAGCAGATCCAGAAGAAGGGAGGTCTTGGTTCATGAAGGATGATCGTGGGAAATATTTGCTCTTGACAATCGTCACCCATTCTGATTTGTCGTTGATGAAAAGTTTCCACGCCTGCTTAGCCAGGAGGGCAAGGTTCAGATTGGAGGATCTCCTCAACCCCAGGCCCCCTTGGGATTTGGGTTGACAAACTCTGTCCCAATTGACAAGGTGGATTCTACTTTTTTCTTCAGGACCTGACCACAGGAAATTTTTTTGGATTTGCTCAATCTTGGCATGAACAGACGCTGGGGCTCTGAAAACGGACATGAAGTAGACTGGAATGCTTTGGAGGACCGCTATCGTGAGGGTAGCCTTAGCTGCCTGGGATAGGAGGGCACCCTTCCAGCCTGCGAGTTTGCGTTTGAACCTTTCAATGACATTATCCCACATGGACTCTTTCGGATTCTTGATAAATAGAGGAAGGCCCAGGTAAGAAGTGGGTAAGCTCGAGATTTTGCACTGCAGGATACGGGCAATCTTGCGCTGTCTGCTATCCGGAGTGTTAAGGAAGAAGCATTCACTTTTGGTGTAATTGATTTCTTGGCCTGCTGCTCTGGCATAGGTGTCAAGGATCGATTTGATGGACTTAGCTTGGATGACGGAAGCAGAGGAAGCGGTAATGGTGTCATCGACAAACTGCTGGTGAGAAAGGGGGGGCGTGGTGGATGAGGCTTTGATCCCTTTCACATGTCCGGAAGCACAGGCAGTCTTGAAAGCTCTTCCCAGGGATTCTGCCAGGATGATGAAAAGGAAAGGGGAAAGGGGGTCACCCTGCCTTATGCCTTTATGAGATGGAAAATAACCTGCAGCTGACCCATTAACAAGCACCGAGAACCAAGGCGTCGAAATACAACCTTTGATGAGCTTGATCCATTCCCTATGAAACCCGAACTTGGCAAGGACTTTCAGAAGGAACTCTCTGTTGACTTTGTCAAAGGCTTTGCTGATATCCAGCTTAAAAAACATGGCTGCCTTGCGGTTGCAGTGAGAAGAGTGTAGAGTTTCATGAAGGGATATGATGTTGTCTGTGATAGATCTGCCTTCCACAGAGCTGCCTTGACAAGGATCGATGATAGCCGGGAGAATCTTCTTTAGTCTCAGGGCTAGGGACTTGGTTAAGATCTTGTAGATGATGTTGCAGAGACTGATGGGTCTGAAATCCGCCATGGTTTTGCAGGGGTGGGTTTTGGGGATCAGAGCAATGAAAGTTGAGTTAGTCCCTTTCGGAATGGACTTAGTCGATTGTAGCTCGATGATGGCTTTGCAGATGTCTTCCTTCAGGATGTCCCAAAAGGTTTGAAAAAACCGAGGGGGAAAGCCATCTGGGCCAGGGGCCTTGTCAGCTTGCATGGAGAAAAGAGCAGTCTCAATTTCTTTCGGAGAGAGGGTCTGAATCAAGGTAGCATTCATCTCTGGAGTGACCAAGGGGGGAATGTTACGCAGAAGGGATTCCTGGGCAGCCAAGTGGGAGGGAGAGGAGCTCCCCATCATGTTGCTGAAATAAGCAGACGCTTCTGATCTGATCTCGAGAATGTCTTGGGAGACAGAGCCATCAGTTAGGGTGAGTTCTCTGATTTTGCTGGAGCTACGGTTCCGCATCGTGGAAGCATGAAAGAATCTAGTATTGGCATCCCCATATTTGAGCCAAAGGGCTCGGGATTTTTGATGCCAGAAGGTCTCTTCTCTAGCCAAAAGGTTGTGATACTCAGACAACAGCTGACTCTCCTCATTCCTCAATTGGGGGGTCCATTGATCGTGATGGGTTTGCTCCTCCAGAGTCTTAAGTTTATCAATGATGAGCTGCTTGTTCTCAAAGATGTTTCCAAAGACTTCCCTGTTCCAAATTTTGATGTTTTCTTTCACTGATTTGAGCTTGCGGGAAATTTGGTCAATAGCCGATCCTGAACATGGAAGATTCCACCACTCAGAAATACGTTGTTTAAGGTCTAGGTGGTGAATCCACATGTTTTCAAATCTGAAAGGGGTTTTGAAGGACGGAGCCTTGTTGGATTCTAGGAGGAGTGGTGAATGGTCAGACCCGATTCTGGGGAGGGAAGTGAGGAGAGTATCACCAAAGAGAGGGATTGCTTGCTGGGATAAGAAAAACCGGTCCAGCTTGACTTGGATGTGATCCTGCCTTGCTCTTTTGTTGCTCCAAGTAAACCGGCAACCTCTGATCTGAATGTCCATAAGCTCATTACTCGACACAAAATCCTGGAAGTCAGTTGTGCTTTTGGATGGAGTGGATAGGCCGCCTCGTTTGTCGGAAGCAAACAGAGGAGAGTTAAAATCCCCAGCTAACATCCATGAAAGGGCAGAAAAAGCAGTCTTGAGGAGGGACAGAGACACCCACAACTGGCGCCTTTCAAGAGGATTGTTGGGGGCATAGATATTGGAGAGGACCCATGTAAACTGGTTGGCCTTGCAATGGAAAACCATGTTAAGGGTTCTGTTGGTGAAGGAAACCACCCTTCCCTCAACTTGGAGGGGATCCCAGAGGCAAAGAAGGCCCCTAGCCGATCCTTCTGCGGGGGAGGAAGCCCACTGGCAATCTTTCCAAACTGATTTGACGATGTTCGGGGTTCTAGCTGCATTTGCTTTGGTTTCTTGTAGCATGATGATGGTGGGTTTGACATCCTTTCTGATGGTTCTGACCAGTCTCTGCTTGCTCGAGCTGTTAAGCCCTCTGATGTTCCAAGAGAGAATCTTCATTTGGAAACTTTGGAAGGTTTCTTACCACCCTTGGTGGGTACGGGAGGGGGTTTGGGATTCTTGGGATCGTCCAAAGGCTGGCCGAACAGATCAGGGAAGAGGGTTGTTTGGACCCCGTTTGCAACTTGATTTTCAGTGTCTTTCTTAAGCTGGTCAGATATAGACGGTCTTCCTCTTTTCTTGTCACCTCCAGTATCCACTGGTCCTTTCTTGCTTCTGGTAATGATGGAACTGGAGTCCGAGCGATTGCGGAAAGGGGTGGAGGCCTCCTCAAGGGGTTCAAAAATTTGCTTGGTGGGAGACACAGGTCCGGCTAAAGAAGAGGTGGGAAAGCCCTCCTCGAGGGGAAGAGGGGAAAGGGATTTAGGAGAGGTGGGGGAAAGCGGGGAGGTGGGAGGGGTTTGAGAGGGAGGGGCGGCCTCAGGGAGGGAAACGGAAGGGAGGGGAGGAAGTGGAGGCAAGGGGGAAGGAGGAGGGAGGGAACCGGACTCAGGAAAGAGGACAACATCATCAACACCAGAGAGAGGACCAAACTTGTTAGGAAGGGCAAAAAGCGAACATACCTGGTTGGAACTTGACGGAGCATGCTGGGGAAGAGAGCTGTGGGAGGGGACTTGTTTTCCTTTGTCAGTTTTCCCATGGAAAGGGCCACCAGCAGCCTTTGGGCCTGGGTGGGAAGCCGGACGTTGAGCAGAGGAGAGCTGGGGTCGAGGGACCTCTTTGGCAGCTTTCAAAGAAGGGCAATGGGATCTGAGGTGTCCCTGAGTCTGGCATTCGATGCAGAATGCCGGTTTATTCTCGTACTCAATGGCCTGACACCACTGGAAGTCTCCATAGATGAGGTTGATGCGAGTGGGAAGCTGGGACGCTAGGTTCGCAGACACGCAGATTCTAGCAAAGGCCATTCTGGAACGGGATTTAGTTGCCGGATCAAAGGCAACCAGGTCTCCGATGTATCCTCCGATCTCCCGAAGGATGTCTTCGTGACAAAACTGGATTGGTAGGTCCGGAAGACGAACCCAAATGGGGGCAACATTGATGTCCTGAGTTTGGGGGTTGAAACCCTGCTCCCATTTCTTGAGAAATAGACTTTTCCTGCCAAAGAACCACGGTCCTCCGGTGAGGATTCTTGCAAAATCATTCTGGTTGTTCAGCTGAATTAGGAAGAAGCCCCTGGAAAGAGCCACTAGCTGTAAACTTCCCTCTGTTCGCCATTTGAAACTGGCCCATCTTCTGATAGACTCCATGTTAGGTCGGCCTCCAACGAATTTCCCAACCAGGGACAGGGATTCGAGGGAGAGTTTTGGAGCCATGCGGGAAACCGGGATGACCAACTTATCCCCGGAGGTGACCATGGGGGGAAGAGAAACCATATCAGATGGTTTGGGGGAGGGGGATCCCGACACCATCGCGCTGAAAGACAGACCAGCCGAGGTAGGGGTTTTGGAAAGGGGAAAGGGGGGAATGAACCCTTCCGCCCAAGGTCGCGCACCACCCGGATCCGGATCGGGGGCAACGGGAGCATCCGTGAGATCGACAGGGATCTCGCCTGGTTCAAGATCCCCGGGGAGGGTTTGGGAGACCCTGCCAGGGAAAGCTAGGGCAGCTGCGGTGGAAGCAGAGGCTGCGGGAGCCGAGGCAGAGGGAGCCGTTGTTGTCGGAGCCATCAACCTAGTCTCTCAGCGTCTTCCATATGCTTCTTACCATTGTGGACATGAGGAAATTCCTTTTCTTTATCAACAACATGATATACCTCCGATTCACACACTTCATCCTGTCTACTTGACAATATTTACAGGGATATTTACTTCAAGACGATCAAAGTTGTCAACCTTCCTCTTCCACACCTTGCAACCAATACCCTCTTCAGATTTGGAATTAAATTTTTGTCTTCCCTTCAGATTTCTCTTCGCTTTATTCCAGAAGTTCCTTGCTGTATGGCCTGTCTTAGTACAAATTTTGTTGCTAAAGGGATCATTTTCAAAAATAAGGGCCTAAGACCAAGTTCCCCACTTGGAACCAGTTTTATGTCATATGAGAGCTCTCTCCCCGACTCAACCAATACACACATTCTGCACAAAATCTCTTTTTGTTTCCTTCGTACCATAATCAATATCCAGGAATTTTCCATAAGTGTTGGCTATGTTTTCAAATGCCTCTTCCTAGAATTCAAAGGGTAGGCCTGTAACCCATTAAGGGGCTACATCTATTTTCTCCGTTATGGATTAGGGCCCATTTCTTTAGAAACAACCTAGCTCGACCTAGGAACCAAGGACCTAATAAAACCTTTTGACAATCATCTTCTATTGTGAAAGAAGCTAAGAAAAACCCTTTTTGGCATAAAGGAGAAATCAACATGTCCTTTTGATTTTCCAACATGTAGATGCCCATTTTTTGATCTATTCCAGATTTGGGCAGAAGCCTATAAATTTTCCTATTAGGTTATTATGAAGTTTTTGTTGCACCCTTTCGAAGATCTTATTCGGAATATTTAGAAAAACTCCCTCAGATTTGGACTCAGATGATATAACTAGACACTGATATTTCTCCTACACCATTTTCTTCTTACCTCGAGTGCAATCTGCCTAGCCTATGTTCTCTTTCCCTCCTGCCCTTCTTGCCCTTATTAGAAAAATCATCTGCCTCTGTATCTTCCTTGCCCACACCTCCCACACCCCCTTGATTGATCTCACACTAGGCCCAGGATCTTCCGCTCCTCCAAGTCTGTTTGCCTTCCCATTTCAACCCATGGTGGCTCTAGAAAAAATTATAGTTTTTTTGCTACTCGATTTTCTTCTCTCTAATAATATCAAAATCAATCTACAATGGCTGAAACTAGCATGACGTTGCTAGATCAAACCCTCGCTCTGCACAGAATCTCACTTTGCACAAACACTTGCACTCACAATCGTGCAAGTACACACCCCTACTCTACACAAACCCTCATACTGGACAAATCCTTGCTGTGCACAAACACTTGCTATGCTTTTTCCCTTGCTTTGCACAAATCATCATTCTATGTGGAGGCCAATCACTGAAGTGTGTTAACCATATTAACTCCCCCATATGTTCATGTTTATCCATGAGATTTAAACCTTCCCTTATGGTGTGAAACTCTTCACTCCCAACCACCTGTACTAAAGACCATTCACTTTTCTTCTCTTCTTTTTTTGGTGATGGGAAATCTAAATAATACTATTCCACCCACAAAAAAAGAAACACAATACATCTTTAATCAAGCTTCATAGATATTGCACCTCTAATAATTATCAGAAATCAATCTATAGTGTCTGAAACCAACGTGACAACGACTGATCAAACCTTTGCTCCTCATAAACCCTCGCTCTACCAATCTAGAATGATAGGTAAATATGGATCATCTAAGTAAACAATTAAAATATTATAATGAGAGCAAGGGAGTGTGTAGAGCAAGGGTTTGATCCACTGACATCATGCTGGTTTCAGAGGTTGCAGATTGATTTCTAATAATTATTAGAGGTGTGATATCTTTAAAGCTTGGTTAAAGATGTGTCGTGTTTCTGTTTTTTGTGGGTGGAATAGTATTCTTTAAATTTCCTATCACAAAAAATAAAAAATAAAATAAAAATAGACAAGAAAAGAACATACAATAAAAAGGGGTTTGTGTAGAGCAAGGGTTTGTTCTTGCACGGTTGGCAGAGCAAGGGTTTGTTCTTGCACGGTTGGTAGAGTGAGGGTTTGTTCTTGCATGGTTGGCAGAGCAAGGGTTTGATCAACTGACTCATGTTGGTTTCAAACGCTGCAAATTGATTTCAGATAGTTATTAAATATTGCAGATTCCTACCATGATCGGGTTTTAGAACGATGCAGATGGATTTGGAGGAGCAAAATATTGTGGGCCTAGTGGTGAGATAAATCAGGGGGGTGTGGACAGTGTGGGCAAGGAAGATGCAGAGGCAAATATTCTTTTTAAGGCAAGAACTTGGTAAGGGTAGGAGGGAAAGAGAACATAAGTTGGGTAGATTGCGTTCGATGTAAGAAGAAAGTGGTGGAGGAGAAAGATCAATGTTTGGTTATATCATCTGAGTCCAACTTTGACAGACTTTTTTTGAATATTTCGGATAGGATCTTCGAAAGGGAATAATAAAAGCTTCATAATAGCCTGATGGGGAAATTTATAGGCTTTCGCCCAAATTTGGAACAAATAAAAAAATGGGTGTCTACTCGTTGGAAAATCAAAGGACATGTTGATTTCTCCTTTAAGCTAAAAGTTTTTTTTTTTTAGCTTCTTTCACAGCAAAAGAAGAGTGTCAAAAGGTTTTATTAGGTCCTTGGTTCCTAGGTCAAGCTAGGATGTTTATGAAGAAATGGTCTGGAGATTCAACCTAGTAACAAAGAAAATAGATGTAGCCCCTTTATGGGTTAGGCTTCTTGGCCTACCCCTTGAATTTTGGGAAGAGGAGGTATTTGAAAGTATAGCCAACACTTTTAGAAGATTCCTAGCTATTGATTATGTTATGAAGGAAAGAAAAAGTGTTCTTTTTGCCAGAATGTGTGTATTGGTTGAGTCAAGGAGGGAGCTCCCGGATGACATAAAACTAGTTTTCAAGTTGGGAACTTAGTCTTAGGCCCTTATTTTTTGAAAATGATCCCTTTAGCTGAAACAATTTGTGCTAAAACAAGCCATATAACAAGGAATTGCCCAAATAAAGCAAAGAGAAATCTGAAGGAAAGACAAAAAGTAATTCCAAATTTGAAGAGGGTGTTGGCGGCAAGGTGTGGAAGAGGAAGGTTGACAACTCTGATCTCTTTCAAGCAAATATCCTTGTAAATATTGTGAAGAGTAGGCAGGATGAGTGTGTGAACTGGAGGCAGATCATGTTGTCGATAAAGAAAAGGAATTTTCTCATGTCCATGATGGTAAAGCAACATGTGGAAGGTAGCCAGATGTGGAAAGACATGGTAGAGGATGAAATATGTGAAATGTAGTCAAATCCTATGGGGGACAGTAGAGCTTTACATGGGAGCACATCCTGGAAGGGAGTGTTTCAAAAAAAGAAATGAAGGCAATGATTTGGATGCATAACCAACAAAGAGATGTCAGAAGCAAGTTGTAGAAGAAATTCAATCTCTAGTAGATTCAAAGAGTAAGGAAGAAACGTGGAAGGGAGCTAAGATCCAAGGTGATGTAGAGCTAGAGGTTGTACCATGCACCTTCAGTTTTACCCTAGGATTGAAGAAGAGGAGGGATCTAATTGTAATGTCCCCTTTTTAGCAGGCTTGCTCTTCAGTGGATATTAGCCTACTCAAGGGTTCTCGTAGGCTATGTTCGTAGTATGGGAACCCAATTTGGGTTGATTCTTCAGTCTCAGCACTTCGCCTGCGATCCTCTGCCTTTTTCGGAGGTTCTTTCGGAGCAGTTTAGTCGTCATTGCTATTTTTAGTAACTTACTATTTATAGTAACATACTATTTTTAGTAAGCTAGGGTTTGGACGACAGTGGTGATGGAGTTTTCTGGGTTTTCTGTCTGGCGTGATGGGTTGAGATGATCCCGGTGATCCGAGTTGCCACTTTCTATATTTAGCCACTTACTATTTTTAGTAAGTGCTTGTTGTGGGCATTGCTGGACTGTATTGGGTGCCTCGGGGTTCTGCGTTCTTCGTCTGCTAGTTTCGAAGGCCATTTCGGGCAGTGGTGCGAGGACTTACTATTTATAGTAAGTCAGGGTTTTGGCCAGAGCGGATGTTACGGGTTGTTAGTGTGGTGAAATGGGTATCCAGATCCATTTTTAGTTGGTTTTTTGGTTGAGCAGATTTCCGGATTTTAATGATCAAAGTTTATTTAAATAAAGTAAATTGATTAATGTCATTTATAAGGTTATAACTTTATATTATTTTAAGGGGGATTTATGTGTCACTCAAAGGTAATATTATAATATTATTAAAGTGACCTTTTTTAGCCTAAGTTGGACGCCACGCTTAATGGGGACTTTATTATTGAATAATGTGCAAATAATAATGTGAGTTATTGATGTTGAGTATAAAAGAGAAAATAAAAGGGCATTTGCACATTCACGTGTTTGGAGAAAACTATTGCTCTACAAATTGGTGGAGAAACTTGCAAGGGTTTGCAGATTGATTCCAGGCTTGTTAGAGACGTTCATCTTCAGTAGGAACAATCTCTTCGGATGTGAAAGATCAGCCCTAGTGATTTCTTGGCAATTGCACTCAGTAATTGCAGATTGTGCTTCAACAATGCAAATATTAAAGGGTTTGTTGCAAATTTGAGAAGATATATTCAATTTTTATCTTGATTTTGATTGTTGGTTGGAACTTCCTAATCTTCTGCCCTGGCCGTACCATTTGATGCTCAATTTGGGCGATTTGCTTTAAGTTTGTGCTGAGGGTTGAAATTGTGGAATTTGTTTGTGAGAATTGGCAAGAATATCTGGAAGGTTTGGCATTGATTTCACATCAGAACAATTACAGCCAATCAACTATACAAGTCGTACCAGTTGTGATCATTGAGGCAATATTAATATATCATTTGTGAATAGGGATTGTGTTCGAAGTTACAGCAGATATATTTGCAGACCTATTGACCTGTGTGAAGGCAGATTGCAGTGTTCTTTTGTAGAGAATCGAAGGGTATATTTGCTGACTGGTCGTACTGTACCTGGCCGTACAGTAGAAGTTGGGACGTGGGAATTTGCAGAAAGGTCGATTGGCCCTTGGGGAATTTTCTGCTTAAAACAGAGACAACGTGGGTATAGAGAAACATTTCCATCGATTCCAAATTGGAGAAATTCTTGTAAGTAGAGTTGTAATGGAAAATGTATGCACTGGTTGTTGATAAATAAATAATTGTTGCAATATTCCAGATTTAAATATCATAGTGGTATCTTCATATCTGCCTAAGTCCTCTAAAGGGTTCTTAGTAATACATAAGTATTATCTACATTTCAAATTTCAATTGTTTTGGTTGAGTGGTTTGGAAGTTGTGGTCGATGCAAGTGGTCCGTTTAGTGTTTTCTGAGTTTTCAGCATTATATTTATCTTGCATTCCAAAAAACAATAAAAAATCAGACCATTGCAAAAAATCAAAAGTAACAAACAAAAACAAAACTTGCAACATTTCAAACTTCAATCAGGGTGGCATTTTACACTAATGTGCGAATAACTCGGAGTGCTAAAAATAATCTTGATTTGGGAGCAGAATCTATGAAGAAGGTAGGTAGGCTGTCTTCTGTAGAGAAACGGATAAATGAAACAAAAAATGATATCATCTCAGGGAAATAGAAGATCTTAGATGTTGGTGGGCGCAAGTCCACCATGAGAAACCATAAATGAAGTCATTATCTTGGTATGTTATGGGAATGAATGCCTCTGACAAACAAAGTCTGGTTAGATATTTTAAAAAAGATGACCAACCAGATGTACTTCTTCAAGAAACAAAATTAAACCTATCAGCCTGGGAAGGTGTTAAAACAGGAACTTGGCAAAAGGGTAGCTGTCAGTTAGAAGCCAAAGGGGCTTCAGGTGGAATTTTAACCTTATGGAACTCAGCCTTCTTTGATAGTGAAGAAATCTCCAAAGGAGGAAATCAGTTAACTATCATGGTAACTTCTAAATCCTCAAACTTTTCTTGTCTAATTACAAATATCCATGCTCCAAATTCGTGTAAAGGGAGGAAGGATCTGTGGAAGGATTTGGAACAGATTGATCAGTATGCTAAAGGGTCCAAATGGGTAGTGGATGGAGATTTTAATGCACCCCTAATGCCAGGAGAAAAGAAAGGAGGTTCTTAGGGCTTTTCTGATAGTATGGAAGACGTTAATAGATTTATTTCAAGATCTGGTCCTTTTGATGTGGAGCTGAATGGGGCGAAAATTACCTAGACTAGTAGGAGATTATGGGATAGTTTGATACAAGTGAGGTTGGATAGTGCGCTTCTCTCACTAGAATGGTTTGATGGAAACTATGAGAATTCATTAGTTTCATTGCCAAGGACAGGTTTGAACTATAACATTTTATTGTTGTACTACAACCCGGAGGTCAAAAGAAAAAACAGTCCCTTCAAATTTGAATTCATGTGGCTGCAGCATCTTGATATCTACGAGGAAATGGAAAAATGGTGGAGTCACCTTGTTCAAGGCTCCAAGATGTTCATTGTGGCAAGCATAAGCATGTGAAGGAGATCAAAGTTTGGCATAAGCTTGTTTTTGGAAATATTTTCAGACAAAAGGAAATCTTGAGGAAGGAACTTGCCTAGTTAGAGGAGGAAATCAGTATGAATGGAATGGATGTTCAACATTTTAAGAAAGAGCAAGAACATCAATCTTAATTACATAGTGTGATAGCAAAGGAAGAAACATTTTGGAAGTAGAAATCCAAAAATAAATGGCTCATAGAGGGGGATAGAAACACAATGTTTTTTCATATTTCTACTCTCAAGCATAGGATAACTGAAATCTTATGGGATAATTGAGAGACAGGTAAGGAAGAAGTCCAGATTAAGCAAGCAACAACTAATTATTTCAAGTCTCTATTATCTAAAGATGGAGAGGATGATGATGAAGCTATGTGCAGTGTATTGTAGCACATACCAAAATTAATGACCAAGGATAAGAGTGAAAATATTATGAGGGAAATTAGCGAGGAAGAAGTCAGAGATGTTGTTTTCTCTTTGGGAAAGGAAAAGGCACTAGGGCCAGATGGATTACTGGTAGGCTTTTTTCAAGCTTTTTGACATATAGTCAGATGATGTGGTGGCTTCAGTTCAAGAGTCTTACATTTCACGAAATATTCCTAAGGAGTTCAATAATACCTTTTTTGTCGTAATTCCTAATAAATAGGGCTTGAAAAGCTTCAAGGACTTTAGGCCAATCAGCCTTTGTAATGCCATTTACAAAATCATTTCAAGGGTAATTGTGTTAAGATTGAAGATTATCCTTTCAAAAATAATAGCGGAGCAACAAGGAGGTTTTGTAAAGGGGAGACAACTTTTAGATGGGGTTATAACTTTGCACAAAATGTTGCGTTCTGTGGACAAAGGTGAAAGAGAAGGTATGGTTCTCACGTTAGATATAATAAGGCTGATGACAGGGTTTCTTGGAGCTTCTTGGATAGAGTGCTCAATAAATTTGGCTTTAGTAGAAGTTGGACAAGGGGGTTTGGTAACTATCACTCTTTTTAAAATTTTTTAGTTATCCTTGATAGTACTTTTATGGGATTCTTTGGGAGTAGCAGAGGATTGAGGCAAGGGGATCCCTTATCACCTTACCTTTTTTATTCGTATAGCGGAAGCTTTGCAACGATGTATTGAAGCGTCCCGCAATTTAGGCGAGCTAAGGCATCTCACCAAATGATTGACTTGGTAAAAAGAAAAGTATTTTTTGTGAACATGCCTGAGGACAAACAAAGGAGAATAGCTAGAGTGTTGGGATGCTATATTTCGGTTCTTCCTTTAATTTATCTTTGTATGCCAACGTTTGTTGGTATATGTAAGGATAATGTTTGGGACCCATTGTTAGACAAATTTCAACGAAAGTTGGCAAGATGGAAGGGTAATCTTCGAAGTCAAGCAGGGAAACTTCAGTTGTTGAAAAGCACTCTTCAAGCCATCCTTGTGTACCTTCTCTTGGTGTTTAAATTCCTGGGAAGATTGCAAACATAGTGGAGAGTATTCAGAAAAGGTTCCTATGGTCAGGAGGATTAGAAGAAAAGAACTGACTACCTCTTGTGGCATTGGACAGAGTATGTAGGCCTAACTCAAGTGGGGGGTGTAGGTCTAAAGAACATATGGAATTTGATTAAGGTTCTAACTGCAAAAATAGGATGGAGGATCATGAAGGAAGGGGATTCATTGTGGCCCAGAATTCTAAAGGACAAGTATTTGGACAATCAAGATGCAGAAAGGTATATGCAATTAGTGGTGTCTCTTGGCAGTGAATGGAAGTAGTTGAGAATGTGCCTTATGAGCAAATTAGTTGTAGAATTTGGCATGTGGGAAATGGACTCCTCACATCTAGAGCCTGAGATGTTTATCACTCGATAGAACTCTAGATTGTGGTTAGACATTTTGTGACCTCAAATATTGTTATCAGTAGTAAATATGCAAGAGAGAAAATTAGATTACAGCGTAGGTGCAACTTGCAGTCCAGGTGAGTATTGTCAAGTCTATATAACATATTGAGAACCACCTGTGATGCTGCTTCAAGCTTCCCTCATATTGCCTAAAGAGAGATCATTGAGGGATATAATTGTGATAATGCCAAAAAAACTTGGCAAGAATGAGGTTGAGCAAAAGAAAACCAAGAAGTTACCACACAACCTTTGCAAGGAAGTAAATATTTGTAGTTTATGAGCTTGAGCTGGCCATTATCAGCCAAAAGGAGGAACAGTTGGCCATGAGAAGATAAATGAGAAGTTAAAGCACTCAGGGCACCATTTAGTATTTACCCAGATGTCAGTGGAATGGAAGTTTACAGATTCGTGGGTTCTCTTGGATGATGTGAAGTAGATTGTAGACATCTAAGATGAAAGGTATCTTGATGCCATGTAGAGTTCTCCAGTGTTAGGTTTATCATTGCCATGTTTTCATGGAACTCTAGCTTGTTCCCTTCAGTTTTCATATAGCTTGGTTTCCAGAGTTTTTCCATTGTGATTCAAGGCACTTTCTTGTTCCTGCACTAGCTAAAACTTTTATTGGTCTGATTTTGTACTGTCTGTAGGACTTTGTTTGGTTCATGGATTTCAATTAGGGTGGTTTCTAACAGTGCTTGAACACCTCTGTATCATGTTTTCTGGTTAGGCATATTTTATATTTTTTATTATGTTTCCTTTTTTGCTTCTTATTAGAATTACTTATGGACGATAGTCATGTTGTTCGAAGCCTCCATTGTTGAATCTGCTGGTATTTGACAAATGGAGTTTTTGGTTTATAAATTCTCTTGTTGATAAACAAGGTTACCAGGTGCGGGGGTGCGGGTGCGGCTCCCACCAAAAATAGGGATCACCGGGTGCGGATGAGGCTAGTTTTTAATTTAAAACATATATATATATATGTATTTTAAAAAAAAAAAATTAAAAAATAAAATAAATTATGCACATTGCGAAATAATTAAATAAATGATAAATCCTACACATTGTGAAATAAAATAAATCATTCATACATATTGTAAAATATTTAAATATGGCATCATAAAAACATATTGATATATGATATTCATGTAAAAAAATGATAAATCATACACATTGCAAAATATTTAAATATGGCATCATAAAAGCATATTGATATATGATATTCATGTAAAAAAATGACAGGATGTCAAGTCATAAAGAGTCAAGAGATAACAATATACTATAAGTATATGCTATATACTATATAGTATAAGTATATGAGATAACAATATACTATAAGTATATGCTATATACTATACCTTAAAAAAAATAATAATAAAAAGAAAACGTTTTTTTCCTATGTTAATGCCCAAACTGGGTTGGGTTCGGCTGGCCAAACCCCGACTGGCCATAGGGTTCGGCTTGGCTGAACCCTGACTGACAGGGTTCGACTCAAGGCGAACCCTGTCAGACAGGGTCGGATGGGGTTTGGCTCAGCCGTACCCGTTCGCGAACCCGTGAACCCGGTGTGGGTGCGGTTGTGGGTTCGTGCACCCAACCAACCGGGTGCGCGAACCCGGTTACAACTGACAGGGTTCGACTCAAGGCGAACCCTGTCAGATAGGGTCGGATGGGGTTCGGCTCAGCCGTACCCGTGAACCCGGTGTGGGTGCGGTTGCGGGTTTGTGCACCCAACCAACCGGGTGCATGAACCCGGTTACGCTGTTGATAATATAATTAGGCCTTTTTTCTCTGATGAAAAAAACTGCTGCTCTTATTTCTTCCATATTGTTATATTTTTGTAGACCTATTTCTACTAAATAGATTAGGCTTTGCTAGGTTTTCATGGAACTAGAGTGCCTCAATCTGCCTATAATACAAGAACTCGTTATCTTGTATGTTGCTTTCATGGATTGTTTTCTTCTTGTTACGAATTTTATTGGCATCCTTGTGTACTTTCCCTAGCAACTGTTATGTTGATCTCCAAACTTCTAGTTTATGTACATTTTTAATAGTATGTTGTTTAGGTATGTTTTAGACTTTTGAAAATACCTAAATATCTTGTATGTTGCTTTCCACTTTTGTTTCGTTCCTGTTCATAATTTCTATTGATGGCCTCTGTACTTTCTGTAAATGTCTCTCTGTCTGTGTCCAATTTATTTGTTTAATATATTTTTGATTATGCTGTCCTTGAGTTTATTCTGGTGGTGCTTTTTGAGAAGGGGCCTTCCTTTAACATGATTTTTTCCTTATATTATGTGCCTTTCATATATACACACTTGTCTAGGGCTTTATTCATTTGGGTTCCCCCTCTTATTTTGTTTCGTTACTGCCTAATTTTACTTTTATTTTTTATGCTATAAATTGGTTATATGGGGTTGAAACAGGTCCCATCCATATTACATCATGACCACATTATTGCAGTATTTCAACAATCCGTATTATCAAAGTAGCCTATCTTTAATATTACTTACAATAATTTTCATAGTTTTTTTTAGCACTCTTTATTTTAACTTCCTGCACTTTTGAGACCCATTGACCTATTTTGGTTATGCGTGAACATTAATATAACATTTTTCTGTCATGTCACTGGGCACCACTATTTCGACCAAACATCTTTTACACTTCTGGCATTGCCAACTTAGCTAACATTTCTTGCTTTCTTTGCACCTCAAATCTTTACCTACCCACAACAAGATTGCTTTAGTTGTCAGTTAAACTTTTCAAGTAGTAGTGTAAAATGAATGGTATCTTACAAACATATGATAAGTTTTGTGTAACCTGATGTAATTAAGGAGTGCCCTCTTGGATAATTTGGTACTTGACAAATATAATGAGCACCATGTACAGTCAGAAAATACAGGTGACAGATACAGACACAATATGCTTATGTTATTTGATCTTCTTGTTGGTGCAAACTATCTTGACTAATTAGTTCTTGCACTTTCAATCATTGCTATAGGACATTAAGTGGTATTGGATATCTGTTGTGATTTTCAGGGTTTTTCCGGCGTTTATCTAGCTTTGAATCTCTGGAATTTTCATCACCGTAAGTTGATTTCAATTCTTTTACTTTTGTCTGTAAAACTACTCTCAAACATGTTTAATTGATATTGTTGCACTTCTAGACAGATGCATTCATAATAAGTTTTCCATATTAATAGAAGATTAGGTAACTACAAATTGTGGGTTGTGAAGTCACCCCAATACAAATATGTGTCAAGTATGCATTGCATTAAGTGTCACAACATAAGTGGCAAAACTAGAAGAGAAAAATATAGTTCAGAAAGGAAAGAAGCTTATGAGCATCTGTCTGTTGAATCACAGATGGATTTAAATAAAACAAAGCAGGGAGACCATTGTAGCTTTCTACATAATCATCCTGTTATCTTGTGGTTTCTTATTATGAGAAGTTTATTGGATTTTCTAAGAATTTGCCTCAAACTGCCATGCTAAAATTTAATTTTTTATCTTTTGAGTATCTTACATATGTGTTTTAGTTGAGCCACTACTTCACCCACTGCGTACATGGACATTATTGTATAACCTTCCGAAATTGTGGTCAAAGTGCCGAGATATCAAAGCATACAGTGTAAGATGTTTTGTTGTTTAATAGTAAATAATATGCGGAAGGGTAATATTTTGAATTGAGCCCTTACATTTAACCTGTAGCCAATTTGCACCTTCCAGTTTCACTAGGGCTTAAAAATTATAACTGTTCATTATTATGGGTTTATTGATTAGTTGTGATTGGCGTAGGAATATATTCATTCCTCAAAATTTTCAAATTTTCTATTGCTGCCGTGATTGTCTTCAACTGGTTGTCTGTTCCTTTTATGGACTGTTAACAAGGTAGTGTATTGTGTGAATTGCTTCCCTAAAGAAATCTTTTAACTTCAAGATAAATGTTAGTGAAGTAGTTATTGGAGACTATATGTATAGGATTCAAGGATTCTTCTGCTGAATGATGGGCATTGGTACAGTTTACATGTAATCGATCCCTACAACTTGGTCATGTTGTCCAGTGAATGAATTGCATGTATACACAGAATGAACGTATCACTGTTATCCAACTGCAACATATAAATACAGATACGCATACTTGCATTCATTACAAATAGGAACATAAGCAAGATTTTAATGGGTATATGTTATTTACCTCTCTACTTTGGTTACTTTTAGAAATAGAGACATGAAATATTGTTAATTAAAGAATGAATATTATTTAGTTTATAAGTACCCATGTATATAGTATTTAGAATTACACGTTGTTTACTGTATACATTATATGTAATGTTTAAACTTTATACATATACACACTGTGGTGCTAATTTTAGCACCCATCAGAATCTTTCAATGCTTTATATTCATGATGTGCTCATAGTCCTATGCCTCTTTTGCAAAAAGTTCAACTTTTAGTGAGAATCTTGCAAATAAGTAATTCATTGAGATGTCAATGAGTTATTTTAAATGCTAAGGTCTCTTGTATGCCAACTCAGTTGAAATAAAATCTCTATCATGAAAGGAAAGGTTGGTATCAACTTGTGAAATTTTAACAAGTCATTCACTTGTCGGCCTTTAATTTTCATGGCTTTGGCTTTTCCAAAGCTTAAAGCAGGGCATAGGTCTCAATGTTAAGTTAAGGTACTTTCATATTCATGTTTCCTTTTGTATGATAGAGTATAGATGAACATCATGATGCTATAGCACAAAGTGGTCAATATGTTACGAAACAACTTCGAGAATTATAGCAATCCAATAATGCACAAATAACATTACCCAAATGATAATAATAATTTAGATCCAATTGCCAGAAAATCAAATATGCAATAATCAAATTCCAGATTCAAATCAATGCAAATCCTTAGCCACTTAGAGAGGGTGAAGTCTCATATGCATAACAAACGTGACTAAGATTCGAATATGAAAGATGATCTCAACTACCACCTAACTCTTCCTATTTATAGATTAAATCAATCATTAACCCTAACCCTAATGCTCAAGGGCCGACTATCTAAACCTAGGGCCTGAGCTAATAAAAATAAAGATAGCTGATGTGGCTATATTGGAGCCATTACATGGCTCCTCCCTCCAGAAGCTTTGTCCTCAAAGCTGGAAAAGACTGGAAAATGCTCTCAAGCTCCCACGTAGCATCTTCTTCTGGAAGGTCCTGCCACTTGATGAGGAACTCTTGAATTTGTCAAGACCGAAGATGATGAACTTTGGACTGCAACATTGCTTCAGGTTGGAGAGTGATTCGACCTTCTTCATCGAGTACTGGAAGCTCCATCTAGGACTGCACCTTCTGGCCAATAACTTATTTGAGACAAGATACATGAAAGACAGGATGGATGCAGGAAGATGGTGGAAGCTCCAACTGATATGCCACTTCACCAATGCGACGAACCACCTTGTAGGGCCCATAAAATTGAGGAGCCAACTTCTGACTAGACTTGGTCTTCAAGGACAATTGCTTGTAGGGTTGCAAGCGCAAAAAGACCATATCTCCTACGGTAAATTGTCATTTAGAATGGTGTGAATCCTGTTGTTGCTTCATGCGGTTCTGGGCCTGGGTCAAATTATCTTTAAGAAGTTGAAGCACAAGTTGTCATTGTTGTAACAAATCATCTACCTGGGCAACCTTGGAGGATCTTGGAACATAGTTTGCTATTGATGGAGGTTTTTGACCATACAATGCTTCAAATGGGAACATCTTGAGGGATGAATGGTAAGAAGTATTGTGCCACCATTCAGCTAATGAGAGCCAATGAACCTAGTGATATTGCTTGTCTTGAGCAAAACAATGGAGGTAAGTACCCAAACATTTATTAACAATCTTTGTCTGACCATCCAATTGAGGGTGATAAGAAGAGGACATACTCAACTTGGTACCACTAAGACAAAACAATTCTTTCCAAAAGTTACTGGTGAAGACAGGGTCACGGTCACTCACAATGGTTTTGGGCATACCATGTAATTTAAAAACATAATCAAGAAATACCTTGGCCACCTTACTTGTTGAATAGGGATGTTGTAATGCATAGAAATGAGCATACTTGGAAAGGTGATCTACTACCACAAAGATCATCATTTTGCCCTCAGATTTGGGAAGGCCCTCAATGAAATCCATGGATATGTGCTCCCATTGGCGGTCAGGGATAGGCAAGGGTTGCAACAATCTAGGAGATTTAATTATTTCCCCTTTGTTATGTTGACACACCTCACACTCGGCCACAAATGTCTTGACATCTGCTTTTAATCCTTTCCAAGAAAAAGATTGCTTCACCTGCTGGTATGTTTTCAAGAATCTCGAATGTCTAGCCAAAGGAGATGCATGCAATTCTTGGAGAACATTTGACTTAATAGTAGCCAAAGATTGAGGAAGATAAATGCGATCCTTTTTGTGAAGCACTCCATCAATATATGAGAAACAAGAATGCAATGATGAGCCCACCTCCCTTTCTTGAATGATCCATATAGTCTCCAGGTTAGAAAGCCAATCTTCCCGAAGTTGAGAAAGCCATTGTGGAAGAGGACTAGAGATGGCATTGACAACAACATCCTCATATTTGTGAGACAAGGCATCAACCACCACATTCTCCTTTCCTTTCTTGTATTCAATGACAAAATCATAACCCAAGAGCTTGGTCATCCATTTATTTTGTTCAGGGCATGAGAGACGCTGCTCTAAGAAATGCTTAAGGCTGCTATGGTCGGTCTTGATGATGAAACAATGCCCCAACAAATAAGGCCTCCATTTCTCTATGGCATGCAAAACAACTAACATTTCCTTCTCATAAGTGGATCATCCTAGATTCTTGCCCTGAAAGTTGCTTACTTTCAAAGGCTAATGGGTGTCCATCTTGCATCAAAACAACTCCAATACTTGTGTCGGAAGCATCACACTCAATGACAAAAGGTTTGCTAAAGTAGGGGTGAAAAAGAGTGGTACACATAGCTTCTTTGAGGGCTTGGAAGGCTTGGGAAGTGGCTTCAGACCAAACAAAGGCATCCTTTTTAGTGAGAGTAGTGAGAGGAGTGACAATCTTGCCATAGTTGTGGACAAATTTTCTGTAGTAGCCTGTGAGTCCTAAAAATCCATGGAGTTGTTTAAGGGATTTGGGCAAGGGCCAATCTTGCATAGCTTTGATCTTGTTAGGATCTACCTTGACTCCTTCCTGAGTTACTATATGTCCCAAGTATTCTACCTCCTGGACCCCAAAGGAACATTTGGACCTTTTGACAAAAAGTTTTCCCTTTGTAATAGGTGAAGAACTTTGTCAACATGAACTAGATGATCCTCCTAGGACTTGCTATAAATTAAAATATCATCAAAGAAAACTAGGACAAACTTGCAAAGAAAAGGATGAAAGATAGAGTTCATGAGACTTTGGAAAGTGGAAGGAGCATTAGTGAGACCAAAAGGCATGACTAGGAACTCATAATGACCCTCATGTGTATGAAAAGTAGTCTTAGGGATATCCTCTTCCCTAACCCTAATTTGATGAAACCTAGAATGCAAGTCTAGTTTTGTAAAGTATCTAGCACCATGTAATTCATCCAACAAATCATCTATAACAAGGATAGGAAACTTATCTTTGATAGTGATCTTGTTGAGAGGACGAAAATTAGGACACATGTACCATGAATTATCCTTGCATCATACCATCACCACCAGAGAGGAGTATGGACTAATGCTTGGATGGATGATTCCTTGCTCCAACATTTCTTGAACCAACTTCTCAATTTTTGACTTTTGGGGTTGGGGATAGCGGTAAGGATGCACATTAGGAGGTTGACTTCCTGGAACAAGGTGGATGGCATGATCATGTGTGCGCTTAGGAGGAAGACCCATGGGCTCACTAAAGACCTCCTCATAGCGATCCACAATGTTCTGTAAATCTGAAGGAAGAGTTAGAAGAAGTGGCTCCAAAGACTGAACCTCCATGCAATTGACTTGGGCAAAGAATCCACAACCACCTTTCTTCAATATCTTTTCCATGCTATGTGAACTAACCACCTTGGAGGGAGGGGGTTGGATTCCTTGGAGACAAATGACTCTTCCTCCATCCACTTGACATATAATTTTTGCAGATTAATAGTAACATCACCAAGCTGAGATAGCCATTGTGCTCCCAAGATGACATCTGAACTACCTAGGTTCATGGCAAAGAGATTGCTTGACCAAGTATAATCCCCCATTTGGATGTTAACTTTAGTTGTTCGACCCACACATTGAGTGGTACCCCTATTTGTAATTAAGACTTGAAATTTATCTTGATTTGAAGTATTGATATACAAGCCCAAGGACTTCGTTGTCTTACTATCTATAAAGTTATGTGTGCTACCTGAATCAATCAACACATTGACACATTGTCATTTAATAAATCCTTGTACCTTGATAGTATGGTGAGCTTGGAGCCCCATAAGAGCATGAGCAAAGAGAGCCATGGTATCATCCTCATGTTCTGCCTCATCTACTTTTGTCGGTTGCTCTTATTGTAATGAATCTTCATCTTCATATATTGTTGTGTCTTCACCTTCCACTTGAAAGTTATGACGTTCTTCATAGGCCTGATCTTGGGGATGGTGAGAACTATAGTTGAAACTCGGACTCAACAAGGCCTACTTGGTACTTGGAACTTGACAAAAAAAACCTAAAGAAAATGCAAATTTTCATTGATAAAAAGATTTTTTCATGCATATCACAATTAATTAACATTATACAAAAAAAAATTAAGATTGTAAGTGATACAGACTTAAATTACACATGAAAGTGACAAAACACACTTCAATGATCATGGTGTCAAGGGGTCAAGGGGCATGCTATGACTAGGTGGCGATTGTGGAAGAACACTAGTATTTGGTGCTTGATGAATGATCGGAGGCTGTTGCCTTGCGGTTTGTTGTGACCCTTGGACAAGAGGAGGCATAGTAGCGGATATTTGTAGGACTCTTTGGATGTTATCCAAGGACTTGGCAATGGAAGTAATTTTCTAGTCTTGATTATTCAAGGACTTGACAATGAAAGTAATCATTTGTTCTTGATTCAAAAGATATGCACGTAGATTAGGGTCAATAGTACTGGGAAGAGGATTACCAATTGGAGGGGTAGCAGGAGGAGTGACTAGGGGAGGGTTATTGGGAGGAGGAGAGGAAGAACCTGAGGTGTTGGGAGGAGGCGAAGCCATGGCGTTTAAGGAAGAAAGAAGACGTTGGTCAAAACTATTGATATTTGGGGAAGTGTTGTGATGCTTACTAGGATTTCTGGGTTGGCACTTCTTTCTGCTCATACACACATCCTCTGAATGAACAGTATATTGCAATCGACCATTGACTCGTGCCCAACCAGTAGTGGCAACAGGTTCATTCATACACTAGGGGCAATTGAAAAACCCAAAAAATACTTGGAATGCTACTGAAAAAAGTGTTGTGAAAAATACCTCTTACTTTGATCAGCTTGAAGAGACGATCGCAAAGAGATAGGTCTCCTACAAGGGTCCCGGGACACTCGCCTTCTGAAAAAGTGTTGGAGATACCCCTTGTTTTGACCGTCTCGAAGAGACAATTGCAATGGTATAGGTCTCTCACAAGGGTCTGGCAACACTTGATACTCTTTTTTTTTTCTAATTGGGTTCGGGAAAAGGAAGTAACAACAACGAACTCACAATATTCTAGAAGATAATTGCACCAGAAGATGGACCGATTTTTTTTTTTATGAAAAAATTACCAGGAAACAGGCAACAATAATGTTCGACAGAGGTTCTGGAATGGTTTGTGTGCCCTTCTGCTGCAAATTCACACCCCACAGGGAGCCAAGATTGAAGCTTTGATACCACTTGTTACGAAACAACTTCAAGAATTATAGCAATAGCAATAGCAATCCAATAATGCACAAATAACATTACCCAAATGATAATAATAATTCAGATCCAATTGCTAGAAAATCAAATATGCAATAATCAAATTCCAGATTCAAATCAATGCAAATCCTTAGCCACTTAGAGAGGGCGAAGTCTCATAGCCACTTGGAGAGGGTGAAGTCTCATATGCGTAGCAGACATGACTAAGATTCAAATATGAAAGATGATCTCAACTACCACCTAACTCTTCCTATTTATAGATTAAATCAATCATTAACCCTAACCCTAATGCTCAAGGAATGACTATCTAAACCTAGGGCCCGAGCTAATAAAAATAAAGATAGCCAACGTGGCTATATTGGAGTCGTTACACAATAAGAGGTGAAACTTTAACATATTATATTTGTTCAATTCATAAGGTCTACCTCTAAAGAATTAAGTCTTCTCTCTTTCATCAAGACATGAATATTGAGAAGTACATGGAAGGAGTTATAATCTATGTTCCACAATATTTTGGCACAGGGATGGCAAGATGACTTTTTGGGATGGTGGGATGCATTTTGGGACGGTGGGACACATCTTCGAGATGGCCCTTGTTGGTTACGAATCTGCCACTTGGGAAAGGATTTTAATCTATTGCGCCCTAGATTCGCCTAGCAGATTGAAAGGCCGGAAGGAAGGAATGCCTTCCGTGCCAATCTCCAGAGAAGGCCGGATTCCTATACTAATCTACTTGGTTTTTTAGATAAGGGTGCTAGAAAGAGATAATGAAATGTTGAAAGAAATGTAAATGGCATGTGCTTGGGGTGAGGAAGAACAAGTAGCACGATTACTAGCTAGTACACAAACCAACAACAATCAAAACAAAAAGCATGTAACAAAAACTATTACTATTACTCATCCCTATGTATCCTTTAGTTTCATATTCCAGATTCATCTAATTGCCAATGCTCCAATCTAGGATTCAGAATTACAGCAATCAGAAAAATAAATGAACATAAAGCAAAAATATTAGCAGAAGGCAGCATAAAAGAACAAGACAAGTAATAGAGCCAAGGATGCTTTTAATTAGAAGCAAGTATTTGATACAGCAAAAGCTCTCTATCAATATGCCCCTCTTCCCCCCTTTTATAATGAAAACATCTGCTATTTATTGCAGGAATTTCCCCCCAAACTACATTTAAGCAGAAAATTCAAGACCTGCCAAAAGCTGCAAAAAGTTGTCGAAAGCTGTCAGGCTTAGACTTCAACTGTCCGTAGGCGTACCTGCAACATGGCTCTTCAGAAATCCGTATGGGCCTGGTCAGATATGATAGGTGGGAAGTCAGGTTTGGTTAAATGTTCATCTACCCTGTACTCGGGCAGCATACTTTCCGTCACATCCTGACACATAACCCAAAAACTGCACGTGCTTGGCCCTGGTTGAATTTGGTTGATGCAAGGGGAAAGTGACCAAAGTCGCCTGCTGAAGAGAGCGACCCCGAGAGTCGCTCCAGGGTGGAGCGAACTCGGGAGGTCCTCTGACTTAGAATTTTCAGAGACTTGGTCACCTAGCTCAGATTCGCTGATTTGGGGGGAGGCGATGATGGGCGGGGAAAACGGCGAGGGCGGGGGTGGAGGGAGGCGACAATGGGCGTTGGAGAAAAACGGCGACAACGGGCGGTGCAGGCGAAACCGAGCGATGACGGGAGGCTCTATACTTAGAAAAATTTCTATCTTTTCTTTCCTCCTTTCGCCCAATGTCGCTCAAAACTACCGCGACGTCGGGTGGCGTTGGCAAAATCCAGCGACGGCGGGCGGCTGAACACTTAGGATTTTTCTCTTGATTTCTTTCATGGTTGTCCGCCCAATGTCGCTCAAAAAGTGGAGCGATGACGGACGGCGCAGCAAGACGGAGCGATGTTGGACGTCGCTAGGAAGCCAACACTTAGCAAAATTTACATTTTCTTCTTCCGCCCAATGTCGCTCAGAATTGGGAGCGACGGCGGGCGGCGCGGCAAAATTGGGCGACGACGGGCGGCGCTAGCCTCAACACTTAGAAACTTTTGGGTCAATTTTCTTCCTGCCCGCTCAATGTCGCTTGAAACAAGGAGCGCCTCTTGACGTCGCTGCAAAATGGAGCGACCACGGGAGGACTCAACACTTAGCAATTTTGGGACTTTTTTGCCCACCTGCTGAAACTGCTGAAAAAACACTGGAACAACAAAGATGCAGAACAAAAAATAGATAGCTAAAAGGTGCAAAGAGCATGGAGATTGGAAGGGAAGAGAGAAGGAAGGTAGCAGCAACTTTTTATAGATTTTTCAGAATTGGTACCCCTTTGCAAAATGTGACAACATTCCTGGCGGCTCGCGGGGTATCGAGCTCGCCTTGATGCAAGGAACCTACCCTTTATCCTTTGGGCGCGGAGTCTTTTCCGGTCCTTGCATCTTCCTGCTGCTACTACTGCTATTGCTGGTAGATGCTCTTCTTCTGCATCGCTCTCAGCGGTCTCTTCTCCGGAATCTTCTTCTTCTCCTCCCTTCGAGCCAGATTGTTCTCCGCCTTTCTCTTATTCCTGTTCAGAGGGATTAACATGATCGCGGACATGCTCATACGTGTTTTGAGCCTGAGCCCAAACTGCCTCCTGGAAGGGCTCTAGATCGTTGATGTCCTTCGGCGCTTTCTTGAATGCCGCAACCTGGTGCACGTTGATAGTGTTGTACCTTTCTCCTAGTTCATGAAGGTAGGTGTTGATTTTGCAAAATCGAGACACCAATAGAGTTACCTGCTCTTCTTGAACTGGGTCGCTCCAGTTGTCAATGTCGGATGTGTCTGCCTCAAAGGCTTCCCAGGTCTGCTTTAGCTGCTCTCTGGACAAACATTCTCCATATTTTACAAAGCTCGGAAATCCGAGCGAAGAGAGGGTGTGAAAGGGGACCAGACAAATGTTCTTCTCCTTAAGCAATGCATCAAGCATCTTTCTGGCCCTCTTGATCTTCTCAGCTTTTTCAAAATAAGTTTGCAAGGTTACCCTTGCATCGGCCCAGTCTAGGGCAATCTGTGACATGGGGGGAAATTGGAGGCCTTTGCGCTCGTACTCTTCAAGTTTGATCACCAAGTCCAGCCACTACTGTGCTTGGCGCTCGACCTCCTCTACCGTAGGCTTTCCCTCGGCAGATACTTCTTGGATCCTCGAGACAAAGGTGAGGACCGATAGTGATCTGGAGACGTGGGTCCTAAAACCCTTCAGTAGGCCAGCCCTTAATTCTTTGATTCTGTCTTTGGAGAAGGCGGCCGCCTGTGAGGCTTTCTCCTCCAGCTGCTTCTTGATTTCCTGCAGCTGCCCCTGCAGCTCTGCAACCTCCGCCAGCACGCCTTCTTTCTCCTTGGTCAGTTGGTCTGCAACCGCTTTCTGATCTACTGTCTCCTTTTGAGCGGCTGCAAGTTGCTCTTTCAATTTTTCAATCTCCTCTTGGGCAGTCTCCAGCTGCGCTTGTGCCTTGGCCAGATTCTCTTCTAGCTGCCTCTTGTCATCTTGGAGCTGGTATAGCTGTTGCTTCGTCTCCAGCTTCTTGACAAACAACGTGTCAGCCCTTCTCCGGATCCTGCCTATCTCATTCTCCTCGACTATGTCATCAAAACTTTTGTCCTTGGAATGGTAGTCATAGTCTTCGTTGGTCATGTCCTTGATAGGCTTCTTGACTTTGGGCACCCTTTTCTCCGTATGGATCACCCTTTTCTCCAGGTCGAACTTGGTGCGCTTCTCCACAACGACGATCTCTTCTCCCCTCCTCTTCCTGACTCCCTGGAGAAAAGCAAGAGAGCCCTGGGTTGCCTTGGCTGCCAGGGGCTGGTCATCTGCGGTCTGTAGCTGCCTTTCCGCCAGTTCCAGCTCTCCGAATAGGGGGTACGCCAAAGCTAAATCTGTTGCGGCATTTTTCCAGCGAACAGGGAAGTAGGGGGCGCGCCAGAAGATTCAGCCGCTTTTGAAGGCGACTGAGCTTGGGAAGAAGTGGGCGGCTCCTGCGGAGGAGGAGATGGGTTTTCTAGGGCTGCGGCCGCGGGAGATGAATGGTGAGGGGATGAAGGATTTTCTTCAGTGCTGGCTGCGTGAGACAGACCTAGGGTTTGGCCTAGGGTTAGAAAGGCGTTGGGATCCTGGGCGAAATGGCCAAATGTCTGTGGGCCAAGCTGGGGTTGCGTGAAGGGGGACTGGGATGAGGCGGTTGTAATGGGCTCGGCGGCGGAGGAGGAAGGTGCAACAGGCAGGGTTTCAAGGATTTGTTGAGAGGGCAGAGAATGCGTACCTGCGAGCTCCGCCTGAGCTGGCGTTTGAATAACTCCAGCGACCCACGCGTCCGTCTCCTTTCCTGGGTTGTCCTCAGGGATGGTCACGATTTGACTTGCAGCAGCCCCCTTTTGTGGAGTCGCCCTGGTCTGGTGCACAGTCTCCTTCACGGGCGCGGGCCGCTTCTCCTTGGTCTTCTCAAACCTTTTTCTCTTTCTCTCCTTGGGTGCAGCCGCTTTTTCTGGTGCGGTGGCAGATGCGTCGGGAGTCGTGCTGAAAACCGTGAACCTGTACTTGGGCTTTGACCTTGACGGCTCCACGCTCTTTTCTGCTCCACTGGTTGACTGCTCGGGCTCCTTCTCTAACTGCTACGACTTTTCAGGAGTTGAATGCAACATTGGGCCCACTCCTTGGCTCCTTAGTATTTCACTACTCGAAGTTCCTTGCGTGACTAACTGTTGAGGTGGGGGCCTCCTTTTATGCCTTGGTCGGACGCCTTGGGGCACGATGTCACAGAAAATGAGCGGCTGCCATGTGTCAACGTTTTTGTCATAGAGTGCGGAGAACTCGTGGTCATCGGCCAACAACTTCTTTGATTTTTCGTGTCCTGTGTGACATCTCATTATCCAACATTGTGCTATTTTGTCTTAATTCCAACCCAGTGGCGCCACCTTTGACAACATTCTTTTGTAGCCCACGGATCCCGTTTTGTGGTCATTGTTGTGCTCGGGATCGTACTTCACTTCTATGCAATAGAAATCGTGCCATGGCGGGAGTGACTGCATTTTTTCGATGTGCCACTCTAGATCGCTTCCTGTTGGATTATTTCTCTCTCCCATAATCTCTTGCCGTGGGCAGACATGCGTGAACTTTTGTACTGCTCCAATCAGATCGTACTTCCAGCGTTGAGGAAGCTGCACCAGGCCGAAACTTAGGAGGGTGGCTGTCAGATATGCGTGTTGCCCTACCTCGTGGACCTCGACATCGCCCCGGATGATCGGGTAGTTGAAGATGGGGCTCTTTTTTCGTCCTTGACCATATTCTTGTTCCAAGTAGTCCATCTGCCGTGCTGCCTCCAAGGAGAAGTGGTATTCAGTGCAGAAGTAGGGCAGCAGAAAGGGCTTGCCTTTGAATCCATAGACCCTGATGACAATGCCCTGCGTCAACCTAAATGTGTCTCCAATCTCCTGTTGGACCAGGTACCTCGCCATATCTAGAGGAGGACGCGATGCTACGCCATTGAAGAGGGCTAGGGCAATGCCCAAGAACTTGAAGTTAAACTGATAATACGACCCCCTTCTATATAAAATGTCAGTCCATTCATACACAGGAAGTTGCACGCCATTTTCGTCCCTCTGCTGGACTGGAACAATGTTCATTTTGTTGTGCATATGGAACAGGCACAACCATGCCAGAAATGAACAGTGCCTGAATTCTGTGCTTCTTTTTTCCTGCAGCTCCACGAGGCTCGAGTGAATAGCGTACGCCACCCAGTCTGCCCAATCGAAATAGACTGGCCGTGTTCCTATTTTCGGGGCATTGGGGTCATAGAACTCCCCATGCAGGATGCACTCCGCAAGGGAGATTTGGTACGGGTGCACCACTATGTCGGTGCCGCAACCCAAAACCCAGGCGAGCATGGCATATATGTACTAATTTTTGAAGCGCGCCAGAGGTATTGGCTGCGACAGCCATTTTGAGGTTGGCAGTGGCTGGTGCAGCTCGGAATTGAGGAATTCCCTCATTTTCTTGTTGTCACTGCATCTATCCCTCTACTCGCCTAGGCTGACCCTTCTGATTATGCAATTTCGATCCAGCGCATGCCCTGGCGCGAAAGCCATTTGGACGCTCTCCTTGAAGAGGTAAAATAATACTTTCCCCTCACAGTCGCAAACCTATCGAGTACTGGGTTTGTAGTACTTCACAATAGACTCAACCAGCTCCGGGCAATGATGAACCGACGGGCACAAGAACCAGAATAGGTTTGAATGATAGGCCGCATCGAAATGATGTGAGGGCGACACCCTCTCCCACCATTGCTTCACGGTGAGTCGCAACTCGGTGATACTGAGTGAGTACTCGCCATCTCTGTATTCTCCAAGGCGGTCTATAGGCGGTGGGGGAGGAAATTTTTTCTCTGAGCTCTTCGCCTTGCCCTTTCCTTTCTTTTCCTTCGGCAATTCGCTCTCAGGCGCGCTCGAAACCGCTTGCTCCTCCGATTCACCCTGAGACTGCGCTCCTCCGATTCACCCTGAGACGCGCTAGATGCTGCTTGTACAGGCGCTTTTCCCTTTGCTGCGCTCGGTTTCTTACCCATGTCGGCGAAAGAAATCAGAAATTACAGTTGCGCTCTAGTGCAATTCGAATTTTATCCTTCTAGCACAGCTCGAACTTCCCTGGTTAACTCTGATAGTAAAATGAGTGAATGAGCCCTTTTACGGAGATGGGTAAAAAATGTCATTAATGGCGGATGGTGGAGTTAAAGCCCGTTGCACGAAGTGGGTGAGTGGCGCCGTTATTCTCTAGCAGTCGTGCGTGAGATCTTCCTTGGGGAGCGCAACTTGTACTTTATTGGCCCAGGTCGTCCTTTTCCTTTAATGAAATCTGTCTTGAAAGTTGTGCAGTCACTTTTCCCCTTTAAAACATGTGTCGTTGATGACGTCATCCGCCGCCACCTGGGCACGCGCTACGAGGTTCATTACTTTGAAAATTGCGTTGGACGACCGTCGCTCGAAAAGGGGAGCGACTCCCGGTGTCGCTGAAAAAATGAGCGACTTCGGGCGTTTGGCGTCTTGGTGAGCGACAGGCGTCACCGGGAACTTGGGAAAATTTTGCATTCTTTATTTCCCTTCAAAGTCATCACTCCGCCCAAGTTTGCTCAGAAAGTGAGCGACAGTCGGCGTCGTCCCAAAAAATGTGCGACTTTGGGTGCTTGACACTTAGAATTTCTCAATATTTTTCTCACGCCTTCGAAACGGGCCCGTCGAAGTTCGCCTGGAAAGATGAGCGCCGTCGGGAGTCGCTCCGAAATGGAGCGACAACGAGCGCCGACACTTAGCAATTTTTCCTCTTTTTTCTTGAACTCTGTCGGCTGTCGCACGAAAATGGGAGCGCTTCCCGACGTCGCTGAGAAATTGTGCGACTTCGGGCGGTGCTTCCATACTTGGACAAATCTTGCCCGTTTTCTCTTGCTTGCGCTATGACCTCGGCACCTCCCAGTGTCGCAAAAATTTTAGGGCGACGCCCGACTTCGCCAGGTTTTGGAGCGACTTCGGACGGCGCTCCTGCCTTAGTCATTTTTTCATGCTTTAACCTCCCAAAGTCGTTGGGTTTGGTGCGCGCCTCCGGGAGTCGCTGAACATTTGAGCGACAGCGAGCATTTCTGCCTTCTGGGCACTTAGAATTTTTTTACCCTCATGCTTTATATCTCGCCTTTCTCCTCTACAACCAGGCACTTCTTCTACAAAACACTTGGCTCCTTTTCTCGGGTTTAAAGCAGGAAATTACTTCTACTGAAAGCAATATTTACATTCGAAAAAGGAAACAAACTTAAAACTACAGAAAATGAAATATGTACAAGGGAAGACCTCTGGAGACTCTTAATGATGATAGGCTTTCAGATGAAAGCCATTAACAGGTATCGGGAGGATCTGACCCTCCATGTCCCTCAGCACGAATGAGTTGAACTGGTTCACCCAGGCAACTTGGAAGGGGCCTTCCCAGAAGGCATCAAACTTATCATGATTGCCCGGTTTTGCTTTGTATGAATCCCACTTCAGCACTAAGTCCCCAATCTTGAAGACTCGGGCGGTAGTTCCCTTTGAGAACCAGTTCTGTGTAGTCTCGGCGTGCTTGACAAAATCTTGATAAGCTTTTTCTCTTTCCTCTTCGAGTTGCAGTAACTGAGCCAACCGGGCATCAACGGGGCCTGCGTCGCCTTTTTCATCCTCTGACAGCCAGAGTGCGGGCATCTCAATATGAGTAGGCAAGACGACCTCTTTCCCGTACACGAGCGCATATGGTGACGTTTTGATGGATTTTTTGAAGGAGATACGGTCTGCCCATAGCGCTCGGTCCAGAAGCAGGTGCCAGGACCTCTTGTTTCTTTCCACGGTCTTCTTTATGATCTTCATGAGGTTCTTATTGGTGGACTTGGCTAGGCCGTTCCCCTGCGGGTAATAATTTGAAGACATCTTATGGTAAATCCCGTATTTGCAGGTGAACTCCGTGAGTACAGCCCTGCGAACCCTGGACCGTTGTCTGTCACTATAGCTTCTGGAATCCCGAAGCGGGTGATCAGACTTTCAAGGAAACTGATGACCGTCTCCTGGTCAGCATGTTTGGTAGGTATCGCCTCAGCCCATCTGGTGAAGTAATCCATGGCTGTCAAAATGAACTTATGCCCTACCAAAGAATTTGATGTTATTGTCCCAATAAAATCTAGGCCCCACTATTGAAAGGGAGCCTCAGCCTGAATTGGCTGGAGGGGCATAGGTGCATTCCTGTTTCTGTCGACGAACCTTTGGCATTTCTCACATTTTTGGCAGACTGCATGCGCATCTACGAAGAGGGTGGGCCAATAATAGCCCGCTCTGATGATTTTTAAGGTCGTTGGCCTTCCCGAATGGTGTCCTCCCGACATTCCAGAATGGAACTCGCCTAGGACCTTTGGCTTATCTGATTCTTTGATGCATCGCAAAAGGATGTCGTCAATGTTTCTAAAATACAGCCCCTCGGGGCGCAGTACATACTTTAAGGCATTGAGCCTAAACCTCCTTCTTTGTGAGGCATTGAGCTGATCTGGACATCTCCTTGTGCTGAAATACCACACTAAATCATCTGTCCAATCACTCTCCTCTAATAAGGAGTTGGCAAAGTTACCTTCTATCATTGGATCTTCCCACTAGAAAGCAGAGAGCTCAACTGCAGCACTTCTGGCCAATTCCTGACATAGAGCCCGTCCTCGGATTAGCTTGGTGGGTCGCACCTCTATGTCGAACTCTTGGATTTTGGCAATCCATCCTGCCCTCTTGTGACCAGGTTCCCCTTGAATGATGAAATTTCTGACATCGGGGTGTATCACAAAAACCGTAACCCGACTCTGAGAGACAAAGTGCTTAAACTTTCTCAAGGACCTCATGACTGCATGCACTTGCCGCTCAATAAAATTATACCTCTCTTCGTGCGGCTGGATTACTTGGCTCAAGAAAGCTATTGGTCGCTCTTCGTCGTCGTCTCCCTTTTGAGTCAGAACTGCAGCATAGCTTTCGGGTTCTCCCACCGCGTAAAGGATGAAATCCTTAGAGTAGTATGGATTTATCAACACTGGTGCTTGAGCAATCCTGGCCTTGATCTCCTCAAAGGCTTTCTTCCTCTCTTCGGTCCAGATAAAGTCAACATCCTTCTTCAAGAGCTCGGCCATAGGCTTGATTACTTGGGCAAAGTCGGGCACAAACTTCCTTATGAAGTTGATCTGGCCGAAGAATGACTGCAGCCCTTTCTTATTGACCGGGATTGACAAACGGAGAAGAGCCTCTGCTCTGTCAGGGTCAACTGCAAGGCCCTTCTCAGAAATGACATGGCCTAACAGTTTTCCCTCCTTCACCGCAAAGACTGACTTCTTAGGGTTGATGGATATGCCGAATTCATGGCACCTTTCAAATACTTGCCGCAGGTGGGAGGTGTGGTCTTCTCTCTTGTGTGAAAACATAGTCATGTCATCCAAGTAGATGACAATGATTTTGTTGAGCAGCTCACGGAATGCCAGGTCCATAGCTCTCTGGAATGTAGCCCCTGCATTGGAAAGACCAAAGGGCATGCGCTGATAGGCGAACGTTCCCCATTTGGTGGTGAACGTTGTCTTGTGTTGGTCCTCGTCCTTCACCCAAATCTGGTTATAGCCAAAAAATCCATCTAGGAGAGAGAACCTATGAGCTCCTGCAACCACGTGAAGGATTTGATCAATTTGTGGGAGCGGATAATGATCCTTCAGCGAAGCCAGGTTCAGATTGCGAAAATCCACGCAAAGGCGAATATCTCCATTTTTCTTTCTGACGGGGACCAGATTTGCGACCCAAGAAGAATGCTTGATAGGATAGATGATTTTTGCTTCCAGCATCTTCAAGAGCTCGACTTTCATCATAACCTCGATCTTTGGGTTGACTGGTCTCTATCGTTGCCTACAGGGTTTCACCCCTTCTTCCAGCTCAATGGTGTGTTGGATGATATCTTTGTCGTACCCCTTTAAGTCCTGGTAACACCAGGCTACAATGTCTGGGTACTCTTCGCACAAGGCCCGAATCTGCTCTAGCTCCTCGGTGGTGCAATCTGTTCCGACCTTGATCACCTTTCTAGGCTCTAATTCCAGGTCCCTGTACTGCTTAGAGTCTACTTTGATCCTGTGGGATATGGCTCTATCATTTTGATCAAATAGGCTCTCTAGGGTAATCAGTCCTTTTGGGACATGATTATTTTTTAATTGTATCAACCCCTCGTACTGCTCGTCATCAGGGTCTCTACCTTCGATTGAACTTGCTTCATGTATCAAAAAATTGATGATATCCTCGTCACAATCGAACACCTGCCAGTGGGTGTCCTTATCAGGCACAAAAGGCCTATAAATAGTACGAACCGGCTTCGGCTTCTGCATAGTGTCATCAGTCGGGACGTACCTGGCTCCAATAGATGCCAAGATGTCAGCATGTTTATTCTTTTCACGAGAGATGGCTTTGACATTCAGGGAGTCAAATGACTCCATCAAGTCCCAGACACGGTTGCGGTACGCCTTGAGGTAATGCTTCTTGGAGGAGCATTTATTGGTGATATGCTTGCACACAAGCTCTGAATCACCAAAAATCTGCAACTGTTTGATACCCAACCTCTCCGCCTTCCTCAAGCCCAAGCACAAGGCTTCATACTCGATCCGCATTATTCGTGCAGCTCCAGGCCAGCCGATAGCAATAGTCCTTTTGTATCCCAGAAGGTGAGACTAGAAGAACCCCTGCTCCGGCGCCGTTCTTGCATCTGGCGCCATCAAAATACAACTTCCATAGCTCATTGGGGGCAGGGCCTATGTCTTCTTTCGCCGTCTCCTTCGGCTTCTCGGGTTGGGTAATGGAGTAGCAGCCTATGTCTGATTCAATCATGGCATTGAAGTCCAACAAGGAGAACTCATCTTCTACTTGCAATTGCTCTATGGCTTCTTTCACCAGGTCCACTTCTACCAACTCCTTGGTCATCAGATGGACCGTTTCCTTTTGTTGCCCCTCCTCGGGTATCTTCTCAACCAGGAAAGTGGATGGTTTATCATTGTAAATCTTGACTTTCCTCCCTTTGAAAGGGACTTCCATGTGTGAGTAATCCAGCGACAGGTATCCTCCCAGCTTGGCGGTAAACTCCCTCGAGAGGCACATGCCGAAGTAGGGCTCCAGGTCAACAACCACAACTTCTTGAATCACCACGATCTCTGGCGCCTTATGCAACTGGATAGGAATGTCTTTGATGATGCCCACTGTCTTCACAGGAGTGCCATCTAATTGCAGGACACCTTGACTGCTCCGTGTGTACTCCATGCCAATTTCTTCACAAACAACCCTTGGCATGACGGTGGTTGATGCACCGGAGTCGACCATGCAGTTGTGTACCACATGCCCCTCCATCCATAAAGACAAATAAAAGGGCGACGGTCTATTTTTTCCAGTGATTGACATGGTCAAGGGCTGAGCCAACACGGGCTATGGTGACTTTCCCCTTTTGACGGTTTTCAGTGATTCTTGCAACAAATCAACCTGCCCAGGGAGCTGAAGGGCATCATACATGCTAATCTTCGTCGGGGTCCTCTTGAGCTCATCAACAATGTTATAGGCAGAAGTAGTCGGACCCTCAACTTCTTTCCCTGGCTCATATTTGGAGCGGTACTGCTGCGTTGCCTCAACTCTTGCTTTGTAAGCGACGGATACTTAAGCTTTTCTCGAGCTTGCTCTTGGGTCTCGATTGGAGGTGGAGTTACTGGAGCTTGAGTTGCAGGAGCTTTGGCTGGTGGTGCTTTTTCTTTTACCGGTGGGGGCAAAGGCGCTTTGTCGGGAGCTTCCGCGGCGGGTTGCACCTTTTCTCTTCTGGTGTATACCTTCAAAGGCTGCATCTGGGCCGTATCCACCTCAATCGGCTTCTTTCCGCTCCTGGTCAAAATTGACACAAGGTCTTCTTCTGAGACTGCAAAGTTGCGCTCCTCCTCCCGGATCATGTTCACTTGATCTTCTAGGTTGTTGCTGCCTAGAGTCTAAAAATAATGTTGATGCAGCATGCAACTGTCTTCCCCGTGAGGATCATTGTAGGTGGAGCACCAGTGCACGCGATCTGAAGTACTCGGCTCGGCGTTGCTCGCAGCATTTCTCGTCGGTGGCCTATGGGCCTGAGCTGCTTGATCTCTCATCAGCGCGGGAGGAGGATATGGCCTCCTAGGAATAAATTCCTCTTGGTCCTGCTTCTTTTTCATCACAACCATGTCGTTGGACAATGTTCAACAGACAAAAGTGAGTGACTTTACATGTTGTAGGATATTGGATTGTACATCCATATCGGGCTGAAGTGATTATTGGGTTGATGAATACAATGGCACTAATAGTGGTGTCGAAGATAATGCGGGGTATTATGGAGGCACCAAGAGTGATATATGTTGTGGGGCATACAAGAGTGGAGGCGCAGGTTGAGTGGGAAAATACATTTGGGAAGAATATGGAGTGACCACTGGTGCAGGGTTTGTATACCAAAGATGAGGCAGACGCTAGTGGATATTGTGATTGAGGGAAATCAGGGTAGATGGGTGTCTGCATCTTGTGTGGAAGTCTACCTATGGCAATCATATCCAATTCTGCCCTCTGAGCTGCCTCGTACAACTTGGGAAAAGTGTTCACACGGGCTAGCTTGATGACTAGACTGATGTCTGAGCTGAACGCTCTGAGGTAGTAGTGAGCAGCTTGTCCATCGGAAGGACGTAGTTCAATAGGCACTCTTTTCCACGACCGTGCAAACCTTATGTTGAAATCTAATATTTCCTCTTGCGGATGTCGTTGAATGGTTTGAAACTGGTGCAGCAACGAGGACAGATCCGCGGACTCATTGGATACTTTGCACAGCCGACCGGCTAGTTGAGCCCATCCCGTGATAGAATTTTTTGGCAAGGATCTGTACTAGTATAATAGCTTCCCTCACAGGGAGAGAGCCAACAGTCGGGTCTTCATACTTTCATCAGTGATGGCATGAAGCGCAGCCAAGGCCAGGATGTCTTGGATATGTTCAAAGGTTGTCTTTCCAGTTCCATCATACGTGGGAATAGCCTTTAATGCAGCGGGTGGAACAACATTTTTCCCAAGGAGCTGAAGGGTCCAGTGGAATCAACAGCTGGGAATAGCTCGGGAGCATTCACATGAGGGTTTGCCATGTCTGCGTTTTGATCGTCCTGATCAGGATCGTGGTAATCTTCAGTGCTTTCTAAAGCTGTCTCTTGCTCTTCAACTTCGGCTTCAGCTTCGTCTTGATCGGCGTGGTAATCAACCAGCCTCGGGTGCTCTCCAGCTACGTTGATGTCAAGCTCATAAAACTCAGGAGGCTCTTGTCCCGCGTTCCTAGCTCTCCATCTCGTATGCATGAAGGAGATTTTGATATTGGACCAGTCTTTGAGACTCAGAGAATATTCAGGTTCAGCAGAGTCGCCAGGTGTTCAAATTTGACAGTACTGAAGCGAACACCGATGCTTCAATACCACTTATGAGGTGGGATACTTTCGTGTCCCACCGGGCGTGCCAAAGAAACTGTTGGTTATGAATCTGCCACTTAGGAAAGGATTTTAATCTATTGCGCCCTAGATTCGCCCAGTAGATTGAAAGGCCGGAAGGAAGGGATGCCTTCCGTGCCAATCTCCGAAGAAGGCCGGCTTCCTATACTAATCTACTTGGTTTTTTAGATAAGAGTGCTGGAAAGGAATTATAAAAATGCAGAAAGAGATGTAAATATCATGTGCTTCGGGTGAGGAAGAACAAGCAACACGATTACTAGCTAGTACACAAACCAACAACAATCAAAGCAAAAGCATGTAACATAAACTATTACTATTACTCGTCCCTATGTATCCTTCAGTTTCATATTCCATATTCATCTAATTGCCAATGCTCCAATTCAGGATTCAAAATTACAGCAATCAGAAAAATAAATGAACATAAAGCAGAAATATTAGCAGAAGGCAGCATAAAAGAACAAGACAAGTAATAGAGCCAAGGATGCTTTTAAATTAGAAGCAAGTGTTTGATACAACAAAAGCTCTCTAGCAATATGTCCCTCTTCCCCCCTTTTACAATGAAGATCATCTGCTATTTATAGCAGGAATTTCCCCCCAAATTACATTTAAGCACAAAATTCAAGACCTGACAAAAGCTGCCAAAAGTTGCTAAAAGCTGTCGAGATTAGACTTCAGCTGACCGTAGGTGTACCTGCAATATGGTTCTTCAGAAATCCATATGGGCCTGGTCAGATATGATGGGCGGGAAGTCAAGTTTGGTTAAATGCGGTAGATGTGGTATAGTTTGTCCTTCAATGCTCATCTACCCTGTACTCTGGCAGCATACTTTCCATCACATCCTGACACACATCCCAAAAATTGCACGTGCTTGGCCTTGGTCTGAATTTGGCCGATGCAAGGGGAAAGTGACCGAAGTCGCTTTGAGGAGAGCGACCCCAGGAGTCGCTCCAGGGTGGAGCGAACTCGGGAGGTCCTCTGACTTAGAATCTTTAGTGACTTGGTCATCCGGCTCAGACTTGCTGATTTGGGGGGAGGCGACAATGGGCGCTGGAGAAAAACAGCGACAACGGGCAGTGTAGGCAGAACCGAGCGATGGTGGGAGTTTGAACACTTAGAAAAATTTCTATCTTTTCTCTCCTCCTTTTGCCCAATGTCGCTCAAAATTGGTGCGACGTCGGGTGGTGCTAGCAAAATCCAGTGACAGCATGCAACTCTATACTTAGGATTTTTCTCTTTATTTATTTCATCTTCGTCCACCTAATGTCGCTCAAAATGTGGAGTGACACTAGATGGCGCAGCAATACGGAGCGACACCGGACGTCGCTAGGAAGCCAACACTTAGCAAAATTTATATTTTTTCTTCTTCCGCCCAATGTCGCTCAAAATTGGAGCGACGGCGGGCGGCGCTAGCATCAACACTTAGAAACTTTTTGGTCAATTTTCTCCCTTCCCGCCCAATGTCACTTGAAACAAGGAGCGCCTCCCGGCGTCGCTCCAAAATGGAGCGACCACAGGAGGACTCAACACTTAGCAATATTTTTGGGATCTCTTACCAACTTGCCGAAACTGCTAAAAAAACTGGAACAATCAAAGATGACGAATAGAAAATAGACAGCTGAAAAGTGCAAAGAGCATGAAGGAGATTGGAAGGGAAGAGAGAAGGAAGGTAGCAGCAACTTTTTACAGATTTTTCAGAATTGATACCCCTTTGCAAAATGTGACAACAGCCCCCAAAACCTAGGACAAGTCCCATGAAACATAGGTTATAATCCATGTCATGATAGAAAACTCAGTTGAGTTATGATTAGTTTTAACTTAAATTATCAATCTAAGGTGAGCATGGAGTTCACTAAGTGATGGATTATGTAAATTCCTATTATGAAGTCCAAGGCCCAATAGTGTTGTATGGAAGCTCATTTACTGTGTTTAGTTGGTCAATACACTCTACTTACCTGTAATAATTCAAATGGATTCATAAATTTGAGTTTCTTTTTGTTTTAGAAGTTGGATCCCAAGTCCAAAGGAAAAGTGAATTTATGTTGAGTAGGATTGAAAGTCTCTTATGACTCTGTATTACGTAAAGGGGTTAGATAAGTAATTTTGTTAAGTCGTGTATTTAGTGCAAGTGATCAGTCAAGTTACATATATGTGAAGACATTAGTTATGGATAGGATATTGTGATAGGTGGTGGTTTTCAATAACTGCCACCAGGTGTTATATATATATATATATATATATATATGATTTTATTTTAAAGAGATTATCTGTTAGGCACGGGGGCTACCCCTCTTTGTTTGAAGCCATCTAGTATTTCATGCTTCCTTTTTTAGACTCTGCATTCCATACAATCCACTCCATGAATGTGCCTGATATATATTTCTTTTAATATGAAAGTTACAAATTTGAGACAAGAATATAATGACAAGCTTGTATGTGCATTTGTTGGGAAGGCATTTGTTTTTAGCACCATCATTGAGATGTGTTACATTGTAGTGGGAGCAGTTATGGGGCAAGATATACATTGAGGTAGATGTAGTCTATTGCCTCAATTCATAATCTTGATTTTGGTTTTCTGGATGTCTCATTCAAGGCTGATCTATTGGCAATGTTATATACTGCATTATCAAAATTTTGAACTTAAACATGACTATATTTGTTGTCAACATACATGTGCATTGATGTTTTATGAAATAATTGGAAACAACTTAAGTTGATGCTTTTGAGGGGTGTTTTTGGTCGATCCCAATGGGGATGTTTCCATACATAGTTACCACTACATTTGTTTGTTGTGCCTAAAACAAAATACCCATGTACTGTATTATTGCAGCATAAGTGTTATTACTTGTGCAACTTAGATTGATGTCAAACTCGTTGTCATTGTTCAATGGGTGTTTTGAAGCACCATACTTGTTCCTTAAATCAAGACCACATAAGTGTTTCAATGAAGGATGTTGAAGTGTGTAGCTAGTCTCTCCCATGATGATTCTTACACATCTTTTTTCTTGGAGTGTAAATATGTCCATAAACTCTTTCCCACATATTGCAACTATGAAAATGTAAATGAGTGGAGGACATAAATGAAATATGGTATTTAAAAAATATATATAAGCATCAATTTCATTATCTGTTTTATGGTTAGCATGATCATGAATGTGTTTATTGAGACCACATAGAGGTTTCAATGGATGATATTTTTTAGTTGATTTTTAATCTGTCATTGTATTGCCTACTTATCCATACAACCATCTTTTATTGTTAATTTGGATCATACATATGTGAGCACAAAATCTTTGAGTAGAGTTTTGGGTTGATCTGTTTTAACAACCTCACTTGATCTTTGTTGTTCATATAGATGTCAGAATATTAAGGACTAGGACAAACTCCTTTAGTTCTAAAATGCACTCACATGTAAATACTAGTGGAAGATAAGTAGAATGTTAACTATTTCTTAAGGATATAAGAATTGGGTTTCTTAAATATTTTGATCGACAAAGAAAGATTTAGTATGCCTAATGAATATTAATATTAATCCTCCATAGTACTGCTTTTATTGGTTGCCTTCATATGGTGTTGTTTAACCATCACAATTGCGTTTTCTAAATTTGCATGTTCTTCCCTCTATTTGGGTCACAACTTATATTTCTCTTATTGTGTTTGATGTTGTTTAAGTGCTTCAATAGAGTGAAATTAAGAGTTCCCAAAATTGTAGTTAATGGTAGAGGTTGCTCGTCCCATTAATGCGAGTATTTAGCAAATCCACTACTGTCTATGAAGATCCCCAGTCGGATCAATAAATCCTTATAGTTAAACAATTCAAATTTACACATTTGGGAACTATCCAAGGCATATCTTACTCTGTCAATGCACAAACAGAGAGGACATTCCTCTTATGATTAGCCTCATGATGGTCAGTGAATATTTTGGGGACTTGGTGCAGCCTTCTACCTAGGGTTCAATATAATTGCCTCATTTTACTTTACCTCCAGTTGTAGAGCCTAAATATCAAGAGAGTTATTTAAATTGATTAATATGATGCATTTGAGTGTTTACATAGTATGATTAATATCTTATGGGAGTATATGTCCTATTTATTACATTGCACTATTTTATATTCTAGGAATGTTTTATCCTGTTTTTGTACTATTTCAATTCAAGATGTTTATGTACAAATCATCTTTAAACACAGCTATTTAATATGATCTATAATGTCTCCCAGTAGCATGCTAAATAGATCCATTGAGAGTATAAAACTTGGATTTCAATTCCATACATGCACTAGGTACAATATAATTGCAAAGCTAGGGAAAATCAGGAAAATATGACCCATCCTACACTCAAATCTGAAAATAGAACTCCATGAGAAGATTAAGAACAAGCACCGAATATCTAAGTGAGGAGAAACACTATTAGGGAATAAAATTTATCAGGAAATATGAAGACTTCTACTTTTGAAACCAATGGATTTTACGAGGCAGCTCAAGCTCACATATGAAGGTACCTATTGCATTCAGATCCTCCTGTTCTTGCTATGCCTTCCAATGCCCGTGCTAAGCCTTCTCAAACTCCTCTTTTCATTTTCCTAGATTCCGCTGCTGTTTTCTTTTCTTCTCCCTTTCTCTCCTATAGCATTCATTCTTTTTTTGGCTCTTGAATCCCCTTCTTGCTTGAACTGCCTCCTTTATGATGGAATCATTCACATGAGAAAGAAAATAATAATTTCCAGTGTTTTACACTTTTTATTGGACCCTTGATACTTCATTGGGGCACTGCTTTTCAGCTGCCACCTGTTTGGGTACACTTTCCAATGCCAATCAGCGCATACAAATTCAAGATTCTGGTGTGGACTGTTTTTCACCATCTGGAGCACTAAATAAATAAATTGTGGTGTGATTTTTGGTCAGCGCATGATTTTGATGCAAGTAATCTACAAGAGAAAATTCATCTCATTTCAAACTCATGAAGGAAAAGCTGAAATTACGACTGTGCCACAAACTGTATTTTACTGTTTTGAGGCATCAAATGAACATATTTTACCACAATATTTGTATGGAACATAGTGTTCTGAGTCTGGAAACAGAATTACTTAGACTGAAGTGCGTTGAATTAAGTTAAGGCAAAAACATCACTTCCAGTTATGAACTTTTGTGTGTTACAGTTGAGGAATCAAACAATAAAATTCCAAGCTGAAAATAAATTCTGAACATTTATCTTGATGTCGACCATATCAGGTTCAAGTTTAATTCAATTTAAATTCTGTTTGATATAGTTAGGACAAAGTTTATTAGTTCCCTCCAGAGATTTGCCTAGACAAAGCACCGTTCAACTAAGCACAACTTTCACCTAGTCCACTCAACATAGACATACTCCTGAAATGGTCTCTGAATTCTGCTTCCAATGTAACCCATTTGTCTAGATAAAACTTAATGATGTTCGAGTAGTGTCCGTTGAACTGTTGAGGTGCTTACCAAGGATATGTACGCAGGACACTCATAAGCGCTTCAATATAATCTATTTGTTAATCCCATGTCATACTAAATGTATTGTGATATTACAAGGACAAAACTGACTGCCTTCATCTATCTTGTCATCGTACGCGAGTGGGCCCAAGGCTTGAGACTTTAGAACTCCAAAAGGAGGTCCAAGGTTCAAATTCAAAAAGGGGGAGGTTTGTACCCCATGCTCTAGTAACCAGAGTATGGGTGGATAGACACATCATCCCATATGGCATATAGCCTCCTGGACGTTTAAAACTACTCTACTTTTTACTTTACATGTCATCCTTCTTGATGACAAGAGCTAGAAGGTTCAAACGTTATAGGGGAGGTGGGATCAATGATGGGCTCAGTAGATAGTGTTTGAAGTTAGATTAATTTATGACAATGTTATCATCATTGACGTTGAAAAGTTATGGACATTGGTGGAACCACTAATGTCAATGGAGGAATTCTTCTTGTGACTTTCATTGATGTAATAGTTGTCATCATGACACAAGTATTGCAATGGGTAGACCAATGTGGAAAACAATTTCAATGGAGGAATCATAATTGATTAAAAACTAGAAGCAGGTTGGAGTTAAGGAAACCATTGTTTTTGGTAAAGTTGCTAAACCGGTAATTACCCATAGTGTTTGAGCATGGGATGGTTGCATTAAAGAAGTTTTTGACAAGGCTAGGATTGAGGGAGATGGAATTGGGGATTCGCCCCCAGCCCCCACCCTCTTTACCGTGTGTTGTCTCAATGCAACATCAAACAACCTAATCGCTTCAAATCATTCAAGTACTTGGCACAATCTCCTTCAAAGTTGCCTTTTCTTTTGTGCTTTTGCAAAGTCACCTCAAGACCCATAACCTCATTGTAAGTGACCCTCCACTCGGTTGCCTTTATTTCCTTTTACATTATTTGCATGTTGCCAAAATGCCACTTATCATGGGCCTTCAATTGCTAATAAGCAGTGTTACCATGTCCTGTAATCCTCCTACTTGAATACCTATATCCAAGTATCAAATACGGATATAGATAAAATACTTAGTGGATATTGTATTCAGACGTGTCCAAATACATGGGTACCATATCTGAATATATTCAAATACATGCCTCTTTTTCGTACATATCTAATACATTTAGATAGTGGCCTAGGCACATCTATATTTGTATCTATGACATGTGATTAAAAGAAGATTACAGAATTTTAAAAAGAAATTAAAATTTAAAGACAGTTACAATTGTCTTCTTAATTAATGAAAACATCCTATATAAACATTATATTTGTGTTAACATTTATGTGTTATATTTTTATTTTTAATATATGAAGCATGTATATGCTTTTTACAATGTTGTATCCATATTAGGGGGTCTAGAAAAACTGTCGTATCTGTATCCAAACAATATTTGTATCAAATACTATATCCATTTCTATGCAATTTAGCTAACGAGACTCCTCGATCTGTTCTTATGCGTCCGTAGTCCATGTCTTGGCATGCCAGACTATCTTGAGTGACTCTATTGCCCTTATATTTTTGTAGCTTCATCTCATGACATATAGCCTTGTCACAAGTGGCTTCCAATGATTCCGCTTCTAGATGCCTTTGCATGTTGCCTAGCTTCCTCGCTTATGGAGAAAACCCCTCAATTTGTTGTTGGGCCCCAATTTATATCTTGACTTGCTTGTCCAACTCAAGTGATGTTCTTTTGCCTCTTGACATCCATTATCAAGCCATGGCTTGATCCTTTTCTTTTTCTTGAGCATTCACTTGGCTTGAAGTTTCTATGTTGGTGACTTACATTTGTCTTGAAAATTTAGCTTGCCATCATTGCCACTCAATTCATCACATTGTATTGTATAACTATAGCTTGAAGCTTTAGACAAACCAACTAGTTGATGGCTCCTTTTAGTGGCTCATTAAGGAACTCCTTACCCAACATTCTATGTGTCCATAGGGAACTTCGTAACATGAAGTGTCATTGTTCCCTATACTTAAAAACTACACTTCTCACTTTTCCTAAGCATTGACATAGCGAGTTTCAATCACTCTCATCAATGTTTAATACCTCGTTTGTCAGTGTGCCACGCCTGATCACTTTAATAATTTAATTCCTTAACAAGTCCCACTTGTGATTGTGCTTGCATTATGAACAAGTCAACATAATCTATAATCTTTGTCTTCCTGACCCCAAAAGAGGATGCGACACATAGCAACGCTCGCCATCTTGTTTACAGGTCCAGACGATTTGACTATCCCACACGCTCTATTTGCTATGTTTGCTTTATTTGTGTTGTTGCCTCAGCCATTGTTTGTGGTCTCTCATTTGCCTCTGGAGTGAGATCAATGATGGCGGTTGCTCCATCATCTTTGACTTCCCCTTTGATTGTGGTTATGCATATCCACAAAGTTGAAATCATGTATATGCATACACATATATTGGCTCATGTGGCTTATCTACATACACATAAACTGCAATGTCTTGCATCGGTATATCTTTATTAGGAATTTTGCTAACAACCTCAAGCTTCGTTCTCTCATCTAATAAGAGGAGCACATCTATGGCTTGCTCATCTTGAGCAATATTCTTTATAGGTATCTACTTAGTAGGCACAAAAATAGAGGGGCTTCCTTAATGATGTGGGTATATATAAGGCAAATATAGGTACTAAAGGTGTGACTATAACTAAGATAGAGGGAAGGGGAAGACATGAGAAGATATGCATGTCTAAAATACAAACTGTAAAATAAATACAAGTGGATGTATGAGAATTCTCTTGAGGGGCAAAAGAGCTTTGCTGGAAGAGGTACTTGGATTCCAAATATTGCTGATCCTTGGATGGTAGCAGCTCATCCTTTTTGTCTTCCTTCTTGTCGTTTGGACTTCTCATCATTCATTACTAGTGCCATGTTATGATAGAGATGGCCAGGGCATGCAAATTCTATTTGAGCATTGAACAAACCAATATTTAAGCTTGGATGAAAGTTATTCATTCTAGTTTTATTGCATACCTTGCATGTATGAAATTAACTACATAAGTAAGTCCATTCCCTTGGTTTTCTTGACCAATTTGGTCCATAGTAAATCTTACAAGTCTTCATTCTTTAGGTTTGTAATTTTAAACATCTATTGTCAATGCGGTATCCAAATCCCCATCTACAATATCTAGGGTACAAAACTATTTGATAAGATCTCTCCTCTAGTTAAATAAATCCTGCTATGTCACTCCTCCGTTTGTTGGCATCGCCAAAGTCCTTGAAATCTATTGAGGCTTGTAGGATATTCTCACTGGTACCCTTGTACCTAAAAATTAGACATCCCAATTCTAGAGCTGTAAGATTTAAAATTTTCTGATCAGCTAATACTTTATGAAATTAAGTTTTATCAATCACTAGCATGTTCATCGCATGATGTGAACCAACAGTGATCAATTTCTGGCGAAGGGAATGAGTCTTAGTTTTCATTCACCAGTAACACTGATACACGATATGGAACTATGTTGCAGGTACTGTATCATTTCTTTTGATGCTACATTCTTTTTTCCATTATCTTCTTCCCGTTTAAATTTAATTTTTGGTTTTCTCTACAACTCTTGTTGAGGGTTTTGTTGTGGGGTAGCCATTGTGCCTTTACCCTTACCCACTTTGGCCTTATACTTTGAAAATTCTGTCATATGCAGAAAAGTTCTATGTAGCTGTCCTCAACCATTTGGTCTACATTTAGGTCAAAATTTTCACAAAGTCACTCCAACTCTTACAGATCTGACATGTTTGTCAATTTTTCCATGTTCTAATTTTCTAACCAGCCTCCTAGCTGAAAATTTTAATATGCAATTTCTTGTGCAATTGTTGCCTTGTAGAATGAACTACCAACTCCAAATGCTTATAATGTCCTTTGGTTGTAGAAGGTGATATCACTGTCTGTTACAAGTTGTGGCAATTTCTACTCTAAATTCCCTGCCATGTATTCAAAATGCAAAGTGGGGAATAAAACATTCTTCTCTCATGTTCTTTTTGTTACTCTATTTCTTCACAATATAGATCTCTCTTTCCAAACAATTCTTCTTCCTTTGCAAGAAAAATGGTGTATTGAAGTGACATGTTTTGCCTAAACAAGTTGTTTTCCTGTCAAGACAGTTGTAGCTTGGACAAATTGCATAACTAGAGTCTGGGACGACTCTTTGGTGTGCCAAAATGATTCACAAAGCTTGGAGGACTCTTTGGTATGCCAAAAGAGTTCTCAAATATCAAACAATATTTCAGTGTGCCTAGGCGACAAACACAAAGGATTAAATGTAATTTATCTTGTCCAAGTAATTTAGCACTTCCATCAATCACTTTGCATGAATGCATCTCCTGCCACCTTGAGAGATTTACTTGAAGAAGCAAAGAGTTTTTTTTTTAATATTTCAACGATTTTAATGAGAAAAACAACTTCTTGTGATTCCTTTCTACCACATTTGGTCCACTCCATGACATAGAGGAACCTGCTTCAAGGTCTAAAGTTTTTAACATATGGCTTAGATGTATCCCAAAATGCCTCAATGATGCCTTACAAGAGGCAGGCAACCTACCAACCTGCTTAGGCTGTCCACCAAACTGCTTAGATGGTTTGCAGAGTATCCTGGATGGTTTGTCACCTGCAGATGACCTTGTCTTATGCCCAGATGACCATCTTTGACCTACAAACAGTGGTTGTCGTTTCCTAGACAACCTTCTTGAGGTCCTCCAAATGGTTTCAGTCTTGGCAGACAATCTTCTAAACAAACCAGAGTCAAACAGAGCTCCCTAGATTCTCTGCACACATGGATGAACTTCTTAAAGTGTACATATGGTTCAAACATGTTAATCTTGGCTATTACCATTCTTGAATTAGTAGGTACATCTTCCAATGCATCTAGGCTTTGGCCATTTGAACTACGGTCAGAGGTTATCATGAATGTTAAACAATTCACTGTCGTCTATGACAATAGTCAATAGTGGTTGATTACCAACAATAGTCAATGGCAATTGGGTCCTCCATTGTTAACATCAACCGCAACTTCGCTGGGTGGTATTGCCCTCAATACAAAGGCTCATTGGAACTTTATTTTCCTCCATGTGACAATGCAAATTGCCCATTATCTGAATAGTCTGCAACTTCTGAGCAGTTATTTAGACTAGCTTCAATGTTGTCACGCTCATCTTTGGAGGATGATTTGGTTGATTTCTCACTTACTGAGTTGCGTATGTAATATTGCTCCCAGGATGATAAATGAAACTTTGATGGCACTTCTACCTTTGCTTCCAAAATGGAATGTGAACTTTGGTGTTACTTATACTAAAAGTAGTGAGAATATTATTGATACAAATTATATAGTCAGTAGTTTCTGTTTATGGGCTTGCAATAATCTTCCTTTCCAATCGAATAATATGGTTCTTGCTTGTGCTAGCCCTGTGATCCTTAATTCCAATGGCCCTCTCACATGTAGCTTCAACTGGACTCCAAGCAATATTTTGCAACCTTCAAACCTTCTTGTTGACTAATTTCACACCTTATCGGTATTTTTCCATTTTCTGCATTTTGCATTTTGCATTTGACCATGATACATTGATGGATGAATGGTCATAGGTGGACAGACGATAGGTCACTGGAAATGAGTCATGGGAATGGATAATCGCATAGATAGGGATTCAAAAGGCAACAACATCAGAAATGTAGACTACAAATATAGAAATATGTTTATATACTCTTTCTTATAGGTGACATTAGACAATGAAATGACAGTGAGCAATGAGAATGATCACACAAACAAATGATCACATCAACACAAAATAGATAGGGCGATATGAATGGAATATTTTATTATTGGCATCATAGTTGAGAAAATCGGAATCGGGTAGTAAATCGGCTGGTTTAAAAATCGGCAATGAATCGGAATCGGCAAAAAATCGGGCAATGAATCGGCAAAAAAAAAACCGAAGAAAACGATTTTTTTTTTCATGCATATTACAATGAATTAACATTATGCAAATCAAATATTGCAATAAAAGCAACAATTCAAATCAAGACATCATACAAGGCTCAAGCTTTAAGTACACATGAAAGTGACAAAACACATCCTGTATTGCTTATAATATGAAAAGGTACAAATTACAAAATGTGTCAAAATGCCTCAATAGGCCCACTATCTATTGTCTTCACTCCTTTGCCCCTTGTCCTAGCATAAGCCCTAGTCTCTCTTGGTTGATGTGTGCTTGTAGATGCTTGTGCCGCTTCTCGTGCTAAGGCCTCTTCTTGGTCCCTTGCTGCCATCTCCTCTGCTAGGTTCTCATAGTTTTGTAATTCTTCCATGCTGAATAGAGGCTCTTGCTGCTCCTGTGCTGCTGCATCTGTGATCCATTCAGATGATGGATCAATGTCACTTAGGTCAATGGGCTCAATATTTGTTTTTTCAAAAGTTTTTTGGTGGAGACGAAGGTTGTAATGCACAAACACAAGATCATTTAACTTTTCTTGTGTAAGTTTGTTGCGCTTCTTGGAGTGTATGTGCTCAAACATACTCCAATTGTGCTCACAACTTGAAGAGCTACATGGTTGAGATAAGATTCTAATCGCCATGTGCTGCAAATTGGGCGTATAATCACCAAAGTCATCCCACCATAAATCTAGAAACAACAACAAAAAAAAATTAATATTTCACATGTAACAACTTAAAAGTTTAAATTTTAAAACAAAATCAAAAGACAATAAATCCCTGATTTTGGTGGTTTTTTTCCCCTTTTTTTTTTTAATATTTTTTTTTTTTTGTGGGGGGGGGAGTTGGCGACCATGCATGCCTTATAATCTTGTATCTCGGCACGTGTTTTATTGCGCAATTGTTGACTCGCGAAGTACACGCGGTCAATGCAATCTTGAAGGCCAATCTTGACCTCATAATCAGCACGGAATGTAGGGGTATAAAAGAATTTGGGGTTCAAATAGTAACCCGTTGCATGAAGAGGGCTATGGAGTTGTGATGTCCATTTGTTATCAATGATAGTCCAAATGGCATCATATTTGGCGCGGTTATGTTCATAAAATGCAGCAATGGCCTCTTTCACCCTATCCATAGCCTCATATACAAATCCCATTGGAAATTGTTCTCCATCAACAAGACGAAGAATCTTCACCAATGGCTCTGAGACCTGAAAAAAAAAAATAATTTAAAGAAAAATATTTTACAACATAAATAAAATAAAACAAATTAATAAGCGTAGTCTTGTACCTTGATGGCCTCATCCATGGCCATCCAGAAGTCCTCAAACAAATAAGTATAAACATTTTGCCCCTCAGATGATGTTCGGTATCTTGCAGCTACTTCAAAATTCCACTCATCACTCACAAACATTTGTTTTAGTGACCCTCTTGCATCATAAATGCTCTACAATGTCACAAAGTTTGTGGCGAAGCGTGTAATGCCAGGCCGCACTAGCTCCCTCCCATTGGTAAATCGCCTCATGAGGCTAAGGACCCATGAATGGTTGTAAATGAATTTTGTGATGGCCTTACCCCTCCTTACAACCTCTGCCACCCAAGGTAATTTCCCAATGTCCTCGAGGAGCAAATCGAGACAATGGGCTGCACATGGGGTCCAAAAAATGGTGGGGAATTTCTCCTCCAAAATCCTCCCAGCTGCCTTATATGTTGCTGCGTTGTCCGTGATGATTTGGACAACATTCTCCTCCCCAACCTCCAAGACAACCTCCTCCAACAACCTTGCAAGCATTTCGGCACTCTTAACATGTGCCGATGCATCTACGGACTTAAGGAATGCAGTTCCTGCTGCAGATGCAACCAAAAAATTAATCAGGGTTCTTCCCCTCCCATCTGTCCAACCATCAGACATTATGGTGCAACCCTTGGTGCTCCACACCCTACGTTGGTTGTCAAGCACAACCTGAAGTATAAAAAAAAAATTTAGTCACGTACATTGCATATTGATTTTATCATATTAATATATATAAAAAAAAATTAGTCATGCCATATAAATATAAATTTAGTCAAGCACAATGACACAACCTGAATGTCCTCCACAGATTGTTGAAGGAGAGGGCCCCTAAGGTCATCATATGTTGGTGCCTTAAATCCTGCGCCACAACTTGCGATGACATCTATCATGCGCTTCCAGTATGGAGACCTTGCCACATTGAAGGGAATGTCAGAATAGTACCAAAAAGTGGCAATGGTTGTCCTCATTGCACTATGCTTCTCTTGGTTCCATGCGGCCATAAACGGTCTACAAAAGAGGACTCTCCCGTCCCACTAGCTTCTTGTGCACTTGAAGGACTCGAACTACTTTGTTGAAAGTGCCGCTTAAGGTTGCCACTAGTACGACCACCTCGGGAGGGGGGGATGACATGGCATCGCTAAAACTTCTTTTGTTACTAGTGTTTTCATCCGCCACAGTGATCATGGCGTTTACTTTGTTTTTAATATCATCTGGCACCTTATCACATATTGCTATATTATTTCCTGCTAACCATGCCAAATGGAATTTGAGGCGATAAACGCCTCCATTATAATTATTGCCACAAAAATTGCATTTAAAATGCCCTCTTGGTTGCAGTTGCGTTGCATACGCCCATGTTGGATCCAATGGTTTCATTTTTTATATGCCTGCACATTGAAACAAGTTAGTAACAAGTAACAACAAAGTTACAATCACTTGAAAAAAAAGGAAAAAAAAACTAAACCCTAAACCAAAAGGCTAGGGTTTAGGCCCTTTAGGGTTTAAAATTGAAACATTGAGTCATTGACAGCTGAAAAATAGGCTTGCATACATAGTTATTAGGCAGCAATATTTACTTAAAAAGAAAAGGAAAAAAAAATCCTAAACCCTAAAAAAAACCCTAAACCCGTTTAATGTTTAACAAATATTGATAGGAATTAAGATAGCTAATAATTTGGCTTGCATATATCAATTTAGTATCTATTTAAAAGGAGAAAAAAAAAACCCAAAACCCTAGGGTTTTGGGTTTTAAATTTGAGAACAGCCCTAACCTAATTTCAAACAACCCTAATCTATTTTCAAACAAGCCCTAATCTATTTTCAAAAGGAGGAGAAAAAAAACCTAAACCCAAAACCCTAGACTAGGGTTTTGGGTTTTAAATTTGAGAACAGCCCTAACCTAATTTCAAACAGCCCTAATCTAATTTCAAACAAGCCCTAATCTATTTAAAAGGAGGAGAAAAAAAATCCTAAACCCAAAAGCGGTCGATAAAATGAAAAAGTAAGTCATTTTTCTTCATTCTTTCTTCTAAGCACTTGCAAAGAAAAAAAACAAACCCTCCCACCTTGCTACCACCCTGACCTACTATGCCAAGGCATTCTAGGAGCACGATCGATTGCGGTGTGAAGGAACCCGACAGCCAACAACATCCTCCTAGAAGATTCATTCAAGATTATCATTTCAAGATTATCCGACTAGGGTTTTGGGTTTTAAATTTGAGAACAGCCCTAACCTAATTTCAAACAGCCCTAATCTAATTTCAAACAAGCTCTAATTTCTGACCTTGAATGAATCTTCTGGGAGGATGTTGTTGGCTGCCGGATTCCTTCACACCGCAATCGATCACGCTCCTAGGATGCCTTGGCGTAGTTGGTCGGGGTGGTAGCAAGGTGGGAGGGTTTGTTTTTCTCTTTGCAAGTGCTTAGAAGAAAGAATGAAGAAAAATGACTTACTTTTTCATTTTATCGGCCACAGTCTCTCCCTGCACGGCTGCAGCCGACTCATTGTGAAAAAATCGGCAATGAGTCGGCAATGCAGCGATACGATGCCGATTGACTCATTTGTCGAATGAATCGCGATTCAGCCGATGTTTTCGCAATTTCTCAACTATGATTGGCATCATGGGGTACATTTCCAACATATCTCTGAAAGTTGAGCCTGACAGCATAATGGTTTGACATTACTATCAAGGGCAGAAATCCCTAGTCATCACAAGTGCAATACACATAATATCAATGATCCTGCTACCAATTGCCAACAAAGATCTCATGGTCAACAAATATTAAAAAATAGTACAGCTAAAAAGAAGAAATCAACTCCATTATTTTACTGAGCTCACATCACACTAAATTTATAATGATGTATATAATGACGAATTGACTCCCTAGAGTTGTTTAGTTTCATTGTTGAATAGCTGCTGATCATTGTAAAACTAATTTTTGTTAGTAATTCTGTTAGTCTCTTTGAGGGATTTTTTGTTCCAAGGCTATTGGTCATTTTTTCTATGCAAGCAGTTAACATCCAATTAGGTACTTACAATAGCTATTTCTGACTAACTGATAGCTCTTTGTAAGCAGTCAGCATCCTTTGAGGGTATTTTTGGTCATTGTTTTTAAAGCAGAATTATGTTTTAAAAATCATTGCTCACCAGCCAGTGACAAGAATACCCTTTTTTATCTAAGGTTTTGGTTATTGTCCTGTGATGATTCTTTTTGGTTGTAAGCTAAAAGCCATTGTTTGCTGTCCCTATGGTGTACTTTGTCAATGTTTCTAAGAAACTAGATGCCAACCAAAATCTCTCCTTTGCATTGTTTTACCTATCAATTAGCTTATTTATACTCTATCATTGATTATTGATAGTATATGAAATAAACGAACGTATACACATGCATATGCTTTTGCAAACAATTAAGCATACACATATTATAAAAAATACAAAGATAAGCAATAAATATGATTTATATTTCTTTGATGGAAACATTGCCATAACTGAAATTAACTTTGCAGACTGTTGTGGTTGTAGTGTTGGTCAAGGGGGCTATGCTTAAGCTAGTTTTGGGCTCGCATCTTGCCCTTTTTTATTGTCATTTTAAGTTCAACAGGCCATGCTCTGGCAGCAACTTAAATGATTGCCATGACGAAGTCCTGGATTTAAGTCCCACCAGTAATGCCTTCCATGTTAATGCATCTTTGATAACGTAGACTACCTCAAATGAACTTTGGTTCAAGTCCCGGGTGAATCTTTTGAATGTGACTATAAGTTGAACAGAATTCTAAACATGATATTTTATTTTCGTCACAAGTTAGATAAGACATTGTGTGTGTATTTTAATTTACTAAACAAAATAAAGTTAATCTATTTCAACTCTAAGATATAGTATTGACAAAATAATTCCCCTTTCATCATACAATGTATTAAACAAAAGAAAAAAACCAAAGATACCTGAATATCTATTGAAATAATGTTGCATCTTTGAAACTCTATTTATGAGCAAAGCATTGGTTTGTATATATAAGCAAGCACGCACATGTGTGTATTGGGGCATGTGTCTGTATACACACAGACACACCCTCATGTTTCAAGTTGTGTATCACAGTGAAAATATATTTTTTTCATTTGTGTCTATGATTACATATCTCATTGTAATTGGCCTCTTTATCATTTGGAGGTCTGTCAAATGTTTCTGGTTCAACATGTCTTGTTTTGTGTAGTAGAAATCAAGAGATCTACACGTCCATGGACAAATATAATATTTGGCTAAAGTCACCTAAAGTTTGCACTTGCCCCCAGTCTTGGCTCCAAACAATTGAATATCAGACGGTGGCCTAACATGTCACCATCATCACTAGTTGCACACCCATCCCACCAGCACCAATGGATTCCTTTTGGTCATCATGCATGAAAATTTTCTTTTTGGACTAGCTGGTTGTATTGTAGACTCATTTCATGGGACCTGGCACACTTGCAAAGAAGCCAATGTAATGAAAAGTAAATTTATTCTTAGTTGACCCTGATGTCATCTTGGATATGCTGATAGAGTTCTCAAAAGCCTCTCTTGATCTATGTTACTTCAAGTACCCTTTTGGTGGAGACAGGAAAATGTGGAAATACAAAAAGGGGATGGATAGAAGATTCCTAAATTTTGGCAAAAAGGGGATGGCAAAGGAGACAGCTATATAGAAAAAGAAGAAAATGGAAAGATAAAAAATTTAAGTTACAAATAAAAATTATTATAAAATGCATAAATTTGAGCTAATCATTGGTTTTCTTATTACTAATTAGAAATCATAGACAAAATTAAATTACACTGATGTATTATTTGGAGGGTATAGTGACCGGTTCAATGTGATTGGGCCAACAGACTGCCAAAGATACTCTCCTAAGAATTGTGTTCAACTTCTTGTTTCAAATGACTCATTTTTTTATTATTTGTAGCTCTCCCAAAACATCCAAAAATATTATGTGGCAATGTCACGCATTAACTATATGTGCACGACTGGATTGCAAAACTTCTTGAGATTTCAACAAAAGCCATGCAAACGTCCATATATTTGCATTGTTGTCTCACTAAAAGAATCTTCTGAGTTTTGGTATATGGGGGTAATTAAGTTTCTAGGTTTTGGCTGCTTATCTAATCTAACAACTTTATATTACGCAAATTGCTTTCCATATTTCAGTTGTGCAAGCACCCCTCCATTTGTATTCTTGTCTCTTTATATCAAGTTTCCAGATTTAAGCTCCAGAACCCTACATATCAAGTAGGGGATGCCTAAGCGTTCCCTTGAAGGATGCATGTCCCTGTCTAAGGGTGGGGAGGGGGGATGAAAGCTAGATGATGCCCCCACCGCCTCCCCCCCCTTCCCATCCCTGGGGAATGCGTTCCCGTGTAACATTGCTCTTGATGGAAAAAATGAATCATTGGTATATTATATAGGAAATAAGATTTGAAATGCCTCCTGCATTTGAAAGGAATGATCAAACGCTAATGAGGCTTCAAAGAGTAACTTCACCTTTCTTCAATGAACTGTCAATATTTTACCTTGTTTTGAATAAAACATTCCTTGGTAGAATGAGCCCCATAAATACTTCGAATGAATTGGTTACAAATATGAGATTCTAAACTTCAAGCAACTCCATCATAATATACTAGTCACTAGATATGTCATGATCAGTAACTTCTTCATAGTGGCAAAAGGAAACATTGAAACTATTAATGCAATAAAGTTGAAGCATCTTCATAGGAGAGGACATTTCATATGCCTCATCATAAGTGAGGGTAAAAATTTATATGGAAGGATATGACCATGTCATGAGACCCTCCATAACATTTATTTAACATCACAATAAGTATCATTCAACATCTATTTTCAATGATTGATTATCTATTATTTTTATCTTCCAACAATTAGACTAATTTCCATGTAAGTTTCCTTCCAAAAGGTTTAAAACATTCCCAAGAGTGAATAGTTTGTTATAAGGGTACACTTGTAGGATCTTGTTCCTTCCAGGCAAGAAGAATATCATTTGTCTATTAGTACATAATTATTGCTGAGATGGGGTTTTTGATTACACTTCAATAGTATTTCTAGCACTTCTGTTAGGTAACTAGAAAAAGGCTTGTTTATGATTACATTTTCCTTAACTTTATCTGATGAGTATGGTTTTATGATGCATGCTATATAGGTCAGTTCAAAAGGATTTTATCAGACTGGATGAAGATCTTTTCATTCCATTAGTGGGAAAGAAGAAGATCTATACCTTTGAGACCTCTGAATTTTGGGAGCAAATAAAGACTCCAAGGTGCTGTCCTTCTGACCCAAATCCTGTGTCACTTTATTTTATGTTGTTAAATCTTCCAAGGATCTTTTTCATCCACCAAGGTATTTCAAACTTGAACATTCTTTTTCTTATTATAGCAACTTGCAAGATATTTATACCATCTATATTTTTCAGGATGTCATTAAGGTGCTCTTCTCTGTACCTAAAACAATATCGCATGAACACACCTGAACATTTGTCTAATGGTGATGCTTCTATCATTGGAACTGTTATCGGTGATGTTTACATTCACCCTTCCTCAAAGATTCATCCCACCGCTAAGGTCATGTATTTTCCTAACCATGTCTGTTTACATAAACCAAATGTCAGTTTAGTCATCTTTCCTTCTTTTAAAACTAAAATGTAGCATGCATTGTAATGCAGATAGGACCAAATGTATCAATCTCAGCGAATGCTCGAATTGGTCCTGGAGTAAGGCTGAGCGAGTGCATTATTCTTGATAATGTTGAGGTTCAGGTATTATTTCTCCTGTACTATAGAACAAAACTAAGCTTGCTTTTCTCACAGTTGACCAAAGGTGTACTTTTGATGATTTATAGGACAATGCCATTGTCATGCATGCAATTATTGGTTGGAAGTCATCTATCGGCAAATGGGCAAGGGTGCAGGCAAGATTTGTATATTTTGAATACAAAGATTTACTCAGCAAGTCAGTGTGATGTAGATCTCCTTTTTAGAAAGCAAGTCTACATGATAAATTTCTTTTTTACAGGGTGAAGGAAATTATGGAGCTAAGAATGGTATTTCAATTCTAGGTAAGTTGAGACTTGAGATTATATTGTCTTTGAAATATATGCAAGTTATGATATTCTTGTATTTGCTTCTATGATTAAAAATTTTATGTGTTCATATGCTGGCATTTATATCATTTCTCAGGTGAAGGTGTTATTGTTGAAGATGAAGTTGTTGTTATGAGTAGCACTGTTCTTCCTCACAAGTCACTGAACCAAAGCGTCCAAGGAGAAATTATTCTATGATTTATGTATTCAGAATCCTGCTTGTAGCATTCCATATAACTACTTTTACCATTCAACCAATTCCTTATTAAAAGAAAATGATAGCGATGGTTTAAGGAAAAATTGTAAATTTAGGTTTGCATATTGGAAAGAGTATTTAAGAGTGTAATAGGTGGTGACATATTATGCATTATTATGTTCTATTTATCTTGATTGCTAAACTTTTAAGTTTCGTCACATATATTAAACCTCTAAAAAGGAAAATGTTGGTTCACCTTGAAGTAGAATTACCAATGTTAAGACAAATGACAATATGCTTTTAGTGTTGGTTTTGTAATCTTTGCTTTTAGTGTTGGTTTTGTAATCTTTGAAATTATAAAATAAACACAATTTTAACTTACTGAAACTTCAAAATCTTCTAATTTTTATTATCATTCTTTTTCTATTGCATGTGCTTGCACACACCCATATATGTCAACAGATGTATATATTTTATGTAGTAAAATTCTTTTTCATGGCATCTCTCTATATATCTCACAATCTAAGGTTGAAAATTTAAATAAAATATTTAAAATATAAACATATCTAAGCATTTTGTATAGTAAAACCATTTTCATATGACTTTTTAAAATGTATTTTTAAGGTATATTCTAAATAAAAAGTTTTTTTGTATAGAAATTAAGTAGAGATCAAGTAAATTGATAAATGTTCTTTTCTTCCTTCAAATATGTAAATATTTGAAATTAAAAAAAATATGAAAGTTTTACAAATCAATATTCAAAATTAAATATACAACTCAAAACTAGTAATACAATAAATATATTAACTTTTATTCCAATGACCAATTTTTTCATATTGCCAATGGTTTATCATATGCCTCTAAGGGTACATGGAATAGACATAAATTGTCTTAAGTTTATTGTGTAGTTTCGAGACCATTATAACTAAATTAATGACTATACAAAGTCTCAAAGTATTTTAAAATAATGATTGCTAAAAGTGATAGAACTTTACAAGCTAGATATGGTCTATTTGATCTAACAAAACTGCTAAAATAGAGATTGTAAAGCATTTATCTATTCCTATCCTAATGTTTGAACTTATCACTTTTAGGAAGCGTTTTCTCTAAATATTGACATGGCACTCCAAGCATTGGTTCAACCTGTCTTCCTATTAGCTAAATGATATTAAAAGAACAAGTTTGTAAAAGTTATGCAACATTACCTTTCTAGGTATTCTCCAAGAAACTAGATCAAATATAGAATATAAAAGAGCATAGAAGAGTCTTTGGATAATTAGACATAGCTTTTCTTGAAAAGAAAAATACTTGGTTGAAGATCTCATTGATCAAAATTTATGTCTTTTACTAATGTTGAAGTTGGAATTTGATCTCTTTCTATTTGACTTGTTCCATTTTGAGATTCATGGTGAATCATCTATAGTACTTTGTAAATCTCTTCAATAACTTCATATTTGATAATTTTGAATATCTTGATCTAGATCATGTAGTGGCATTTCCATGCTCCTTAGAGAAAAACGTATCTAAAGAATAGGATTTTTTTCAATTGTCGTCCCCTCTGTGGATAGATTTTTGACTTTGAACCAAAAATAAATTGTGCCCCCTATTTACCGAATGAAGTAGAATTTCTCATGTTGGTGGAGGGCCTTTATCAATTTACCTTATAGGACTCATTACACTAGTTGAATGTTGTTGCTTAACAATTTCGTTAATCATCATTAAGCCTCAATATCTTGGAAACTCTAGGAAACCTTATTCTACCCATGTATTATTTATCTCTACTTACAAGAACTTGATCTAAGAAATTCTCCAATATCTTAGTCTAGAGTTTCTACCTATGTAATAACTTCTAAACGAACAAGCACAATGATCAATTATCTTGATCTCTCACTCTCTCCAAATACACGAATATTATGATATTTACAAAGAGTACATAGAGTCTTAGTGTACATGAATGTTGAATAGGGAAACAATTTTAACTTCTAATTTAGCACCCGAATTACAACCATTAAGTAGTTTGTTGGAAGGAAGAGCCAGTGACTCCCTCCAACCTTTGGATTTAGGCGGGCTCTAACTATCCTTGCTAACTCCTACCTTGACCTATTCTAATTGTTTGAAAGTAAATATATGAATACAAAATTTGCAAGAGATTGAATTGAAAATACAACCATAACCATGTTAAGGAGGTGTGCAATCGATTAACACATGAAAATCTGAATAACAAAAAAGTTTCCCATTCAATGAATATGAAATTTTTAAGTGAATGACGAGAAGAAAAAATGGCCATGCCTCAATCACCATGTAGTCTACGCTCTATGAGGGCAATGCCATTGATGGAATACAAAAGACTTGCTATTTTTTTGCCAGTTTTATGAGTTACAAGGCACAATGTGGGTTTCATAGAACGTAGCTTTGAATTCTCATGGCAAAAATATGTTTGTAATGGAGCCCATGCCTCCTATTTATATTAAGAGTACCATTATGTTACTTGGGGTGAGAAAAAATTACTCCTAATAAAAGTAAAATAGTGGGGGCATTTGTAACAAAATGATACACCCCCAAATGTTGTGCTAATAGGTTTTTAAGACTTCTAATATGAGTTAGTGTGCCACTACATGTCAAAATGTCAATCTCAAAAAATTATTTTCGAGATTTGTGCCTTAATTTTTACCCCTCTATAGGTTGGCAAGTGATTTGCTCTAAGAAGCAACTAAATTGCTTGAATATGCTAGCAATTTGCTAGTAGAACCTGAGCACTTCACTCCTATGAACCAATCGGGCCACTTTGCAAGTATATCACTCCCAGACCAAATATTACTTGAATAAATCAACATCCAATTTACACTTAGTCAAAATTTTGAGGGGTTTTTGAAGGTATTGGAAGTTTGATCGTGTTGTTTTGCACTTTTCCAAAACAACAAATTCTAATAGGGTGATTAGGGTCTACATTTCTAGCAACTTCATAGGGTGCCAAGCTCGATTGGAGAGATCCCAAATTTTACCTTTATCCTTGGGCACTAAGTCTACAAAATTGGGATCATTGCTGCAAAAATATCAATATTATGGTTCACCTAGTCCATCTTTTGTGGTAGTATCCCCAACAACTTCCACCACTCTTCATTGCCTGGTAACCGAATATAAGACAAGTCTTTGGCTTCTACAAGATCTTCATAAGATTTCTTAGATAATCCATCTTGTTTCCCCTTGAGCTCTTGTGACTTGGTGTAGATGAACTTTTTACAAATTTCAATTACATCTCCCACGTCGACCTTATCCTTATCTTCTTTGAAAATTACATCAACAATGTCATCATCAAAGAGTTTTAAGTATGGGTCAAAGATATCCAATAGTGCAATAACAACTAGCCTTTGAATATCTTGGATCATCTCCTATACTAGGGCTTCTAGAGAAGCCAAATTGTCTTTGCAAGCTTGTAGACCTCTCTGTGCATCTTGGATTTTGTTAAGTCTCATTACTAGATCCTTTTTGTCTATCATGAGTGATTGTGCCTATGATGTTAACATAGTGGACGAAAGCTTAAGAACCTCTTGGAACTCGTCCCTTGTTGCCAAATTTTTCCTTAAGCCTGTTTGATGGTTTTTGAGACCAGATTTAGGTTATGTTATGTATATGCCACAAAGTGAAAGTATTCTTGGATATTTCTGAACTCTTCCTTGATTTTGTGCCAAAGGGAGTAGTGTGTAGAGCTTGAAAAAACATACTATTTAAAAAAAATGTGCTTAAAATGCTTCCATATGCAAATGTTATGGCCTCCAAAATTTTTATCCTAATGGGACTAAAAAATGCAAAACTAAAATTCCTAAACCTTAGATATGCAAGAAGAAATCATGACTACCAATTTTTAATTTTTTGGTGTGCTCCACTCCTTTTTTGTCACTTTAGCCCATCTAATCTACCCAGTCATTGAATCTAATTCCTCTCTGATTGGTCGAAGGCATTTACATAATATAAAAAGTTGGTGATATGGCACAAAGAGGTGCCACATCAATTGCCAAATCGGCCAAGAATTCGTCCATTGATTTTCAAATTTCTAAAATGAGGATTTGATCCTAGGTTGGCTAGAAGATATATTTCACGCTAACTAGGATTCCATCGTCTCCTTTGAGGCATGAAAGACAATTATTATCTATGACATTTTTTGCTTAGGCTGAAACAAGCAACCGAAATGTTTTGCTAGTGGGATTTGAACATGCAACACTTTGCTCCTAGCATACTCTGATTGGACAATAAAACAATGCACAAGTTTGATGCCTGATCGTCAACTTTTCCTTGAGGAAAGTCATTTTCCTTAGCAAAGGAAGTCAATGAATGCAAAAGGGTATGGGTAGGGGTTTTGAATAGTAAACCTCCATTTACTCAGACCTAAGCAATTATTCCCTTGCCTATTTACCATGTATGCTTTATAGTCTAAAGTGCTACCATTTTTATAACATTTTCTACTCTTCTTTCCAAAGAACAAAAAATGGTTGTGCTTCGATTCAAACTCAAAACCTTCACCATCCTATGTCTTTGCACATGCCATGCTAATTCCTTTCATGAATAGGATTGGGTATGCTTGGTTGCTTGTTTGTTCTCTATAGAATTACAACAAAATAGGTGCTACAATGTGTGTGCCAATTCTTAAAATTTTAAATTTTAAATCTTGTCACCAAAATTTAAAAGAGATAATTATGAAGAGACAAACCCTCTAGAAATAAAGGAATTATAGATGAAAACATGGAAGAAAAAACCTTCTTTGCTCCTTATGTTGAAAGCACTTATGAAGCTTTCAAGAAAAAATTGTCCTACAACTTGAAAGATGAATTAGAGGCTCCAAGTGAATACCCTAAATGACCAAGCAATGTATCTCCATACCCTACTCTAATACCATGTTGGAATTCAAAATATTTTCTAGAAATGAGCAAAAGCAATCCATTCACCCAAATCTTATATAGAGAGTGTGAAAGGACAAAAGAAAGGACAAGATACACAAAATTGTTGGGTGTCCAAAGGCACCATAATTCATCACTGTATTATTTATGGGTAAGAATCACAATACTCTAATGTAATAAAAGGAGTGGTTGGGAGTATTTTTACTAATAACTTAATCCCAAGTTATATAAATGAATTCAACCTAAGTTGACATAACAAGAGGTCTTTGAGGTTAATTAAAAGTTATTAGATGGATTTAACCATAACAATGTTAGTTTTGGCCTATAGGAATTACATAATAAAATATTACAATAAATTAAATATATTGTACAATTATTTCCCTTAGGACGATATAAGATTACATCATATAATGTTAGCCTTTATCATAAGTCAAATTACACTTTCAGTACTATTGCTAGCTAGCCAAATCTCATGGTTGCACATATTGAGAGTTAATTTACGAGTTGGATCATCTGATATCATAAATCTATTAGGATCAAATCTAACTTAGATACTTTGACAATAAGATCAACAATGGAAGTTACAACCTTGGATTGGTCACTTTATTTGGTATTTGATGAAGATCTTATCCCCTTTATATGCCAATTGTGATCACATTATCATTGGAGCATTTGATCTCTTTGCTTTCAACCAATTGTATTCCTTCTTAAGTTTCTTCTCTTTTGTAGTGAGGACATCAAATGCCTTTTCTCTTTAGGCTCATAGACTATGTCCCACACAAAGGTATAGCTTGGCCATATGTTTGAATTAGATATAGAGGGTGCTTTTATAGACTTAGTTGCACAAATTGGATGAGTCATGTCATTGCCAACTACAATAGGATTTTACAAGTGCGGACATCATCAATGAAGATGCGGATGATGGTGAACGTGATAGTACATATGGAACCAATGGTTGTGAGGTAGATATTTGAATAGATGGATCTATAAATGCGTTGATGGGTGTGGTTCCAAGCATGATAGTGATGGTTGAAGGTAGAGTTCCTCCGAGAGAACCATGAGATACATTAACAAAGGGGAAGAGAAGTGCAACAAAATAAGGGTTGGGAGAATATTAAGAAGTAGTAATAGAAGAAAAAAGGATAGAGAAAGAAACAAGAGTGATGGAGGGTGGAATGGGAATAAAGGTGGTCATAGTTGTGGCCACAATCCTAGCTATTCCTAACTCGAGAGGGATTCCTCCTTGAGGGATTTTCACCTCCTTGAGTTGAGGTATATATTATTGATGCTCTTGCACTACTACTACTACCTTTCCAAACAATGACCTAAGTCTTTTGAACCTCTGTTGCCCTTCTCTAGTTGTCTACTACACTACAAAAGTAATGATTGTGGTGTGGTTGATGTGATAGATATTACTATATTTGGTGTAATAGTTCATTATGGCCTTCATGGACTTGATGGGCCCTTTGATGTATTGCCTACTATTTTTTTCCTCTTGGCACTCTTGGGGTGTTTGCAATTCTAGATGCTAGAGAATTGGTCATCAAATGAGATTTTCTTGTTGGCCTTGTTGAAGGTCCTATTTCATATCACACCTTTTGTTAACCAAAATGTTTTAGTTTTAGTAATCCTATTTCCTTAAGGTCCCGATTTCTCATGATTTATTTAACATCTTGGTCAAAATCATCCTCAACCTTGGTATAGAATGAGTTCCATTTTGGTGGGTTACTATACCACCCCTAGATTTCATCTTTGTAACCACGTGTTCTCCCCATGGGGGCAAGGGATAAATATTCACTTGGGTTGACCTCCTAAATTTAGTATCTTTTTTATGGGTAAAGAAGATATTCAACATTTGGCCTTGAGTGTGTTCCTAAAGTATCCAGTTGGGTCATATGACCATCTTTCTCTGAGTTGTTTGACCCACATGTCTCTTAGTTTCTCCTCCATGACTTAGTGAAACCATCACATATTTAAAGTGATCTTCATTATAGTCTACTTGAGTGGGTAGAAGGTTTTATTCTTCTCCCCCTTGAAATACTTCATGTATATGTAATCTAGTTGCCTCCCATATTCAAGGTTGAACATGGAATGGGGTATGGATGCGAGCAAATCAAAGGATATGGATGAAAATCCATAGATATGAATGAGTGATTTGGTCTTGTTGACACCAAAAATTATCAGGTTATTTACATGTACAATAACATATATAATATATAGCGGTATGACTTGTTAGAGAAGATTATGGCTTGGTAGCTTGTTTGGATGCTTGTGGCGGAGTAGCTTCACTAAGATAGTTGTGGTGATTGTTAAATAATGTCATGTTTGAATAGTGAATAGTAGCAATCAATAGTAACAATGAATAGTAAAAGTAAAAGTGTCATGGTCATGGTAAATTGTCTTTGTCAAGTGTCTTTGTTACAAGGAGATATGTTATAAATAATAAAATCTTTAAAAATCCAAGATAGTCAAAGGTTCTTTTGAAAATATTATGTAACTATAGAAAATTTCAAAAGGAAAATCTCTAGAAATATGTGATATTTGGATTGCCTTATGTAATTAAAAATAGATCATAAGAAAAGGCCAAGAAAAATATCTTAAATATCTTGATATTAGTGAAAGAGTATCAAAAGGAAATCTCTATAAAGTGTTATCATATAGAGATCCCCATGCATGTAATATCTAGCTCTCATGAGCCTGTAAATAGGGGAGAGACTCCTTGTGGGAGGAAATTCAAGTCGAGTTGAGCAAGTGTGAGTTCAAGGATGTAATAGAGAGTCTAGGCTATAAATGAGAGCTAGAAAGACAAGCTAGCTAAGAAAAAGTATTTCCTTGTCTAAGGTGTGTCCAATATTATTAAAATAAGCATGTGAAGCATTATTTTTTGGAAATTCTATAGGTGGTGGAGGTACAATAGGAGGGTCATGTTTGCTCACAAGACAATCTAGTGAACATCTATGTACTATTATAATTTGTATGTATAATACAATTTTTTTTTGTTTGCATTGTAACATCTCTTGTGTTTCCATAAACTTCCTATTTTTTATGATGTGCTAATGTTTTCTTATGCATGAAAGTTGTATGGTAACATACCATCACTAGCTTCAGACAGCGCATCTATCGAAACACCATAGTATGAGCAGGGCTCAAGGAAGTGGTGTGTGTGTATACTGTAGTTAAATTTTTTTGTTCTGTTGTTGGGATGCTTCTCTTTTGTGGTGGTGTGGGCTATCCTATATGGTAAAGTTTCTTTCTAGGATCCTTACTTGGTGGTTCCACTAGTTGTTGTCCTTTATATAGACTTTGTTTGTTGTAATTACAGGTGTACTTTTATGGTACATTATGGTCAACAAGTGTATGTTTGGGTGATCATGTGGATAGTTTTTAATTACCAAATCATATATGCCATCTAGTTTATTCTATTCTTATTTATGTGTCTACACTAGAGGCATAAGAGTAAGGAACTAGCAAGCATAATCTGGTAAATTAGGTATTTGTAGTACTTTATAGGCAAATTCAACTTTCAACTCATGAGTCCTTAGGTCTTTCAAAGAAGAGTTGAACTTGGGATTCCAAGGCCATAATAAAGATGGGAAATTTATGTCTTTTCAATCCAATATTTTGAATATGCCAATACCTTTATTCAAGAATATAAGAGAGTATGCATTTGTAATGGCTTAACATAGAGGGAGATATGAGCAGAGTTCCTTCTGATATTTTTGGATGGTACTACTTTCATATGGTACAAGACACAAGAGGAACATATCAAGAATTCGTGGGATAATATTAGTGAAAAGATAACTAAGGAGTACAACCCATGTAAGAAATATTTTGATGATTAAGATAATGAAGTTGGTTCAAGGACCTAAAGAGAAAGTTTGAATACTATGCACAAGTGTAGAAGATTTAAAAAAAATTGGAGGTCTAGTTACAAAAGAACTTGCCTAAAGGTCTCATGGAGGGTATGGATAACCTACTTTTAAACTATTTATTATAGATCTCAAGGCAACAATTAGGTCAAGGGTTAAGTATGAGCAACCTATTACTACCCAAATGCATATGAGGTTGCAAAGCAAAAAGAGGAGAGTCTAGAGGATAAAAAATTCCACCAAAACCTATTGCTCTAATAACTTTTAACTAGGTTACGTAACCAACAACAATAGTAGCAACATTAAGTTCATCTCCCTCTACTTCTGCAACTCAAGTAGAAGATCAAATAAAAACGATGGGATAACTTGCAATCAATTTATTGTAACGAAAGGTCATAGGAATTTAGCAAACCCAATTAAAATATAGAGGTATTAAGAAGAATTTGTTTTAGTTATTTTTCTATAAGTGCAAAGAGAAAGTCTATAACAAGACAAATTTCCCTAATAAGGCATCTAGTTTAGGGATAAAGAGTAATAAGAAGGGCAAAGCTCTAGTTAACATTGTTGATCTTATTCAAGATAACAACGAACTTGATATTTTGGTAATGAAGAGAGATCATGATAGGACATACAATGAAGGAAAGAAGGCCAAGCAAAATAAATAAAAGAGGAGAAGAAAAATGAGAGTTCAAGATTTTCCAATCTCAATAGGCTAGGCACCATACTCAATCACAAAGGATTTTTCAAAGCAAACCACCAACATAACATATGAGAAACTACTAGTATTATCATAAAAAAGTAAAAGGATCTACATAGGAAACTTAGTTTTTGATGAAGAAAGAAGGTTGAGATCATTATGTTCGATGTAGAGGTTGATCCATATGCCCCACAAGCTAAAGTCTTGTGCAAAGGTATTTTTATTCTTAATGTCATGGCAGATGGTGGGGTCATCTCTTTAATAAATGATAGAATCCACTTTGAAGATATTAGAATTAGAGTTAGATCACCTGTCTAACTTAAACTTAAGATATTTGATTAATGAAAAATGAATCCAATAGGAGTCGTCTTTGAGGCAACAATATCAGTCATGGGATTCACCTATATGTATATTTTCAACTCATAAAAGATGGTTCAATAGCCTATCCAATATTGTTAGGGGTTAAGAAAATTTCATGCCCGTAATTATTGTCATGAAGGGTACATGACCGTTGGTTATGGTCCCAAGAAAGTGAAGTTAAGTGTGATATCTTATTCTCATACAGTGAGGATAATAGAGGAATAAAGTGAGTGGTGAACTTTATATTATGCCAATACAAGCAAGGCAAATACTGAAGATGAAATAAATTATATGGATGTCTCAGTGGATGTATTTCTTCTTGATACTCTAATAAATTATCCATATCAATTTTTTGAGGAAGAGGTGTAGAACTGACTACAAAAGTTACACTTGGAGGATGCAATAAAAGAGCATGAAAAAGAGGATTGCTTCTAACTCTTGCAAGTATATTTATTTATGCGTATATTTATTTATGCGCTTTTAATAACAAAGAATTATGAGAAGTAGATTTTATGAGTCATACGATAGAGTTTATTGATGATGCTAAACTTATGAAGCAAATGGCATATCATATGAATCCAAGTTATTCCAAGTCTATCAAGGAAGAGATAGACAAATTGATTAACATAGGATTTTTTAGTAGACAACTCATAGTGCATGTCTCCAATTTTTATTGTAAGGAAGAAGAATGGGAAGTTGAGGGTCTATGTTGATTACCAAAAATTAAATAAGGCTATAAAGAAAGATCATAATCCACTATGCTTCTTAAATTATATTTTCGATGAAGTTGTAGGACAAGAGTGTTATAACTTTGCAGATGGATGTAGTTGCTACAATCATGTTTGCATTACAAATAAAAACTAGTTGAAGAGAACCTTCACCACTTTATGGAGAATTTTTTCTTATCAAGTGATGCTATTCAGATTATGCAACACACTTACAACTTTCCAACAATTGATGAATAAAGTATTTGAACCTTATATTCAAAATTTTATCAAAGATTTTCTAGATGATTTTTGTATTTATGAAAGGAAGGTAAATCATCTAGATACTTTTAAAAAGCCATTTCAATAGTTGGATGAGGCTAAAGCCTCACTTAATCTTAAAAAATACATATTTTGATGCACCAAAGGTGTCTTATTGGGTCATGTGGTCTCCCAACAACGACTTGCAACTAATCATGCAAAGGTTACTAAGATTAAGGAGATACCATTATAGAGTAATAAAATAAGTTACAATAATTCTTGGGCCATAGAGGACATTATAGGAGGTTCATGAAGAATTTCTCAAGGATTACACTACCATTAACAAAGTTTCTCAAGAAGGATATGCCCTATGAACCAAGGAAAGAAGCTAAGGATGAATTTTAGGAACTCAAGAAGGCCCTGATTACTATTCTAGTGTTGAAGAATCCAGATTGGAGTAAGCCATTTATTGTGCACACAAATGTATTTGACATAGCACTTGGGAGTGTTAGAGAATATTACATTATTTGGTAGATACTAAAGTACCCCCATGATATAATTGTACATTGTAAATATTATATTAGAGTGTTAGTTATTAGATTATGATATGTGATTTATATTTCCCCTAAAGTATGTATCAATGTGTGAGAAGAGTCCAAGTATCATGTAGTAAAGTGTGCAAGTGTGTAGAGTGTGAGAATCATATGGTAAAGTGTGCAAGATTTTATGCTCTAATATTAATTTTGTTTAAGATTTTAGATATTGGGACGTGATTGGGACATATGATTTAATTTGGCTAAAAAGCCAACAATGGTATCAAAGCCATATACCCTCATTTTGTGTGTAATAAATTTTGAATTTGAATTAGAGTTTGTGAAGGATAGGGCTGAAGTCACCCACATTTGAATCACTTGATATTTAATGAGAAATCAATGAGAAGGAAGGGTTAATTTTACCTTGAAAAATTCTATCGAAAGGTAAGAAAAGATTTTTTTATGAGTTTATTACACTTGGATAAAATTCTTGCTTATTGGGCATAAGAAAAAATGTGAATATTAGCCACTTGAGATTACAAATTGAAGATAAAATTTTGATATAGCATTCAATTGAAGAGAAAAGAAATTTTCTAGAAACTAAAAGCAATTTGAAGAAGAGATTAATTAAAGATGAAGGAAAGAGGACATTGGACGTGAGGTGTTCGAGAGAGAACACTTCCCTGAGAAAAGACCTTACATAGAAGATTGTTTTTGTAAGCAAAAAAATATTTTCTTGAACCAAAGATCCTATAGAGATAACTCATACAAATAATTGAGGAGTTATTTCCTTTGAGCTCTTAAAAAAGGAAAGCGTAGAGTGTATCACTTGAACAAGCCTGAGGACATGAAGTTACCTAAAGTAAGAGTGATGTTGCCTAAGGTAAGAGGATAATCACCTAAGGTGTGAAGAGAGAAGATAAAATCCATATAAATATTCAAATAGACAAGAGTGAAGTCACCTGAGGTAAGTGAAGAATCACTCAAGGTGAGGAAAAAAGTATTATGAAGAAATCTAGTCACAAGCTGCCTAAAGCATGAAGAGAATAGACTAAAATTATATAAAGAAATGAATTGCTAGCAATGAATGAGGAGAAATGCCACTTGAATGCAAAGATTCAGGCACCTAAGAGCAATAATTAGAATCACTAGAGAGCGAGGAGATAAGTTTGAAATCAAATAAAGGAGTTGGTATCCACCAATTTGGAAAATGCTAGAGAAGTCCAATGCATAAGGAATAATAGCCTAAAGCCTGATATTTGTTGTAAATATTAAAAGTAATAACATCCAATCAGTATCCCTAATTCAAAAGTGATGTAGTTGAATTCATGGAATTTAAGGTAAGTTAGATTGCATTTACCAAAGTTTTAAAGAAAGGTAAAATTTTATATTGGGTTTCTACGTCGGTTTAAAGTTTTTGATTTTGATTTTTGAAAAGTGGAGTTATAAGGTTTGAAAGGATTATTTGCAATTTGAAATATAATTATTTGAAAGTAAAATTAATTTGGAGAGATAAGGATTAAATAAATTGATTGCAATTGAATTTGAAAATTGCTAATGAAAACTTGAGTTGAAGAAATTTGAAGTTTAAATTTGGAAAATAAAAAATTGAAGGTTATTGGAGAAAATTGATTGCTTGATTAATTTGAAAATTGATTGCATATTTTAAACTTTGGAGAAATAAGGATAACTACTTCAAAGGAATTAATTTGAAGAATTTGAAAAGTTTAAAGAAAATTATACCATGGATACAAGACAAAGAAGAATGAATGCATCAAGACAATCATATGAATTCAAAAGGTCAAATTTTATGAGAGGAAATTTTTAGAATCAAAGATATACTCAAAGACATGAAACAAGATCACTTGAATCTCATCAAAACATGAAAAATGAAAAAATATACATGGTATATATATTTATGTGCCAATCATCATATGACTGAGATTTACATTGGTTTGAATCATTGGAAGTTAGACCAAACATTCCACTAAAAATAGTAGATGATAAGATTTATTATGTCCAAGGAGCTGGAAAAGTTATACCTAGCATGCCATTTTCAAATTTTGTGCTAGATGATGTATTGTATGTTCTAGGATTATCAAATAATCTTATCTCAGTTGCTCAATTGGTTGAAAAAGGTAGAATAATAGAATTCAAATACATAAATGGAAATAGAAAGTGTGTTGTCAAGAATAAAAAAAACTGAAGCTATAGGTTCCATCAAGGATGGAATATTTGCTCTAGACACAATGAGTTTCTCATAAGAAATTTTAGATCATCTTTTGCGTTAAGAAAATTTTAATGATGAATTGTTTTATTTCACCAAAATATAGAAAATAAGATAGTGAATTAAGCACAATAAAATACTAGAAAGCAAGAACAATAGATAGAGTCATAGGATGGATACAAGAAAAAAGATAAATATGAATATTAAAGACTAGTTTTCAAAAACCAAATAATGTAATACAAGGGGTGTTTGAGAATATTACATTATTTGGTAGATGCTAAAGTACCTCCATGGTACAATTGTACATTGTAAATATTATATTAGAGTGTGATTTATTGGATTAGGGTATGTGATTTATATTTCCCCTAAAGCATGTGTAAATGTGTGAGAAGAGTCCAAGTGTCATGTAATAAAGTGTGCAAGTATAGAAAGTAAAGAGTCATGTGTGTAGGTTTCAAGTATGCATGTGAAGGTGTAAAGAAAAGAGACATGAGAGGTTTTTCATATGTGAGGAATAGGAAATGATGCATCTCTCAGATATGCGAAGAGGGAAATAGTCAAGTATTTAAGAGTCATATTCAAAGGTTTTATTATGGAGACAAAGATCCATGTATTGTATATTTTATATTAATAAAATACATAAGCAAGAATATATGAAAGTCTTGGATATTTGATTCATCAATATGTTATGAGTATATTATTGGTTGATATTTTTATTATTCATAAATGTTATATCCATTGATATTGGTTAGAGATATTGAATGCTCTAATATTAAGTTTATTTAAGATCTTGGATATTAGGACCTATGTTTTAATCTATCTAAAAATCCAACAGAGAGTACATTGATTTAGTGAGATGATAATAGGCATGATCATCCTATCCACTTTAGAAGTAGGAAAATGAGTAGTTTAGAGGTAAATTATACATTTATAGATAAAGGAGAACTTGTCATCATCTTTGCTGTCAAGAAGTGTAGGAACTATATTTTGGATAAAAGTCCATTTTTGTTACAAACCATGTTGCCCTCAAGTATATTATCAATAAATCCAACCCATTAGGAAGGATAGCCAAATGGATTATCTTGTTGTAAAAACTTTATTTTGACAATGTTGACCGACCAGGTAAGAATCATATCAATGCATATGCTCTTTTAAAATCATATGGAGTGGTCTATGAATGTGTAGATGATGATTTTTTGATGCAATGTTGTTGATAATATAAGTTTTTTCTAGAGGAATATGTAGACATTTGGTGATAATCAAAGTTAGGTTTTTATATGGTGCAACATCAAGAATGAAAAGAAGGATTGTTTAGTCCAATCGACCTTATTCTATAATGTTTGAAATCTTGTATCAAGTAGGATTAGATGGTAAGTACTTATGAGTAGTTGGATGAGAGAAAGGAAATCAATTGATTATAGATTACCATGATGGTATGTGTGGAGAACACTTCTATGGGAAGCTTATAACAAGAAGGATTTTAGATGCAATACATCACTGACCAACACTATTCAAATATTGTATGGCATATTGTAAAACATGTGACATGTGTTAGTCCTTTAGGAATCATCACAATTACCCCCTTATACCTTGTATTTCCTCTTGGGCCATTTAAGAAGTGGGGAATTGATATTGTTGGATCCCTTTTTGTAACAACACAAAGGAAAAAATACATCATTATTGCTATAGACTATCTAATTGTGTTTAATCTTGACCAATAAAGCACAAGATAAAGGAAGAATATTCATGGTTCATATATGAAAGAATTATTAGTATGTTTGGATGCCAAATGAATATTGTCTCTGAACAAGGTATCCATTTTATAAATAAAGTGGTGGAAGACTTGATGACTCAATTTGTGATCAAGCATAGGAAGATGACTGCATATAAACTAAGTTCAATGGGTAAGTGGAATGAACTAATCATGTTATATACCAACACCTTGCAAAGGATGCAAGTTTACAATTTGATACATGGGATAAAACAATCCATGAAACATTATGGGCTTATAGGGCCACATTCGGGTTAGCCATAGGGTATTATTGTTCCAATTGATAAATGGTATTGATCCTATAATTTCCATTGAATATGATTTATCCACCATATGAATGATAATACAAGACATAAAAAAATAAAAGGTAATCCATGAATGATCAAGTGGTACAACTACAATAGTTGAACAAAATATGGTAGGTAGTGTAGGACCAAATTGCAAAGGAGAAGATGAAATAAAAAGAGTATTGGGACAAAAATATGACTTGGTGATGGTGTATTATGCTAGAAATAAAAAGAGGAAGCACACAAAGTTTCTACCAACATATATGGACCCCTATCAAATAATAGGTGTGCATGACAATGGGACCTATAACATTGAGGAATTAAATGGAAGGCCTATTAAAAAATGGGTGAACCATGATAAACTTAAGCTATTTCATCCTCCAAAAGAGATTGGGCCTACTCTGAGGATGTAGTGGAAATTAGGAGGGGAGATATGTCAACATAAATTCTTTTAGGTTATTTTTATGTGTAGTTACATGTAGAATATATAGTGAGATGACTTCTTAGAGAAGTGAAAACTTGGTAGCTTGTTTAGGATGCTTGTGGTGAAGTATCTTAATAAAAAATTTATGGCAATCGTTAAAGAACAATATATTTGAATAGTGAATAGTAAAAATGAATAATAAAAGTGTCATGGTCATGGTAAGGTGTCTTTGTTACAAGAAGATGTGTTGTAAATAATAAAATATCTAGAAATACAAGATAATCAAAAGGTATGGCCTTGGGGCTTTTTGGTTTTCCATGTTGGTTTTTCTCTTATGTAGTGTCTTTGATGGTGGCCCACTAGTGGCTTCCTCTATTTTACTGGTTTTGTAAAAGGTTTGGGGAACCTTTCAAAACCCCTTTTATATCAATAAAAAAAGGAATTTTGGAAGTATTATGTAATTAGAGAAAAAATTCAAAAGGAAAATCAATATTACTTTTGGATTATGTAGTTTTAAGAAAATTCTAAAGGGACAATTTCTAGAAACATGTGATATTTGGACCATATCATGTAATTAAATAAATATTATAATTAAAGGCCATGAAAGCTATATCAAATATATTGATATTATTGAAAGAGTCCAAAAATGATATTTCTAGACAGTGTTAACATGTGTCCATTTAGATCTTTGTATGCTTATAATATCTAGCTCTGATGATCCTATAAATAGGGGAGAGACCCCTCATGGAAAGCAAGTCAAGTTAAGTCAAGTTGAGTTGAGCAAGTGTGAGCTCAAGGAAGTAATAGAGAGTCTAGGGTGTGAGTGAGAGCTAGTAAGCCAAGCTGCTAAGAAATTTTTTTTTTGCCCAAGGTGTGTCCAACATTGTCAGATTGAGGGTGTGGAGCATGATCGTTGGGAAAGTCCATAGGAAGTGGAGGCTCAAAAAGAGGGCCGTGTTTTCTCACAAGACAATAAAATGAGCATTTATGTACTATTGTAATTTGTATGTATAATAAATTTTCTTTTGTTTGTATTGTGACATCTCTTGTACTTCCATAAACTTCCTATTTTTCATGGTGTATCAATGTTTTCTTATGCATGAGAATTGTATGGTATTATACCACCACCAACTTAAGACTGTGCATCTATCAAATTGACCATAGTAAGAGGAGAGATCAAGGAAGTGTTGTGTGCATGTTTTAGTTCAATAGTCCTCCCCAAATAAAAATACCTATTGGGCCATTCAATTATTTTTATTAATTTCCTGACATCATTTGACAACCTTGGCACCTTTGAATTTTTCCATAATAACTTCATACAACTCGTCATAGAAGTGGTAAGAGGTTTTGTCTACTTCTTGATAAGGTATGCTAGTACACTCCACAATTGAAAGAGGATCTTCATCTATCCATGCCTAGTCTAATTATATATTTAGAAACCATCATGTCTTTTGGTAGAGGATGATTTAGACCAAGTAGGAAGTGTAGGCAAACTTCCTCTCTTCCTAGAATTTCTTCAACTAACTTCCATTTGACCTACGATGTATTTGGCATAGTCAATCATTTGTAAAAACCCCAAATATGTTTTCACTACATACAATAGGGTTGTGGTCTTCATATATTTTTTAATATAATCTCTTCCAAAGCATGACACCAATTTTTGATATAACCATTTGAATGTCATCCTTGAATAGTTATAACTTCAATGGGATAGTAAAGTCTATTATATTATGTGGGTTGTGCATGCATGAGGTTAGTAAATCTATTTAGTAGTTGCTAGAGCATCTATAATACAAGTTCTTTTGGATCTTCAAGTTATAACAGACCCACATGGCTGGTAATTAGCTACCTTTAGCATTTTTCTTATGTCTCACTCCTAGATGTAGAAGGATTCTTCACTTCATTATGGAGGTCCAATGCTCCTACCCAAAGGATCATATATTTCTATATAATTTTCTACTAGTGTTGGGAAATTCCATACTTGTGGGATCAAGTTCATTGCTAAACCCAAGGTCCATATCATAAAAATACTTCATGAGTCATTTTTGGGGTCTAAGTTGTATCTTCTCAATGCTTCCTTCTTGACTTAGCCGATTGATTGCTTATATATTCCTTTCTTTACCCTTTTATGGGAGTCATTATAAATTTACTAAGTGGGTCTTTAAGGAGGTAGTGAGGGTTGTAACTTTCTCTTTCCACTATTTTCTTGCGTTTACCCTTTGATGACTCAACCTCCTATGGTAGTATTAAGACTGACAAAGATTGACCAAAAATGGATATGGTGGTGATAATAGAAGGCAATAATTTTGGATTGGCTTTTAGCAATGGTGGGCCTTCTAAGGCTGATGATGTGTCTATGATTGTTAGAATGGAAGAAGATGAGTTTTGGGAAGTTTTAAAAAAATTTCTAAGTCCTAAGCTTAGGAGAAATTATATTCATTTATTGGATGATTCATGTTTTTATGGGCAGAGAAAAAATACTAATGGAGTGATTCACAAGAAAATGCAAGCAATTTGTCTATATAAATGAGCAATTTGATCACACAAAAGGGTTTAGAATTTTTTTGGTCTTCTAGTCAAATTACTTGAATGCTTAAGTGATTCACTCATAGGAGCAAGCGATTTACTTAACAGTGGACTTGAATGGATTTTGGATTAGGTTGTTGAGCAGTTTGCTCAATGGAAGCTACCAAGTCACTAGTAGGGACAACCAATTTATTTTGGGTTCTTGGAGTGTTATGAATTGAGATAGAAAACTAACATATTGATATTTTAGAAATTTCCTTACATTTTTGGAGTGATTTTCTCAATTTGAACAAATCACATTTAACAACAAGCAAGGTATCTAGAGATATGCATTTTTTGAATGGTTGACAAGGGATACCTTGTATGGATTAATCCTCCTAATGGATATTTATCATGTATATAATTTACAGGGATGTGAAGTGGGCCACTCTAGCCAAGAAATAGTGTAAAGTGGTAAGTGGACCTTGAAGGGTAGTGTGCCTTACAAGTGGTTTGAGCACCTTTTTTATAACAATGTTGAGGGATAGAAGAGGCTTTGGTTAACAAGTGAATATAAATGAAGGCAAGTGCTTAGGTTGAGGGATTTATAACCTCCATTTGATGTGGGCACAAACCTACTTATACCTTGTCGTTTTTGGCATGGAGACTGCTCAAGCAAAATGGTTAACCTATGAAGGATCAATTCATCTATATAGTGGTTGGACCATGGTAGGTAACCCTACTAAGTACCCCACTCACCTCAGTGAGTGATTTGCTTGTCCATATTAACTTAGAATTTTTGGAGCAACAAATTTTAATGACATCATCATTATGTCAACCCATGATCTAGATGATCTCATCATTTTACTAATAAGGAAGAAAATAATATCATAAAGACAAGATAAGCATAATAAAATGAAAGAAAAAGAAGGAATACTAGTTGGGAGAGAATAATAGTCATAATGAAGAAATACATACATCTTTTATATTTTATTTTTGCTAGAGTTTATGTTAGATGGGATGGAGGTGTTGCCTATTTATTGGGATTGATAGTGTACTTCCATCCATGGTGGCATGTTTGTAAGATATCAGACCCACAACCTAGAGGATTTGATAGGATCCACTCCAAATGGAGTTAAACTTTTTATGTCTACCCGGTTTAGCTTGGTCCTTGTCTCACTTGAACACAAGGTCTCCTTCCACTTAGTCCATTATAAAATCTATGTTTTTCTTGCACTATCCTCTTGAATTTCTTCTCTCTCTCTTCCTCCAAGGTGAAGAGAGCATTCAATATAGCTTGTAAGGTTTAATGTCAGTGTCTTCAAGCTTTATATATGTGATATTTAGAGGGGAGTTTCAAATTGATTGACAATATGAATTTTTTTCATAGACTAGCTTGTATAGAGATGACCTTGTATATGCTCTAAGTATCACTTGATCTACCCAAAGCACCTTTTGCAACTTAATATGCAAGTACCTTTGTGATTTGGCAATGGTTTTTTAGGATCCTAGTTATGTTATTGTTGATTATTTCTATCATTCCATTGCCCTAAGGGTAGTACTTTAAGGATAATATGATCAATAATTTATATTATAAGTTAAATTTTATCACTTTTGTCTCTTTGAAGCAAGTATCGATGACTATGGTGGATGGCATTCCAAATTTGGTGATGATATCTTCCAACACTTGGATAACTATTTCTTGATTAGTTGATTTGATTGGTGTAATCTTGACCCACTTAGTGAAGTAGTCTATAGTAGTGAGGTTTCATCCATACCCTATGCTTAATAGAGGGCTTATATTATCAATGAAGTTTAGGCTCATTTTTGGAAATATTTTATAAACAAGCTTCAGGGTCATTTATGCTTTTCTCCTCTTTTCCATGAACATACAACAAGATCTATAGTTTTTAACCCATTATAAGCAATTAGAGAAGATGGTAGACCAATAGTAATCTACCCTTAAGATTTAATGAGTCATGGTTGGTGTGTAGAACAATGACCTCCCTTATTATGGTATTCCTTAATCAAGGCTTTTGTCCTTTCCTTTTCCACACATTATAACAAGACATCATCATACCCTTTCATGAATAAGGAACCATCAAAACATGTATAACACATTTCCTTTTACCTAAACCAAACAATTTCTTTATATTTTAACCCTTTTGGGACCTATCTAGTGGTTATGTACCTATATATTTCACCCATCCATCCTATTTGGTTGTCTAACTCTCTCTCCTCCACTAGGAAAATTTGGTCTTCTAGAATAAATATTTTTGGATTCTCACACGTTGCGCTACCCATGATGAGCTTGGTATATTTTATCTCTATATCAAATTATTGAATCTTATTTATCCATCTAGCTCTCTTTTCCCCTAATTCACTATGGAGTACAAGAAATTAGACATCAGGGTGAACTAAAAATATGGTAGTTTTACTTTGTGATAGGTAATATTTAAAATTTTTGAGAGTGTAACAACCCACCAACTTGACCCAAGTGAGAGAGATATTTTTCAAGGATTAACTCACAAAGAAGACCCAATATTTTTCATAAGTCTTAAGGCATAACCATATTTTGAGTTCATTATCACTATAGAGGACACTCAAGTTGATAGGAGTGGTCAACTTCTTACTTTTGGGGTTCACTTTTATATACCTCACCATTTAGAAAATATGCCATTAGTATTCCCCCCACTTTTTCTATACCCTCACTAGTATAGGACAACTTGACCACGGTGTAGGGATTATCCTTTAAGGTCCATAACACTTAAAGGAGGATGCCTATTCCCTAACCCTATATAAGTCCATCTATGTAGGACTATTTTGGCAAGATGCCTTAGTGATTAGCTATTTTTACCTCACCATAATATAAACTAAGACCATTACCACTCACTTGGTAATAATCATGGTCACTCTTACCTCATCGCAAGGTGCCACCATTATACTTTCTTGTGATGATCCGATGGATTATCCCATACCAATCCATTGTTATGATTCCTAAGCTTCACTGCTAAGAATATATCCAAGCCTAACCTCTAGGACTACCTAAAAGCCTCACCACTTTGGGCCACTTGAGCCTCACCATTCAAGGTGTATCATTCACAAATACCTAGTTATTGCCTCATCGCAACTCAACTAGGAATTAGGTTCATATAGACTCAAGGGATTACTAATATGACTCTAATTTCATGCAAAAAACCTTTTTTCAAACCCAATAGTCTTAACATTTATAAACATATCTCTAAATAAAATAGTTAAGACAAGCAAAGTCTTCCCAAGATCGAAGAATGTTCCACAAGATCAATCACACACAAAAGAAGAAAACCCACAACACCAATATTAAGTGGTAAAACCCTACTTCAAATGAAGAAGGGAAACATCCACTATGAAGCTCACTATATTACTCATTTGATTCAATAATACAAGAATGCTTCAATGTTATTCAATAGTATGCATCAACATGATATTACAACACAAGTAAATATGACAAGATATGTTATAAGATGTAGTAGACAACACCCCTATTTAAAAAGAAGCTTTTCTACTAAAACCCTAAATATTATCATAATCTAATCTTATCACAATATAATCTTGAGATGTGTGACAAGTGGAATCTATCAAATATTAGAAAGTGCTTAGTTACTTTCTAATCTTATCACAATCTAATCTTTGATATGTGTGATAAGTGGCATCTATCAAACATTATAAATTGATTAGTTACTTTCTAATATTTTCTAGAAAAGGGGAAATAACTTTTTCCCAAAAATTAAATATTCCTAGCACCCTTATTGGGTGGGAATATTTTTACATAAAATAGAATTATTTTTTAATTCAAATATTATTCTTTAGAATTTATATTTTAGTCTAAGAATAATTTACACAATATTGCATTACATATTCCAACACTCCTCCTTAATGCAATATTGGGGAAAGAAATTATGAAACAAAGAAACATTCTCCCCCTAAATATACAAATAGGGATGAGAATCAAATGAGTAATATAGTTACAATGAGCTTCTATGACCAAGAATGGTCTACAATAAGGCACCAATACAAAATGGGCCAAAATGAGACTGCAATCCCCCAAAGGAGTAGCTTCAGATACAAGCAGCTTACAAAGCCATCCATCAACCACAGGTGGTTGCAAATGATAAGAAAACATCACAAGGGTGTATTCAGTAAGCCTACAAAACCCCAAATGGAAGTACCTGCAAACTACAAGCAGCTCAACATAAGATCAGTTAGATACATCATCATAAATATATTCACCACAACATATATGAATATCCAAACATGATAACAAAATTGATCTAACAAATAGTGAACTATAAGTCATCACAAAAATATGCCAAGCCATACTTATAGTCACGTGCTATATAGTTGTTCAAAAAATATCATGATCAAAGTTGCATAAAGCAAACAAGGAGTACCATGATAATGCAAACTCTAAAGTTCAATGTATAAAATTTGCATAAGGTATATGAAAATAATAAAGTGTGCACACTAGTTGCATAAATCCAACCATAAAATATCATGTACAAAAGTAGCATAAACGCTAACAAGAAAGTACCATGATAAACCAATTGCATAATGCCAACCACATAAAAACATGTACAAATTTGCACAAGGCAACAAGAAAGTACCATGTAAAAGAGTCATAAAGAAATTGCATCATATACCATAATTGCACAATGCCATATACAAAGTAACATGTACAAAAGTTGCACAAGGCAAACAAGAAAGTACCATGTTCAAAAGAGATGCAAAAAACAATTATACCACCAAAGATCAACTCATATATATGGCACAAAACACCTCATAAGGATGAAGTTGTCATCACACAAGTGTAAGTACACTTCATTCCCCCTTGAGGACAACTTCACCAAACCAAGTGAGTCCCTCAGATTACAAAACTGCTCCTTGGGAAGAGGTTTGGTGAACAAATCAGCAAAATTAGAAGATGATGGGCAATACTCCAACTGAATAGTCCCATCCAATACCTTCTCTTTGATAAAGTGGGATTGGATTTCAACATGCTTTGTCCTTTGATGCATTATAGGATTTTTAGCCAAGGCAATAGCTGATTGATTATCGGAGAGCAAACGTGAAGGACCAAATTACTCAAAGCCAATTTCCTTCATGAGGGTACAAAGCCAAACCGCTTCCTGTGTAGCTATTGTCATAGCCTTATACTCCACTTCCATTGTAGAAAGAGCAATTGTATCTTACTTCTTGGAAGACCAAGAGATAGTTGCAAACCCAATACTAAAAACATATGTTGTGGTAGACTTTTTTTCTATTCTATCCCCTCCAAAATCAGAATTAGCATAACCGAAAAGAGCAAAGGAAGGAAGCCTAGAATATTTGAGTGCCAAATCTCTAGCACCTGAAAGGTACTTCAGAATCTTCTTGGTAGCTTGTAAGTGCTCAATATAAGGTTTCTGCATGAACCTAGCCATCATACAAACTGCAAAAGCAATATTTGGCCTTGTGATGGTAACATAAAGAAGACTACCAATGAGTTGTCTATACAATGTAGCATCAACCAACTGAGATTCTGTACTTACTTCCAACTTAACCCCTATAGAAATAGGAATGGAAGTAGGATTGCCATCCTCCAAATCAAACGTCTTAAGAAGATCTCCAATAAACTTGGATTGACTCAAAAAGGTACAATCCTCATGTTGATATACTTGCATGCCAAGATAGTAGTGTAGAAGACCAAGCTCAGTCATTTCATACTCTGACTTTAATTTGGAGATGAAATAAAAAATGGCCTCATTCTCATTTCCAGTCACAACAAGGTCATCAAAAAATAGAGCAATTAAAATTACCAAGTTATCCTTCCTAAGCACATAGAGATATGTATCTGAATAGCATTTATCAAAACCAAAAGACAAGAAGTAACTTGAAATCTTCATGTACCATGCTCTAGGTGCTTGCTTCAGACCGTACAAGGTTTTATTTAGTTTACACACAAGTGTTTCCTTACCTTGTACAAAAAATCCTTGTGGTTGACTCGTGTAGATATCCACATCCAAATCACCATTTAGAAAGGCACTTTTCACATCAAGCTAAAAAATCTACCAACCTTGAGCAACAACAATAGCAATGAGAAGTCGAATGGTGGGCATTTTGGCAACTGGTGCAAAGGTTTCATCATAGTCAATGCCATGTTTTTGAGCATAATCCTTAGCAACCAATCTAGCCTTATACTTTTCTATCTCTCCATTAGAATTGTACTTGATTCTATAGACCCACTTTTTCCCAATAACATTTATCTTATTAGGATAAGGCACTAGATCCCAAGTTTTATTCTTTAGAAGAGAATCCATCTCAACCTTCATGGCATCAACCCAACAAGAGTGTTGTGAAGCTTCTCAGTAAGAAGTAGGCTCACGATCATTCTCTATCTTAGCTAGAAGAGACATGTCAAGGATCATACTTCTAGTTATCCTTTGGCTAAATGAATTCTGCTCTTTAGGACCCCTAGAATGATCCAACCACTTTGTCCTTTTGACACAATGCCCACCCTTTTCTAACTCAAGAAGGTCTTCATTGAATTTGACATATCTTGAAACAAATACAATGCATGAAGAAGGTGAGTATAACCTGTAGCCCCTATGTTCTGCATCATAGCCAACAAAGATGTATTTTTGAGACTTTTTGTCCAATTTCTTCCTCTTTTTTGAAGGAATATATGAAAATGCATCACATCCAAGCACTTTTAAGTGTGACAAATTCGGCTTCTTACCATTCCAAACCTCATAAGAAGTCTTCCTCTCAATTGATTTTGAAGGACACCTGTTAAGAATGTAGATTGATGTACTGGTTGCTTCACCCCAAAGAAATTGAGGTAAGTGGTCACCAAGCATGCATCTTACCATCTCCATGATTGTCCTATTTTTCCTCTCTACAACACCATTTTGTTGAGGAGTGTATGGACAAGTAAACTGCCTTTTGATCCCATGAGAAGAACAAAACTCATTGAAATCATTGCTATTGTACTCCCCTCCATTGTCACTTCTAATAATTTTTATCTTTGCTCCCTTTTGATTTTCTACCAAAGCTTTGAAATCCTTGAATGTCTCAAAACAATCTGATTTATTCTTAAGTAGATACCCAAAGATAATTCTTGAATAATCATCTATAAATGTGAGAATATAGGATGCACCACCAAGTGATCTAACATGTAATAAACCCATAATATCTGTATGAATGAGTTGAAGAATTTGTGTGGCCCTTGTTGACTTGTCCTTTGCAAACTTTTGTTTTATCATCTTGCCTAAGATGCATGTTTCACACAAACCATGAATAGGTGAAATGTTAGGCAAGCCTTCAACCAAATTTTTGGACTTCATCATTTGAATATTTTGATAGTTTGTATGGCCTAACCTTAAGTGCCAAAGCCTGCTACTAGGAGAAACATTAGTTGCTAAACACACTTTAGGAGGAGCACCACCTAACACATAAAGATTATTCTTCACATAACTTGTAATGATTGGTAGCATGCCTTTCCTAATGCTCCATGAAGTTGCATTGAACTCAATAGTGTGACCACTTCTAGCAACTTGCAAAACTGAAATTAAATTTCTCCTAAGCTTAGGCACATATAGGACATTATCAAGTAATTTCTCTTTAATTACAACATTGCCAACACCTTCTACTTGAAGTCTAGTATTATCACCAATGACAACTGAATCTGAAGAGTGCTTATGAAAGTCCACAAACTTATCCTTTTCAAAACACATATTGTTAGTGCATCCAGAATCTAACACCCATTCATTAGAAGTAGATGAGTCAATGGAGTAGAGGACACAAACATAGGCATTTTTATTAGAATTTTTCTTTACATTGTTGTTCTTTTTCTTTCCCTTTCCAAACCATTTCTTAGGTCCTTGTCCCTTAGCCTTTTTTTGCTCTTCCTTTTCTGCAATTTACTGAATCTTGCAACACAGTTTATATTTGCTAAACACCTATTGAATCCAAAAGAATCCGCTCTATCGGCAGAAAGTTCTTGTCGGGTCCTCGTACCCGTACCATTTTGGGTAGCTTGTTTGACCTTGGGTGAGATGAATTGGTAATTCATTAGGCTATAGAAAAACCTTAAAATGAATACTAACTTACTAACTTATTGACTATCTAACATTTAACAAATATTTTATGGTTCAATTCAAGTTAGTTTATTTTGTTGCAAGATGGTTGTTATGACCTTCTTATTGCAAGTTAATCTATTGCAAGTTGATCTTGGTTTATTTCCTTTATTCAATTGCAATATGGTTATAGTTGTTTATTACAAGATGGTTATAGTAGTTCATGATAATGTTGATTATCTTTCATGATTATGCTTATCTCTCTTGATGATGCTTAATTTTAATTATCTTTCATGATGTTTATCTTTCATGATGATTATCTTTGATGATTGAAAAGTAGATTACTTGAAAGTTATGTTTTTTTATATATGCAAGTATGTTTATCCACTTTCTTATCGCATCATTTATTTCCTTTGTCAATGCATCTTATGTTTTGATTATGTTCACTTTCTAGAATGACTGATCATGGAATCTCCTTCACACCTAAGCACATCCTTGATGGATAAAATTTTGGAATATGGGAACCAAGGATGAGGGCTGAATTTCTAGCAAGAAATTTATGGCCCATTGTGAATGTAGATGAAGCAATCCCAACCCAGGCAAGGGCATTTGAGACATACAACAACAAGAGTCACCTTGCACTTTCCATGATTATCAATAGTGTGAGTGATGAGATATTGCTCACTATAAGCCATTGTGAGCATGCTAAAGATGCTTAGGATTTGCTAAAACAAGTCCATATAGGATCCAACACATCAAGGAAATTCACTTTATTGTCCAAAATTCTTAATTGTCCACAAATTAAATATTCCTAGCACCCTTATTGGGTGGGAATATTTTTACATAAAATAGAATTATTTTCTAATTCAAATATTATTCTTTAGACTTTATATTTTAGTCTAAGAATAATTTACACAATGTTGCATTACATATTCCAATAAATAGAATTCTAAATCATAATTAAATCATAACACATTAAAATTAAAAAATTTAAAACTTCTTCATTCCTTAACACTAGAATTTAGCATTCCCTTTATTTGCAATGAAAGGACAAAATCAACATCTATAGAATTATAACCACATTCCATCAATAAAATCTATCAATATTTTCAATAACACATCCTTTCCATTTTACAATAACTAACTACTTTCCAAAAGTATAACTCAAAGAAAACATTAATCCATTTTCATTCTTTGAACAATTTTCAAGGTAATGGCAATAATGTATACAAGACATTTGTTTCTTCATCATAACCATTACATAATAAAACTTCTACATAGGATACTCATAATATGCTTACTCCATAAACATCATTACATTTCAATATTTAAATATATGGATTCTAATCTCTTCCTCAAGGTCTTCTGCTTGATAAATCTTCACCCATGAACTTGAAGTAAGTCTAGGGATTGGGACAACTCTTAAATGCATATGCAAGCCTAACATGCACTATGCAAAAATATATATAATAATAAAAGAGAAATGCATCATGCAAATCAATGCCATGCTAAAACAACGAGAGAATCCCATACTTATCTCCATTATGGTTTCCTTCGTTGCACAAGCCTTATCCATTTATTTTAAAACTCCATTCCTCAATAAATATTTCAATAACTTGTTCTAATTTAAAAATTGCTAAAATTTCATATATTAAAAATATTACTTCTCTAGCAAACTCAATTCTAAACTTTGTCTTTATATTGACTAATAATCTTCATCTTATTTTATCAACATTAGAAAAACCAAAATCTTCAATTAATTTATAATTTCTTTAGCCAAACAATAAATAAAGACAACAATATAATAAAAGAACAAGCTCATTATTTTTAAGAAAAATTCAACCCTTCATTATTAATCTAGAAGCTTAAATCTCATGATTTAGAACATAGTATTTATGCATAACCAAATCAACACTAACTTAATAAATTAGGTCTTTCATTTACGTTGACTATTGTTGCCTAGAAGAGAGAAAATACTCAACTCTCGTTAATTTACCTGTAGTTCAAAAATTCTCGCACTCCTTTCCTCAAGGCTGATGGATCCGCGCCTTAGAGGGAAATGGGAGCATGAGTGGTCTACACCTCAAAATAGAGGTACTTAATTGTACCTTCTATATATGGTGATTTTTTTGATGAATGGGTTTTGGGTTCACCATAAAATATTTATGGTTGTTTTCAAGCCTAGGTTTCAAGATTTATTTTGATGAATTCATTTTAGTAAAATCGCAGATACACCTAAGTCTGGCCAATATGCAAACTACGCTATCTTATATGCAATTTTGATTCAAATGCAAACAACATAATACAGAAAACACAAAATAAAAATTAATGCAATGCTTAAAAATTGATTTCACACTCTTATCTGTATCTAGATGTCTGATGAATAATCTAAAATTTGTATGCAGTTTCGATCGTATGCTGCAGGCTAATATCATACTACGATTCTGCAAGATTGTATACGATCTGCGATATCATATTCTGATCAGGGACCTGCTATTTCAATTTTGGTAGAAACCAGTGGATTCACAGGTAGAGAACATAAAACGACAATAATATGTTCTACAAATAATTTAATACATAATAGACGTGCTTCAGATAATATTAGTGATATAAATTGATGAAATGAAATGAAAGTTTTATAGCTATGAAATATACAACTACATGAAATTAGGTGAACACCAGTAATACATATGAATAAAATTAATGCTTATATGAGGAATAGTGCTAAATGAAATGGAAATCTGCTTAAACAAACATCAGAAATGTAAACCAAAACTCAAGGTTGCCCCCAAGCAGATTGTAGGCGATATCGTAGCATTTCTGGCAGGATCATATATCAAACTGGCGATATCATACACCGAACCAGTGATATTGTCATATGACCATAGTTATGATCTGCAACACTGTCAATCTATATGCAACAATAGTCTTCGATCCTACAAATTACAATGAGAAAACTAGGAACAAAAAAATACAAACCAAAATAAGGGGAGGACTAACCAAAATAAGGGGAGGAGATCATTTTGTTACAACCTCTTCCCAACTGAGCAAAATTGGATGAATCCGATCCCGAGTTTCATGCGCAGTTATGCAAACAGGGATAAAAGACGTTAAGCTAAACTGGTCATTTTCTAAGTTTGATTTTCTATTTCTGAGCAAGATCGTATTATGATCTGCAATATCGTACGCCGATCATAGATATCGGATGGTAGGAATCATTCTATGATTTTGCTGATCATCCACCAATCCTGCTAGTCGTAGTACAATCTCTACCATTGAGCATGATTTTCGAGGCACATAAATGCAACAATTATTATTTTTCATTATTTTATCTTTTTATGCAAATGGGTCATTTTTAGGGTGTTACATTTTACCCCCTCTTTAGCATAATTTTAAAGGAAAAAATGTTAAAGAAAAGTGTAGCACACTTTACGAGAAAGTAAAATTTTATTGCAATTTTTTTTTCGTTGATGATTTTAGGTTTTAATGTGAGTTGTCAAATTATGATGTTTATGGTTCCCCTTGTGATTTTTGTGCCCACTTTGTCATTTTGGGTGAAAAACTAAAAAAAAAGCAAGGTTTAAAAAAAATAAAAGTTAGAAATTCTTAATTCATTTTATCTTTTATGATGATATCAATCACGAATTTACAAGGGCAGGAAGGGCCTCATTTTGACCTCTTTTCTACAGGTGTGGTGCTGGGAGCATATAGTTTTCCAATGGCCTGTAGGGATTTCTCTAGCTCGAGGAGTAGACGATGAGCCCAGTGTAGAGGATGATAGGCCTAGGGTGTTTTATTAGCCTTTACAGGGAGTACAGGGGAGACATATTACTGTTAGTGGAGTGAGTCAACTTCTAGATGAGATACTTCCTAATGATATTACATGGAGGCCTTAGAGAGGACTACCAAGATGGGGAGAGGATACCTATGAGTTGCTCATGTCAGGCGGACCATCTAGGTGCAGATGCATGAGGGAGAGGTAGAGTTGCACCATGTTGATCAGGTGCAACTCCAGTTTGGGCTCTACCAGGATATTCCTTATCATAGGAATATCACTTTTTCTAGATCTACTCGGGATCCTACCACTTTTAGTGGGGCTCCTGACTTGGCTCAGTTTTTGGACCCTGAGCTTGATGATGCTCTAGTGGATATAGTGGTTGGAGATGATGTTAGGGTGACAGACAAATATAGATAGTGGTATGCTAGCATCCACCCTACTCGGTTGACACCATGGAGGAGTGTAGTGCGGCAGGTAGTAGACTAGGTCTATAGATAGCATTAGGTGACCAGTTAGTAGGAGCAGTCGGTTACATAGGCTTCATTGAGGAGACTAGGTCCTCGTACTCGGGGTGGTCATATATCTCAGAGGCATTAGATCCCCTAAGACAAGCAGGGGAGGAGAGCCTCACCCCATGAGGAGGGAGGAGCATCTACTCATCAGGAGGAGAGACCATACTCGCCCAGGAAGGGCAAGAGGGTTTTGGAGGAGGGGGAGAGTAGTGAGATGGTTGCTCTACGGGTAGAGGTAGCTAGGCTACAGGGGAGAATGCCATCTAGAAGACTATGATAGAGTCTCTGGAGGGAGAGCTAGTGTAGGTTAGAGCTAAGGATGTAGGTCTGCACAGTAGGATTTAGACTTTGGAGAGGGAGCTATTAGAGGCTCGGGCTCAGGTGGGACAAGGAGTTGGGACTGTGACACCGGCTCAGACAGGTCGATCTGAGTGGAGTCGGGTAGGGGATGAGCTATTGCAAGTGGTGCAATAGATGACCTTCTATCGAACCCTATATTTCATATTAGTCCTTGTATATCGGAGAGAGCCTCTCCCTGTAGATATTGTAGAGCCGATTTATGTTGGGTCATCCCGCTCTTCATCCAGGGCATCTTCCTCTAGGACTGCTACAGAGACACGTGAGATGTCACCACCACCCCCACCTTGTGGTAGATATGATGAGGCACAGAGCTCTAGGGCTTCTAGGGGGTGAGCCTAGATATTTGTATAGTTGTATGATATATTTGACTGAGTATGCTGATTTTTGAGGATTGTGGCATATCAGTCTAACTTTATTTTTGTATATAGATTTTTGAGATATATATATATATATATATATATATATATATATCTTTTGTCTCTATGTGACTTCATGTATTTTGTTTGATTAATTTTGCATTTTAATTTTTTTTATGATGAGATGTTTATTAATCATGCTTTGAAAAATGATAAATGGATTATAAAAATGATTTAATTTTGAAAATGTGTTTTTGAAAAAGTGTTTTGGGATAATGATAAATTTTGATAGATTTTAGCAATAAACCTCAAAGGATGTTGTGTTGTTATGAGACTGTTGGTGGAGTTCAAAGCTCGCTAAGTCTCAAAGCTAATCCTGTTTGTGAGGAATATTTTGATATTGCTAAAAATGGTTGTATGCTTAAGAATAATCTTAAGGCTTTTGTGATAAAAAAAATAATATGTTTGATGTTTGTTTGAGAATAATGTATTTGATAAATGTTTGTGAAATATATTGATTGAAGCATGAAAAATTCGAAGGATGATTTGTGCTAGGCATAGAATTCCTAAGTGTGAAATTTGAAGAAAATAATTATTTAGGAATTATACCATCATCGCAAAAATCAAAATGAAATGCAAGATGATATAAATTTTGTGTGTTCTTTTTAAATGCAAAATTAATGTTGGATAAATCATTATGTCACATATTCAAAATATTTTGATAATAGTTTTATGAAATCATTTTTGGGCATGAAAAATTAGAAAGATGACTTGCGCTAGGCATAAAATTCCTAAGTGTGAAATTTAAAGAGAAATAATTACTTAGGAATTATACCATCATCACGAAAATCAAAATGAAATGCATGATGATATAAATTTTGATTTTGTAATAGATATAGTTGAAATAAATTATTGTGCTATGATGATAAAATAATTTATATGAACTAATGTAAAGAATTGAAATTGATTATCTAACAAAATTCCAAAGAAATATTTTAACTTATTTCTAAGACAAATTCAAATTTATCTAGAACCAGTGTGTGAAAAGTGAATTCATTATTTGTTTTGATTGTCATAATGATACAAAATCTCTCAAGTAACAAATGTGTGTGCTTTATGAAGTTAATTTACCAATTTTGAGTAAGGTAATGAAAAAGCAAACTTGGAATGAACCAATGTGTGTGCAAGTGAAAGGTTCATTTAACCATGATTTTGTGCATGCATTGGTACTGAACTACTATGTAAATCAAATTACCAAAAGCTAGCTGATCCATAAGCAGACATTGGTCTGTACAAAAGAAGGTCACTAATGTGACAGACATATCGCCATGTGAAAAGGAATTACCCAATGTCAAGCAAGTTGGGCACAAATCACCTGTTATGGGGTTTACCTCATGGTTTTCGAATAACTGAGAAATTCCAGGGATTCAAGTTCAATACTCCCTTCTTTTCTTCACATTTATAGGATAGGGATTTCTTGTTCATTTTTGAACAAGGGGATTTTATTGCTTTGGAACATTTTTCTTGTTTTTTTTTCTTTTTTTCTTTTCTTTTTTTTTCTTTTTTCTTTCTTTTCGGGATACTTGCTTAGATTAGGCGTAGAGCAAGGGATTTTATTCGGGTAGGGAGGAGCTTGTCCTTTTGCCAATTTCTCAGTATTCTAGACCATGCACATGATAGGATAGCAAGGAAAATTTTTCACTTAAGGTATTAGGATTTACTAAGTAGTATCACTTTATCGAATTTGCAACAAATCATTTTAAGATATGAAAGTGTGTTCTTGGTTCAAAAAGTAGCAAGATCATTCACAATACTCAAAATTATTTAATGAAGTAATAGTGTTCTTTGGTACAAGAGATATTTATAATCAAAATAACGAAATCCAAAACTTATTAAATATGTGAATTTTAGTGCATGGTTCAAGATAACCTTTGAATTAATCTGAAGTAAATGAAAATATAACTTGCAATCTTAGTAGATAATAGATGCAGAGATAATGATCTAATAATGCTTTGAAATATTTTTGTAGATTTTTAGATTTTGTAATTTTTTTTTTGGTTATTTTGAGGGTATATTGAAATACATAAGAAAACTATTTACAACTATGTACAATGATGAGACTTTTGGCTTTATGCATAATATCTTTTCAGATGCATAATATTCATGGGTTCCTTGAGATATTTTCCATCCAAGGTAGCCAATTTGTATGCACCTGATCCAAATTTGGCAGTGATGATAAATGGTCCAAGCCAATTAGGCTGGAATTTTCCTTTAAGGTCTTTTCTTGCATTAGTATTTTTTTTATTTTCTTTTAGGACTAAATCTCCAATTTCAAAGGATCTATTATGAACTTTCTTTGCATATGATCTTTTAAGTTTGTCTTGGTAGGCACGAAGATGCTCTAAAGCATGAATGCGTTTTTCATCTAAAAGTTCCAATTGACTTAATCTGCCAGCACGATATTCATCTCCTACTTCGGCATCTTGAAGTAGAAGAGCTAAAGAAGGAACTTCTAATTCAAATGGAAAAACTGCTTCGATGCCATATACCAAGACAAAAGGTGAAGCACCTGTGGGAGTACGAACACTAGTTCGATAAGCCCACAAGGTAGGATATAATTGTATATGCCAGTCACGACCTATTTTATTGACTAATATTTTTAGGATTTTGATCAATGTTTTATTAGATGCTTCGGCTTGGCCATTTCCTTGTGGATAATAAGGAGTAGACCATCTATGTTGTATTTTATATTTTTGACATAATTTCTTAACATATTTGTTCTTAAAACATGTACCATTGTCAGAGATGAGATTAGATGGAATTCCAAATCTACAAATGATTTGATTGAAAATAAATTTAGAAACTTGAACTCCTGTGCAAGAAGCTAAAGGTATAGCTTCTACCCATTTTGTGAAATATTTTGTTGTTGTTATTATGAACTTATGACCATCAGATGAGACAGGATTGATTTTACCAATAATATCTAAACCCCATTTAGAGAAGGGCCAAGGAGAGGCTATGGCTTGGAGGTCTTGAGCAGGAGCATGAACAAGGTCAGCATGTCTTTGACACTTGTCACAATGATGCACATAATCATTGGCATCCTTTTCCATGGAAGGCCAAAAATATCCCATTCTAAGGAGATTTTTAGCAATGGTACTACCACTAAAATGTCCTCCACAGGATCCATCATGGGCTTCACTTAAGGCTTTCTTAGACTCTTCTTGGTTGAGACATCTCAAAAGGATACCCTCAAAAGATCTTCTATATAAAGTATTACCAACAATTACAAAGTGAACAACTCGCTTACGTAATAGCCTACGTTGGTTTCTATCTAGTCCTTCAGGGAAGGTCCCATTCTGTAAAAAGTTAAAGATATCTACATACCACGATTCTAGGGTAATTTCATTGATCAAAAATACATCTAATGGTTCTAAGTAAGACTTAGAAGAAGCAGGTTATTGGATTTTATGAATAATGATAGTAGCATAATTGTCATCTAACTCCAAAGACAACAAAGAGGTAGTTGCATCTATAGAATCGACAACACGGTTACTACTTCCAGGGATAGCTTCTAAAGTCACCTTTTTAAACAATGATATGAGTTTAAGTACATATTATTTATAAGGGAGGATTTTTTCATCTCGTGTTTGATAAAATTCATTGATTTGATTTATCACAAGCTGAGAATCTCCAAAAACTAACAAGATTTTAATTTTTAAAGTTAAAGCAGCTCGTAACCCAAGGATTAGAGCCTCATATTCTGCAGTATTATTAGTGCAAGCAAATTGTAATTTAAAATATAAAGGGATAAGGTGCTTTTGAGGAGATATTAATATAATACTTGCACCTGCACCACTCATACATCTAGCTCCATCAAAAAATAATGTCCAAGTTTTAGAATGATCTTCTTCTAAATTAAGGCACTCATCAGGAAATTCAATGTTCATGGGGTGAGTAGACTCTAAAGGTGCAACAACTAACTGATCTGCTATAACTTGGCCTTTTATGGATTTTTTGCTGATAAATGTAAGTTCAAACTCACTAAGATCTAGAACCCACTTAGTTGTGCATCTTGATAAATAAGGTCTACTCATCAAGTACTTTAATGGATCAGATTTAGCAATAACATATGTTTTTTGACTAAGCATATAATGATGCAACTTCTGTGTAGAAAACACTACTTCTAGACAAAGCTTTTCTAGTGGAGTATATCTTGTTTCATAACTTATTAAAGTTCTACTTATATAATATGTGGCTCGTTCTTTCTTTTCATCATCAATTTGAGCCAACATAGCTCCAAGTGCAAGTTCCGAAGCAGAAATATATAAAATGAAAGGACAATCTGGTCTAGGTGGAACAAGCACTGGAGGGTTAAGAAGATATTGCTTAATGCTATCAAAAGCTTCTTGACATTCCTTATCCCATTGGAAATAAATGTTTTTCTTAAGTAATTTAAGAAAAGGTTATGTTATGTCTGCCAATTTGTCAATGAAGCGACGAATAGCTTGTAACTTTCCTTGCAAGCTTCTTAATTCTGATATATTTTTAGGAGGTGGCATATCACGGATAGCCTTAATATTTAAAGGATCTATTTCTATGCCTCGCATAGAAACAATAACTCCTAATAATTTCCCAGATTTTACTCCAAATACACATTTGTCTGGGTTTAAACGTATCAGATATTCTCTTAACCTATCGAACACTTTTCTTAAATCAATAATATGATCATCTTCTTTAGTTGAATGAGCTATAATATCATCTACATAATCATGCAAGATATCATACATCATATCATGAAAAATATACGTCATAGCTCTTTGATAAGTTGCTCCAGCGTTCTTTAAACCAAAAGGTATTACTTTCCAACAAAAGGTTCCCCAAGGGGTAATAAAGGTTGTTTTAGCTTGGTCTTCAGGAGCTATTCTAATTTGGTTGTATCCTGAAAAACCATCCATAAGGGACAACATCCCACTCCCAGCTGTAAAATCTATGATTTGATCCATATTAGGGAGAGGAAAATCATCTTTAGGACATGCAACATTAATATCTCTAAAATCTATGCAAACCCTAATCTTAGTAGCTTCTTTCTTAGTTATTGGAACAACATTTGATATCCACTCAGCATAGTCAATAGCTTGTATAAAATTTACATTCAAAAGCTTTTCTAACTCACTTTTAACTAGTAGTGCTACTTTAGGATGCATTTTTCTGAGTTTTTGCTTTACAGGTTTAGCATCAGGGTGCACTACTAAATGGTGCATAACTACAGAAGGATCTAAGTCGGGCATATCTACGTATGTCCAAGCAAAGACATCAGAATATTCTATGAGGAATTCAATATATAGTTTTTGTTTCTCTTCACTTAATTCAAATCCAATTTTGACTATGTGAGGATTCTCTTCTGTCCCAATGTTAATTTTTATAAAATTTTCTACAACAATATTTAGGTCTCTTTCAAAGTTGGGAGGTGTGGGTGACACCCCCATTTCTTGCAATTCTTCTAATGTGCATTTAGCTAACTCTTCTTGAGGAGTAGTTGCTTCAATATGGGCTATACATGGCATAGATCCATCAAAAAAGAATTCATTCCTCAAAATTTCATCAAGAGATATATCATGACAAATATCACCCTCTAAACATTCATCCAAAGAAGCAATCATTTTTGGATAAACCATAGTCAACATATTACAAGTATGTATCATTTTAAAAGGTTCTTTTTGTTCCATATATTCTTGATATGTTACAAGGTGATCATCATCTTCATATGGGAATGGTTCTATTTTTGTAGGGATATAACCAAGACCACATCGGGCTGGCCACTCTTCGACCTCTAAAGGTTCTTTTATACCATTTTCATGAGGTCCTAAACCTTTACCTCTATAACCCATATTACACATCATTGGTTTTGATTTTATATATCCATCAGAAAAATAACACTTAGCAAATCCATCTTGATCAATTGTAATTTTTACAGTTGAAAATTTACCCCAATCATATCCTGCATATACAAAGGCACAACTCCCAATATGACATATGCTTCCCTTCTTTGGTAAGCCTAATGTTCGGGGAGATGGTGGTAATTTAGATAGTACCAAGGAATCTTGGGTAGCAAAATTAACTTCTTATGTTGTTGCCAGTACTGAAGATAAATCTGGTAATACTTCATCCGAAATGGCATATGAAGTAGATGGATTATCTTCCTTGGTTGGCTCTTTAGATGTTGTAAATTTAAATGTTGTAGATTCAAGAGGTGAATCTTCTATTATAGATTTAGGAAATGGATTAGATATGGGTTCAGAAGGTGATGATGATAATGATGTTGATGATTTAGACTATGTTTTTAATGATGTGGATTTAGAAGGTGATGATGTTTTAGACTTAGAAGGTTTTGATGATGAGAGTGTACTAGGATGGACAAAAGACATAGCAGGACAGAACGAAACTCCTACAGGTTCTGATAGAGCACACATATCAAATGGCCTAGGATCACCATGGATGGTGACTAATTGGTTTTTAAACTCAAATTTGACACATTGGTGTAATGTGGAAGGCACTGCTCTCATTGCATTGATCCAAGGTCGACCTAAAAGAATGTTATATGATGCAAAACAAGGTACAACAAACACAGTCGTATCTAAAATCCTTGGACCAACTTGCAATGGGATCTTCATGACTCCACATGTTTCTTGAGTTTCATCATTAAATGCTTTGATAATCATTTCAATATTTTTCATATCTTCTTTCTTGAATCCAAACCTTTGAAAGAAATCATATGTGCATATATTTAATGATGATCCATTATCAATTAGGACTCTTTTAACTCCTACATCTCCAATCAATGTTGTAATGTATAAAGGATTATCCCCATACAAACTTTGAGGAGGGATATCTTTATCATGAAAATCTATAAAATTTGTTTCATCCAAAGTTACAACATTTACTACAACATTTGGTTCAATATCTTCAGGTACCATCATCTTGCTCAAAGTTTTCATCAATTCTTCTCTATGTATGGAGGAAGTCCTTAGGAGATCCAAAAGAGATATTCTTGTTGTGATAGTAGCTAATTGTTCATTAATATCATATGGAGATCTTTGTTGTGAACTTGTTACATTATTTTCTTTAGTAGGAGCTTTTAATATGAATGGATTTGTCTTCTCATTTTGACTTTGATCTTGAGAATTTTGGTTTTGTGCTTGTTGTCTTGTAACAACTCCGATGGTACCTACAATGTTGCTATGTCATGGATTACCAAAATGGGGTCTAGCATTTTTTGCTTGCTCATTTGAAAGCCATTGTTGAGATGATGGTCTAGTAGTTATTCTTCTTGGAAATGGTTCTTCTGGAACTAACAAATCTGTAATAGGTGTGACTTGATCTGATTCATACTCAGAACTATTTGAAGCAATTTCTAATTCACTTCCTGTTTCACTTTCCATGTCACTTTCTAAAGGTGTATTTTGATAGATTTTTAGAGGTCTAATAGTGACTAGGGATTCAGTAGTTACATATGGTTTTGGCAAGTCTTGATGTGGTAGAAAACTACTAATAGTTCCCACATATCGAGTTGGATGGGGAACATTATGATGTTCTACCTGATTTACAGCTTCTTTACCATGCTTCGGTAAAGGATGTTGAAAGATGTCCAAATTCTGATTTGCATTTTGATTTTGAGATTTTTGTGTATTATTTTGAGCATCTTTTGGTGGGAATTTTTCTACTTCCATTTTTCCATTGTCAATTAGATCTTGTATCATGTGTTTCAATATTTTACATGAGTTTGTTGAGTGACCATCAGTTCTATGAAAGTTACAATGTAAATCAGCTCTAAATCCTACTACAGTTGTATCAGGTTGTCTTATTTCAGGCAACCGTATCAAACCTTGTTCCAATAGTTGAGGTAAAATCATAGTTAAAGGTTGATTTAATCTTGTAAATTCTCTTGGTGGTTTATCAGGGACTTTTAACACAAACTTTTTCACAACTTCTGCAAGATTAACATTTGAGTTGTTTCTACTGTCAGTAACTCCATCACCTACTACTTGTTTATTCTTATATTGATTCTTAGAAGTTTTATCTTCATATTTCTTCTTAAATTGACCTCTCCTAATAAGGGCATCTTCTACCCTTCTTGCTAAATCAATGGCTTGATCGAAGGTGGTTACTGTAGCAGTAGAAAGTTCATAAGATAGTTGTTCTTGTAAATTACCTATGAATATGTCCAACATTTCACGATGAGGTAATGCAAAGTGTAATTTTCCTAGGAGTTATCTCCACTTAGCCAAGAATTCAGCAAAACTTTCATCTTTTCCTTGTTTCAGGTTGTATAAATCTTTAATAGTCACATGCCTTTCTATATAAGCACTAAATTGATGGACAAACATTTCTGTTGTCTCCTCAAAATTCCTTAAAGAGTTATTAGGTAATTGATAATACCACTCTAGGGCCATACCTCCCAAAATTTTAGGGAACATCTTTAGCAACAACAAATCATCATGAGAGACATCATGACATGTTGTCCTAAACATATGAAGATGCTCTATAGGGTCTTCAGTTCCTTTATATATCAGGAGGACAGGCATAGGGAAATGCTTAGGATAAGGTTGAGCTACCACAATAGGATCCAAAGGTTGACTACACATCTCTCGATAATTATATGAGGGATGGTAGGGATCCATTTGGTCTAGATGAGAAGCTAACTGTTTAACCATGGCTTCAAGTCCTTGTTGTTGTTGTCCACCAAACTGATTTGTTTGCATCATACTGTTATGTCTTTGATAATAAGTTGGTGTTGTTGTGTGAAGATTTCCAACTGAAACACTATTATGTAAAGTGTTTGCAGGAACTACATTTTGTTGAGTTTGTTGATAGTTGGTATTTTGTACTTGTTTAACCTTTTGTTGATTTGACATTTGTTGATTAAGAGCTTGAGTGAACATGGATGTGAATGGTTGTTTTTTTTTTTTAAGATTTGCTTTTGGGTTGTTAGCAACAATTTTGGATGATTGTGCCATTGATTTTTGAGCATTTTGATTTAAAGGTATCATATTTTGATTAGATGTTCCTACTTGATTATCATCTTGATCTGTTGAAGGCATGTAAGATAATGGGTTTGTATGTACTCAAAAAGTGGATGCTAAAGCTGCTTCCATAGAACCTTCTCCTGAATTATCCATATGCACTGCTTGACTAAATTCACCTATGTGATCTTTTATGAATTGAGTAAAATTTGCAAGAGACTCGAATTTAACATTTCCTTTTTCATCTAATTTAGGTTCATTAGGATCTTCTATTTCATTTTCCTCATTATCACCTTCATCTTCTGATAGTATATCCTCTCCAACAAGTGTTCTATCTTCAATATCATCTTGTTCTTGTTCTCCCATATTATCGTTATCTACTTGTTTACCACTTCTTAATTTAGGCATCTTGTTTTAGAATAATTTGTTCTTGCAGATATATATTTTATATATATGTGCTAAAATTTTGGGGTATATATGTTATATATATACCTAACTAAATAAATATAATATGATTGTTTTTTTTTTGGGTTTTTGTAAATTTTTAGATTGCAAATAACAAAATAAATACACTTATATTATAAATGTTATATTTCAAGTTTCTTGGAAAAGCCTATAAATATCATTAATAGGTTCCAATTGGTCTGGTGACAGGTAGTGTTCTTCTTCAAATTGGAAGTTGGTTTTTAAGAATTTTATGAAATGGGCTATAGTAATGCAATGAACTTCACAATTTGACGTATAAAAGTGTAATTCGTGACAATATTCTCGGTAAAGCACAACTCTAGGAACCCTATTAAATCTTCTCCTATCGTCTAAAACAACCTCTTGATCTTCAACTTGTGATAAAAATTTATGTACTACTATTGCATCATCAAGATAATCTTCAAAGGAATAAAAGCTTGGAGAAATGAGAGCTCTCTTATCTGCAAGCCACCTATCACATGCTCTTTGAAGGTCAAAATAGAAAGGTGCACTATCGGGATCCAGGATTCTAGACAAGTCAAACCTTATGATTTTCTTAAGTTTGGGTCCTTTAGCTCTTATAATATCTAACCTTATCTAAATCTCAGAGTGTGGTACACTACCTAATGAAGAAAATTCTTGGTTTGCTAGTATTGTACTAACATTTATACGAATGACTCTCCTTATGTTGTAATCTACCATCTATGGAATGCACTAAAGTGTGCAAGTTTAACTAATAGTTTTTCTTTTGGTTTGTTTTTGTAACTATTTAGAATATCAGAAGAAATGCCTATGTTTCACGTCGGGTTCACCAAAGAATGTAGCCCAAAAATTCTCGCACTCCTTTCCTCAAGGTTGATGGATCCGCACCTTAGAGGGGAATGGGAGAATGAGTGGTCTACACCTCAAAAGAGAGGTACTTAATCGTACCTTCTATATATGGTGATTTTTTGATGAATGGGTTTGGGTTCACTAGGAAACATTTTATGGTTGTTTTCGAGCCTAGGTTTTGGGATTTGTTTTGATGTGTTCCTTTTATTCAAATCACATATATACCTAGGTCTGGCCAATATGCAACTAATCTAACCTATATGCACTTTTAATTCCAATGCAGACAACAGAATACAGAAAATAGAATGTAAAAACTAATGCAATGCTTAAAAAGTGATTTCACACTCTTACCTATATCCGGATGTCTGATGAAGATTCTAAAATTTGTATGCAGTCTAGATCGTATGCTGTAGGCCAATATCGTACTACGATTCTGCAAGATCGTATTATGATCTGCGATATCGTATTCCAATCAAGGACTTGCTATTTTGATTTCGGTAGAAAACAACAGATTCATAGGTAGAGAACATAAAACAATAATAATGTGTTCTACTAATGATTTAAGACGTAATGGGTGTGCTTTAGATAATATTAGTGATATAAATTAATGAAATGAAAGTTTTATTACCTATGAAATATGCAATTACATGCAATTGGGTGAACTCCAAGGATGCAGATGAATAAACTTAATGCTTATGTGAGGAATAGTGCTAAATGAAATGGAAATTTGCTTAAAAAATATCAAAAATGTAAACCAAAACTTAGGGTTGCCCCCAAGTAGATTGCAGGCGATATCATAGCATTAATGATAGGATCGTACATCGAACTGGCGATATCGTACACACCAAACCAATGATATCGTCATACGACCATAGTTTCGATCTGCAACACCATCAATCGATCTGCAACGATAGTCTCCGATCCTACAAATTACAACGAGAAAACTAGGAACAAAAAAATGTAAAATTTAAGCAAGAGTATCTTGGAATGCCAGGAGGAAATTCGAATGATTTGATCTTGATTAAATAGGTAGGAGGGACTAACCAAAATAGGGGAAAGAAATCATTTTGTTACAACCTCTTCCCAACTGAGCAGAATCGGATGAATTCGATCCCGAGTTTCATGCGCAGTTATGCAGACGGGGATAAAAGACGTTAAGCTAAACTGGTCATTTTCTAAGTTTGATTTTTCTATTTCTGAGCAAGATCGTATAACGATATGCAATATCGTACGCCGATCACAGAGATCGGATGGTAGGAATCATTCTACGATTTTGCTGATCATCCACCGATCCTGCTAGTCGTAGTACGATCTCTACCATTGAGCACAATTTTTGAGGCACATAAATGCAACAATTATTATTTTTTATTATTTTGTCTTTTTATGCAAATGGGTCATTTTTAGGGTGCTACATTATCCTAAGCTAAGGTAAAAAATTATGCATATCTCAAAATGTTAAAACAAAATCCCACCATAAATATTTTAATTAAAAACATAAATGCTCTGATGGAAAATATTTTTCGTCTTAGTTTTCTTACCCGCCTGTTCTTCTTGACAAGGGTGCATATTACAATGGAAATGCTTCACAAAAAACTACTGTGAGCTTAAGATTTTAAACATAGATGACTCAAATATGGTGTTAAAGTTGGTTTTAACATGGATCTAGAATAGAATTCCATAAAAATATCTACGCTTATGTCTCCAAAGAATATTTAATATATCTATGTTTTTGGTGCTAAAAAGAAACTATATCCCTAAAGACAATGTTGATGTTAATCAACTTAGAGGTTCTACAAACAGAAGAAAAAAAAATTAATTCCAAAAACAAAATCTTAAAGACAAGTGAAAAGCCAAATCTTTTCTATGTTTTGGACATACATCTTTAATTTAATAGATATAAAGAATAAAAAAAAAGGATTGTGCATTATATCCAATAGACTCCAGTGCTGTCGAGAAGGGCTCCACAATAACCCAACTAACCTTTGCAATACAAAGAACACATGCTCACATGTGAAACACAATAGAGATTGACTTCTCTTCACATAACACTACAAACAAAACCAACGCTTGATGCTTTCAAAGCTAACCACCCAACATAAATATCTCAAAAGACCACTAGCTAAGTCTAGCACAAGGAGAGCCTATGTCTTCAATAATATTTTATTCCCTTTCCAAGCTTTATTTTTCTTGATATTCTCCTCGCTAGCAATACCAAAACTTTGTAGCCCAAAGAAACCATATAGAACTTTCGAAGGAAGAAGATAAAATATTGGTAGGTTTTCTTCATTTCTTTCCATGCAAGCTTGCCACCCATCTCTTCCACCATGGAATTCCAACCTGTTATATAAAAAGTAACACTTTCTATTATTTTACGTTGGAAATAATTCCAAGCTGCCAACTTTTCCAACATCTAAAAAATCCAAAAACATTTCCAATATTTCCCTTCCAATGTCCTAAATTTATTCACGTAATATTTATTTAATAAAAGATCACCCTTATATGCAAAAATGGAAGGAAAAATCAAGGGTATTCAAGTTACAAAATTTGGTCCCTTTGAATTTCATATCCAATTTGTGGATGATACTTATCTTTTGGACCATCCCTCAGTTAGTGAGGCCATGGATTTTCAATCAATATTACCATGCTATAAGAAGGCTACTGGACAATTGGTAAATACTTCAAAATCTAAGATTTTTCATTAATACTATCCTATATTTACAATAAATTATTATAAATATTTTAGTGTTTAAAATTGAAAATTTTCCATCAACATACTTGGCTATTCCTTTGTCTGATAAAGGAAATAAAAAGGAGCTTTGGATATTTTTTTTTGATATAATAAAAGCTTGGTTGGTAGGTTGGAAAGGTAACTTATTAACCATAGTAGGAAGGCTATAACTCATAGAGATGAAATTGCAATCTATTCCTATTTATATGATATCACTTTCAAGACTGCCAATAGGTATTTGCCTTAGAAATTAACAAAATTTAAAGAGATTTTTTATGGAAAGGTTGTGAGGAAAATTTTAGGTTTCCTCTTTGTAAGTGGGATAGGGTTTGCAAAGGAAAGAATTTTGGAGGATCAATCTTGCAAAATTGCAGGCTTATGAATTTGACAGTAGGAGCAAAGCCTAGGTGGAGATTATTCAAAGATCAAGGAAAGAATTGGGTAAAACTATTACTTAAAAAATATATAGGTTCTCTTGATGCAATGAAATTGTTTAGGATAATAACTCTACCCAAAGGATCATCAACAAGGAACTTCATATCAGAGAGTTTGCAATTGATAGTGAAACATATTAGATGGTCAATCAATGAGGGGAGTTATGCAAATTTTTGGTTTGATGCTTGGTTGAAGCCTTATACTCTTATATCTGACTCAAAATGGAAACCATTAGCTCAAGCATACCTAGCATGTAAAGGTCCATAGATCAAATATTATATTATTATGAGCAAAGACTCCAGATCATGGATTTATTTTAGTAACCTGGTTAAAGTAGAGGAACTCAAATAAATTATAGAAAAACTTCAAAATATGCTTCGAGAGTTTTATTTATTGATTTTTACATGAAAGGATGAGTTGGTTTGAAATTTATCAAAGGATGGTGGATACTCGATCAAGTTGGGATATGAGGATTTAGAACAATCAAAATTTCCTTCTCCCAATATTTTTCTTGGAAGAATGTTTGGTCATTAGAGGTTCTTCCTAAGGCCTCAACATTTCTTTGGTTAGTAGTTTAAAGTAAGATTTTTTCACAAGAGAGTCTACAAAGAAGAGGATATTACCTTTTAGATGTGCCTTGTGTGAGAAGGATTTAGAAATGTCAGACCATTTATTTATTCCTTGTCCATTTGCTCACACCATTTGGGTTTATTTAAAAATATATATGAAATTATATTGGGTAGCTCCATCAACATTGAAAGAGTTGATAAAATGTTGGATAAATTTTTTCAAAGCTAAGCATTATGTATTCTTTGGAGGATTGACCTCACCATTATTTGTTGGAATTTATGGCTTGAAAGGAATAATGATTTTTAAAAACAAATATCAAAATCATGCCCAAGTTTGAAACCGTATTAGTGTCTCTCTTGCAAAATGTCTACAAATATGGTGCTCATCATGGGAAGTCTCAATTGTAGAAAAAGAGGTGCTAATAACCTAGCTACAAAATTTGAATATACATGGAAGATTCACTTGTGACAATATAATTATAACAAAGGATTTACTACGATCTATGGTAAAAAGGAAATGTCTAGAAATTTGGTTTATCAAAATTATTTTTGATGGTGCTTCTAAAGAAAATCTAGGAAAAGCTGGTGGAGATGGTGTTTTAAAAAATAGTGAAGAAAACATTCTCCCCACTTATTCATAATCATATGAAACTTCAACTAACAAATATGCAAAGGCTAGGGAACTTCTTACAAGGATTAAAATTGTAGTAGAAAAAGGATGGAAATATATTTCAATTGAGGAGGACTCAAATTATCATCAATGTTATTAACAAAAATGGATGTGGAGACTAGATAAAAATAATATTATTACTGATGTTCATCATCTATTACTAGAAGCAATCTCCTGGTAGTGTGAGCATATTTATAGAGAAGAAATCGGGTAGCAGATAAATTAGTGAATTATGATGTTGATCTTCATCCTATTGAAATTCAAATTTTAGAAGGCAATTGGCCAAGTGAGATTTTATATCTTAATCAAAATGATATCAAGGATATGATTGTGGAAACATAGTACTTCGAGGAAGTTGAAGAATATATTTAAGGTAAAAAAGAAATGAAAAAACTATGATAAAAAGGTATGCTGCAACAAATGTAATATTTTGGTATTTTGATGGGTGTGGCCCCCAATAAAAGCCACATGCAACCTATTAAAAAAATAACACCCTTATAAGGATTTAACTTAATAAACCTATTAATACTTTTTACAACAAAGTATTAATATCCAAAGCATTCACTCAAAACATTATTTAATAATATTATTACTTTCTAATGCTAGTGTTAACATTAGCGTAATATAATAATAATTAAATTAATTTCTTACCTAATTAATTTAATTAATACTGAATGTTAATATTAACCATTAACATAAAGCTGCAAGCTTATTGTAGTGGTAAGGGCTTTGGTCTCTGTTTGAAAGGTCCAAGGTTCAAACCCCACTCAATATGAAGGGATTGGGACCCTTCATAAAACATGTGTAAACTCATTGAAAAAATATTAACCATTAACATCAATATTTAATATTTAAAGTATTAATAATACCAACATTGATTTTTTATTTTTTTTTCCAATTGGTTATATGGGATTGAAATGAGCCCCACTCATACTACATCATCACAACATAGTGGCATTACAACAAAGCTTGGATATTATCCATATATTGCTTAACAAGGTTTGAACATTGATCTCCTCTTTTAAATATTGAGGAAACTAACCGATTGAGCTGATGCCACTTAATAATAGCAAAATTATTACTAATACCAACTTTGATAAAATTATTTACCAACCAATTTCCAAGAATCAAAATTGTAATGACCTCAAAACAAGCTACAAGAAACATACAAAAAAAAGATTTTTTTTTAACTATGGTGAGGGATTCATAAACCCCTAACCAACATGTGGTTTATCTATTGTTTAATTTTACTAAGATTCCCAACTTTCCCATTGAAATACATCTCACCAAATACCCTACACAAGTCCATCTATGTAGGCATACTATGTGTTTCCGCAAATAAGTCTATCCATATCATCACTCTTGATGATCTAAACTTATCACCTTCAGTACAGTCAAAGGTATACGCCCATCGCCATACCATACACAAGTTCATCTATGTAGGTATGCTATGCGTATTGTGAGTTAAGCTATCCATCTTGTCTCCACGATGAGCTATCTTAACTCAGATGTAATCAATTAGTTTTCTTAGTTACCATGCTCCCTAACGGATATCAACTACCTTAGGTCTTCCTATGTTCATCCTAAGAGGTCTCAATCTCTTAGGTCCGTTCTAGGTTCACCCTAATATTTCACTTTCCTAAGTTACTTTCATGTCTAGCAAGAAGATATGTTTAAATTTATCTATGCAATCAAACAGAGACCAAAACTCATAAAATATACATGAGATACTTAGAAAGGAAACAACATTTAAAAGAAAGTAAGCATTAAATAGAAAGATAATCTAAACAACAAAACATAGATAATTCATAATGATAAATTAAAGATACATTTTCCATCAATTCAATAATCTATTACATATATTCAAGTATGGTAAAACCTCCATACTTATAAAAGAATAAAGTAATACATCAATCATCTAGGGATATCTCCCTACAATTCTAGTCTATTTGAGAATAAGTAAATCAAATTGATGCATAGGTTCTTGCTGGCTCTTTGATTCTCTTCTCTTTCCATCGTTTGTTTGATGATAATAGGGGATCAGGGCAACCCATGGTTCTATGATAGACATACCTCTAAATGCATCTACTATTTACTTTGCCAAATTACAACTATATAAATTAAATCAAAGTATCTAACCATCTATTGTATAGTTGATATCATAAAAATCTCTATTTTTATTTTCACCTCTCATTACCCATAAAGAGTCTTCCAACAAATACAACTAGATCACATGTCATACTTTAATCAATTCATTTCAATATTTATTCAATAAATTAAAGTCTCATACCTTTAATCATTAAATAAACCAGGTTCCTTTATTTCCATCAAGTCTTATTACTTAATTCACAAAATAAACTATTTTTCTTTTATTGTATAAATCAAAGTCCCATACCTTTAATCTATAAAATAAATTGTTTCCTTTATATAATATATCAAAACCTCATTACTTTAATTGATCAATAAACTATTTTTTTTCTTTATTTCATAAATCAAAGTCCCATGTCTTTAATCCATAAAATAAACTATTTTCTTTATTTAATAAATCAAAGTCTCATTACTTTAATTCATCAATAAACTGCTTCTTTCCTTTAATTCCTTTATTTCACAAAGATATAATCATATTGACAGAAACACATGAACACGATGGATGTAGGACTCTAAAATTTATGGGATACAAAAGAATAGCAATATGGAATAAAGCAGTAGAAAATGGCAAATGGCATGGGGGTATTATGGTTTTAATAAAAGAGGAATGGGATAGGGTCATTAAAATTGAAAAACAAGATGAAAACAAACAGTACATCTGGATAAAGATCCTAGAAAATAAGTCAGTTATTAGTATAGCGACATGTTATTTTGCTCCCAAGAATTCTAAATTCTATAAGAAACATGACCTTAACAGAGAAGACCCATACTCCTCCCTAAAAAGAGACATTTCAATATAAAGTAAGTTGGGGGAGATTATATTAATTGGAGATTTCAATGCAAGGACAAAAAATAAACAAGACAACACAGACACTCCAAGAGCTTGTTGATCTGAAAAAACAAATTCAACCAATAGATGGTGAATGGAGATATTTTCTCATAGCACTGGAGTCATATTGGTTGAGGATTAGGTATACAATGCAACTATATTATTACAATTTTATTTAGAAGTACAATTTATTTAAGCAAGCAATAATTTTAGAGGCCTTCTCAAGGTCAAATATGCTACACAGGCCCTATACAAAAATATTGTTGTTTTGAGTGTCACACATCACTGTCATAAATGTGTATTGCAAATCTATAGAGCATCTGGAGACAATAGTATGACTGATAAATGTCAACTATTATTTCTATGAATTATCCCTCTATGGATACCTATGAATATTTTCTCTTTTTTACTTGCCACAAAATCCTTGCTTCTAAGGTAGTTTTAGAAACCTAAATAATCCCGACATTTATCTTAATATTATTAACTTGTGCTAAGTTTAACCTTTTAGCATGAGATTATAATATAAAATAACTATGGCTTCTTCCTCAAAAATTGAAGTTTGTGATGTTTTAAAGATCCTAGTTAAAGAACAATTTTTGATAATATAACCAACTATAAAATGATTAATGCATGGCCTTTGTAAATTGTAGCAAGCAAAGAAAATTGATTTCCAATTATTGTGGTATTTGCCTTAAAATGCTACAAGAAGAGAGGTCATATACAATGGATAAATTAAATAATATACCACTACCAATAACAAAGCATACTATATTGCTCTTATGTAGGGATTGGAAGCATTAAAAAATATTGTTATTGTTTGAATTTGTGTATATAGCACCCTTCTTATTTATCGTCAAACAAATAGAACATAGAAAATTGGTGCTTACCATTTGAAACAATGGATAAAATAGCAAACGAACTTGCTAATTACTTAGTCATGTGTCATTGACCACAGTAGACCAGGAGACTATAATCCCAAATCTATAATGATATGTGGGCATTTCTTGTATGGAGACAGTAAGTAGGTGATTTTTGTTTACACTTAAACCGAATGTGTGTTTTTTTGCCCTACAATAATTAGTTTATTTTTGAGTTTGTTTTGTAAAGAAACAAGATTGGATGGAAATGGATACGATATCTGATACAATGGAAATTGATACAATATTTGATACTGGTACGGAATCAGATATGGATATGACAAATTTTCCAGATCTACTATGGATACAATAATAGAAAAAACATATATGTTTAATATATGAAATGAAAAAATATATGACACAAAAATATTTACAAATGTATATGTTTTTAATAAGATATTTTCATTAACTAGGTAGCCTTAAAAAATTCACCAAACACGATCATATACATAAGCCCCATATAGGGTAAAAAATGCTCTGAAAAAATAAATGATAAATCAAATATGTGGAAATAATTTAATTCTCAAGAGATGAAAATTGTTCTATTGGAAAGTAATTCTGCAAGGCATCTTGATCCATGTACTGCCAGACGATAGCTAGATGTAAGGGTATGTAAAATATCTCGAAATTGTTCTAAATCTACATAAATTATAGACCTAGAACTTAAACTAACAGAATGACTTTTGTAGACAATTGAGATATAAGTGTTATATTGGTAGACCTAGAACTTAAACTAACAAGTTGTTGCCCCTTCATCGCAACTCATCAAAACTCATAATAAATATTTTAAACATCCTAAAAACATATTACAATTTACAAAATCATGCAAAGTCTTATAATTTGTTTTTCAAGACTCCATAATATGCTATACTTAAATAAATATTATTTATAGCTTAATGTCATAAATAAGATTTATTTTTTGTAGTTGATAAAGTACTTGTATAAATTGTATATATTACTTGTATTTCCAAAGAGGATTACCAAACATGCATAAGCCTCAAAAAATAAATTGGTGCCTTATTATTAAAAATTCATTTCCAAAAATGGTGTATACCCAACCTTGATCATATTCAAATATCAGGTGTCTATATAGAAGCTAGCAAGCTACCTCCTACTGAGATTATAGCTCTTCCAAATTTTAAGAATTATACTCCTGGAATTCTAGCTCCTGTTCTATATATTAAGAACTTGGCAAAATCTATAATTGTGGGTGACTTACACTTTGTATTTGGGTCTCTTTTTGAAATCGTGGAGGAAGCCAAATATGGACTTGGCATAAATTTAATGCAGGAGGGTCGGATGAGGGGCCAAGCATTTGTAACTTTCCCATCTACATAACTTGCAGACCATGCAATGAAAATGGCATATCAGTATGTGTTAAAAGGAAAGCCAATGATTATCCAGTTTGGGAGAAATCCTTCAGCTAGCAAAGTGAATTTAGTGAGAAATCTGAGGACAACACAAGCACTCCAAGAGCTTACTAATCTGAAAAAACAACTTCAATCAATAGATGATGAATGGAGATATTTGCTCGTAGCACTGGAGTCATATTGGCTAAGGAATAGACATACAATGCAGCTATATTATTACAATTGTATTTGTCAATCTACTAGAAGTATAATTAATTTAAGCAAGCGATAACTTTAGAGGCCTTTTAAAGGTCAAATATGCTACATTTACCCTATACAAAAATATTGATGTTTTGAGTGTCACACATCACTGTCACAAATGTGTATTGCAGATATGTAGAGCATATGGAGACAATAGTATGACTAATAAATGTCAACTATTATTTCTATGAATTTTTCCTCTATGGATACCTATGAATATTCTCTTTTTTACTTACCACAAAATCCTTGCTTCTAAGGCAAATTTAGAAACCTAAATAATTCTGGCACTTATCTTGATCTTATTCACTTGTGTTGAGTTTAACCTTTTAGCATGAGATTATAATATAAAATAACTATGGCTTCTTTCTCAAAAATTGAAGTTTGTGATGTTTTAAAGGTCCTAGTTAAAGAATAATTTTTGATAACATAACCAACTATAAAATTATTCATGCATGGCCTTTGTAAATTGAAACAAACAAATAAAATTGATTTTCAATTGTTGTGGTCTTTGTCTTATAATGCTACGAGAAGAGAGGTCATATACAATGGACATATTAAATAATATAACACTACCAACAACAAAGCATACTATATTGCTCTTATGTAAGGATTGGAAGTAGTAAATTATTTTATCATGTAGGTGAAAATGTAAGGGTTGTGTCTAGCACATATTATTGCTTTTTTTTTAAGTTCTTTAGTGAAAACCATGAGTGCTAATAATTCCCCTGTTGTCATTTTTCTAATGAAGGCACCTGAGAGTCTGTTAGGATGCTTTGAGTTCAATGAGGATTCTAGCATGGAAAGAGAAATGTGAGCCTAAACACCACAAAAAATATCCATCAAAATATGAGGGGAAGTGTCAATGCAGGGAGAGGAATTTGATAGATTCAGTCACACCAAAATGCAAATGATACAACAGAGTAAGGTCCTATTTTATCGTCACTTATGTCTTACTCTTTATTTTATTTTTCAGTATGTTAGAATTTTCTTCAAATATTTCTCATATCACAAGTCCTGGGAGGGTTGGATGCAGTGACAAGAGTAGTGGTTTTGAAAACAGTATGTGGATCATGCATGTAAAATTTTAGTGTGTTTACTATATATTACAATATGTATAATCTAATGGAAGGTTATCCCCATATGCTAAGGATGTATAATTGTAGGCTTTTGATCAAGGGTATTGTAAATCTGCAAAGAGTGGGGGTGGTTGTGTTCCTATATGGGAGTGTTTTTTTTGGTTGGGTAGCAGTGTTCCCCTGGCGACCTCTTGAGATATAAAGGTTCAAATCAGATCATTCTCTGCATCGCAAAAAATCTCCCTATCTATTAAAAGGTTGAGTACCGATCTTTCCTCTAACTGGCCAACCGAGATCGAATACAGCTAGTTTTTTGCGATGGTATTTCCCCCCCAACCCCACGGGATTCATTTCAAAAGTTTTGGGCTTGGAATAGTATAATGAGCAAGATATACACCTTCATAGTAGTATGTCATCATGGTAAATTTTAGAAAAAAATGAATGTAATATCCTTTTAATTTATTAAGGGTATGCCCCAGTGGATAGCTCCATGTTTTATCAATCCCAAAAAAACATCAAGTGATGAACTTTCGAAGAGACCTAATGCGTAAACACAACATTACAAACTAAAAAATTCCAAATCCTAATCGTAAAAACACTTGCAATAATGCAAAATTCACTAAACCTAACTAACATCGTCTTCGTCTTCATGCCTCATTCTGTGCCTTCAGCTTTAGCCCTCATCTCTCACCATTTTGGGTAATTAGCAAAATTTTTAGAGAAATTTTAGGGTAAACCCCAGCCAAAAAATGAACAACATGAATCGAAGCCTAGGAGCCCTAGAAGTTTCAGGTCAAACCCTAGCCAAAAAATGAATAGCACGAATCAAAGCCTGGGAGCCCTAGGTTGTGCGTACGGTGTCACGATTACAGTAGCTAAGATGCAATGTGAAGGTTATAATAGCTAAGGTGCAGCGTGGAGGTTGCAGTAGCTAAGGCAGGTGGTTGTAGTAGCTAAGACGCGGCGGTTGCAGTAGCTAAGGCGAGACATGGAGGTTAGAGTAGTTAAGGCATGGCGAACTATTATAGTATCTAAGGTGTGGTGTACTGTTGTAGTAGCTAAGGCATGACGGACTATCTAAATCTTCGAAGAAAAATAAGGTCATCGTGCGGGGTTTAAGTCTACGTATTAAAAAAACATAAATCACCTCTAAGAAGGTGGTTTATAACCGCCCTCTTAAGGATAAGAGGGCGGTTTATAACCGCCCTCATAGGGGCACCTAAAAAAATTTGGGTTCCCCTAAGATGGTGGATATAAACCACCCTCTTATCCCTAAGAGGGTGGTTATAAACCACCCTCTTAGATCACCCTAAGACAATGGTTTATAATTGTTGTCTTAGTTTGACCCCTAAGGCAACAATTTATAACCATCCTCTTAGTCCTACGAGGGCGGTTTATAGTCGCCCTCTTAGGGTGACCCTAAGAGGGCGGTTTATAGCTGCCCTCTTAGGGTGACCCTAAGTTGGAGGTTATAAACCACCCTCTTAGGATCTATGAGGGCGGTCTTTTACCGCAGTAAAAAATTGCCTTAATTTAGCTGTTAAATCCTTTTTTTGGTGTAGCGAACCTTCCATATTCAAAATGGTGGATTTCCAACATACCAATTATTGTATAAAGAGAGATGCAACCCTGATTGTAAAAAGCATGAGTAATGGATGCAATGTTATAGCCTCACATCTCTTAGAGATTGCTTGCATTATACTTTGTTTTTTTAGCAATAAAATTTTTAAGTTATTTTATGTATGTACTTTTGTGTTCTAGTTTATTATTTTTGAATTACACTCTTTCTTGATCTTCCTTTATTTGAAATTATGAGTTTTGAAATAGTCAAAGTTCTAAGTTTTGGATCAATGGTATTAGAGCAGTCTAAATTTTAAGTGTATGTCCATAACCACGAGATTAGGATATTGAAATTTTGGGTATCAAATGCAACGTCCCTTTGATTACCTCCCATGTCATTTCAAATAATCTTAGGTGAGAACTAGAATGGACAACATTGAGATAGTCAATTATTTCAAGGAGACATTAAATAAAGCCCTCATGAAAAAGAGGAACAAGAAGATGGATCAATTTTCTCAAATTCTTCAATGGATCCATGTTGCAAATTCTATAACCTCCTCTGCACAACCTCTCACTACCTTAACATCATTAAATGCTCCCACACATTTTAAGGTTCAAACCAAGATAAGATGAAAGATTCAATTCAAAGGAATCTTCTCCCACCTTCTTGGTGATGGTTATGGTCCATAACAAATAGGTATGATCTCCCTATAGGGTCCTACAAGTCTCTCTTTCTGAAGACGTAACCATACCTTATCTCCAACCTTGAATTGATGTGGGACCTAATAGTGGTCATTGCAATGCTTGTATTTTTATTTATCTTTTTCAAGAGGTCATGGACCTATTGTTGGATATGTTGAATTTTTTGTAGTTTAGGAAGTATATTAATTCAAAAAACTTAGGAAAATAAAGGGCTTATATAGTGTATAAGCTAGAAATGCTGCTAACTGTCATGCCAAAAATAGAATATGCTAAATCAAAATAAAATCAAACTCTAAAACCTAAAGGGGTGACTTAGCCGACCATTATATGCCGACATTTACAAACCTAAATGCTAACATTCTCCCCCTTAAAGTTGAGAGGGCTGACAAGACAGTATCTTAGCTTTACATATTGAGCTTTAGAAACTCCTTTGGTGAAGATGTCCGCCATGTTGTCCAAAGTGCTGCAATGTTGAAGATCAACTACCTGTTTCTCCACCATGTCGCGAATAAAGTGATACTTCATATCAAATGTTTTTGACCTGCTATGATGGAGAGGATTATGTGCCAATTGGATGGCACTCATATTGTCACAATATAATCTTGTAAGACCACTTTGTTGCTCTCCAATATCTTCAAGGACTTTTCTCAACCATAGAGCTTGAGTACTAGCATGAGTGATTGCTATATACTCAGCCTCAGTAGATAACAATGCTACAACTGTCTGCTTTTTGGAACTCCATGTAATTAGTCCTAACCCAATACTAAAACAATTTCCTGAAGTAGATTTTCTATCATCTATATTGCTGCCCCAGTCACTATCACTAAAGCCAACTAATTTTACAGAATTACTCTTGTGGTAATGGATTCCAAAATCCAATGTACCCTTTACATATCTCAGAATTCTCTTAGTTGCTTGAAAATGTAGTTTGGATGGATCAACCATAAACCTTGAAACAAGAGAAACAACATAATGAATATCGGGCCTTGTGTTGGTGAGGAACATTAGATTCCCAACCATGCTCCTGTAAGTGGTCATGTCAACCTTTGGTGCTCCATCATCTTTGCTCAATTGGATCCCATGACCTGTTGGAGTTGCAACAAGATTGCATTGCTCCATAGCAAACTTCTTAATCATATCTTGAGCATATTTGTTTTGACATATGAAGATCCCTTTTTCTGTTTGATGAACTTCCATGCCTAGGAAGTAATGCATTAAGCCTAGATATTTCATTTCAAATTCACTCATCATGGAGTGTTTGAACTCCTTATTCATCTTGTCATTACTACCCATAAATATTAGATCATCCACATATAAAAATACAATGATAATGTCTTTACCTTGCTTTAGGTAGTAGAGAGTAGGTTCGCTTTTGTTCTGAGTGAATCCAAACTCTTTAAAGTAGCCATCAATACGAGAGTACCATGCCCTTGGTGCTTGCTTGAGGCCATATAGTTATTTTTTCAGTTTGTAGACAAGGTTCTCCTTACCTTGTTCTTGAAAACCTTTAGGTTGTTGCACAAAAACCTCTTCATTCAAGTACCCATTTAGAAAGGCACTCTTTACATCCATGTGCTGAATTTTCCATCCTTTGTGGGCAGCCAAGGAAAGTACTAATCTGATAGTTTCTTGTCTAGCAACAGGAGCAAAGGTCTCCTCATAGTCAATCTCATACTTTTGAGTGAAGCCTTTCACTACAAGTATTGCATTGTGTCTTTCAATGATTCCATCAGCATTGAATTTGGTCTTGTAGACCTATTTGTGTCCAAAACATTTTTTACCTTTAGGAAGCTTCACAAGCTCCCAAGTATCATTCCTTTTTATAGAGGATATTTCCTCTTCCATGGCTTTCTACCATACATCATGAGTGCATGCTTTCTCATAGCTAGATGGCTCCAGCTATGCACTAGTCATTAAAGCATAATTTACTACATCTCCCTTAGGCTCTTGGGAGTCATCATCACCATACATATGCAGATTTTCAAGTCTTTTTAAAACTGCATTCATTTCACTAGCTTGACTTCTAGTGTATCTTTTCTGGAAATTCTTATCCAACATTTGAACAGATGGATGGTGCTGAAGAATTCTTTTACCTCTTGATGGAGAATCAATGTCCATCGGTGAAGAACTTACTAATCTTTGTGGAGAAGGACTTGGAGTAGCATCTAGTGTACTCATACTTGGGCTTGGAGGACTTCCTTTGTTGTTTTTGGGCTGCATTTGCTGCACTTGTTGCACTTGAGAGGTACTTGCATCATGAGATCCATCATCAATAAAAAGTTTTTGATGACCCCATTCTCCCCCTTCATCAAAAATTACATCCCTGGAAAGAACAATTTTCTGAGTTTTGGGATTGTAGAGTCTATATGCTTTGGTAGACTCACAATATCCAACAAAAATACATGCTTGACTTTTGGGGTCAAGTTTCTTTCTTTTTTCATCAGGAATGTGGGCATATGCAAGACAACCAAAAACCTTAAAGTGTTTTACATTTGACTTTTTGCCATTCCATCCTTCATAAGGAGTGATCCCATCTAGACTAGAAGTAGGACTCCTATTTAAAATGTAAACACTAGTTCTAACATCATATGCCCAATACATGTTACTTAGATGCTTAGATTGAAGCATCGATCTAGACATTTCTACTATGGTGCAATTATTTCGTTCAGCCACACCATTTTGTTGTGGAGTATAGGCAGATGTGAATTGCCTTTTTATTCCACAATCCTTACAATATTTTAGAAAGGCATTTGAAGAATACTCTCCTCCTCTATCTATCCTTAGAAATTTTACAATAAACTCACTTTGTTTCTCTACAATATTTTTGAAATCTATGAAACAATAAAAAGCTTCATCTTTGGTTTTCAAAAAATAGATCCAACACATCCTAGAGAAATCATCTATGAAAGTGAGAAAGTAAGAATTATTACCAATGCTTTTGGTTTGCATTGGACCACAAATGTCTGAATGCACCAATTGGAGTGGATGTCGAGCTCTCCATGCTTGTCCTTTTGGAAACTTGGATCTAGAGTGCTTGCCCAAAGTGCACCCTTCACAGACCTCCTTGTGTTCATCAACTTTTGGAAGTCCACACACCATAGCTTGAGAAGTTTAAAATTTCAAGCTTGAAGAATTTAGATGACCATATATCAAGTGCCAAAGCACACTTGGATTTGCTATAGCAATACTAGCAAGTTGAGCACCCCCTGGTTCCCAAAAATTAAGAGGAAACAACCTATTCTTTGTCATAGGTACTTGTGTAATGACTCTATTACAATTGTTCTTATCAAAAATTACACATTTGTCTTCATCAAAAACAAGTCTATAATTTTTCTCCATCATTTGTCCAACACTAAGCAAATTATGTTGGAGTTTGGGGGTGTAATAGATGTCATTTACCTTTTTGGTGCCTTCTTTTGTTGGAACCTTCATGGCTCCAATACCTTCAACTTGCAGAGCTTTGTCATCACCCAATTTGATTCTTTATTTGTAGGTGGAATCCATCGTAGCAAAGAGCTCGTTTTTGTCACTCATGTGATTGGAACAACCAGTATCCAAAATCCAAGTGTCATTTAGATTTTGGTCTGATTTTCCATAAGTAAGAAATATATTTGAAGTTCCTTCTTCTTCACCATAGTTGCCATATTGACCTCTTCCATTTTGAGAAGTCTTGGATCAACAATATCGAGCAAAATGACCAGGCTTGCCACAATGGAAATAAGCTTTATTTGTTTTATCACCTCCTATTATGGTATATAAGTGTCATTCAAACAAAGAACACTGACTATTAGAGCAAGAAACATCCAAACTAAAAATGAAAGTAAATTGATAGCCCTTCAAATTGTGTCATTTGAAGTTGAAAGCATCCATATTGTCATACTAGTAAACTTGTCTACCATACAATTAGCTTGTCATACAATTAGATTGTCATACAATTAGATTACTATACAATTAGTTTATCATACGATTGATCATGTCATATAACAGGGGTATCATCTCAAATACTTTAAAGTAATTTTGAATTTGTCATACAAGGAAACTTCACAGTCTTGTAGGATTATCGTCGTGAGACAATTGTTGTTCAAAAGAACTTGTCCATTTGTGTCATTTGCATCATTTGTAAGACAATTATCATTCAAAGGAACTTATTTTTCTATGTCGTTTGCATCACTTATAACACAATTATTGTTCAAAGGAACTTGTTCTTTTATGTCATCTGCAAAATTGGTATAAGAGTAGTTTTGTGATACATACTAGAGGAAGATGGTGTAGTGAGGAAGAGAGACCATGTGGTCTAGGACCTCGATCCGTAGATATAGCAAAAATGCTAAGAGGAATTACCACTAGGTTAGATGCGATTGAGACTACCCAAATGAGGGGTGTTCATGTTGAGGATATTAGTGATAGTGAAGAAGAGGAAATTGGTCACACATAAGCTCAAGATGAAGAACAAGGAGAAGAACCGAAGCAACGATTGATTCAGACAATCTCAAACATGGTATGTAAGCCAAATATGGATACCCTAACCCATGTGTTGTAGGTGAGTTGGAGAGGAGAGGGTAATCCTCCAAGGGAGGTCCCAGGTTCGAATCTCCACCCTACCAAAAAGTTGAATTGGGTACCCAAAATCCAATTGATAATATTGGTGCGGGTAGGTCCGGGCGCGACTTTTGGGTGACTTTGACGGTGTAGAACCCCCTGGTCGTGGTCTCTCAGACCAAGGTGGCCCCACAAAGGGTTTTCGCTTAAAAAAAATATGGATACCCAAAATTTTAATGGAGGTTTAAACCCAAAAGAGTTGATTGATTGGATAATGGACATGAAGAGATTCTTTGACTATGAATCTATGGAGGATCCAAAGCGAGTCAAATTTGTATTTACGCAATTGAAGGGACATGGTTCGATTTGGTGGGATCATGTCCAAATTGAGAGACAGTAAAAAATGAAGGATAAAATCCAAAATTGGGAAAAGTTTGTGTCCAAGTTGAAATCTAAGTTTTTACCTACAAATTATCAAATTGGATTGTTTGAGACACTCCAAAACCTCAAGCAAAAGGAGTTGGGAGTGAAAGAATATACAAGAGTTTTGTAAATTGACCATAAGAGTAGGTCATATATAATATGATGAGGAGAAGGTGGCAAGGTATATAAATTGACTAAGATTTTCCATACAAGATGAGATTGTTCTGACTCGAATTAGAATTGTTAAAGAGGCATATCAATATGCACTCAAGGCCAAGGAAAAGTTGTTGCAAAGGTAACAAAATAATGCAAGAAGAGGATAAAACCATAGTGGACGAGGACAACAAAGGTAGAACGTAGAAGCTATTGATTCTCAAAATAATAGGGAAAACATATATTTCTCAAGGCGAAGAGGAGGTTATGGTAGAGGAAGGGTTAGAGGATTCCTCGAAAATTGTTATAGATGTGGTGAAGTTGGACATCAGGCGTATGAATGCCCTCAAGCATAGCAAACCAGTGAGCATGGAAAGGAATCCCGTAGTTATGTTACATAAGCAGATGAAGAAAGTGTAGCTTCACCAAAGCACATAGAGGAACCAGAACAAGAAGAATCCCTTATGATGGAAAGGGCATTGTTGAAATCAGCAAAGGAAGTGCATGAACCTAAGAAAATGAGGAACATGTTTAGGACAATTTGCAAATCAAAAATCAAGTGTTGTAAGGTGATTGTGGATAGCAGAAGCACTGACAATTAGTGTCAACAAAGATGGTAAATAAACTTGGTTTGAAGAAAATGAAACATCTGAATCCTTACAAAGTGTCATGGTTAAAAAATGGACATCAAATTCTAGTAATTGAACAATGTATGATGAATTTTAAAATTGGCTCTTATAAGGATGTGATTCTATGTGACAATAGGCCAATGGATGCATGTCATATTTTGTTAGGAAGACCATGTCAATTTGATAGAAAAGTAGTACATGATAGTAGATTGAATACTTATTCCATTGTCAAGGATGGTAAAAGTTATGCATTAAGTCCATTGAAGAACAAAAGAGAAGAAGTGTGCAACAGTTCTAAAGTTTATTTGATCTCTAAAAAAAAATTCTTGAAGGATATAAAGAAGTGAGAAGCATGTTTCACTTTCATTGCTAAACCCATGGAAGATGAGACAACAAATAAATTGACGAGCATTCCACCTAAAATGAAGGATTTGTTAGAAGAATATGCTAAAAAAATTCAAAATAATTACCCGATGGGTTACCACTATGAGAAGCATTAGTCATCAAATAGACTTCATACTTGGCTCGAGTTTGCCAAATAAGGCAGCCTATAGGATGATATCTATGGAGAACAAAAAGATGAAGAGACAAGTCCAAGAGCTATTTAACAAGGGATTGATCAAGGGGAGCTTAAACCCATGTGCAGTACTAGTTGTACTAGCACCCAAGAAATGAGTAGAATGACGTATGTGCATGGATTCTCAAGCAATAAATAAGAGCAAAATAAAGTATAAGTTTTCATTGCCTCATACAGATGACTTGATGGATTGTTTAAGTGGAACAAAGTACTTAACAAATATTGATTTGAAAAATGATTACCATCAAATTTGAATTAGAGAAGGAGATAAGTGGAAGACTACATTTAATACCAAAGAGGAATTGTATGAATGGCTAGTTATGTCATTTGGGTTGACAAACACACCTAGTACTTTCATGAGGTTAATGAATGAGGTCTTGAAGCCTTGGTAAACTTGTGGTGGTTTAATCAGATGATATTTTTGTGTATAGCAAGATGAAGAAAGAACACCTAATGCATCTGACGTTAGTTTTCAAAAATTTGAGGAAGAATTGTTGATCAATTCAAAGAAATGTAGTTGTATGAAGAAAGAATTGGTGTACTTGAGTTTTTTTATATCCAAGGATGGTTTACGGATGGATCCAACAAAGGTGAAGGTTATTATAGAGTGGTCGTCACCAAAGAGTATGTTTGAAGCCAAAAGATTTCATGGTTTGGTAAGTTTTTACAAAAAGTTCATCAAAAAAATTAGTGGAATTTTTGCTCCAACCATGGAAGTGGTGAAGGGAGGTAGACATGAATTAAAATTTACAGACGTAGTAGAAAGGAGCTTTCAATTCTTGAAGGAGAAATTCATGGAGCAATCGGTTTTGGCATTGCCAAATTTTAACAAGGTTTTCTAGGTATATTGTGACGCTAGTGGAATTACAATTGGAGGAGTTTTTAGTCAAGAAGGTAAAGCCATTGCCTATTTCAGTGAGAAGATGAATGAATCCAAGAGGAAGTATTCATTTTATGATTAGGAGTTCTATGCCATCATACAAGCACTGAAGAAGTGGAGACATTACCTATTACTGAAGGAATTTTGGTTCACAGATCACCATGCCTTGCAGTTCATCAATAGTTAAGGCAAGTTAAACCAAAGACATGAAATGGATAGAGTATCTTCAAAGTTACTCATTTGTCTTCAAGAATAGAAGTGGTAGTTCATATTGCGCAGTTGATGCTTTGAATAGAAGAAACTTGTTGATGAGTGCAATGAAGATTGAAGTGGTGGGTTTTTATGCTATGAAAGAACTTTATTTTGATTACATGGACTTCAAGGAAGCTTGGGTGGCTTGCAATAATCCTACTATGGGAGATAGAACACCATGGTTGGACTATTTTATCCAAGGATTATTATTCAAAGGACAACAATTATGCATACCACAAAGTTTAATGAGAGAGAACCTGATAAGAGAAATATATAGCAGAGGAATAGTTGGGTATTTTGGAATAAATAAAACTTTAAAATAGCTTTGTGGAAGCTATTACTAGCTTAAGTGCATGTGTGATGATTTATGCAAAGTTTTCAAATCTATTAACATGCAAAAGGAAAGAGCCAGAATACCAGGTTATATCAACCATTACCAATACCATAAAGGTTGTGGGAGGACGTAAGTATGGACATTATCCTTGGATTACCTCGAACAAAAAAAGGGGAATGATTTTTTTTTTGTAGTTGATAGATTTTTTAAGATGGCACATTTCATACCTTGTAAAAAAATGAGTGATGCTATTCATATTTTTGATCTATTCTTCCGAGAAGTTATAAGAATGTATGGTTTACTGAAAACTAGTGTCAAATAGAGATGCGAAGTTTGTAGGTCACTTTTGGGGTACCTAAGTTGGGTACCAAATTAAGCTTTGGTTTGGTTTATCATCCACAAATGGATGGACAAACTAAAGTGATAAACAAAAGACTTGGGAATTTGCTATAGTGTCTAGTTGGCAAGTTGTTGGATACCATATTGACACAGGTAGAATTTGCATATAACAATTTAGTAAATAGAAGTACAACCAAGAGTCCATTCCAAGTTGTGTATGGAATTTGTCCAAGAGGAGTGGATGAATTGTGGAGTACAGTTTATTTGTAGAAACCTAGTACTATAGCAGAGAATTTTGCTAAATATATGCAAGATTTACATTGAGAAGTGAAAGTCAATTTGGAAAAGAATGTCATGAAATTCAAGCAACATGTTGACCTTTAAATGTCGAACATAAGAATTCTAGGTTGGAGATTTGGTTTTGGTGTTAGCGTACTTTCATTATTTAGGCATATTGTTGCATTTGTTATTCTGTTCTTACGATTTGCTAATATGGCTGGTTGGTTTGGCAACATCCGGCAATTCGTTCTTTGTAACCGCTATTTAAACAGGCTGCTGAATAATAAACTGTTGTTCGCATTTTCTAACTGGGCAGAGAATTTGATTTGCAGAGAATTTTTTTTTTCCGTGCGCAGACGGAGGAAGGAGTTGGTGCTGGAAGCGAAGGAAAATTTTTTCCTCGCTGGGCGTGATTACGGCACACTGCAGCAAAAAAATTTTTGAAAAAAAAAAAAAAAAAATTTAGCGGACGCAGTCCGCAATTCTCCGCAGCCCACCGGAATTATTTAAAAAAAAAAAAAAAAACAGTCGCTGCGCGACTGAGGGAGGACGCAGCGCTGCGACGTCCCGCGGACGCAGCGCATCCCCCCTGTTGGAGGACGCAGCGCTGTGACATGTGCGCGCATCCCCCCCCTGTTGGAGGACGCTGCGACGTCAGTCCATCGTTGGCAGCCGTGCGCAATGCAGGCCCCGTGCGCGCGCGAGCGACTGGACGTCGCGTAGGCTGCGATGCATCCCCGTTGGAGGACGCAGGACGCAGGGGAGCGACTGGACGTCGCCTGCGACACGTCCCCGTTGGAGGACGTAGGACGCAGGGCTGACGTAGCCCTGCATGCGTCCCCCGCTGAAGGCGAAAGCGCCCCCCCTCGCGCGGCGAAATTTAAAAAAAAAAAAAAAAAAAAAAAAAACGAACGCCGGAAGCGATGAGTGCCAGCGAGCGGCGGGAAGCAGCAGCACCAGCGAGCGCGGAAGTAGTAGCGCGTGACCGAGCAACCGGAGGCCGCAGCAGAGGAGGAGGAGCATCCAAAAGGAGGAGCTCCACTGATCCTTTCGGATCAGCCCGCTGGCTCACGTGGTCGTGAGCCGTGCGGTAAGGCTCTGGGAGCCTGCAGGTCGGGGGTTCAAATCCCGCCGACTCCCCCCTTGCAAAGGTATAAATTTTTTTTCCAAAGGTTTTATTTAATTATTATTTTTTAAATTTTTTATAGTTTTTAAACTTTATAAATTAAAATTTAATTTAATTTATTTTTTCATAAGTTTTAAAACTATATAAATTAAAATTATTTATTTTAATTTTAAATATATAATAATTATTAAAATGCTTTGTTAAAGAGATTTTTTTTAAGGGGGGATATTTTTTTCAAAAATCAAAGGGGGAATGTGAGTAATTTTCTGAAAAATAGCAATTTGGCGAATTGTAAAAGGTGCATTTTCGGCTGTGACCGACACCTTGTGGGTTATTCCTGTGGGCATTTTTTTTGTTGTATGTTGCATATTTCATTTTTGCACTATAAAATTAAAAATTAAAATCAAAACACTCCCTAAGTCCCCGGAATAATTAAAACCCATCCGTGCAATTTATTGCACTACAGCGTTCGGTATTTGTGATACCTCTGGCCAGCACTTACAGGTAAAGTCGTCGTGATTTGGCTATCGTATCCACCGCCTAATATAGCTGCTACAACGACGTCTGAGCTTGTTCTCTATAAATCGTCGGGGAGAGATAAGTTAGCCATTTTTGCATTTTTTTACTCCATCCACTACCCTTAATCGCTCTTGTGTTTAGGCGAAAATCCTGACGAAGTATTCTTCACAGTGTTTAGGGGAAGTTACGCCCCACGCATGAGAAGAATCTTCTATGGTAGGTGCCATCAACAAGGCGATTCCATTTCAGTACTGCTTATGTTCCACGTATCGTATGATCTCTAAAACTCACCTATAGTCTCCCTCACGTAAGGGCGGGTGATTTTTGTTGATCTTTAAAATACCTATAGTTTTCCTCACGTAAGGGCGGGTATTTTGTACGGTATAATGGCCTAGCAAAAGGTATATCGAAAGGGGGACCAATTGGTGATATAAGGAACCTTCACTATGGCCGCTGTTGCAAAGTTGATGACTGATCCTCATCAGTTATTGAAAGGTCCAAATTATACACCATGGAAACATAAGATGAAGGCAATTCTCCAAATGGAAGATTTGTGGGATATTGTTACTGGAGCAACAACTAGGCCTTCACCTATAGCAGGATCCACAGGTCCTTCCGCAGATCAGATAGCTTTTGACAAGAAAGACAGTCGAGCAAAGGTGCTCATTTTGTTTACTGTTTCAGATGAAGTGCAACCTCATATAGCTGACAAAGCAAGTGGTAAAGAGGCATGGGATGCCTTTAGAACCATCTATGAGGGAAAGAATGATTCAACCATTCTTCATCTTCAACAACAACTTCATAACCCGAGTTTGAGACAGAGGTGAAACAGCTTGAACTCTTCTCAGTGCAGAGTGTCTGAATTGAAAGAGAAATTGAATTCTTTGGGAGATACTGTGGATGAAAAGCTTCTCATTTCACTTGTGATGAGAGCTTTGCCTTCTTCATTTGATATGTTGATAACCTCCATCCAGGTGTCTCAACAACAAATTACCTACATCGAGTTGGTCAATATGCTTCAACAACAGGAGGCACGCCAACTTCACAAGGATGATTCTTCCAATACAGCCCTATACACCAACAGGCAGGGTTCTAGGAAGAAAGGTAATGGGCAAAAAGGAGGCAACTTTCAAAAAGGAGGAAATTCTCAACAAGATACGAAAGGAAAAGGCAAACAACCTCAATAGAAGAAGAGGTGGTGCAAGATCTGTGAGAAAGACAACCATGACACCAACAGGTGTTGGCATAAGAATAAGCAGAAAGGCCAAAACAAACCACAAAATAAAAACAAGCAACCCTAGGTGAATGTTGCTGTTGAAGAATCTGACTCAGATTTTGAATGGGCACACAAGGTGCTCATGACTACCACAGATTCCACACAGAGGGATCCTGTCTGGTATGTCGATTCCGGAGCTAGCAAACATATGATCGGCGACAAATCGTGGTTTGAATCATTCGTGGCCAAAGAGGGCAAACCTGTCACCATTGTTGATGATAAAACCTACGGTGGTTCGGGGAGAGGGTACAGTTCGAGTCACTCTTCCTGATGGCAAGTGTCAGATTGACAAAGTCCTCTATGTTTCAGGATTGGCCAACAATTTGTTGTCGATGACACAAATCCTGGATAGAAATATGGTTGTCAACTTTCGTGTTGAGAATGGAAAGAAGTGTTGTACTATTACCAGGAAGGGTAAGCAAGTTGCAACAACTTCATATAAGCACGGCTTATTTGCACTAGATGCTATCTCTACTCCACATGTTGCCATGACTGTCTCTACCAAGGAGGCAACTTCCCTATGGCACAAGAGATATGGGCATCTTAGTTCGGCTACTTACTTGAGCTCGGTAAGTATGAGATGGTAAAGGGTCTTCCTTCCCTTTCGCCACATTGCCGTTGTGCTCGACCGCTAGCGGGAAAGCAAAGATAGAGTACCATTTGAGAAGAGCTCAACAAGAGCACAAAAACCTCTCGGAGTTAATTCACACCTGATCCGTGTGGTCCTTTCACACCTCACAGTTGTGGAGGGAAGAGGTACTTTCAGTTATTCGTAGATGACTACTCACGAAAGATGTGGGTTTTCTTTCTCCAACTAAAATCTGAAGCTTTCGCATTCTTCCAGCAGTTCAAGAAATCCGTTGAGAAGGAGTCAGGAGCTTCTATTAAAACCCTTCACTCAGATCGAGGGGGAGAGTTTACCTCTAATGAATTTTCTGCATTCTTAGATAAGCATGGAATCAAGAGACAGTTAACAACTGCCTATACTCCTCAAAAAAATGGAGTTGTTGAGAGAAGGAACCGTTCTATTATGGAAATGGTTCGTTGTATGCTCACAGGAGCTACTCTTGGGCAACAATATTGGGCATAAGCTATCACCATTGCAGTGTATCTGTTGAATAGGGCACCCACAAAGGCCCTAAAAGGAATGACTCCACAGGAAGCATGGAGTGGTCGAAAACCCTCCATATCTCATCTACGTATTTTCGGATGTCACGCTTTCATGCACATACCGAAAGAGAAAAGGAAGAAGCTAGATGAGAAAACATTGAGATGTATTTTTCTTGGTTATGATGAGCACTCTAAAGGATATCGGTTGATAGATCCTTTGACCAAGAAAATTCATGTCAGCAGAGATGTTGTCTTTGATGAAGCTTTCACATCACCGAGCACATCTAAAGTACACCTAGATATTGTGGAATCTAAGGAAGAGAAGATTCCTTCGTCAACACAGACAGGAGGTCCTTCTACATCTTCTTCACCACCACAGAAGAAGAATCCAAATTGGTGTACAAATACAATCAGAGACACAAATTTATCCACTCCTCCCAATTTGAACTTAGATAGACCTCGTACATGCAGTATGGCTCAAAAGGAAAAAGAAGCCAAAGAAACTGGTGAGGTTGATGATCTTTGTCAATATTTTGAGGAACTTTCTGTAACTCCAAGTACGTAAGTAGAGGATATGGATATTGATGATGACAGGGCGTTCATGTCTACCATAGATGATCTTGAACCCGCATCAGTGCAAGATGCTCTTAGTGAGCCTCAGTGGAAGGCCGCTATGGATACAGAGTATGAGTCTTTGATGAAAAATAAAACTTGGAAGCTTGTTGATTTGTCGCATGGAAAGAAACCCATTGGCTGCAAATGGGTATATAAATTCAAGTACAAGGCAGATGGAACAATTGATAAGCATAAGGCCTGTCTTGTTGCAAAGGGCTATGCTCAAAAGGAAGGCATTGACTACGAGGAAACTTTTGCACCTACTGCTCGGATGACCACAATTCGAGTTATGTGTGATATGGCAGCACAATATGGGTGGAAAGTTCACCAGATGGATGTCAAAAGTGCCTTTCTAAATGGTGATCTCCAAGAAGAAGTCTACATGACTCAGCTGAAGGATTTGAAGTGGAAGGCCAAGAGCGAGAAGGTTTGCAAATTGGTCAAATCCTTATATGGTCCGAAACAAGCTCCTCGAGCTTGGTATATAAAAATGGACAATCACCTTATGCAAGCATGGATTTAAGAGATGTCCGTCGGATGCAAACCTCTATTTCAAGAAACGGGGTTCGAGATAGTGTTGCTTGTACTCTATGTGGATGATCTACTCATTACGGGGAGTTCGAAACTATGATCTCTATCGTCAAAAGAAACTTGTGCAAATATTTTGAGATGACGGATCTCGGACTTCTCCATTACTTGTCTTGGTCCGGAATTTAGCCGGAAGGAGCACTCCATCAAAGTGTCTCGGAAAAAATATGCCAAGACATTCTTTGGAAAAATATCGCATGATCGATTGCAAGCCAATGGCAACTCCGATGGAGAATGGACTTCAATTATCGCGATATGATGATTCACCTCGAGTAGATGGTACTCTCTATCGACGAGTTGATTGGGAGTCTCATATATCCGACCAATACTAGGCCGGATCTCGTATTTGCTTGTCAACTATCTTTCGAGGTTCATGCAGGAGCCTAAGACCACTCATTGGAAAGCAGCAAAACGTGTTCTTCACTATGTCCGTGGTACTATGGAATATGGCCTAGAGTACAAGAGGAACAACAAATTCTTCTTGCAAGGATACACGGACTCTAACTATGCCGGATCATTTGATGATCGCAAGTCAACTTTTGGACACATTTTTCATCTGGGATCTGCTCCTGTCTCTTGGCACAGCAAGAAGCAACAGGTGGTTGCTATTTCATCAACAGAGGCAGAATATCGCGCCGCACGTGAAGCCGTGTGCGAAGTGATATGGTTGCGTCGCATTCGACAAGTATGGGCCATCCATCAAAATCTCCAATACACTTGTTTTGCGACAATCGGGGTGTTCGAACCTCGTCAAGAATCCGATCCATCATGAAAGAACAAAGCACATTGACACACAATGTCATTTCATTCGAGATGAAGTTCCAAAGCACCGAATTCAGCTTCAGCACATTCCCACCGATGCTCAAGTTGCAGACATTTTCACTAAGGCACTTGGACGTGTCAAATTTGAATTGTTTCGTAGCTCTCTTTGTATTGCACAATGATGTAAGGGGATGTTAGTATAGCTATTAGTTATTACATTACCCAAATAATGTAATAAAGGGGGATGTTAGCGTACTTTCATTATTTAGGCATATTGTTGCATTTGTTATTCTGTTCTAACGATTTGCTAATATGGCTGGTTGGTTTGGCAACCTCCGGCAATTCGTTCTTTGTAACCGCTATTTAAATAGGCTGCTGAATAATAAACTGTTGTTCGCATTTTCTAACATTTGGCACATTTGAGGAAAGAAAAATTCCTGAAAGGCACTTGCAACAAGATCAATTGGAAGAAGATAGGACCTTGATAGGATTTGAAAAAGTTTGCAACAAATGCCTATGAAATTGAACTCCAAAAAAGGTAGATATCTCGCCAAATATTAATGTGGTAGATTTATACCAATACTATAATAAGCCTATGGAGAATGTTGAAGATATCACTTCCAATTTTCCAGCAAAAGAATCAATAGCACAACTAACATAAAAGGAACGAGATGGAATAAAAGCAGTGATAGATTCTAGAGTGGCCAAAAGAACAAGAGGTAAAAGATATTATAAGTATATTGTCGAGTGGAAAGACTAAGAAATTAACACAACAACATGGATAAATGCTTCCAAAATTTCTAAGCACGACATCTCAGTGACAAATTTCAAAAAATGTTCATGAGCTTCCCTCGTGACACATTTTCTCTTACCTGACGAATATAATGCAAAAGCAACTGCCATGAGTAAGTAATATTCAGCGAACCGTTTAACTACCCAAATAGTGCTTAAGGAAGCAAAATAAAAAATAGTGAGAAGGAAGGCGCAGAGAATTATAAAAGCAAACGAAGAAATTGAAGGACAAGTTAGAAAAAGTGAAGTGGATAGAACGTCGAGAGGGTCAGAGAGGAGGCCAAAGATGGCCTAGGAGAGAGGCTCAAGAAGAGACGCATTGGGGGAAAACATGTAGAGTTAACAGGAGTGAAGACTACCATTTGTAACTTCGTCGTTTAGGTTGATGAACAATACAAATAGTTCTTTTGAATTTGATTCTATGTAATGTGTGAATGGAAACATCATATATTTTAGATTGGATGTTGCATAGATCTATGTTATGCAAGTTGAATATTATTGTAGGAAAAAAGGTTGTTGATGTACCTTACATTTAGAGTTGATACCTACTATATGAATACAATTGTTCCATGAGTCATCTTTTGGAAGGGGACGTTTGATTACCGTCCAAGAGACACATAAGCGTCATTCAAGAAGAGAACACAGATTGTTAGAGCAAGCAACGTTCGAACTAGAAACTAGAGTAAATTGGTAACCCTTTGAGTCGTGTTGTTCAAAATTGAAAGCATTCATACTATCGTACTAGTACACGTGTCTACCATATAATTAGATTGGCGTATAATTAAACTATCGTACAATTATATTGTCGCACAATTAGAGTATCATACAATTAGATTACCATACAATTAGACTATCGTACGATTGAACATTGTCATACAATAGGGGTGCCTTCTCAAAGACTTTATTGTCATTCTAACTCTATCATACAAGGAAACTTCACAGTCTTGTAGGATTGTCATCATGAGATGATTGTCGTTCAAAGGAACTTGTTCATCTGTGTTGTCTACATCATTCATGAGATGATTATCGTTCAAAGGAACTTGTTTGTTTGTGTCATTTGCATCAATATTCTAGAAAAGTGGTTGCATCCAATTATTTGGTCATCGTTGTAGTGTTGACTATTACTTGTTCAATGCCACAATACATCCCATTATCTAGACATTGCCACAATAATCTTATTGTATGGACAATGGCAAAACACATCCTATTGTTCACTGACAAAATTAATTTATTGTCTAACACCTCCCCATAAATTAATTTTGTTTAAGACTTGAAGACCCCCCTCCATAAACACAACATAGGAATATGGATCTTGTTTGCCTCTTTAGGTTTTTAGCTAATTGGGTATTCGTTTACAAGGGTCTTCATTAAATTTGTTGTTGTACCACTATAACCTGAATGCCATTCCATTTTACACTTGGGGTAATTACATCTAGAATCATGTTGTGTGCACAAACATCACTAAGGGTTTTCAAATGGCTAACATAAACCATCTCAACAAAGTGTTTTCTTGCGGTTGACCCTCAACCAACTCATATAAGGGTTATCATGTTGATAACTCTTAAACATCACTATAGTCTCTCTCAACCACCTAACCTACTGCACCCATGAAGGCTTGATACCCATCAACAATCACCATCAATACAATGTCATGTTTAATAATTTATCCTACTCTTTTGATAAGAAAACAATCTCCTATAGAATCCTCTCAACATACCTTTCACTTTATCCCATTCTATCACATCCATTCATCCACAATCAACATGTATTTTGTTGACCATATCAATTTTGTGCCAAGAAGATTTCTCACAATGATTTTTCTTCCCACAATCAACATTTATTTTGTTGACCATATCAATTTTGTGCCAACAATATTTCTCACAATGAATTTTCTTCCCACAAATAACTCATGGATGATCCCAACACTTTGTTTTCCCATGTCCCACTTGACCATAATGGCTACAACAAAATTATTGTAGTTAAATTTGTTTTCATGCCTTTATGTGCATCACATTTACCATATAGGTTTGTCCTTTTACAAATTTAGTGTCCCCATTTCCTATTTGACCATCATACCCAAGGTCCTCTTTCTTATGACAAAAAACTTGGTGCTATGGTCTTTTGTATTCCTTATCCATAAACCTTTTCCATCATATCCCATTCTTTTCATTATTTTTGAACATATATCTTTAGTGTACTTTTCAAGCATCCATGTCTTCATCATATCTATCACTATGACTACAGTTATCATTGACATGGCCACAATTGTCGTCATCGAAGTGATAATATTCTATTATATAACCATCAACAAATTTTTTGTTGTGGAATTCATAGGGATCACCATCAACTACACCATTATCTTCATGATGTATAAAATTATTGTGACTAATACAATAGGGTTCGACATCACATGCAAGTCTTGACTGTCACAAAAAGTATCCATATTTTGGATAAGGTCATTGGTATCACAAGAACAATCCATAAACAAGACCTAGTCTTTTACCCATGCATCATGTTACTCCTTCAATTTTTTATTTTCCTCTTAAACTTGGCTATCATATTGCATATCATCATCACCATGGGAATGGAGACACAAATCCGTCTTCATTAACTTTAGCATGTTTTAGAAATATCTTCAACTTTTCTTACAAATCTAAAAGTGTTTCATCTTCATTGCCCTCCTTAAAATATAGATTTGACATCTCACCCTTTTTAATTTAATTTTAATTTCTTTTTGCTTTTCCCATTTAGTTAAGTCATGTAAATACTCCTTAAAAATTGTCTTTCTCAAAACAATAATAAAATGTTTGATACCACTAATCATGCACCATGATACAATACCCCTTTTTAATTTAATTTTAATTTCTTTTTGTTTTTCCCATTTAGTTAAGTCATGTAAATGCTCCTTAAAAATTGTCTTTCTCAAAACAATAATAAAATGTTTGATACCAATAATCATGTACCATGATACAATACCTTTATAGTTGACTATAAACCAACTCAAAATGTCCTTACAATGCCTTTCTTTTTATCTTTACAACACACTCAACTCTTTTGGCACATCACAAAGCCATTACTAACATACTCTTAATATTGACACCCGCAATATTTTATTTAAAAAAAAAATTAAACCCTAGTTTTAACAAAGACACAACATCAATTTGGACTTAATAAACTCCATAATTTATTTTATTTTTCTCTCTAAGTCTCAAGGTCATTTTATTTGTTGATCATAACTATACTATTTTTTTTTTTTAGTAATTGATAAGTGTAAGGTTCAAATCACAAAGGTTACTCTACCAAATTTATTCTGCTTTGTTATTGTCGATCCAGTGTGAAAGGGATCAGGATTCATGCCATCATCGTCGATTTGGTTGATTTGATGTACACTTAAAAGATTCAGTTTAGACTATTACCTTTGCGAACAGGCTGCCCCAAAATTTAAACCTGAATATCTTCTTAATAAATACTTAACCAAACAAACACTTCCTAATCCACTTAACTTAATTCTTAAATTTTATCACATTAAAAATTTTTGAGCATGCCTTTTAGATTCTACCCGCTAACTTTGTTTTTTCAAGAACCACACTTACGAGATTGGCATTCACTAAGCCCAAGAAAGGACCCCGTGAATTGACTTAATTGTTTTCCAAGTATCATTACTCGTCTTTGTTGTTGTTTTAAGAGGACAAACCTTTATAACATTTATTTTATTTTATTGTCTGAGTCACATTGTACACTTCTTGCCTGTCACGTCCCGGAAGGATCTCGTCCGGCTCAACCGATCCTAGGGCAGTCAAGCGGGGGATTGATGGGTAGGTCAATGTTAGCGCAGCAAAGAGCTAGCAACCATGCAGCCTTATTCAAGTTGTTGGACACGAAGGGCGATGCGAGAGCACATTTGGTGCACGCACACACAGCTTGTCAGTCTTATTTGCTAGCAGCAGCGCCATTGAGATTCCTGATGTTGTTGCAACATTCCCTTGTCGGCTCAACATCGCCCCATTCAAACAACAACGTATGTGGCCATCTTCTGCTCTACTGTAGCGTCCAAAAACCAATCTCCCATGCCCAGCCACAACAGCTCCAGACAGACGCTTTGCACATCTAGAAAAAATAACACGAGATCTGCCAAACAAATGGTCTCACATAATACATAGCATTGGCTTGGCTTCCATTGAGCAGAACCTACCATTAGAGACACATTCTTGAAGACACAACAATGCACTTTCTATATTTTAATATATCCATTCCAACAAACTAAACAGCTTTACCCAGATACCCAAAGGACAAATACCCAGGCCCAATCACATTGGGCTCTGTCGAACAGTCTTAGAAACACAGCGGAACATTATATCAAAGATACATAGCCCACACCCAACATCACACAGTCTCTGTACCAGATGTTGGGTGAATGAGAAATGCACACATAGAAGACAATCACACCCGAGGCACGGAGACAAACACAAACACAAGACATAGCTGAACTTGCTTGGATTTTCATTCATCCAGGCACATCCATTTATAGAATGTTATAGCATTTTCTAGAAGGGTGGTTGTATCCAATTATCTGGTTACTGTTGTAGTGCTAACTATTACCTGGACAATGTCACAATACATGGACATTGCCACAATCGATCTTATTGTTTGGATAATGGCACAATACATGACAAAATTAATTTATTCTCTTGACAGAAATGACTGACTAGAAAATAGGATTCAAATTATTGTACGAAATTGTCAACATTTGAATCCGTCTCCAATCTACGTTTGGGATATCAAGATTCATTTGAACCCTAAAACGATTTGTACTTGAAGAAGTCGTCTGTGTAGAGGCAGATCTTTTGAAGGATTGAAACTTTTGGAAAGCTTTTATAAAGTTTTGCATAAATTACTCGATTGCACATAATGGAAGGGAGGCAGTAGAGGTTTATCATAATGAGGAGATTTAAACTCTGCATCACCCATGGGGATGTATCCTGAGCTTCAAGGGTCATCAGTCGTCTTGGGATTCTGGAGACATCCTACTGTCCCATAAATCTATCCCACTGTCCTGTCCCAAAAACTTCATGGAACATGATTTATTAATAGGATCTACAAGTGCAAGCAAAGGCATCTACAAAGGATCTGGATAATAATTTACTATGGAAGGTGTTTCCACATCTATATATGGTTCCGATTCTGCATTTGAGCAAGCTTCTTGTCATTAGATTAAGCCCTGCTTAAGTGATAGGAAGCCAAGTTGTATAGAAGGTCAAAACTGTTAAGAGAACATATGAATTTTGGAGTTTTGCCTCACAAACTCGTAAGTTTAACAATCAGAGCATTAAATAAGTAAATAAATAAACATTTAAAGTTAAAATGTTTTTTGCTTTTGATGATTTTTAATTATCATTTTTACCAGTATGTGTTATGAAATTATTAGTTTTGACCAAACTTTAGTTTTCAGAGTGAGTTCATTGTCTATGAGTTTGCAACTATGTAAATCTATATATGTCAATGCAGAGTTTCTCATTCTGCATTAACACTCTAAGAAACCCTCATCTCCTTGAAGCCAAAATCGGAACCTCACTCACACCTCTGCTTCTGTAGGACATTGTCACAAGAGAACAAAACAGCAAATGACACTAAATTTTTAGCCCAACAAAACCAACAAACAATTTGGCAGAGAATGTATCAGAGAAATCAGAAAGAAACAAGAGAATTATCCCACTGAAAATAAAGACAACTATCACCAAAATGGTCTATGTAAATCATCAACTTAGTATTTTTAATGAAGACAAAAAATGTACAAACGTTTCCTATGATGAATCAAAGAGATGTGAAAGAAAGACATGTGAACCTACATGAAGTCTTCAATTAAAACCTAGTATATACATTAAATCCAGCCCTATTTGGAGACACAACAGATAATAAACACTAGTATGTTACATCAAAATCAGACTAAATACAGTCTAATGTTTCTATTATCCAAATGGATTTTTAATTTAGCATTTTAATTCCTTTTGTTTTTGGGTATCTCTTGGAAAATTTATTTTATAAATATATTCCTAAAGGTAAATTCAAGATTAAATGAGATAGCAAGTTATTGCAGATCCACAACAAGACGGTTGAGTGGAAGATCCTGTAGTTCATGAAATTGCATCTCCAAAGGAAAGCATTAGATCTTGTCTTTGGCTAAAATAGATGAGAAGATAAGAACATCAATCATGCTTGTATGATGCAGCACTGCAAGAACAAGACTTATAATTGACCTAATATTGCCATAAACTATTATTGATTTGAACCATTATATTCAGTAAAGTAGTACTAGCATTTTATAATGAATAATCCTTGGGAGAGGTATCAGTATAAAATCGCTCATTGATCATATCCATTTAGCAATCACCTTGTTAAGATTTATATACCAATTTGAGTAGCACCCTTCCCTGTATGCAGTACTGAACCATTATGCTTGGGATTAACCACTTGAGGTCTAGACTTACAGTACACATGCACTAAAAGCATTATGCACTTCATGCCTTGAAATTATGGATTTACCATGCGGATTCCTTGCCATTGCATTGAAAATTGAAACGAAGGCTTCAACTAATTGAAGAACTGTCTAAGTTAAAAAGAGAATAGGTACTGCATTCATGGCAATCAAATAAGAAATTCTCCTGAAACAGTTACATACTTTCAACTTCCATATTACTCATCTTCATGGAGTAGGGACAACATAATTAGAATAAGCATTTCAGGCTTTCATGTGTTCTAAAATGACATGAATTGCATTTTGCAGACACCTGCCTGAACAGGTTGAGCATTCTTCATGAAATGGGTGAAATGCACTATATGAAATCGGATTGCTGTCATAGAGACCGCAACATATCAATAGTCATGTAAATACAGAACCTAGTGGACCAACTTACAGCTGGTATTCATGAAAATACAGAATTACATGCAGAATGTAGAAATAAAAAAAAAAAATTGTAGAATCAGTAAATTTACTTCTACATACATTAAAGCTTGGGAAACTTGGAGCAAACGTATGTCAAGCAGCAAGCATAAATACTTAGAACCATAGTTATGAGGCCCGTCCTGCAAGTACTGACAGGTATGCAAGCAAGGTGACCCTAGGCATGTCATATTGACCATGTGTGAGTCTCTTTCCATAAAATCTACTATAGTTTATATTTTTTCTTATTCGCTGAGCCATTGCTGAGTTGTGCCACCAGTTTAGCCCCAAGCCGGAGTCCAGAACATGACAACAGACTTGCCAAGTCAAAGACAAGACCAGCTGATGAGAATATGCTTGGAACACGAGTTCAATGAGAAGACACATTGATAAGGCAGAAAACTACATAACGCTAATGAAAAGAAGTTTTGCTAGTTCAAATTTGTGTTTATTCAACTTAATTTGGAGATGGAACTCACTTTGAAGCATGATTTACTAAGCCTACCTCCTCTTTCAAAGCGACCACCAAGAAAAGAGAAATGCATAATTTTATCCACGACAACTAACATTGAGTATACCTCCCAGTTGCAACTGTGTACCCCACAAATCCTATGTGACAATTACATTTTAGCTCATCGCATGACTATCCATGGGAAAGAACTCATCATCGCATTGAAATTTGAACCAAAGGCTTAAACTAATTGAAGAACTGTCTGAGTTAACAAGAGAATAGGTACTGTATTCATGGCAATCAAATAAGATATTCTCACCAACATTACAGAATTGAAATTCAGATATCTATAGCAGAAAGTATCCTGAAATAGTTACATAAACTTGCACCTTCCATATTACTCATCTTCATGAAGTAGGGGCAACATAATTACAATAAGCATTTCAAGCCCTCCTGTGTCCTAAACTGACAAGGATTGCATTTTGCAGACACCTGCTTGAAACAGATCAAGCATCCTTCATCAAATAGGTGAAATGCACTATATGGAATCAGATACCGGTCATGAAGACTGCAACATATCAAGAGCACAGGATTCTTCCAAACTAGTAACTTTAGTTCACTAAACACTTGCATGATTGTATTTGCTTTACTCGCCCACTTCAAAGTTAAAGGTTAGATTGTTTTCTGTCATCAAGAATTGTCAAAGTTGTTAGTCGTGTAGTTAGTTAAATCATTTTGCCAGCAGTGTGTAAGTAATGGTTTTTTAACCTAGTGGCCTATAAATGACCAACTTACAGCTGGTATTCATGAAAATGCAGAATTATATGCAGAAGCTACATGTAAACTGCTATGATTTGTAGAATTCAAAAAAATTACTTCTCCATACGGTAAATATCTGGAAACTCAGAGCAAAAGAATGTCGAATAGCAAGCATAAATACTTAGAACCACAGTTATGAGGCTTGTCCTGCAAGTACTGACAGGAATGCGAGCAAGGTGACCTAAGGCATGTCATATTGACCATGGGCAAGTCTCTTTCCATAAAATCTATTATAGTTTATACTTTTTCTTATTTGCCGAGCCATTGCTGAGTTGTGCCATGAGTTTTTCATCCAGAACATGAAAACAGGTTTGCCAAGTCAAAGACAAGCCCGAATGTTGATAATAGGCTTGGAACACACAAGTTCAATGAGAAAAAACTTCCATAAGGCAGAAAACTACTTAAGGCTTAATGAAAAGCAGTTTCGTTAATGCAAATTTGTGTCTATTCAACTTAATTTAGAGATAGAACTTGCTTTGAAGCATGATTTACTAAGCCTACTTCCTCTTTCCAGAGCAACCCCCAAGGAGAGAGATGCGAAATTTATCCACAACACCTAACATTGAGTATACCTCCCAGTTGCAACAACGGACTCCATGAGTTCTATGTGACAATCTACTTTTTAGCTCATCCCATAACCATCAATGAAAAAGAACTTGTTCACAAGCATTTTTGTTGGATGACTTAAACAACTGAACCTGAAAATCGACTAGGATTATCTTTTACTCAAATCTGTCGGTTGTTGCACAATGTTGACATCCTGTACTCCAGGAATATATAGATTATGGGATGTCCCAGACCTGGACACTGAGTTCACGTTCCACCTCATCAATTCTGTTGCTGCTGCAGGAATGGCAGGCACTGTCCATTTGTAATCTTTATGCTTGTGACTGAACATCAATCCATTTTAGAATATACCTCCCTCCTTGGAAGAAACTTGATTTTCTAAAAATATGATGAAAAAAAAGAAACTTCTCTTTTACCCTGTCTACAAAGAACCATTTTCGTTTACTTTATGTTTGCCTTTCAAGGCAGACCTGCTTGAAGACATGAGGTCCTAATTGATGCTCTTTCTTGAAAAAACTATATCTATATCTGACTGCTTCCAACTTCTTACTTTGCCCCTCAAATCTTGCCTTTCTTGAGTAAAGCCATGCCATGCCTTTAACAGGGAAATAAGTCTCCTTTCTATGTTGGGCATGTCTTACTTTCTACTTAAGCAAAGACTTCACAAGCTGCTCCTGTACTTTTCAATATGTAGTCATATTTTCCTTGATGAACTTGGTTGCATTTGATGCTTCTGAGTCCACATCCTCATTTGTGGCATCCTGCCTCATGATTTGCAGCAGTAAAAAGTGTTGAAAGTAGCCAAACATATTTCCAACAGGGACAAATTCATAGAAGCATGACCAGCTCTACTGTAAGGGTGTTCAATAGAGCCCAATCTCTAATCCCAAGCCTCAGGATTCTTCCAGTTGTACACTCTCAATATCAGCACCAAAATTTGATACATCTACTTTAGTTTCATCACCAACTGAAAATTGAATGCAGTGCTAAATGCAGTATAGTCTACTATATTCCCAAAGTACATTCCTGAAGCTGCTCCAAAACCTTGAATTCTCCTTAAAAACTCATCCTGAACTGCAAAATATACTAGTGCATCATTTTTCAGTCACTTCCTAACCAGTCATTGTTTCTTAAAATAATGTACCACTACAAGCAAGCAACCATCACCTTGCCTTGTCTTTGAAAAACAACCAAAAAGTTCATGATTATAGTCTCCAATAGCCTACTTCAAATTAGTATCAGCATTCATAATTCCAATTTCCTATTGCTTGGCTTGCCTGCGCTAAATAGTGTACATCTACAAATGAATCTTACCATATCTGCTTGCATTTTGGACTAACATACATACCTCTGCAAGTTGGTAAGTAACTTTCCTAATGCAAAGCAACCAACTACTTTAGAAACAACAAATGTGCTTTGACCCTGAAATGATTGACCCAACATACAAGACCACAAGGACCATGTTTAGTTCCTTTTTTAATCCAAAAGACCCTTTTTTGAGCTAAAAGTGTAACACTTATATTGGAAGGTCTTAAAATTCTCTAGTAGATTTGGAAGCCATTATAGTGGGTTTTTGAAAGAGGGGAGGAGGAATCTGTCTTTGAAATAAACTTTCCCATGTTACATTTCACCACATTTGAAAAATAAGAGTACAATGTTTGGCTTTCCTATGCCCAAATTGGTATCAGGGTCCTGCTAAACATGAAAAAGTGCAAATGTCTTCCAAATAGCCACAAATGGCTCATAGAACAATTTTGCTTTGCCTCAGAGTTTGAAGCATTTCTGTTTTAACTTGCATGTTTCTGTTTTGGTTTTTCTTTTAGTTTTTGTTTCTTCTCAGCTTGAAGCCTCAATTGCCCCAAGACATCTCCAATCCAAGGGGTATGTACCTCAAATTCAGGTATGCCCTAAAATTGTACCAGTACCTGATAGAAGTTTCCACTTGAAACATAGCCATCCGGCAAACAAGGGAGTCCACACAAGGAAGGGAGGGAGGGAGGGAGGGAGGGAAGGAGAAGGGAGCTTAACATCAGGTATGCCCTAAATCCGTACCAGTACCTGTTAAAAGTTTCTATTGAAACATAGCCACCTGGCAAAGAATAGTGCACGGGCAAGAGAGGGGCAGAGGGAGGGAGGGACCCCTACAAGTGGGTACCTAAACACAAATGGCATGGGACTCTATCTGCAAGTGTGTACCTAAACACACATAGCAAAGGAGGAGTGCAGCATAGCAGCAAGACTTTTGAGAGTTTCGTACATGGATCCTGTTTTCCAGAAAGAGAGAGAGAGAGTACTCCCGTATGTACTTCTATATATCTCCAAGTGCACACCTAAACACATATGGCATGGGACCCCTACATTTCTTGTGTAGGACAAAGGGAGGGAATGCAGCATAGCAGCAAAACTTTTGAGAGTTCTGTACATGGATCTTGTTTTTCATGGGACCAACCATGAGATGATTCTTATGAGAATATCTACTAGAAGTATGCTAGCTCCTTTTTACTTTAGTCATATGGTTACTGAATTTGCATTACCTTGCAACATTATAGATATACCATTATATACTTTGAAAAATTACTAATATTCATAAACGACATATACACTTTGGAAGAAATGACAAAATTAACGATCATGTAAACAGGATTCCCTCAGCAGTTATTCCCCTAGTGTTATCCTTGAGTGTAAAACAAGAAGTCCTAACAATAAGCTTTCAGAACTCATTTCTAAAGCATTAAAAGAATGCTCTGAAAAGAGGGAAAAATTTAAAAAACAACGATTTTTGCTGACAATGTACCCCGGTACAATGGGCAAAATAAACAAAATTGAAACAAATTGAACACTCTTATGAGTTAGTTTAAGTTATGCAGTCTTGACTTAGATAAAACATCACATACTTTCACAGCATCCAAGTTATCCTTAACATTGTGTACCCTCACAATGTCAGCCCCACCCAAAACCCCAGCCGTCACAGCAGCAATTGTAGCAGGGTCCCGCTCATCAGCTTTTACACGACCACAAATTTTTCCCAAAAAACTCTTCCGAGAGGGTCCAATTAAGATTGGCCCATGAGAAGCAGCCACGCTGGTGGCAGCAAGTCCCTGCCGAAATGCTGATAAACCCCCAAGAAGTTCCACATTCTGGTCGACAGTTTTAGAGAAACCAAGACCAGGGTCTGTTATGATTCTCCACGCAGGAATACCAAAGGATTCAGCATTCTTTACCTGTAAACATAACTCATCAGAAACTTCTTTACAAACATCCCCATAGGTTATATTTTCATCATTCTGCATTGTTGATGGGTCACCTCGCATGTGCATCAAGACGTAAGGGACACCAAGATCTGCAATAGTGGAAAACATATTGGGATCTAAACGACCTCCAGAAACGTCATTCACAACATGAACTCCATGTTTTACTGACTCATATGCAACTTTGGCATCAAACGTATCTACTGAAAGAATTTTATCTTGAGCTTCAGGAATCTGTGCCACTGCTTCCAAAACTGGCAAAATCCGGGACAGTTCCTCCTCTGTTGAAACCCTCCTTGCCCCAGGTCTTGTTGATTGTGCTCCAAAGTCAATCATATCTGCACCTTCAGAAATCATCAACCTAACCTGATCCACTGCATTCTCTACAGAAACGTATTGTCCTCCATCACTAAAACTATCTGGTGTTAAATTTATTACGCCCATAATATAAGTTCTTTTGGACCAATCAAACAACTTATTACCAATGGGCAAAACTCTTTTCATTCCCTCTCTTCCAATGACATGTTCACCTCCAAGCTTTTCCCATGCCTTGAATATACTACCTCCTCTTCCTGCCAACGTGTGCCAACAAGTAACAGTATCATTATTGGCTTCCAATCCAAGAAGGTCAACAAGAGGAGCAAGGACAAAAGGTCTCTCCCAAATATTTTGATGGGGTATTTTAAGGGTATCAGATGCAACTTTGAACCTTCCATAGAATAAAATATCTAAATCAATAGGCCGAGGGCCATATCTTATGCCCTCAGTCCGACCTAATCCCTTTTCAATTTCTTTCAAAGCACTCAATAAAGCATGGGGGCCAAGTTTTGTGATTGCCCTTACCGCTGAATTGAGGAAGAAAGGTTGATCAGTCACATATGCAGGTGCTGTCTCGTACAACCGAGCATGGGCTGTAATCTTGATTCCAGCTTTCTTCATCATGTCCAAGGCTCTATTAAAATTCTCAACTCTGTTACCAACGTTGCTCCCAAGGGCAATCACCACTTCTTCTTCTGGAGAATGAATTTCAATGAAAGGAGATGATGTGCGTTCAGAGGAATCCCAGGAAGCAAAGCACTGCCCAAATGCTGCAAAATGAAGATGTTCAATCGACTGTCAACCAGAATGTGTTTAAATCATCAGGGTTTCATTTTCATGTCAAAGCAGGTTTAAATCGCTAAAAGACACAGCATTTGACTAATTTCCTGCATCTAATTGTGGATGCAGCATACCTTCTCAGTTGAATCAGTTTCAAAGTGATGGGTAAGATAATACCACTTGCTTGTGGCACATTAGATGAATTAGGCTCCATTGTGGTTAAAAGAGGACATTTACCAGTTAACCCAAAACAAAAGATGTGGGGACAACCGTTTCAGTGCAGAGTCTCCATGCATTTATTTGGCTCTTCGAATGATTTAGGGTAGTTTCCCTAAGCCTTATAAAGCATAATCCGGATAGAACCAGTGCCGTTTGCTACAGGTTTAGAGAAATCTAATCTGGATGTTTTATAACTTGCCCACTTCAACTGGTTCAAAGTAATTTCGAGAAGATTTTCATTGCATAGCCTGCAGTTTCCAGAGGGTTTGAGGAATTTTACAGAAGCTTGCTATTTGTAAGTGAAGGTCAATACAACTACATTCCACTTTTTTGCTGAAAGAATATTCGATTGTAAGAGTTCACAATGCGTTTTGGCTGTATATGTCCATGGAAATGGAAAATAAGTCCCCCCAGCCATTCAGCCATGGACCTCCGAGACTATGAGATGAAATGAGTTATTGTCCTTAGGCCAAATTAATCTATAACACTTCTCAAAGAGCATATATTCTGGTGCTAGATTTAAAACAAATTCTATGAGCTTTGTTTAATTGTCTCCAGAGACAAAATTTCAAGTTGGTTTCTATCTTTGCAATCATAACTCGCATACTCAATTTGACAGAGTCTGCTCATGACATATAGATCTTTCTTTCCTATAAACATTCAAGAGTGGCCTTCTTCCTGACAAACTAGATAACTTAAATTTTCCATTAAAGTAACTCGTGTGGGAATGAAATGTTGTATCTCTATAAACTCAATACCCAAATGAAAAACACCCACCCCAAAAAAACAAATACTGGAAATAATTGTTTTGACAATAGCATCCTTCATCGATTTTTCACTATGAGAAAAATCAGTAATAAAACTATAAACGGTAAAAGGACTTACCAGACATGGATCCCAAAGGACTGATTCCTCCAAACCCATTACTGAATTTTTTACACACCAGATTGGCAAAGGTCCCAGCCCTCCACATCTTGATGTGGGTTTCGCCAAATCCAGCTGAATTGCTCCTAGCGCTCTCAGCTAGATAGCTCTGAGATCGCGCATCCAGAAATTGCTATCCAATTGGAGTTGTAAGACACGTGGAGTTGGGTTTTAAATATTGGATTTATCTGCACTGAAGGAAAGATTATCTGACACAAAACCCGAAAAACACGAGACATTGACCATAAAATAATGGGAAGCAAGAGAATCTGGGATGATGGCAACTGTATCCACCAATGTTTAAGCGCAATAGAGGGGCAATGTTTAAGGACCATCTGAGTGATGGTGATGGTGTGATGAAGGTGCTTTCAGGGGGGCACATTCTGTGCTATGTATTTCCAAGGATAATATTTTGGAGAGGCTTTGATGACTTAGAGGTATAGATGTTATTGTTCCTTGTAAGCAACGGTAGTATTTTGTAAACGTAAAGGTAAAACCTCGTTAGGTAGTACAGCACTATAGAGATTGGTGAAGGTTTAGCCGGTACTTTAAATCTTAATTCTTTGGATTTTTTTTAAGTTTTAGTGAGCTTGTAATAAAAGTGGATGAACTTGGGACAAAGGTTGGATGTGTTAGCGTACGAAAAAATAATAGTTTTAATTGATAAAGTTTTAAGGTTTAAATTATAATCTTAGTTGTATTATTTATTATATTTTTATTATTTAAAATATATTTATAGGTTAATTATTCTATGAAGTATATATAAAGGTTTTGGTAGAAATAATATAGTGGTTAGAGTTTTTGGTTTTCCTTTAGAAAGTTTAAGATTTAATTCACATCATATGTATAATTTTATATGGTTTAATTTTAGTTTTCCTGTAGATCATGAAAAATCACTCATTCTATACAATTATATATATATATATATATATATATATATATATATATATATATATATATATATTTTTTTTTTAATTTTTAAACCTTAACCTTCAAAATTAAAAAAAAATACATATATATATTTTTAATTTAAAATATAAATTAATTATAATCTTTCAAATATAAATAGATTTGAGTTTGTATATGATAAATCTAATAATTTGCATACAAACATTTGGTCAACCTTAATGTTGTATGGATCAAAGGTCAACTAGTGCAAGGGATGCATTCATATATATCTAGACAAATGTGAGTGACAAAGAAAAAATAGACAAAGTATAGTATTTAATATTTTAAAAATTATATGAGTTTTAGTGGCTTTTTGAAAGGTTTAAATTTAAATATTTTTATTTAGTATGAGAGGATTGAGATTCAAGGGACTCGGATTTGTGTAATTTATTTTTAAAATTTTATATTTGTAATTTATAAATTAAAAAAAAAAAATTATATGTTTAAATTTTTTTTTGACGTTATACATTTATTAATCTCATATAACAAATTGGAAAATAAATAAATAAAATAAAAAATAATAAAAAATAATAATAATAAATGCATAAAATAAAATAATTAGAAATTAGAAATAAAAAATTAAATTTATAGAATATTTTTTTAGATGTTATACATCTATATGAGACCTAAGATTATGAAAGACATTGTTGAATGTGAACAAGATTCAAACCCATGAACTCTTTATAGAAAGTAAACTCTGCTCACCAATCTACCAAGATCTCATACTCTTCCTAGAATAATTAAAGTCAAATCTATAATATTACCTAATGATCATATTAGTAGTAGATGTCTAATCAATCACTCATTTTCTCTTTATGGTATGTAAAATAACTAATCAAACAAAAAGTTTCATGGTGTTATGTAAGTATTATGAGCCTTATTATGAATGGATAGAAGAAATAGGTGTTATGTATGCTTTACAAATATTATTATGATTAAATCAAAGAAACAATCACAGCCTAATCAAAATATCTGTCAGCCTAGGGGCATCAAAAAAAAATGTATGCTTATTTAATTACAAAATTACTTATTCAAGAGCCTAACGACATCAACAACAACAAAAAAAAAAATGTATGTCTATTTAATTGTTTATGCAAAAGCCTAGAGGCATAACATCCCTACAAAAGAAAGGGAGAGAGAGGAGAAGGGCATAAGATCATATGGTGATCATCTAACTAAAATATAATAATTTCATGAGTTGTTAATATAATATTCATGAATTATGAAGCCTAGGCGAAATTGTTTATCCAAGAACCTAGGGGCATTAAAAAAAAAAGGTATGCCTATGTAATTGTAAAATTGCTTTTCCAAGAACCTAAAGGCTAAAAAATGTATGGCTATTTAATTGTTTATGCAAAAGCCTAAAGGCATCCCAACATCCTACTAGAGGGAGAGGAGAGAGAGGGGAAAAGGTCATAAGATCATATGGTGACCATCTAACTAACTAAGCAAAAATAATTTTATGCATTGTTTTTTTTTGATACATAGGGGAGTTGGCTACATTCACACTATTTTTAGTCATTGTCAATTGCAGGGTTTAAACCACAGTCCTGCTCCCAACAAGCCTATACCACCTCGTTATTGTTGACCTAATGTGAAAACAATTTTTTTATAGAGTATAAGTTTCTATAGGGTATAGGGTTGTTTCTTGAATATTAGAAAACAACCCTTTCAAATGAAGCACAATTCTCATTTTCTTTCAATCTAAATTTTATAAAAATAAAAAATGAACCCAATTCTATTTTAAAGTAGAATGTGAAGAAATCATAACTCAACTTCAATGACTAGGAGGAGGAATAATTAGAAATAATAGAGCATAATTTTTTTTTTAATTGAAAATCAGCAACTATAATATTAAAATAAAAGAGTAATACAAAATAGCCCGAAGGCAGAGTACTTGAAATAAGATCAGGACTAAGAGCCTACCAAACTACACAAAAGTCCTTAAAAGGATGCTAAGTACATATATCACTAGTATTATACAAAGTATCATATTTCGTTTGAAACATATTTATACAATGTTGGAATAAGTTAAAATGAAAATCACCAAAGTGTTTATATCCGTCCACAACGTTGTTGTTCACACTATGATTATGCTCCTGGAAATTATGAAGAAAGTGTTTGAAAATATCCTTAAAGCAAAGCACAAACCTGGCAACCTGTAAAGAGATTTTGAAAACTATGAGTCTCCTAAGAGACCTAGTAAGAATCCTCTAATTATCCTAAAAAATATCCAGATTTCTAGCCAAAAAAATATACCATAAAAATTCAATCGAAAGCAACAACCAAAAATTATTATAACACCTCTGCATAGTAGGAATATAGCCAAGCAATATGTGTTGTCTAAAAACATTATCATTAATATTCCAGCCTGAAATATTAGAACAAAATAATGACCAAATTTCTTTAGAAAAAAGCAATAAAAAAAGATATGTTTGATAGTATCAAGAACTCTGCATAAAGTGCAGGTCATTAAGATCTATATATATAGGAAGCCTCTGAAGAATTAATAACCAACGAAAACATGTTTTTTTAGGCTCAGGAAATCTGGACCAGATATGCTGCAAAATGCTATGCCCATGATTAGTGAAGACTTCCATAGACCAACTGTTATCAATATGAAGTAAAATCTCATTAGTATCAGTGAGCAAATTATAAATAATTTTTGGCCTGATTTTGAACAATTTTGTGTCATCATGCCACTGAATCTTGTCATAAAAAGTCTGATCATCATCAATAAGTATAGGATTGCTTAAATGTAAAAACGAGGCTAAAAGTAAAGAGTATGTCCTCCATTGAGAGCAAGGAATATCATACTAAATACTAAGAGACTTCCAAGATTTAAGACATCCATTTTCAATAATATCAGCAAATGATACAATGCCTTTATGCGCCCATTTTTTTGCAGAACAACCTTGAGTAACAACAAGCAACTTATTATTATCAGAAAGATTCCACCAAATAGAACTATGCAAGAAGAAAGCATTTTGAGAATCGATAATAGATAGTAAACCTCTAACATTCTCCCAAGCCTTCCAAAGGCTCTTGAAAATTGTTGACCCAGCTGGAACAACCGAAAACTTACCAAAAAGGATATCAATCATATGAAAATATTTCCAAGCATGAGATTTTTTAGGAACAACCTTAGTAATATTATGCCTGAGAAGAAATTTCCATGGCTCATTGTCGTTAATACAATTCACTATCCACTTGATGGCTAAGGACATACCTTGAACAACCAGATTTTTCAACCCAAGGTCGTCAATATATTTATTAATAGTGCACCAATTCCACCTTACCTTATGCTTTTTTATCTCTGTATTACCACCGACCCATAAAAAAAATTGTATATGTTTATGAATATCATTAATTTGATATGAACAAAATGACCAAGCTGAAGCAAAATAGATAGAGTAAGCAGAAAGGCTTTTTTGATAGACTTGAAATATACCAACAAAAGATAACTACTTATTATTCCATTTATTAAATTTATTAATAATCCTTTATTTAACCCATAACCACATATCCTTAAGACAAGGGTCAATGGAGAAAGGAATGCCAACATAACGGATCTGTTTGGAGGGACCTCCCCACTGAATATCAAACTTGGATAACCAAGGAGGAGCAACAAAATCTCAAGTAAGTAATATATATTTTGACATAGCAATTTTAGCTCCTAAAACATTACAAAAGCAAGCGAGATTTGAAAAAGGGAATCAAAATATTCCTCAACCAACTTAACAAAAACCAAGGTATCATCAGCAAAATGAATATTAATAAGTTCTTGATCATTAGGTAGAGTAATTCCTTGAATAACAGGACCGATTGAGCTCTCTCTTAACAGATAATACAAGGCATCAGTAGTAATAATAAACAAAGCAGAAGCTAAGGGACAACCTTGACGTATAGATATCTGAAGCAAGATAGGATCATAAAGAGACCCGTTAACCTCAACAAAAGCAGTTGCATCAGTAAGAAGCACCTTAACCATTTTGCAAAATAGAGGAGGGAAGTCAAAGGCTTCAAGAACCATGAGAATATAGTTCCATTCAATTATGTCGTATGCCTTTTCAAAATCCAATAAAAGCATGCCTACATTTTATCCAGAGCATTTAGCCCAATACATGGCTTCCCAACTAGTGATCAGATTTTATCCAATAAAAACATGTCTGCATTTTGTCCAGAGCAAAAATTTTGTCCCATTACGCTTTCAATAATGGATTTAAGACAAATAATAAAGTTGAAGCCTGGGTGGATTAATATACAAACAAGTGAAATGGAATGGATGGGAGGTGATTCACTCATAGTAATAAATATAATTTTGAGGAAAGGAAAGGCTCCATGGAACATACAAGAGATAATTGTGGAAATTCAAGACCTTACGATAAAATTTGAAGAAATTAGTTTTACACATGTATGAAGGGAAGGAAACAAATATGCAAATAGGCTAGTCAATAGAGGGGTTTAAATTGAGGATCATGAAGTTAAATTCTTTTCTCCATGGTTAGAGGAAGTAGTAAGTTTAGTTGAAGCTAACAAGAAAATGTTGACTACTTGATTCAAATAATGATTAACATTTACTTTAATATTTTCCATTGGTAATATCTTCTTTATTTTATAACATTAATGTGCTTTCATATAAACTATTTATTATATTTTTTGTGGTTGCACTTGTGTTTGAGGAAGGAAACTAGCAATCCAAATCTGGTAAAGTGAACTATGATAGTGCAATGTTTCGAAAATATTATTTTACTAAGATGCAATGCATACATGGTAGAGGTGAAATTTTGGTATTGTGAAGGTTGTTGTAGAAAAATGTCAAGAAGGATGTTGAATTCTGGAATATTTGTAATCACCTCCATTTTTTTGTAATCTCTTTTATTTTTATTGAATGTAATTGTTGGTTCCAAAAAATGAAAAACAATCAGACATTTTATGTAAAATGATGCAGGTTTCTAGCTATAACAACTCATTTGAGATAGAAATTGAATATATTTATATAATCTCAAGCTCTAAAGAAGAGATTTGTGATTTGTCAAGGTTGGGGGACCTGAGTACAATCCCTTGTTCTCTAGCTAAAAAAAAAAAAATCATAACTCAACTTGCTTTCATGTAGACCTAAAAAAAATTGATGCATTAAGTTTGTTAAATGGATGTATGATCACATTGATATATCAAATAGGATCATAATATGTTTGTTATTATTAATTATATTATGATTATTATTTATAATTCTTCTCTCTTGTTTGCTTCATTTGCAAATCAATATTTGTTAAGGTTTAAGGTTTGTCATGAATTTTTACTTCAACTTTTTATAATAATCCTTACTCTTTATACAATCTAAAATTTGTTGTTGCTTGACTTGACAATGGATCTAGAAATAAGATGAAAAATACTATTAAAAAACTATTGCACTTAATTTTTATACAATTTCTTCTTTGACAAGCATTCATAACAAAATATTAAGAACTTCAAACATAGTAAATGTACTTAAAAATATCATTTCTATCTTATAAAATCATTCTCTTTCATCTTCATCCATTAGATGTATAAATTTTGAAAACCAAAATATATTTTTGGCTCAAAATACAAAGAATGGTAGGAACCTAGGGTTACGATCAAAATATATTTTGTTATCCTTTTACCATGGAAGGTTTCTTCTTTGACCCCTCTTAGTGCTCAATGATTCGACTTTTAATTTTTCTCTAGGAAAACAAAGATCAAAAATTGCACTTGTCTACACCAAAAATCTATGATTTATATTTTTGCTTTTGCTTAAAAATATTCTAAATGAAAAACCTTTGAGTATTTTAAAAGGTTTATAGTTTTTGTCTCATCATGCAAAATAAGATCATTTTTTAAATAAAGAATTGCATACATTTACAAGGGATAAAAATTTCCCCTTTTAATTTTCCATATAAAATTTTATATTTTGATGATAATTTGAAAATAATAAATACATTATTCCACCTCTTTCCAACTAAAATAGAAAATTCTATAGCTACAAGCTTACTGTAGTGGTAAGGGCTTTGGCATCTCTTTGAGAGGTCCAAGGTTCAAACCCCACTTAGTATGAGGGGACTACGACCCCTCATAAAAACTTGTTTAAACTCATTGAAAAAGCTAAAATTAGAATTCTACAATTATTAACTATCAAATTTTAGATTTTGATGATAATTTAGAAATAATAAATATTTTATTGCATTTATTTCCAACTAAAATATATATATTTTTTATAATTAATAATTTAACTTCTTATAGATTATTGTGTTGGAGTATATTACATTATTTGGTACATGCTAATGTACCCCTATTGTACCTTCATGGTACATCTTGTAAATAATAGATTAGGGTTGAGTCATAGTTTAGAGTGTGAATTATATTTCCCTTTATGTAAGTGTGCATGTGCAGGAAATGCACAAGTGTCATGTGAGTTAGTGTGCAAGTGTAAGTTGAGTCTATGTGCATGTGTCTTATATGTAAGAGTGCAAATATGTAATGTAAAGATGTGCGTAAGTGTCTTAGGTTAGAGTGTGCAAAGAGAAGGTCAAGAGTCATATTTAGGTGCGCATACAATATAGTTTCAAGTGTTGATCAAGTATGGAAATGTCAAGTTGAGAAGCCAAGAGTAATGAGACTTGGCATATGGAAAGTAATAGTCAAGTATACAAGGAGTCATTGTACTATGGATATATACTCCATAAGGATGCATCATAACATATCATAGAATAAAACATAAAATAGAGAGAAGAGTAAGTTCTTATCATATTTGTAATAGAAAGTGGAGTAATAAAGATTGCATACATTTTGAGCAATTAATATTGTAAGTTGTTCTACATGCTTAGTACATGTATGATTCAAGCTATTTACATTCATATTTTTGCTTATTATTGAATGTTATTTGATATATTATTAGCCTTGATATACACATATTAATCTACTCATATCATTATCTTGATCTTATTGTATTATGGCTATACTATATTTGATCTTGTGATTTTTTACCTGTTTGAGTTAATTTAACTACTTATAGAAATTGATTTTGTCCAATTTGATAAAATTAATTTAGATTTTATCTACTTTTAAGGAAATAAGACTCAGATTCAATTATAAGGTCGTATTGATTAGAAGGCTAGGGTTATTCCACTAGGTTGAAGGAAAACCAATGACAAATAGAGGCTCATCTATATTTAGAGAATTTAGACAAAACCAACCTTGAAGGAAGGTGGTCATTCAGGGATATTGCCACCCTTGATATTTGGAGATTGGAAGGCATAATCAACTTTAAGATAGTTGATATTTTAGGGTCATAGCCAATCCTTGACATTGATATAAGAACCAAGGAAGTAAGATATCCCTTGAAATAGAAATTTTATAGAAATAATCAAGGGCATTCGAGTCATCTTAATATTTGATAGAAGAATTAGGGACGTTCAAGCCACCTTGACAGTATAAGGAAAAGTTGTAGCAGAAGTGTGAGAAGCTTCCTATAATAGATAGAGAAGGGTTTTAGCTTCAAGGTGTAGAGAAGAAAAGTGATCAATTAATTGATAAATAAATAAATAAAGTTGAATAGGAGAAAGATATATCAAGTCTTGAGAAAGATACATCTATCTTGAGATAGATATATCAGTCCTAAAGTAAGCTTACTTCAAGTAGTGGATCAATAAATATTAAGCTTCAGGTCTTGAAAATAGATCTTGACATAAGAGAAGTTTTAGTTCATTAGGTATTGACCTTGACAAAGATTCAAGAGGCTTGATAGAGATAGCCATAGAGAATTAGATACAACAACTATCTAGAGAAGCAAACTCAAGATATAGAAGAAAGAAGAGATTCAAATCAAGGAAGAAGATAAGGCTCTATACTATCAAGGAACCATATTGCAATCAGAATAGCCATAGAAATCAAGTGACCATTAGAAGGAAATGAAGCCTAGAGAAGAATATTGAGAAGAGGGTCAAGGTTCAAGCTCAGAGGATATGTCCAATATTTGATAAAGAGAAGATGCTTGAAGTTTGAGATATAGATGATAGCTTTTGTAGCCTAATATTGAATGTAAAGCTTACAAGAAAGTAATCACAAGAACGAAATAAAGTTGCAATATAAATAATTCAATCAAGATATGAATAACACATAAATAACTTAGAAATACTCATAGAATAATCACATATAAATGCTCACAAAAATACTAAAAATGATATAGAATAAAGGTATACTAATGCATGCTATAAGCTATGCATTTTTTATACCAATTACAATACTTTTTCATGAATATATAATAGTATGTGACTCCTCATATGGTGCACTCTTGACCTTCACTGTTTTTTGTAACTCTTCACTTTCCTATTCTAAGGACACATGTACACTCTTACATAATGGACACTTGTGCACATTTACACTCATAACACTTGCACACTTAATTACATGACACTTGTGCATTTCTTGCATATTATCACATTACATGAAATATAAACTCACACTCTAGTCTAAGACATACACCGAATCTAATATTGTACCAAGATGGTACATTGACATGTACTAAATAATGTAATATTCTCCAACACCCCTTATATTACATTATTTGGTTATTAAGGACTTTTGGTCTTCAATACAATCTTTATCTTTTAATCTGCAATCTACCTCCAGTAGACTAATATTTGGATCCTTTATGTAAGAGTATTTAACACAACCTTCATATTTCATATGTTCTTGGTTCTTATATTTCCCTTGTTCTCTTTTCATCTTTTTATAATATTTTTGACCTCCTTCTTCTCCTTTCTTGATCTTGTCTTTGGATTCATGTTTCCTATTGTTTTTTATTTGATTCCTTCTCTCCCTTTCTTTTATTTTTTTGCAATTTAATTTATGATATATTTGATGGTATATCTTCTAAGCATTGAGTTAGTGAATCATCACAATGTTATGACTTTGTTTTCAATGGTTCTTCTTTGAAACTATCATATGTATCATTTCTTTCAACTTTTATCTTCCCTTGAAAAGTCCAAAACTAATTAATGAAAGATACGTCATTTAACACTCTTTTAAAGTAAATATAATGGTGTTTTGAGAATCCCACCATGGCTTGAAAATTTTTCATGAAGATAACCTATAAGAGTTGTAAATTTTCCTTCTTTTGCTTCTTTAAAAAACAAAGTCAATTTGTCTTTTAGAACATCAAATATTTGTTTTTCTCCATCAAAATTATTTATTAAGTTGTGTGAGTAAAATCTAAGTGCATGCAACATGTCTTCACTATCTTCATTAAATGCATTCTTAACAATTTCATCCATGAATATCCTTTGATGTAGTCTACCTTATGTCTCCCTAAGTTTTTGAATGAAAAATATTTCAATTTTCTATATTTCAAAAAACTTTGTTGTTGAATACCTTATGGCTCCCTAATTAAATAGAAACTATAAAACTAAGAATTTTGTAAATTCATAGATTCCTAAATTTTAAGTAGAATTCCTTGTCTCTCCATAATTAAATTATTGCAAATATTCTATGGCTTTTGAATTTCAAGAAATAATAAACCAATAAAGCTTTCAAGTATTAATTAACCCTTTGAAAACAAAACTTCAAATATAATAATGCCTACTTATCACTCCAAAAATCAATTAAAGTATTAATTTCCCTATTAAAGTAAAAAAAAATTACAAGAAAAAAATCATAATTTTATTTCAAGAGTGGAAGAATATTATACTTCTTAGGTGCCTTAGCACAAACAGAAACCCAAATAAAAAAATATTACTGGGAATCAAGCTATAATTACAATCAGGAAAATTAGAGAGGAAAAACTCCCATCTTCAAAATAGCATGGGGATCATAAGGATAAATATCCTTATATATCAATATTTAATCATCCAAACAACCTCTATAACCAAAACCTGGATAGAAATTAGTGAAAAAGACACTAGCAGAATAGAAAAGATATAGTTAGAAACTGCCATAAATCGCTAATCAAATGAAACAGACCCATAGTAAAAAACCCAGAGGTAACATAGAAACTAGGGATATGATAGGTGGGTGAAAGAAGAAACTACATCCTTGTTCTCTTCCATTTTCAAGAAATCTTCTAGAACCTGTTGACCTTATTTTGAATTCTCTATTAAAATACTTATCTCTCCATTAGAATTATTTAACCTTAGCAAAGAAATAATAACTAAAACTATTCACTCCTTATTTCTCCTTTTAACCTTAGAAAAATTTAATAATCTTTAGAAACCCTAATTTACCTCCTTAATGGTGCTTAGCTTGGAAAATGATCTCTGGCACTGTATTACACTATGCTTTCCTTGTCTTCAAGTGTGTGAAGAGAGGATAACAACTTGGCTACAATCATGTGAGATTTTTGTTGTGTTAGGATTCCTTGCATGAATTACTATTTGAAACTCTCTCCAAAACATCTCAAACTCTGCCCATTCGCTTCCTTCATGTTACATGGTAGAACACATGCAAAATGGGTTGGTGCTTGAGTTTATTTCAAATTTTCCAATGCTTAGGTAAAAGTGTTGCAAGTGTGAACATGACCACGTTCTAAGTGGCTTAGAAAAAACCTTGCAAGTGTGAACGCCTTGTAAAATGTCGGCAAAATAGTTTTGTCGGCAAGATTTGTTTTTATTTCTCTATCTCTCCTCGAATTTTTCTTTCCCCTTATTCCCGCTCCTTATCTCTCCTATCCCTTCTCCCCTTATTCCTCCAACTTCCCGTCCTCATCTCTCCACCGTTCTACCGTCTCATCCCTATATATATATATATATTTTTTTTTTTGTGTGTGTGTGTGTGTGTGTGTGTGTATTATTGTTTAAAATACATGAATAAATTTTGATTTCGCCCTCATTCTGGTATCAGAGCCGAAGGTCCAGGGGTGCAAAAATTGGGGCACGACTCCCGAGGTGAGAAGGGAGTAGTCAGCAGGAAGCTGTCCGAGGTGGCAGTTACTGGCGTAGTACGCATCCCGAGGCAGACGCGATAGTAGAGAGAGCTGAGGAGCTATCAGGGACAGCTGGGCACACACGGATCGAGAAGGCAGACTGACAAGGACACGTGGCAGTGGCACTCGGATCGAGGTGGTGACACAGCTGGTAGTAAGGAGGGTGGTCATTGGTTAAAGCAACGACAAAAGGAGGCGACGTCGATTGCCCGAAGGCAATCAATTTTTTGTAGTCGCGTTGGGGTTTTTCAACCCCAAATTTCCCCACACACGATGAATGTGGGATATTAAGTTCAATTTTTTAAAAAAAATCGCCGCCGCTTGATGTTATAGAGGCTCTCGTGCCTCTATTGTCTCAACCGACAGTCGTGGGCTAGCGGTTAAAACCTTCCGCCAGCAAAGGAGAAGACCCGGGGTCGAATCCCATCGGGTTAGGAAAATCAAAGTTTTTTTTTGGTTATCACCACGAAGGAGCCTTAAGAGGGAGAGCGGGCGGATTTGTTTTCAGAGGAGCCACGCGGTGTAGCGGCAAAGGTGCTTGTCTGCATACGTGAGGTCAGGAGTTCGAATCACCAGAATAATAAAAGGTTTTAAAAAGTTTTTTTTATTAAAGTTTCTTTTAAATTGAATTTAATTTTCAACTAAATGCTTTTAATTATTTTATTAATATAGTTATTTTTAATTTATTAAAAGCATTATTGATTATTAAATTTAAAAAAAAGGGGCTTTATAAAAAATTTGAAACCCTTTTTTTTGGAGAAAATTTGTGAAAAGTGGAAAGTGAAAATTTGCATATTGTGAACCTGGAAAAGTGACGGGAAGTCTTCCGGAACGCCCGTTTAGCACCTCCAAAATTTTTTGGACTCCTGGGGGGTGCCCCTTGGAACCCCGTTCAAGGTTAAATATTTGTTTTGTAATAGCCTCAGCGGCTGCAAAAGGGTGAAAATTTTTAACCTTAGAGGCTCTAATAAAGTTGTTTTTTGCATTGATGAGTAGATGAGCAGATCAACCGGATGCTATCATGCTCTTTGTTCTCTTTTACAAAGAGAGAACGCCGAATGGTTTGACGAAAAAGTTCGGAGATATGGTTTGCATACAGTTTTCAATCAATTAGAAAATGCGGTCATAGCCCACCAAAGGAAGTCCGATTCTGGATACGAGGCTGACTCAGAAGACAATATCTTCGGGCAAAGAATAGAAGAGTCGAAGACGGTTGAAGAAGCACCTGAAGGACAATCAAGTGACAGTTATACACCTGCAGTGCCTGAAATAGAATCAAGTGAGAGCTATACACCACACTCTCCTAATCCAAAACCAGAGCCAGTGGAGCCAGAGCCAGAGCCAGAGCGAACCAGCCCCTGAAATCATCGTCATCAGTGACGACGAGGATTCCATTGCCGACAATTTTGGGCATCCAATACTGGGCAATCCACAACAAGAGGAGCAAGAAATCAGTGAGAGAATTAAAAAGGCTAGATTTGATTTAAATCAGTGATCTATTTTGTACTTCTTTGTACTACTTGCTTGCAATTGAAATAAAGTCTGCTTTCTGAAATGGCATCCAATACTAGTCTACCAATCCCTGAGTTCAATGGTAGTGATTATGAATACTGGTCAATAAAGATGAAAACTTTGTTAATAGGAAAAGGTTTATGGGATATTGTAATAGAAGGGTATATAGAACCCACAACTGCTGAATGGGCAGCTTTGAGTGCTGCAGATAAAAAAACTAGAAAAGAAGCCCAAAAAAATAATTCCTCTACCCTGTACTATTTACAAGCAGCCCTAGATAAAAGTATCTTTCCTAGAATAGCATCCTGTGTCACAGCTCAAGATGCTTGGAAAGTTTTGAAAGAAAGCTTTCAAGGTAGTGATCAAGTAAAACAGGTTAGACTTCAAACACTGAAGAGAGATTTTGAAAATCTCAGAATGCAGGAAAATGAGAAAGTAGGAGACTACTGTGTGCGGGTTAAAGCAGTAGTAGATAAAATGGTCACTCTAGGTGAAGATGTTAAGCCTGAGGTTATGGTGAAGAAAGTGTTGCGAACACTTCTTCCGAAGTGGAATCATGTAGCAATCATTATTGAAGAGTCAAAATATTTGACTACTCTTTCTTTTGAAGCACTGATTGGTTCTCTTCTTTCACATGAAGAAAGATTGCAGGACACTCTTTCCACCAGCCATGGAGGAGATGATAAAGCCTTTGCTTCACAAGAAGGAAGAGGTAGAGGTCATGGCAGAGGTCAGTACAGAGGAAGAGGCAAGAATAGTCCACGAGGTGGAACCCCAAGCAGAGGAGGATCTTCAAACAGAGGAGGAGGTCAGAATAGAGGTGGACAACAGAATAGAGGAAAGCATCCAGAGCCGAGGAAAAGGAAATGACAAGTCAAAGCAAGTTTGCTACAATTGTGGCAAACCTGGCCACTATGCTCGTGACTGTTGGTCAAAGCAGCCTTCACAAGGGAGCAACAGTAGCTGAGAGCAATCAGTATGGCAATTTTGGAGAAGAGGAAGGGACCACAAATCTCTTTCTCTCATATGGTCAGTCAGATCAGAACATGAATGACACCTAGATTTTGGACACTGGGTGTTCAAATCATATGAGTGGCAAAGAAGAACTCTTTGCTACCTTGGATTCTTCCTACAAATCCAAGCATCAAGTTGGGGGACAACAAGTCATTGGCAGTTGAAGGCATTGGAGCCATGGCGGTTCCAACTAAAGAAGGTGTTAAGCAAGTAAGTGATATCTATTACACACCCCATCTCCAACACAATATTTTAAGTGTTGGTCAAATGTTAGAAAAGAACTACAAGTTGCTTTTTGATGAGGGTAAATGCACCATTTTTGATAAAAATAATAGTAATAGAATCATTACACAAGTGCCAATGACAAAGAATAGGCTATTCCCTTTAAGGTTTGGTCAGCCAAGGGGAGATCAATTAGCAAATGTTGCTATTTTAAATCCAAGTGTGTTGTGGCACTTGAGATACGGTCATCTGAATTCAGCTAGTTTGAAGATGTTAACCTCTCAAGCGATGGTGACCGGACTTCCTAAAGTTCAGGATAATAAAGAAGTCTGTGAAGGTTGTGCTTTGGGCAAGCATGCCAGGACCAAATTTCCATGAGGGCAAGCATGGCGGGCCAAGTATCCACTCCAACTAGTGCATTCGGACATCTGTGGTCCAATGCAGACCAAGAGCATCGGTAACAACTCTTACTTTCTTCTTTTTATTGATGATTTTTCAAGAATGTGCTGGATATATTTTTTGAAGCATAAAGATGAGGCATTTGATTGCTTCGTAGATTTTAAAGCAAGAGTTGAAAATGAGAGTGGATATTTTGTTAAGTGTCTGAGATCAGATAAAGGAGGAGAATACTCCTCTAATGAATTTTTGAATTTTTGTAAAAAACATGGAATAAAGAGGCAGTTCATTGCTGCCTACACTCCACAACAGAATGGTGTGGCTGAGAGAAAGAACCGCACCATTGTAGAGATGGCAAGATCTATGCTTCGGATGAAGCATTTGAGTAATATGTATTGGGCAGATGCAGCCAGGACCAGTGTGTATATTTTGAATAGGAGCCCTACTTCAAGTTTGAAAGGGAAAACTCCTTACCAAGCATGGTATGGTAAGAAACCAAATGTCAAGCATTTTTGAGTGTTTGGTTCACTGGCATATTCTCATATTCCTGATGAGCTGAGAAAAAAACTTGATCCAAAGAGTCAAGCATGCATATTTGTAGGGTACTGTGAGAACACAAAAGCTTATAGACTCTACAATCCTAGGACTCGAAAGATTGTGCTTTCCAGGGATGTGATTTTTGATGAAGGGGGAGAATGGGGTAAGCCCCAAATATTCAATGATGATGAATCCAATGATGCAGTTTCTAAACAGGTGCAACAACAATCACCGCAGAAAGGTAAGAAGTCTCCTCCAACAAGCCCAAGTTCATCTTCGAGTTCAACTTCTTCACCAAGTCCTTCTCCTCAAAGGTCGGTCAGTTCCTCACCAATGGATATTGATTCTCCATCTAGAGGTAAGAGAACACTCCAACATCATCCATCTTATCAGATGTTGGATAAAAACTTTCAAAGAAGATATACTAGAAGTCAAGCTAGTGAAATGAGTTCAGTCTTGCAAAGACTTGAAAATATGCATTTGTATGGTGATGATGACTCCCAAGAACCTCGAGGAGATATAGTTAACTATGCCTTGTTAACTAGTGCACAACTTGAACCTTCTAGTTATGAGAAGGCATGTACTCAAAAAATTTGGCAAGATGCCATGAAAGAGGAGATAACCTCTATAAAAAACAACGACACTTGGGAGCTCGGTAAAGCTTCCTAAAGGCAAGAAATGTGTTGGATGCAAATGGGTCTTCAAGACCAAATTCAATGCTGATGGAAGCATTGAAAGGCACAAAGCAAGATTGGTTGCAAAAGGATTTACACAGAAGTATGGTATTGATTATGAGGAGACATTTGCTCCTGTAGCCAGACAGGAAACCATCAGAACAGTTCTTGCTTTAGCTGCTCACAAAGGTTGGAAAGTCCAACACATGGATGTAAAGAGTGCATTTCTCAATGGTTACTTGACAAGAAGAAGTGTATGTTGAGCAACCACAGGGATTTGAAGAGAAAGGCAAGGAGCACCTTGTTTACAGACTGAAAAAGGCACTCTATGGCCTCAAGCAGGCACCACGAGCTTGGTACTCATGCATTGATGGGTACTTCAAAGATTTTGGGTTCACCAGAAGCAAAAATGAACCCACCCTTTACTACCTAAAGCAAGGTATTGACATCCTCATAGTTTGCTTGTATGTAGATGATCTCATATTCATGGGTAGTAATGAAAAAGTGAATATGGAGTTCAAGCGCTCCATGATGAAGCAGTTTGAGATGAAGGATCTTGGCTTAATGCACTACTTTCTTGGAATGGAGGTTCATCAGTCAGAGACAGGGATCTTCATCTGTCAACATAAGTATGCTCGGGACATGATCAAGAAGTTTGCTATGGAGCATTGCAAACCAGTTGCAACTCCAGTTGGACATGGGATCCAATTAAGCAAAGATGATGGAGCACCAAAAGTTGACGTGACCACTTTCAGAAGCATGGTTGGGAGTTTGATGTTTCTCGCCAACACCAGACCTGATATTCAGTATGTTGTTTCTCTTGTCTCTCGATTTATGGCTAGCCCTTCTGAGATGCATTTGCAAGCAGCTAAGAGAATTCTCAGATATGTAAAGGGTACATGGGATTTTGGAATCCATTACCATAAATGTAACACTATCAAGCTTGTAGGCTTCAGTGATAGTGATTGGGGCAGCAACATTGATGACAGGAAATCAACTTCAGGGAACTGTTTTAGTCTAGGGTCAGGACTAATAACATGGAGTTCCAAAAAGCAGATTGTAGTAGCTTTGTCCTCTACAGAAGCTGAGTATATAGCAGTCACATATGCTAGTACTCAAGTGTTATGGTTGAGAAAAGTGTTGGAAGAGATTGGAGAACCGCAAAGTGGTCCGACCAGAATCTACTGCGACAACATCAGTGCCATTCAGTTGGCATACAATCCAATCCACCATAGTAGAACGAAACATTTTGATATGAAGTACCACTTCATCCGAGATATGGTGGAGCAAGAAATTGTTGAGCTTCAATTCTGCCGCACTTTGGAGAATGTTGCAGATATCTTCACCAAAGCGATGGCTAAAGCTCAATTTATAAAGCTGAGAGACTGTCTAGTCAGTCCTCTCAACTTTAAGGGGGAGAGTGTTGCAAGTGTGAACATGACCACGTTCTAAGTGGCTTAGAAAAACCTTGCAAGTGTGAACGCCTTGTAAAATGTCGGCAAAATAGTTTTGTCGGCAAGATTTGTTTTTTATTTCTCTATCTCTCCTCAAATTTTTCTTTCCCCTTATTCCCGCTCCTTATCCCTCCTATCCCTTCTCCCCTTATTCCTCCAACTTCCCGTCCTCATCTCTCCACCGTTCTACCGTCTCATCCCCTATATATATATATGTGTGTGTGTGTGTGTGTGTGTGTGTATTATTGTTTAATATACATGAATAAATTTTGATTTCGCTCTCAAAAAGTAATGCTTCATTGCCCTTCTACTACCTAAAAAATGTGTTAATAAAATACTTTCATTGTCCTTTATTTGGCATGCGATGTTAGACTTGCATGACTCTTCTCCTTTGTTGTGTATCATGCAAAAATTTCACCTTGTCTTGGTCTGGCTTTTGATCTTCCTGCAATGTTTATGTTGCCTTCAATGTTGGTGCTTCTCTATGGCACTACGTTGATGCTTAGATGGCACTTTACCACCTTTGATTCCACATTATTCCTAACAACACTATATTGTTGTTCATATGTTTCTATGTTGATCATCTAGATGGCACTATACCCTAAGAAAACACTATGCAATTGGCATTATGTTTAGCTATGATGTTGGTCGTCTAGGTGTTGCTATCTCCTTGGGTTGTATATTGTGAAAGATATTGCACTTCCTTCAAATCCTTTACTTATTTACACTTGCTTCTTATTTTTCACATAGATTTCTACCTTCTAAATTGTTATAGCTTCTGTTGTAGATTAAAGTGACATTGGAAATGCAAAAAACAAACACCCTTAGCCTATCCTAAATTGTTATAGCTTATGTTGTTAAGGTTGCATTTATTCTTTCTCTGCTAATACATCAACTTGACTACATCCTTTCTAATAGTAGCGTCCTTGCTAATGGTTGCCTTCTTGCTAATGCTGGTGTTCTTGATTTCTCTTATTGCATCTAATTGAGCAAGATATTTCAACTCTCTGTACATCTCCTTGATTGCAATCCTTGATTTCTCCAAAATCTCTATGATGCTTAGGCATTTGTCCACTATGATCTTAGGTCTTCATTCTCAGATTACATAACTTGCGCTTCTTTAATATTTGTCATTATTTTTATAAGTTGTTATATTTAACATTTATACTTATTGCTTCTAAATGCAATGCCTGCACTCTCCTTGGTGAGGCTTGGTTTCAATGGCTCTCATGTTTTTCTCTATTTGTAGTGTTAAACTTATATTAGCATTTGGTCTCTTCAACGTCCAATACTACATTCCCTTTTATTGAGGCTTTTGACTACACTTCTCTATGTCTAGCATTACTCTTGTCTTGGGAACTTGGATATCTTGATCAATACTTTGACTCCTACTACGTTTGTATTGGAGGATTGTGATTTTTCTTGGCTCGGTTGAGCTTGACTCAGCTTGGCACTTCAAGATGCTTTGCTTAAAGAGCTACTTTTCAATCACTTTTCTTTCACCTTATATGATTGTATATTACTTGCTACCTTAGATATTGCAATATTCCATTGCTTACATTGCTAAAGCTTATCTTCCTTCCATTATTTATGTAGGTGCAAGTGCAAAATATTCATGTGTTGGATCACCTCAATATGTAGCATTATTTGCCTTGTAAATTGCAATTTTAAACTCTTCAATTTGTTGTCTTATCTCTGATTTCAAACTTATTTATTCAAGTCTAATATTGAACAAGCCTTTTTTACATATTCTTAACCTTGATGGATGGATACTTTACTATCCCTTCGAATTTGCTAGTGCTATCTAGCTACTCTTGAATCCATCTTTAATCTTTGTTGTTCTAACTTCTTTACTACTAATAATTTCTTTGAACCTTAATTATTCCCCTTGTGCTCAGATTAATTTTGAGCATTACTTCTCTATATCTATGGGTTTGTCATCAAATGATGATGATTATCCCAAATCCAGTGATATTTTTCTTGAAACTTATTTCTATCTCTTGAAACTCTTCTCAATCTCTTTCTTTGTCTTCAATGTTGTTCTTCTAGATTTCAATATTTTTCTTGACTAAATATGTTGCCTTCTCTAGCTTCAATTCTTCTTGTTGTGATGCTATTATGATGCTTCACTTGCTTATGGCAATACTATGAATGTTGTCTAGTGTTCTCTAAACTTTTTACTTTTCTTTACTTTTGCCCTTGTGGCATTTACTTCTAAGCTTGTTGTTTCTTTTCTTTAATACTACCCTTGTGGCTTTCAAATGCTATATTTCTCTTTAATGTTGTCCTTGTGACATTCAAACACTTTCAATATTACCTTTGTGGCATTCACTCACTTTCAATATTACCCTTGTGGCCTTCACTCTTTTATTTCCAAATACTACCTTACTCTTTTATTGTCCTAAATTCTCTAACTTTGCTATCCAATGTGGACTTCTAATATGCTACCTTCAATGTGCTATGTATTTTCATTTAACTAGGATTATCCTTAAGACTTTCTACTCTCTTGAGGTATTATTTCTTCTATCTTTAATCTTTAGTAGGACCTTCTTCTTAGGTCTCTGAGTCTGCCTTTCAATAGGAATTTTTTCAAGTCTCCTTTCTCTATCAATATCAAGGTTTATCTTCAATATCTAAATCTGTATGTAGATTTCCTTCTATTTTGAATATATTCTTAGAATAGGTAAACTCAATAGATATTAAAATTTTTAATCTCCAAAGTAGAATGACTATGACTAAATTTTCTTCTTGAGTTGGGTCTCTCAAATCTAAATCTTTAACTTCACTGGTTGTCCTTCAACCTAGTTGTATTAATTCTTTTCTTCAATGGTCTTTCCTTAGCTAGTGGAAATGTCCTTTGATTATTTTTAACTTTATAAACCTTTGCATGTAAACTTATTGTGGCTCTGATACCACTAATAGATTTTGTAACCTAATACTTAATGTAAAAATTACAATAAAGTAGTCATAGGAACAAAATAAAGTTGCAACATAAAGAATTCAATAAAGATATGAATAACACATAAATAACTCAAAAATACTCATAAAATAATCACATGGAAATACTCACAAAAATACTAAAAATGATATAGAATAAAGGTCTACTAATGCATGCTATAAGCTATGCATTTTTGATACCAATTACAATGCTTTGTCATGAATATATAATAGTATGTGACTCCTCATATGGTGCACTCTTGATCTTCAATATTCTTTGTAACTCTTCACTTTTCTATTCTAAGGACACGTGCACTCTTACATAATGGACACTTGTGCACATTTACACTCACAACACTTGCACACTTAATTACATGACACTTGTGCATTTCTTACACATTATTACATTACATGAAATATAAACTCACACTCTAATCTAAGACACACACCTAATATAATATTGTACCAAGGTGGTACATTGGCATGTACTAAATAATATAATATTCTTCAACAATATAAGAGGCTCAAGGTTTGATCTTAGAGGAGACACCCAAAATTTGATAAAGAAGAGACATCCAATATTCAAGACATAGAAGAGGCTTGAGGCCTGGGATATCAATGTTAAAGGGTGAACCATTTAGCTTCAAACCAGAGTAGAAAGGTTGAGAACTATTCAAATCATATCAACGTTAAAGGTTGAGTTATTCAATTCAAATGAAAGTAAAAAAATGTTGTGAGCTATTTGGTTTATATCAATATAAATGAATGTAAAGCTATTGCAACCGAACGAAGAGCCACATACCAAATATAGACTAGCACAAAGATAAAAAATTTCTAACCTACAAAAGAGAAACCAACATATTAGGGAAAGCATAAACAACAAAAACAATACAAAAAAATAAAACACATCAAGTAATAAGGCATAATAAAATACCACATGTGAATAACCACATTGTAACTCAATGCAACGTTGGAATACCCATGTCAAAATAGAGTGCAACACTGGAAGAGAAGTTGAATCATAATGTGACATCAAGGAAGGTGAGCAGTCAATCCCTAAGCATTTAATTGGAACATCAAGATCCAAGCACTTCATTAAAAGGAGAAAGCAAATGCTTCATTGAAAGGAGAAAGAAATCAAGTGTTGAGCACTACCAAGGAGAAAACAATCAAGTGCTAAGTATTTTATTGAAAGGAGAAAGCAATTAAGTGTTGAGCGCTACCAAGGAGAAAAAAATCAAGAATCAAGTGGATACTAAAGAAGATACCAATTGAGTGTTAAGTGTCTTTGAAAGAGAATATGCCAAGCAGTTAAACAGTGTAACAATCGAGCACAAAAGAATTGCACTGATTAGGTAATGTCTACCATAGAGGTAATAAGAAAGTAATCTCTAAGGAAGCACCAATCATAAATATTTATATGCAGCTAAAACCATAACATATATATGTATACAAGTGTCATCTGATATTGAAGAGAAGTCAAGCATTAAAGAATATGTAAGGATTCTTGAAAGAAGCAATCTGAATCACAGTAGAGAATGCATGCTTGGAGAATTTATTTGCAAAGGTTGGTGAAATAATTCATTTGAAAATTTATTTAGGGTTTTATAAAGTTAGTTTTATAATGTTATTATTTTTGGAGTTATAAGAATATTAAAGCTTTATTAATTTCTTTTTTATAAATAAGGAGTAATAAGGTTTTAGTATTGTTTTCTAGTTTAGGAATAATAAGGTTCTATAGAATTTGAAAGAAGTAGTAATAAAGTTTTATAAAATATTTGAAGTGATAATTTAATTGTGTGAGTTTAAAGTTTTTAAATTTGAATTTTGATTTGATATTTAAAAAAAAAGAAAAAAATTAAAATTTAAAAGTTTTTGAATATTTGCAAATTCATTTATTTGGGAGATAAAGGATTTCAACATCATATATTAGGAAAACATAAATTTACAGAATTCATTCTTTAGTTTCTAGAATTAGGAAGACATAAGGTTTACTACTTCATAGGATTTAATTTAAAAACTTTGATTTATTAAAACCTAGGGAGTTATATGGTTGTGCATTAGTGATTGATTGAAGTTAGGAATAATTGTGAATTATTGTTGAATGAAATTGGAAATATATGATTGATAGGTTGGATGAAAAATGACAACAACAGCAGGGACCTCCATAGCTCTGGCGGGTTTAGGCAGAATTTCCCTGGTAGGGGATTTTGATCTGGAATAAGGGGAGATCCCCCTTCGGATGTAACTGCCAAGGTGAACGACCCAAAGGGCCCTGACCCAGACCCTAGAAGGAAGGAGACCCTAGACAACGATCGACCGTGGGAAAAGGGTTTCATCCTCCCCTCCCAAAAAATAATCCTCTTTTAGGGGATGCAGCCCTGCTCACTTTGAGAAGGAGGTAGACACTCGAAATCCCAACTCTTCTAGGAATAAAACCCATCCCTCTTTGATCGCCTCTGAGGGGAAACTCACTATCCCAGTTTCAATCATGGCAAAGAAATTGGCTATCGAATCCCTCTCCCTTTTTAGAAAATTTGTAGGGGGTCGACCCGACATGGAATCCATAAGAAAATGGGCTAGGTTCAAATGGCGAACAAAAAAAAGCCTCTAGTTGGTGGCCCTTTCTAGAGGGTTTTTTATGATCCAGTTAAATAACCAGAATGACTATGCCCGTATCCTCATAGGAGGGCCATGGTTTTATGGTAGAAAGAGTTTGTTTATCAAAAAATGGGAGGAATATTTCAATTTAAAAAACCAAGACATCAAATTTGCACCTATTTGGGTTCACCTTCCTGATCTTCCAATTTAGTTCTATCATGAAGACATTTTGCGAGGGATTGGAGGATACATCAGGGACGTGGTGGCCATCGACCCTACAAAAAAGGCCTGATATCACATGGCTCATGCCAGAATCTATGTCAATGCTAACCTAGTTTCCCAGCTCCCAACTCGCATTACCCTTAGCTATGGAGAATTTCAGTGGTGTCAAGAAATCAAGTATAAAAATAAATCAAAATTTTTCATAGAATGCTAATCTCAAGGACATCTCAAGTCACAATGCCCATCCATCAAGCCCCAAAAAGAAGCACCAAGCTCTAAAATCCACCCTCCTGGGAACTAGAAAAACCAAACAAGAATACAAAATGAGAGACCCAAAGCCCCTTCTAGAAACAGGTGAAAGAAAGAGTTCAAAGGGAAGTAATTTGCCCACCAGGAGCTGCTCCTTAGCCATACCTCATCAATCTTGGATCAGGTATGTTCTATGTTTGATTTCACTAATATATTTGGACTATTATATACCACCAATGATGAAGTCATATTCCTTGAATCTGCCTTTTTTTTCCCACCATACATTCTCTCTCATCCCCACCATTCCCCCTCCAAATAAGGACCATCCTCCCCCCCAATTTTGTCCCTTCCCCCCCTCATTCCTACCTTGGAACCCCTGGTTCAAGTTTCAAACCCTCCCCTTCAAGGTGATGATTCCCCTCTTCCCTCTTTAGATGAACTCCCATCCCAACCAAATCCTATACAAAATCCATGGAGGATGCTTCAAGTCCCACCCACCTCAAAACGGATCACAACTCCATCATTACTAGAAGAAAAAGAGACTCGGTTGACATCGAAAGTGAGAAAAAAAAGGGCAAACCTATCACATAAGAACAAATAAAAAAAGACACTGATAATCAGGTTGCCAATGGGGTGCAGACAACTCTCTTCCTAGATATGTTCAACCAGACCAAGGATGAAGCAAAAAATCCCAAACCTCCCCCGTTACTAGGTAAGGGAGGGAAAAAACCCCCCAAAGTTTCCAGATGAAGATCCTTTCTTAGAACATCAAAGGACTAAATAGTACGAGCAAAAAAATATCAGCTCATACTACCAGGAAGGACCTCAAATCGACCATTTTCATGCTGTAAGAAACGAAGGCTGATGCTTCTCGCACCCACAACATAATGCAGTCAGTCTAGAAGAACTATGAATGGGATTCCTCCCCTGCTGATGGATCATCTAGAGGCCTCCTATGTTTATGGGATCCAGAAAAAGTTGAAGGTAGAGTGATTTCCTCCTCTGAAAGAACGCTGAACATGGTTTTTCATTGCAAGGAAAACCAATTCACGTGGGTGTTATCCAACATCTACGCCCTCAAAAATACTCTAGAAAGATCTAATCTCTGGAGATCCCTGTATCTCATGAAGGACGCCTTCTCCAACCTCCCCTGGATGTTAGCAGGTGACTTTAATTCCCCCCTCTTTCCATACGATAAGAAAGGCGATGTTTCCACCCCCTCCAAAAGCATCCTAGTTTTCTAGTATTTTGTCACAGAAAATGAACTGCTAGTTATTCAACTTCAAGGCTACCAATTCACATGGAGCAAAAAAAGAGTAGGCCCTGATCACATACAGGTCAAACTGGATTATTTTTTCCTTTCCCAATAGACCATCTCCCTATTTGGGGATGCCTCTCTCACCTCTCTTCCTAGTATTGACTCTGATCATTCCCCCCCTCTCCTTGAATCCAATAGAGGCCCATACTTCAAAACTCTCTTAAGATTTTAGAACATGTGGATCCAACACATGGATCTAAGGAAAATAATTTTTGAATGGTGGAGGCTACCCGGCCAGGGATCCGCCATCTCCCGAGTGTCTCAAGTTGAAAGAAGTCAAGGAAAACCTCAAACTCTAGAACAAGGAAGTGTTCGAGAATATTTTTGAGAATAAAATACAGATCTTAAGCAATCTTAAAACCTTTTAGCAACAAATCCCTCATGATCAGTGGACTCCCCAACTATGGGAGGAGGAAAGGCAAATCCTATCGGAGTACCACAATGTTCTGGCCAAAGAAAATACCTACTAGCACCAAAAATCTTGAGCCCTCTAGCTAAAATATGGGGATGCTAACACTAAATTCTTCCATTCATCCACATTATGGAATAGAAGCACAAACAAGATCAAAGAGCTCACTCTATCTAATGGCACAATTTCTCAAGATATACTCAAAATTAGAGAGGAAGTTTCATCCTACTTCAACAATATGATGAGAACTTCACCCCCTGAGCACCTTGAAGCACAAGAGACCTTGCTATAGAACATTTTCCCCTAGTCACCCCTGAGATGAATTCCTCCCTGATCCAACCCCTCAACAAAAAAAATATTAAGCTTGCTTTGTTTTCCATGTAAGCTGATAAATCCCTTGGGCCATATGCATTTCCCCCCCGATTTTTCAAACCTTTTGGGATATTCTGGAGGAAGATATCTTCAATGCCATCGTTGAGCTCCAATAAACTAAGTTTATTTTGAGAGGGATGAATTCCACTTTCATTACCTTGGTCTCCAAAACCCCTCAATGTAGATCTATGATGTATTTTAGGCCAATAAGCTTATGCAACATCATATACAAGATCATGACAAAATCTCTAGCATCAAGACTCAGGAAGAGTCATCTTGCAATCATAGATCCCTATCAAGGCAGTTTAGTGGAAGGCATATCTATCACTGACATCATCATTTCTCTCCATGAAACTCTCCACTCAACCCTATGCAAAAAAAATATGACCATGTTCCTGAAGTTGGATATCAACAAAGCTTTTGACAGGGTAGACAAGGATTTCCTCCTAAAAGTCCTAGCCAGGTTTGGGTTTCACAAATATTGGATCAAGCTCATCAGAGGTTGCATCACCTCCCCTTGGTTCTCTATGCTAGTTAACGGGTCCGCTGTAGGCTATTTTCCCAGCTCCAGAGGCATTAGATAGGGAGATACCCTATCCCCTTTCCTCTTCATCATCCTTGTTGAATCCCTTGGAAGAGCCTTCAAATCTTCTTGTACCATAGGGTGTGTCCCAAGGTTAAAGCCTCATCCAGTTCCCCTCCCCTATCCCACCAGCAGTTTGTAGATGACATTATCATTACCACCCTAGTATCTGTCCCTCATGCTAAATCTATAAAGGTTATCCTGGATACCTATGCTCTAGAAACTAGGCAAGAAATCAACCATTTGAAGAGTAAATGCTATTTTGTAAACACTCCTAGTCATAGGTAACACAATATTGCTTGTATCCTTCAGTTCTGCATAGTTGATCTCCCTACTTCTTACCTGGGTCTTCCCCTGTTCACCAAAATCTTGAAATAATCTATGTGGGACAATGTCATTGAGAGGATCAAATGTAAACTCATAGGATGGAAGGGTTCCCTCTTGTCCTAGTTAGCCAAAGCAACCCTCACCATGGTAGTCCTCCAAAGTATCCTGGTCTACTTCATGTCAGTGTTTCAAGCCCTTTCTTTTGTCCACTCTAAGATTGAGCAGATCCAAAAGAATTTTCTATGGTCAGGCTCAGAGGAAAAAATAAATTTTACCTTGTCAGCTGGGACAAAGTTTGCCAACCCAAATACCTAGGAGGCCTCGGCCTCAAGAGATCAACTCACATGAACCTCACCTTCCTAGCCAAGTAGGCATGGAAAATATTCACTAATCACAAAACAGAATGGATCTCCATCATCCAAAGTAAATATTGCCAACACATATCCCTGATGGAGGACAATATCCCTACCAATGGATCTGCCTTTTGGCAGGCGGTAACTCAAGCTAAATCCGTCATCATCAAGGGCACCTAGTGGTAGCTAGGTAGTGGATCAAAGATCAATTTTTGGTATGAAACGTGGTTTAAAGATAAACCCCTTACGGATATCCTTAAAATCTACATTCTCAGACCTATTACCGAAATGAGGTTGGGAAGCAAAGTCATATACTACATTGACAACCAAATCAAGTGGAAAACTATTTTCACCACCAATAAAAGTGGTCAAGTTGCTAGAGCAAGAATCCTCTTATCCTATCTTATCAGAACCACTATTATCCCAACCATAGCCACCCCAGAATACCCTATTTGGAAAGAGAACGATAGTGAGGATTTCTTTGTCAAGTCTGCTTACTCCCTCTTGCTTAACTCCCAAATCCCCACTATTCCCTTCAGCTTGGTGTGGGTTAAATGCCTCATCCCTAAGATAGGTTTTTTCTCTCGAACAACTATTCAAAAAAAGGCTCTCACTACCGATAATCTTATGAAAATAAGTATTCCTATCCTAAACAGGTGTCACCTTTGCCTATCCAGCTGGGAATCTATCAACCACCTTCTTGTGGATTTTGAATTCAATCAAGAAAGGATGAGTCACATGCTAACCACTTTTTAAATCCAATGGGCCCATCCCAAATCTCTCTTGGACCTCTTCACTCAATGGTCTACCCCATTCAAAAATCCCAAAGTCTCCTTTCTTTGGAAGGTATGCCTCCACCATTTCATCTAGCAGATCTGGCTTGAGCAAAATCATAGGATTTTTTACACAACCTCCAGTGATATAGTATCCACAGCTTCTAAAGCTATCTCCTATGCTGCCAAGAATTCCCAACTTCTCCCATGCTCTCATCCCCCCTCTTGTAGTGTAGAACTTGAGATCCTCCAATCCCTGAGCATCCCCATTCCCATTCTATCCCCTACCATACCCCACCCCAAAATGAAGGCTCATTGGAATCCTCCTATAGAAGGTTGGTTGAAACTCAACTTTGATGGTGCTTCCAAAGGGAATCCAGGTTCAACAGGGGCATGAGGCATCTTCAAGAACCATGAAGGCAAAATCGTTCTTGCCTTCTATGAGAATTTGGATCATCAAACCAATAATGTAGCTGAGGCATGGGTACTATGGCAAAGCATGTACCTCATTAGGGATTCTAGGGTCAACCTCCAAATTGAAGGGGATTCCCTCAACATCATTGGCTACATCAACAACGACAAAATTACCCCATGGAACATCAGATCCCTTGTCAAAGAGAGCAAAATTATCATTGGTCAACAAAATCAGGTGGAATTCGAGCATGTGTATCGTGAAGCCAACAGGCTTGCTGATGAGCTTGCCAACTTGGGCATCACCCAATCAACTATTTTGATGTGGCACAATTCCACTCCACTAAGTGTCTCCCAGCTAACGGTTGTGGATAGGTAGGCTAGGTGCTGATTAAATTTTTTCATGCTAACTTATGGTTTTACTAATCAAGTTTTTATAGGTCTTTTATTATGATAATCCCTGGGCGATCTCTCTGGTTCATGCATACTTCACCAACATATGATTGGCAATTTGGTTGGCTCTTCCAATCATGACGCTCGAGAGTGGACCCATGTTTCAAACAATGCTAATTTCCAAGGCTTGGTGTAGAGTACCACCTATGAGTACTGTACTGCTCTCCTGCATAATTTTCCACCCACCTTAGCTATCACCATAGCCCTCAGGATTTTCAAATCCACCCGTGTGGATATTATTTCGAGAAACCACACCAATCCCCAGTTGCTTTCCCTTCCCTACCGCCTCTCCACTTGTCTTCATCCCTTGCATATCGACATGACCTTTGGTTTACCCATGACCTATATAAATTAGATTACAGATCCCATGTAGAACATCATTTTCCATCCTCGCCACCCCAAAATTTACCTATGTTCCCCAACCACCTCCCATTGCCCCTTTGCTCCCATCAGCATGGCTTACCTGGAGCTGAGCAACCTGCAACTTGACTCCCTTTTGGAATCCTATTTGCAAGCCTATAAGCTCACACCCTTATTGTCAAAATTCAAGGGAGTTGAGCTGAACATTACGACTGAATTCATGATAACTTGGTTGAATGACCATGTCTCTGTGCGGTATATCTGCTTCAAGGTTACCCCTACCCTTATCACCGAGGTGTCTAGCCTACCCCTTTCTAGATGCCTAGTTCAGTGTGACAAACACAATTGGGAACCAGAGCTGGAGGGATTCCCAAATTACTAGGATTTTAAATGGTTAGGAGTTTCTATGGAGCATGAATCCCTCCCCTCCTCGTAGCCCATTGTCGTTGTTTCATTGATGCAATACTTGGCCTGCGATGACCCTTCTAAACCCATGTCGAGTTTTCATATTGCCCTCATTAACCACCTTCATGGTTTCAAGCCTATGAACATCCCTGCATTTCTCCACTAATCCATTCACCTCTCTATTTTTAGTGCCCACAAGAAGCACTCAGATCCCACTGATTAGGGACTATTTTCTATCCTTTTCTTCCATGTTGTCTCCTCCACTCCATCGACCATTTCCACCAACCCCCTCCAATCCAACCCCCCCATTCCTCCCCCACTCATAGTCCTACTCATTCCCTCTCCAACGAACCCTGAACTCCAGACTCTTATTTCCAAAAAAGGTTCCCTATCTACATCCACTCCCTCTAAACCCCATCCCTCTAGTGGTAAGAAACTAGCGATGGCTATGCGCAAGGCCAAAGTCAAAGAAACTCCCACCTAGGTTCTAAGATCTCTAGAACAAAGAAGATCAAAGTGGAATCAAACCAAAAATTTTCAGTCAACGTATTAGAAGACACCAGCAAGATTTTGATCCCTAACATTGGGATTTCCAATAGAATCTCCAAAATGTTTATTAAAAGTTTCATTATTGTCTTTGAGAGCGTTAGTGTAGCTATGAAATAATACCTCCAACAAAATGCAGCTGACACCAAGGAGGATTCCCTAAAGGACAAACCTCTTTGAGGTCGCTCCCAAGGCCAGGTTGTTGGTTCTCCTATTTTTGTCTAATTTTGTTTTATTTCTGATAGATTCGCTTCATCGTTCATCTTTATGTCTATTAAATTTTGTCTCGGTGATGACCCCTATGTGGTTACTATTTTTTTTAGTTCTCAGCATCTGGCTAGGCCCCCTTATGTCTATGATCAGGTTCCCCTACGTGGGCAAGCATGCTATTAGTATCGGTGCTACTATCCCCTACTTGGGAATTTTGAATCTTTCCTCCCCTACGTGGGAATGTTTTGAGTGTTCTATTTTGATCATCCCTGATATGGGATTATGCAACAACATTTATACTAGATATTTTAAGGTTCTATGTACTTCTGAGATTGGGACCCAGTCAAAACCCACTTAATATAAACACCAAATTACCAAAAAAATCCTAGGGAGTTATAAGGTTGTCTATATCAAAGTTTTTATTGAATGAGCACTACTATGTCTAATAACAAGTTCTTCCTTTTTGAATCTTAACTTCTGAAAGAACCAAAGTTTATTTCATGGATAAATAAAGTGAAATCATTTTTAGTAGTGGAAAAACTTTGGGATATAGTTAGTGGAACAAAAACAAAACCTAATAGTTGCAAGCTTACTGCAGTGGTAAGGACTTTAGATTCTCTTTGAGAGGTCCAAGGTTCAAACCCAACTTAGTATGAGGGGACCATGAACCCTCATAAAAAAATGTGTAAAGTCATTGAAAAAACAAAAATAAAACCTACTAAATATGTAAGAGAAAATAAAAATTATGAATACGGTGAAGCCAAAGCACTTATGATAATAATATTTGGAATAACTAATGAAATACAACCTTATATAAGTGGAGCAAAAACTTCTATAGAAGCTTGGAATACTCTATGTAAAATATTTGAAGGGAAAAACAAAGCTACTATCCTTAATCTTCAATCTTAGTTATACTCCTTAAAAGTTAATAGTGGTGAAAGTATTGAACTATTTATTCAAAAGGTAGTAGATATAAAATCAAAAATATTAACTCTAGGAGAGAAAGTAAAATATAAATTTCTTTTTTAAGTGACATTGAGAGCACTTCCAAAATGTTACAAACATCTAGTCAGATCTTTGCAAGTTTGAAGCAAAGATAGTACATTTGATGAGTTAGTTAACATTCTACAAGAATATGAAGTAGAAAATTCATTCAAATATGAAATGACTAACAATGATTTAGTATCCAAAGATAATTCACAAGGTAATATTGCGTCAACTCCAAGATATAGATCCAAATGGAATACACAATATTTTTAAATATGCAAAAAAAATGTTCATAGCACCCACGTGTTGTAGGTGACTTGGAGAGGGTAGGGCAATCCTCCAAGGGAGGTCTCGGGTTAGAATATCAACACTATCAAATGCAAATTGGGTACCCAAAATCTAGTTGATAATGTTGGTGCGATCAGGGCCAGAGCGTGACTCCCGGGTGATTTTGATGGTGTAGAACCCCCTGGTCGTGGTTTCTCAAACCAAGGTGGCCCCGTAAGGGATTTTTTGCTAAATTAAAAAAAAAAGAAAAAGTATCATACCATAAATTTATGTATATACAATCAAATAAATTAGTATCAAGGAAATCAGATAAATATGAATCAAGGTGGTCAAACAAATAAGTTAGTCCAATAAAGACAATATTAATCTCAATATAATTCGCAATTACAACAACAATTTCAAAGTCAATACGCTTTTCAATATCACTATTGTCAACCTCAGTTACAATATAGATGGGAATCAAAGAGGACATCTAGCTCAAGAAATTCATCGAATTCAAGATTTAGAAGAAACTACTAAAGAAAATGAATTCAAAGCTCTCTTAGCAAATTGATAATCAATAAAGATTTATTTATCTCAAAGAGTTTGGAAGGTACTAACTTTACAGTTGATCAGGATACAAGAAGCAAACATGATAAGACCAATATAGAAAAGAACAAATAAAAAAGTTGAAGAAGATTAGGAAAATTTAGTAGAAATAAAAAAGAGAACAAAGCAAGTCTAGGTCCCAGGATCACTTGAAGATTGAAGATGAAGGTGAATATCATGATTGAAGACTAAAGTCTTCAATAAAAAAATAATGTAATACAAAGGGGTGTTGGAGTATATTACAATTATTTGGTATGCTAATAACATATCATAGATTAAAACATAGAGTAGAGAGAAAAAGGAATTTCTTATCATATTTGTAAGAGAAAGTTGAGTAATAAATATTGCATACATTTTGAGCAATTAATATTGTAAGTTGTTCTACATGCTTAGTACATGTATGATTCAGACTATTTACATTCATATTGTTAATTATTATTGAATGTTATATAATATATATATTATTGATGGCATGAGGGGATTTTGAAAGGGTCCCCAAACCTTTTACAAAAGGAGAAGACCCTCAAAGAGGATCCTAAAATTCAAGCTCCCAAGAAAAAAAGGGAGATAAACCATAGATATAACCAAACTAGGGGAAGGCCCTGGAACTAACAAAATAGCAACAACAAAAAACAAAGAAAGGAAAATATAGATAGGGGGAGGTGAAAGGGAAGGGGATCGAAAGATAAATTTAGACAACACCTAAGGCATCAAGGACATCCATCAACTCTTCAAGATCATCATCCTTGTACTTGTTCTTATAATCCATCAATAATGAGGTACCCTCTTCAGTGTAGGACATGCTCATCTTAGTAGGTATGAAAATGGCTCTGATAAGATATTCAAACACCTACATGTAGCCCTTATTTTTGGGGAAGGGGACACTCATGGTTTGGAGAGGAGATTTAAGAGATAGGGGAGAATTACTCTAAATAGGTTGTTAGGAGTATTTGCAAGGCAAGACTACCATGCTTAAATTTTTGAAGAACAGGAAGATATTCAATCACATGCTTTAAAAAATGGTCAGCAATGGCAAGAGCTACAAATTTGTTTCTCTAAATAGCTTGATATTTGATATTTATGGAATGATGTTGAGATTCCCATTTGACTTTAGAAGTCATCGTCATGCCTCTCTAGTAAAAATCAAGAACTCTACCTCTCTTATGTGGTTCAAGGAATACCTCCCATTCTAAGACATTGACCATGAGGCTCTCAATAGCCTGATCAAGTTGAGGTTCCTCCAACTAGGTAAGCTCCTTGGAGGGATTCCTATTAGGGGGCTGAGGGGAATCATGCTTTGGGCATTGGAAGGGCTCCGCTTGCATGGAACAATGCTCAATAGAGGATTCAAGGCTTCCTTTTACAAAATATGCTGAAATATATAATGTGCAAGTCTTGGTAAATCAAGATAGAAGAAAACCCTTTCTAGATATTAGTTATCAACTTTTTCATAGACTTATAAACAAAAGTAGGAATGTTTATGTTGTTATTCCTACGAATGTGGTTGATAAAGGCAAAATAGAAGCTCCTTATGATATTGATCTACCCATTTAGTGTGAAGTACTGGATTATGGGAACAACCACTTGTTGGGTGATAAATTTACTCAATTGTAAAGCTATACTCAAAGTCAGGATTTTTCCTCGGATATCCTCTCTTGCAAGGAAATATTTGTAATTTTCCCAAGGTTCCTTTTAATGTGTTAAACTTGCTTGCAATGCTTAGTAAAATGTGAAATGTTAAAATTAATTGGATACCTCAGTGTTGCATATACCTGTTAACAAGGGGCCTATTTTGGTGTGATTTGATTTGCAATGACTTTGTTGTTCATGGAATTTGTGAAAATGTGACATTATTGCTCAACTATCTACTTTGAAATAACAATCTTTGAAAGGTGATTTAATCAATTTTATCTCAAATTGTTAATCAAATTTTATCTTCTTTTGTTAACAAAATTTTATCTTCTTTTGTTAACAAATTTTATCTTCCTTTGTTAACTAAATTTTATCTTCTTTTTTTAATAAATTTTATCTTCTTTTGTTAACAAAATTTATCTTCAAAAAATTAAAAAAAATAAAATGATTGAACCTAGCTTTGAAATGTAAGAACTTTTGAATGTCGTATTAATTCCTCACTTTAATAAAAAGTTGGAATTTATTGAAATTTCAATTTTCATAAAATGAAATTAATTTGATTGCTTGGAAAATGTGCAAAGTTTGAAATTTCAAATTTCCATTAAAATGTGAATTTGCGTAAACATGAAAATCTGAAATTTAATTTTGGAATTGCCATATTTCTTTTGGGGTTTTAATTTTTTTAATTTTTATTTTATTTTTGTTTGATGAAATTAAAAAAGAATAAAACGGGTTAGGGTTAGATAAAATAAAATAAAAGGACAAGTCACCAAAAATTTTAAAACTTCAAATTGAATCTGTATAAACAAATATCCTGCATTAAACCAACATTAGTTTGACCCGTATTCACGTTGTCCAAAGTTAATGTGGTGCCATATTTGAAGGGAAAAAATATAATATATTAAAGAAATAAATAAATTATACCATCAACATGCATATAACTTATTAAAATAACTTCAATATATTGCCAACATAAAGATATTGAATTGATGCTCTTGTAGAATACCTAGCTTCACAGATTACAATGGTGAAATTATGTTGTCTAACAACTTGGGAGGAGAGTTTCTTCTACCAACTATAGAAATCCAACATGCACCTACACCAAAAATTCTCCAACCCTCTCTTCGTTGGCTTCAATGGATTTTGAACTTTCCAAAAGAAAAAAAAACTCTTTGTTTTTCTCATCCTCTTGTTGAGTTTCATAACGCTTCTCCTTCCATATTATTTCTTCCTTCAACTCGTAACTACCATGAATTCCAAACAAAATGCTTTAGATAATGTTTTCATAATTGCACTCCAGCGTGTGCCACTTGGGGGGCCCTCATCATTCATTGAATAAATTATTCATGCAAAAATTTGATGTCAAACGAGGAATAGCTATCCCTACGCACGTCCACATCATATCCTTCGTCTCAAAGCTTGTTGCTCTCAAATCATCAATATTAATTCTTAAAACCTAGTGTAGTAATTGTCCTGCATGGTGCAAACCTCTTCTAGTCTTGAATTCGGCTCATAAAATCCATCAAAATAATTTGTATCAATGAATAAGATCAATATCAGTAAAATTTGTAAAGTATTTCATCCTATCAAACGGATTTTGATCATGCATGTATGAATATAGATGTGTATAAACATGCCAAATTTTATAGAGTTGAATAGTTCATGGGTTAGAAGTAACAAATGCAAACCCTATATTTTCATGATTTTTCAAATTGTGTGGACATGGCTATAGTCATCATAGGAAAATTGTATATCCATCCCTCTTAAAGACCTCAAAAACAAATTTCTAAACCAAACTAAATTTGTATTCGAGAAAAGAAAAATATATCCACACTCGACCACTTTATTTAAGAAGAGGATTTTAGCCTACGTGACCTTGACATAATACTTTGACATAAAATTTTTTCTCCCAAAAAATCTACTCCTTTCATCCTTAGTTGGTAGCAATGTTTGTGTATTTCTTTGCATTGATTGAAAGCTCTTTCATCGATGGCCACAATGAGGAGATGTTTTAGCAAGGGGCATGTTTCTTTGTCAATCCTTAAGCTCTCCAAATACAACTCTATCGAACTGTTTGACTCCATCCATGCCTAATTACCAGGTGATAATCAAAGTTTCATTGGGATTGAAGACTTGGATAGAGAAATCTCCAACTCATATGTATTTGTAGCAACTATTGGAGCAGGAGAGCTGGCTATTATCGATATTAGCCAAACCATCATGCAGGTGTACAAACAGTCTGATATCGCTTCAACAACTACCATTTATTTGATGATTATTTTAATCCCATACGTGGGATGTGGTGGCAATGATTATGGTTCAAAAGAACCAACCCATGTATGATATTTTGATCACCACACGATGATCTAGTTTCTTCATGCATCCAGTCCTCGCTCACCATGTAGCTTTATCCTCTATCCTCTAGCCATCAGTTCTCTAGCTGTCAGTCCAAGTCCACCATCAGTTTATAGGTCAATTCGAGTCCACCGCAGTCTATATATAGGTTGTATGCCACATCAATATCGAAAACCGTGTCATTACAAATCCATGTCCAGGTTGCCTATCATGATCCTAGACTAGGTCATTGTCATGTCAGCCTTGAAAAAGGATATAGTCTTTTGATGACCATGTTGGTGAAAATTTGATTCCATATCAAAGCCATCATAGCTAATCAAATTTCCTATACATAAAAATAAAAATTATATTAAACCACATCATCCTATAATTATAATACTAATAAATTTCATAAAAGTAACATGGTTTGACAAGGTTTGAAAATTAGTCTTCTTATTTTCATTATTAACATAGATAAAGACTCTTTTTTATCATTATTATTTTTTATTAATGCATTATTTAACAAAATTTGAAATCTATTCTATTCCTTAAATATGGAGGAGTTTAACCGATTGAGTTTTGTGATGAGTTTCTCCTTCAAGGATTTAGACTTGAGTCTTCTAGGGTTTGACAATGAGCTCAATCACAACAATATCAAATGCTAAAATAATGACAATGGTGAACCTTCACATTTTATTGACTTATTTATGACATTGAAAATTCAACCCTAATATCTTCAAATCAACATTGCAAAAATATCTGGTATAAATTTAATCAACAAACATTTCATCCAAACCAAAGTCACATCAAAATTTCATATGGATCCCCAAATTGAGGTAAGTTGTGCCATGGAAAAAACACCATATTATCTCATGGTTTGGGAAGATATTCTCTAACAAATCCACCTTTGTCCTTGTTGAGGTTCTCTCCCTTGTCTTTGAAGAGTAACAACTCGTTGGACAACAAATGCTTGTCTCTATTGACGATTTCTTCAGAGTTAGGAAATATCGTTATCTTCATAATAAATTCAATACTAATGGTGAAGCTTAAACCATAACCATCTTACCCTCATTCTAACTATGAGCCATCTCCTTAGATAGGTCCATGTTCTGAACACTAAATTTTTTGAAGGGTAAGAAGCCAATGTAATACATAATTTCCACAATGAGCTTTTCCAAGTTTAGAACCTTAGGTTGGAATCTGGAATCATTCTCAACCATGTTTAGGGGAGCATTGATACTAATGAATGACCATAGAAGAGAGGGGAATAGAGAATAAAACATGGATAAGTGATACCAATCATCGCTTATAAAATTATTAACCCATTATCTCTCATAATTTAAGAGTGAAACACCATGTCTCAGGCAGATAACCTTCCCCATATGATAGTGATCTATTCCATGCTAAGAAATCCTCCTCGACATTAGCTCCACCCTATGGCACAAGGTCAAAAATAATTTTTTGACCATGCTCATTGAAACAAGCATGGTGGCTAGCACTATCCTTCAACCCCTTAAGATAGAGGTAGAAAATAATTTTTGGGACTAAAAGAGATGAGTTATATTACACAAGAAAAGAGTACAATATATAGGCATAAACCTATATGAAAAAATGACAAGTGTTAAGGACACATGTCAAGGAGAAATAAGAGGCAAAGTACACATTAAGGGGGAATGTTAAAATTAATGTGTACTTTACCCCTTATATCTCCTTGACATGTTTCACTGACACTCGTCATGTTTTCATATAGGCTTATGCCTATATATTGTACTATTTTCTTGTGTAATATAACTCATATATTTCAGTCCCAACATCTAGTATCTGAGCTTAGACACTCTCCTACCCTTGTGAGTTTGAGGGAGGATTTCCCTCATGGGAAATCCCCCCTCATTTTTTATTTCCCTATTTTTATTTAAAACTGAGGAAATATGCACTCCATCCTTGATGGATCATAAACTAGACGTTTGATGGAAAAATTCTATTTGCCAAAATATCAAATATTTTTTCAAGGCCATTTACTGGAAGGTCATGTTTGCTAGTTTAATGTCTATTTTAGGATATTGTTTTATTTTTTTGTCTCTATTTCAATAAAAACACGAGACACTATTTTTCAACCATGTTTTGTTGCCCTGCTATTTTTTATTTCATGAAACTCACAAGAAGAATGACATGACACTGACTCATCATGAAAAAATAAAATCAAACTTTGGACTAAGAACCATCATGGGAATTGAACACTCTAATGAAGAAAAAATTAAGGGGCTTAGATTAATAAGTGCATGGAAAGCATTGTTCCGAAGAACATTTACCCTAGAAAACATGAACTCTAAGAAACATAAAAAGGACAAGGGATAATAAGGGGCATGATAACATGAGGTGAGACAAAAGGATGTGACACATGACCTAAGGGATAGAAAAAAGGGTCAACAACTAGGTCAACAAGACTAAAACCTCCTGGCCTAATAAATAAGGTCACATGGTAGAGAAAAGTAAAATGGGTCAAGGGAAAAAAGAAGTGTAAGATTGGCATACATGTTGCAAAAGGATGAGCACCATGATAGATACTATGGACTAGGGGAATTTAGTGGCCACATGGTAGAGGTATTCCTATATGGCATATTGAGAGAGGAAGCCCTAATCCAAAAACAATAATATGAGAGGCATCCTATAGGGGTAACCACAGGGTACAAGGGAGGGAGGAACATGGAAAGGGAAAGAAAAATAGGATCATCATGGAAGGGAAGATAAAAAACTAGACCAAAGAGGTCAAGCCATCAAGGGAATGATAATGGATGAGGGAAGAGGGAAAGTTGCAATTCTAAATGGAGAGGTCCTCCTAAAAATAGGATCATCATGGAAGGGAAGATAAAAAAACTAGACCAAAGAGGTCAAGCCATCAAGGGAATGGTAATGGATGAGGGAAGAGGGAAAGTTTTAGTTCCAAATGGAGAGGTCATCCTGGTCGAGGCTTCTATTGGCCATGGCATCGATGGCTTGGTTACATTTATGATAGACATGTTGAATAAGGGAATTGTTTAGATATAATAGAGTTCTTTTGGTCTCCTCCATGAGATGCTTAATGGTCTAGGTTGGAGATTGAAGGCCCTTCAACATGTTAATTATGTTCATGGATTATCCTTCAATGAAGATATTGTTGCAAGGAATATTTTTCAAAAGGATTATCCCTTGATATAAGGCTCTAGATTTTGTGAAGTGTGTTGACTGCTTTCCCAAAATTTTATCATAGGCAAGTAGGATATGGCATTTATCATTTTTAACAACACACCCAACCCTAGTAGAACCCGAGTTTCCCTTAGCCACTCTGTTAAAATTTAGTTTGATCCAAACCAAAGGAGGAAGGGTTCATTTGATTTTTTATCTATCCACATTTTTGGAATTCAAAGGAGCAAGAGGAGTAGGGAGGCCTAGAGAGCTTGCTAAATCTGTCTCAAGGGAATTATATTTACCATCTTGAATGGACATTAGGGAAGTGTTTTCCTTAACTGATTCTAGAATTTTTATTCCTATGGATAGATGATCTTTGGATTCATCCTAAAAATCTCTGTTGTTCCTTTTCTTCTAGATCCCCCAAAGGGAATGGGGTAAAGAGAAGTTCCATAACAATATCAATCTATTTCTAGAAAAGGTAGAGGACCGTTAGAGACATAAATCTATTAAACAATTGGGTTGGGCCTAGGAGTATCTAAAGGAGTTAAGCAAGAAATGTAGAACCTTTTTAGAGAAATGGCAGTCAAGGAAGAGGTGTTGAGTGGATTCATAGTCCAATCCACATAGATAACATCTATTGGAGATTAACATTCCTCTTACCTAAATATTATCAATGGTAAGAATTTTGTTTTGAACAACTAACCAAAAGAAAAAGGTTTCAAGATGAGAAGATTTATCCAAACCTGCTTGATAAGAAACCATTCTTCTATATTTTCCACTTCAAGATAATAGATCGACTTCACTACAAAGAGGTCATTTTTGTTTTTCTAGATCGTGGTATCCTCTATCTCAAAATTATGGATGAAGTAGGTTCTTAACATCCCAAATATAATTTTTCTAGCCCTATATTCCCCATAACTTAGATTTTATCTAGGGATAAACTTCTAGGATTTCCTCCCATTGATAATTTTAATGAAATTAGAGACTGTGTTGCCAAATATGTGAGTGGTGACGAGCTCTAGGATGGCTAGATCAGGATTATCGATAAGAGGGGAGTCCAAAATCCATGAATCTCTTCAAAATTCAATCTAGGTACCAAATACCAACTTCCATTTGAGCTCTTGTTGGATGATATGTCTAGGCTTAATGAGGGAGTTCCAAAAAGTATATCCTCTAGGGGGTGAAGGATTATTAAGGATATTATTGCCCTACCAAATATATTTGACATTGATGATTTCAAACTAGCCATCACTATCCCAATTAAGTAGTTTCCATCCCTATTTAGTGATGAGGGAATTATTCATTTTCTTGACTCTCCTAAATCCTAAGCCTCATGATTATTTCTTGGAGCATATTTGATCCCAAACAACCAAGGGGAATGTTTTGTGATTATCCAACCCAATCCAAAGGAAGGATTTCTAAATTATTCCATTTTTTACTGATGGAGACTGGAATTTTAAAAAGGGAGAGGAAATAGATTGAAATGCTCTATAAGGTGGATTTGACTAGGTAAGCTTTTCCTTCCTGGATAAGAAGAGCTCCCTTACACCTTGCTATTTTTTTAATGCTTTCAAGGATAGGAGTCCAAATACCATCGTGATCCTTACTAGTGAAAAGAGGTATTCCTAGGTAAACAAAGGGAAACTCCGAGGTGGCACATTCTAGGATCTCAACTATTTTACTTTATCTTCTAGTAGGAGTATTAAGGAAGAAAAATTTGATTTTAAGGAGGTTAACCTTTTTTCCAACTACTTCTTCATAGAAACTTAGAATCACTTTGATAGCTCTAGCCTGTGGAATAGAGGTCATTATAGTTAAGATGGTGTCATCCACAAATTGTTGATGGGTTATTGGATTAAGGAAGGATGTTGGATTAATTTTTGAGATGATCCTTTGGATATAGGATGCTTTTAAGGATCTCCCAAGAGCCTCAATTAATATGATGAAGATGTATATAGATAGGGTCTCCTTACCTTAAAAAATTGGTGCTTTTGAAGTACCCGATAGTCGAGCCATTAAAAATAACCAAGAATTTAGCTAAATTGACATATTCTTTGACTAAGTCTATCCAGTATTGTTGAAATCCAAAGCTACATAGGACCAAAAACAAGAAGCTCCAAGAAACTCTATCAAAATATTTATTCATATCCAATTTTAGGAAGATGCCAAATTTTCCACCTTTTTCAACTAAATGAATGAGTTCATGAATGATGATGGTTCCATTAGTGACGAGTCTCCATTAAACCAAACTGCCTTGGCAAGGGTTAATGATGAGAGGAAGGATATTCTTCATCCTATTGGCAATAAATTTGGAGAGGATCTTGTAAATGGTATTAAAGAGTCTGATGGACCTAAAATCAAAAAGGTTTTAACACTTTCAAATTTGTGAACAAGCACTAAAAAGGTAGATTTCACATCTATGGGGATTTATTGGATTCTCTAGATTTCTTGAATAGCTTCCTCTACCTTAGTTACAAAAACAATCTAGAATTTTTGGAAGAAAATTGCAAGAAACTCGTTAGGTCTAGGAGCCTTTTTTACTCTCATGGAGAATGTAGTCATTTTCACTTCTTCATATGAAAATATATTGGAAAGGAAGAAATTTTTATTTTGGGGAATGAGGGAGGAAATTTTGGCAAGAAGAGTGTTTAAGGCTTGAATGTTGTTGGAGTCCCTAATTCCCAAAAAAATTTCAAAAAAGGAGACAACTTCAGCCTTGATTTCTAGGAGGTCCTTTGTGGTTGATCTGTTAGCCTTAACAACCTCTTTTATTTTATTGCTACTTATAATCCTGAGAGTAGAGACATGAAATAATTTTGTGTTGTGGTCCCCTTCCTTTAACCATAGAATTTATATTTCTACCTCTAAAAAGATTCTTTGTAAGTAAGAATATTATGGAAGTCTATGATAAGCTCATTTTAATTGTGTCTCAAGTCCTCTAAGCGGTCCCTAGATTGGATCAAGGATTCTATGAAATTCAACTAATTTTGGATAGCTTGTTTCCTAAGGAAGAGGTGACCAAATATCTCTTTGTTCCATGTTTTAAATTGGCTTTAACTAGCCATAAATTTTTAGCAACTTGGGAAATGAGAGGACTAGTGAATTTGTGACTCCACCAATTGGTCACCAAAGGGAAGAGGTATTGATGATGAAGCCACATGATATCGAATCTAAAAGGGATTTTGAAAGAAGATGTTGGATGAAAGGCTTCTAGAATCAAAGGATTATGATTTAAGACAAATCTGGGGAGGAAGTGAAAGGTGGCATCTCTAAAGGGGGTAATACCCTCCATCGAGATAAGAGCTCTATCTAGCCTAAGCTAAATATGCTAGTTGCCTAGTCTCTTGTTACTCCAAGTAAATTTAGAGCCTCTCATATTTATGTCCATCAACTCATTATCATTAAAAATATGGGAAAAGTCCTTCAAGCTTTTATAAGTGATGGGGTTACCTAATTTTTTTATCCGAAAGGTAAAGAGGAGAGTTGAAATCCTCTGCTAACATCAATGCCTCATCACTAAAGATGCTTCTCATATGGCTCAGGTTGTTCTATAAAGAGACCCTTCCTTGGGAGGTGTTTTGGGCATTAATGTTGGATAGAACCCATCTACATTTTAAGACTTTACAAAAAAATGATAGGGGTGATCCTCTTAAAATATGATATAAGTATTCCTTCAATTCTTAAAGGGTGCCACAAACATAAAAGACCTCTAGAAGCTCCCTGAGTTGGATTGGCTAAACAATCGGTATTTCTCCATATGGTTTTAGAAACTCTCTTCAACTTAGAAGATTCAATTTTAGTCTCTTACAAAAGAATGATATAAGGTTTCAAGTCTTTCCTCATGGATGCTAGCATACATTTCTTAACATATCCATTGATGCCCCTCACATTTCGTGAGAGGATCTTCATTTATGGAGTTTTAGGAAGAGCTTCCTCCCTCTACCCTAGGTCAAGAGGAGAGTGTTTATGAGCCCCAAATTGGAGCAGGAGTCATGGATTTTCTTTTCTGATAGTACCATAGTGTATTGGGATCCATTTACTATTTCCAATTTTTATTATTTTTTGAAATCTTAATTTGAGGGTCTTCCTTTATTTTTTCATTGCCAACATCTACACAATTTTTTTTGGGTTTCTGGTGATAGGTCGAGGGGACTAAAAGCCATATTTTTTAGCTTGGGAGAGCATTTCTAAAGTAGATAGGGCCACAAGTGATGCCTTAGCAATAAAACCAATGATAATGGAAGGAGACCTATTGTTGAGTAGAAAAATAAACTCAACAAAAAGGTTTAGAGACTCAAATAAGGGTTCTGAAGGATTTGGAACAACAAAAATCTCTTTATCCTGCAAGAGAGAGGGTAGGTACAAGGGCATTGGTTTGAGGTTCCAGATATTTAGGACTAATTTATTTGGAATTTAAGAAGTTCCCAAAGGTTAAATCCTCACTTTTCAAGCATGAAACAAGATTTTCTTGAATAAGGATTGAATTGTTAAAAGAGGAGGTGGAGTGACTTACTTGAGATGAGGCAAGAAGGCCTTTATCATTATGCAACATTATATCATTTCCTTTGGATTTTTGAGCTTTAGATCCATTCATAATTTGGGTCTCCTCATGATCCAATATCTGTGATTTGTCTACACTCAAGCTAGATTGCTTGGAGGTTTTAACAGAATCAATGGCTATTTTGGAATTTTTGCAACGCCAGGATTTCTTTGGCTTAATGGGAGTCCCCAAGGAGGGACACCGGGAAGAAAGGTTCCATTGTTTGTTACAAGAAGAAAAAAAGGATGGTTTATTCTCACACTTAATATCCTTATGCTAGTTGCAAATGTTTGATAACAATTCTATGGAGGTAAGTAGTTTAGAGTCCAAATTTATATTGATGCACATTATGGCATAGATCATACTAGTAGGGTTGAAAGCAACTAGATCTCCAAAGGCTCTTGCAATTCTTCTAATAATATCTTCATACTAGAACTGAATTGAAAGGCAAGGGAGTCTAACCCAAATCAGAGCCGAGTTGATGCTTTGGGAGTTTGGATTAAAATTTGGGCCCCATTTCCTTAAGAATAGATTATGTCAACCAAAGAAACATATCCCTCTAGTGAGGATGTGGCTTGAATCCTTAGCATTTATTAATTTGATGGAAGAATCCCTTGGGGAATCCCACTAATTCCATATAACTTTGGGGCTTCCATTTGGAGAAATCCCATCATCTAATGGATTCAATATAAAGTCTAGAACCAACTAGATAAATTGCTTCTTGGGACATAGTCATGGCCATGAGCTCTAAAGGAACAACAAGATTGCCCTAATTTGGTTGGAGAATAAAGGAGTTGCAGTTAACAGAGCTCAAGAGTGTGCTTTTTCAAATTGTTTTTGCAAAGGGTAAAGGAGGGGACTCCTATAAAGGAGGTAAAGGGGGACCACGATCAAGAGGTGGATCCACCTTGATACCTATGGCCACCACCACACCCACTAGATTATCATGAAATCCATCCCCATGATCCAAGATGCTCCCGCTCATGCTAGAGGATTTTTTGCCTACACACGATTCAAATTTCAAGTTGCTCATTGCATGTAGAACCATTAAATTTTTGATCTACTTATTTGATATATTATTAGCCTTGATATACATATTAATATACTCTTAGCATTATCTTGATCTTATTGTATTTTGGCTATACTATATTCGATCTTGTGATATTTTACCGGTGAGATTTGTGGTAGTATTTAGGCTTAAAAAACCATCATTGGATGTAGAAATATAGAAGTTTAAAATAAAAATAATTTTTTATAGATCATTTGACCTAGATGGTCTAGTAGCATAATAAAATAATTTGCTTGGATTATTTGCATGTTGATGAAAATTTTGAAGACCCTTTTATAAATAAGTTAATTTAAGAAAAAACTATCTAAAAATTAGGCCAAAAAAGAGAAAAATAAATCTTTATAGTTTAAATGTAACAAGAAATAATTACACATGAAAGAACTTAAATTACTAAAATAACAAAATATACTGCAAAATAAGAAGAAGATAATTTTGTATAAGAATCAATCATATATACACAAAGATCATTACTTTTTCTTCAATTGGTTATATGGGATTGAAATGGGCCCCGCATGTATTACATCATCACCACATAGTGGTATTACAACAAAGCTTGGATATTATCCATGTATCATTTGGCAAGATTCAAACTTGGGTCTCCTCCTTAAAATATTGAGGAATCTAACCAATTGAGCTAATGCCACTTGATTACACAAATATCATTGTTGTCATCTATTACTATTCACATTTTATTTTATACTGATCATAAATTTCATTTGCTCATAAGGTCCTTTTCTTTAGCACAAGGCACCACTCCCAAGATGATTAATATTATATCTATTTTTTGAATAGGTTATATGTGGCTTCTATTGGGGGCCACTCCCATGACAATATCAAAATATTACATTTGTTGTAGCATAATTTTTTATCATGACTTTTTTATTTCTTTTTTCTCTTAAGTATATTCTTCAACTTTCTCAAAGTGTTGTTTCCACAATCAAATCCTTGACATAATTTTTATTAAGACATAAAATATCACTTGGTAAGTTGTCTTCTAAAATTTGGAATTCACCAGGATGAAGATCAACACCATAATTCACTAATTTATCTGCTACTTGATTTTCTTTTCTAAAAATATGCTCACACTGCTGGGAGATTGCCAATAGTAATAGACAATGAACATTAGCAATAGTACTATTTTTTATCCAGTCTGCACATACATTTTTTTTAATAGTATTGATGATAATTTGTGAGTCCCCCTCAATTGACATATATTTCCATCCTTTTTCTGTTGCAATTTTAATCCTTGTAAGAAGTGTCCTAGCCTTTGCATAGTTGTTAGTTGAAGTTCCATATGATTCTGAATAAGCGAGGAGAATTTTGCCTTCACTATTTATAAAAACACCACCTCCACCAACTTTTCTTGGATTTCCTTTAGAAGCACCATCAAAATTAATTTTGATAAACCCAATTTTTGGACATTTCCATTTTACCATAGATCGAAGTAGATCCTTTGTTTTAATTTCGTTATCGTAGATGACTCTTCCATGTATGTGCAAATCCTGTAGCCAAGTTATTAGCACCCCTTTTATTTTTCTACAATTGAGACTTCCCATGATGAGCACTATATTTTTAGACATTCTACAAGAAAGACACTAATACGGTTCCAAACTTGGGCATGATTTTGATATTTATTTTTAAAAATTTGATTATTCCTTTCAAGCCATAAATTCCAAAAAATAATGGTAGGGCCAATTTTACAAAGAATAGGTAATGCTTTAGCTTTATTATAATTCATCCAATATTTTATCAACTCTTTCAATGTTTATGGAGCTACCCAATATAATTTCATATTTTTTAAAAAATAACCCCAAATGGTGTGAGCAACAAGTTAATAAATAAGTAAGTGGTTTGACGTTTCTAAATCCTTCACACATAAGGCACATATTAAGGGTCCATAATATCCTCTTCTTTGTAGAATATCTCTAATAAGAATCTTACATTGAACTACTAACGAAAGAAATTTTGAGGCCTTAGGGAAAGCCTCTAAAGACCAAATGTTCTTCCAAGAAAATTCAATGGGAGAAGGAAATTTTGATTGTTCTAAATTCTCATATCTCAACTTGACTGAGTATCCACCATCCTTTCATAAATTATAAACTAAATCATCATTTCATGTAAAAATTGGCAAATAAAACTCTCAAAGCATATTTTGAAGTTCATCTACAATTTGTTTGAGTTCCTCTCCTTCAACTAGGTTACTAAAAGAAATCCATGTTATGGATTTTTTGCTCATAATAATATAATATTTAACCTTTGGACCTTTACATGCTATGCACACTTGAGCCAATGGTTTCCATTTTCAATCAGAGATAAGAGGATAAGGCTTCAACTAAGCATAAAACAAAAAATTTGCATAACTCCCCTCGTTGACTGACCATCTAATATATTTCTTTATTAAATACAAACTCTTTGATATGAAGTTCCATGTTGACGATCCTTTGGGTAGATTTATTTTCCTAAACAATTGCATTGCATCAAGAGAACCTATATATTTTTGAAGTAATATTTTTGCACAGTTATTTTTTTGATCTTTGAATATTCACCACCCAAGCTTTGCTCCTAATGCCAAATTCATAAGTCTACAATTTCGCAAGCTTGCTCCTCAAATTTCATTTCCTTTGCAAACCCTATCCCACTTACAAAGAGGAAATCTAAATTTTTCCTCACAACCTTTCCATATAAAGTCTCTTTGAATTTTATCCATTTCTATTGCAATACCTATTGACAATCTTGAAAGTGACATCATATAAATAGGAATGGATTGTAAAGTAGTCTTTATAAGTTGTAGTCTTCTTGCCATGGTTAAGAGCTCACCTTTCCAACATGCCAAGAAAGCTTTCATTCTATCCAAAAAAGAGATCCAAATCTCTTTTTTATTCCATTTATTGGACAAAGGAATACCCACGTAGGTTGATGGAAATTTTTTAATTTTGAACCCTAAAATATTCACAATAATTTGTTGTATATCTAGGGTAGTATTAACGAAAAATATCCTATACTTTGAAGTATTTACCAACTATCCAATAGCATTATCATAACACGATAATATTGATTTGAACTCCATGGCCTCATTGATCGAGGGATGGCCCAAAATAAAATTATCATCAACAAATTGGAGATGGGATTTGAAGGGACCATTTTTTGCAACTTGAATACCCTTGATTTTTCCTTCCATTTTTGCCTTTGAAAAGGCTCTCCCTAATGCTTCTACCAGAATACTGAATAGATAAGGAGAAAGAGGATCACCTTGATGAAGTCCAAAAGATGAATTGAAGTACCTAGCAGGAGAACCATTGATCAAAATAGAAAATTTTGCAATGCTATAACAATATTTAATCCACTTACACTAACTATAATAAAATCCAAACTTTCTGAGAATAACATGTAGAAAATTCTAGGAAACCCTATCATATGCTTTGTTCATATCTAATTTCAAAAGCATACCTAGTTTTTCATAGAATGAAGAGAATGTATGACCTCTTGTGTAATAATTATACCATCAAGAATTTGTTTACCCTGAACAAAGACACCTTGTTACTCTGAGATAAGACACCCTAGAATGCCCTTTAACCCGTTTGCCATAGTTTTTGAAATGATCTTATAAATCATATTACAAAGGCTTATTGTATGAAAGTTATAAAAATATTTTGTGTCATATTTCTTGGGAACCAAGGTAATAAAAGTAGCATTGATATCACTTATTATAGCCTTTCTTTTTCAAGCCTCTTCAACTACATATAACATATCATTCTTCAATAAATTTCAAAAAATAAAAATAAAAATTGTTGGAAATCTATCGGGACCAGGTGCCTTCTTAGGATGGAAAGAGAAAACTGCTTCATGGAGCTCCTCCATAGAAATCTTCTTCATCAAGCTTTCATTTTTTCCTTGAGTGATAAGTGACAAAATTTTTTCCAGAAGTTTTTCTTGTGCCTCCTTATCTTGCCTAGAATATGACAAAATATTTTGTAAATAATTTATTACTTCCTTTCTTATATCTTCTTCATCCTCAATATTTCTTCCATATAGAGTTATAATATTTTTAATATGACAAAAAAAAATTATTTTTGTTGTAGCATGAATTATTTTTGTATTTCCATCTCCTTCCTTGAGACATTTCTCTCTAGATTTTTGGAACCAATATTACTCCTCCTTATTCAATGCATTATGATAATAAGAAAGTCATTATATTTCTTTCACATAAGAATCCTGGTTCGTTCCATTAATTTTTACTATATCTTGTATATTTTTGAGCTTGGATTCAATTTATTTATTTTTCTTTAAAAGTGTTACCAAAATATTTGAAATTCCATATCTTCATTTGCTCCTTTAAATATTTCAACTTTTGAACAAACTTGTGACTCTGGAAAAAATTAGGGTCTTGGAGCAACATATACTGGAAGTGAAATGGCTTTGGATGACCATTGTTAGGTGACTCACAAGTCAAATGAATGGGTTCGTGATCTGATCCTGCTCACAATAAAATGTCTGAAGAGATTGTATATTTTCTTTACAACCATTTATAGGATAACAAAAATCTATCTAGTATTTCTACTGTATGATTTTCCCAATGCATCTATTATCCCATGTGTATTGAAATCTTGAGGGACTAACATCCCAAAGGTCATTTGAATTGACAAATGAAGCAAAATATTGCATTGATTTCGACCATCCTAGAATACCACCCTTCTTTTCCAAAGGAGATATAACAATATTAAAATCACCCTCAAGAATCCATATATCACAATGAATCATCATTGTATTTGACAAAAATATACTAAGGTCCTTCCAACATCTTTCACAAGGAGTAACTATAGTTGGAGAATATACATTTATAACCCCAAATTTGATGTTTTCCTCTTTCTTGCAAAATAATCCAACAACCCAATTACTTTTTGCTTCTAATAGTTGTCCATACCATTTGTATTTATCCCATATTATTGCAATACCGCTTGAAGCTCCTGTAGAAGAAACTGATAAACAATCACATGTCTTCCAAATCTTCTTAAAAGCATCCTTACATTCCTTAATACGTAATTTTGTTTCTTGTATCAAAATAAAATCTAGTCTATAACAACCTATTAATTCCTTAATAACTCTTTTTTTAGGGGTTTCTCTCATACCCCTAATATTCCATGATATCATTTTCATCATCGACACTTTTTATTTTTATTAGTGGGCTTAAACCCACTTCTTGTTAGCACATGTGATATTTTTATTTGGCTTCCTAATCAATATCCTTTTGAGTTTATATTTATCTTTTTTCTTTATGTGATAGCCTTCCTCTCCTTCTTCCATTCTTGCCACCACTCTCATATTCATAAATATCTTCTATTTGTTCATATTGTTCAAAATATGACTTATCCTCTAAAGGTTTATGTTGCCCTAAAGAGTCGAAAGTGCAAAGAATAGCCTTATTAACATTTTTTTCTTTATGTTGCCTTGAAAAATCTAAACTGCATAGATGATCCTGCATAGTCATCACTTTCTTATGTTGTACTAAAATATCTAAATTTCCTTGGATATCCTCTACAATATTTTCTTTACTATACTACTCTTGAAATCCTAAAATACAAGGAATACAATCCGTACTAATTTAATTTTCTTATAAGGAGAAGATTTTAAGCTACTTGAGGATAATAAAGGTGATTTACCTAGATTAAGCTTGACCTCCTTCGTATCATTTGCTTTAAATTTTATCTTCCCATCTTCCTTTATATTAAAATTTGTCTTTCCCTCTTCCTTTTTACCTTTAGCTCCTTTTATATTTGAACTTGCGCATTGAACTTCCTCATATCCCATATCATTATTTCCTTCTAATGACTAATTTGAGTGAACTGTAATGGCCTTCACCATTTGATGATGTAGAGAGATTTTTCTAGCCACTTTCTTAGGAGAGGAAAATCCTTGATTTGAAATAGCTTCTCTTGTGATATGGTCTACTTGTTTCAAAATGAAACTACCCTCATGCCCAAAAAATCCATCTCTTCCTCCATTTTCACTTTGCAGTCTCTTGCCATGTGTCTAGTTTCATGATATTTGCGACATTGGAATGCAATGTTTTTATAATCCACTTGCTGATCTCATTCTCTTGATTCAAATTTAATCCTAATCGACTGTGGTAAAGGATTAGAAATATCCATGGCAACACATATTTGAGTGTACACATCATGCATTCTCTCCTTAGTAGTTAGTCCATCCTAGATGAATTCACGTAGCGTATTACCAATATTCTTCAAAACCTCCTTATTGATGAGTTGATAAGGAAGTCCAAAAATACTAATCCATACTGGAAGCATTTTAATAGTTTCTATGTCCAGAAAAAAATTCTCACTCCAAGGTCTTAAATATAATATATTTTTACCCCAAAACCATGGGCCTCCATCCATTTTTATGCCTTATTTTTGAACTAGAGAAAATAATGAGAAAAAATCCTTTTGGAAGAAAAGTCATGGAGTAATTTGAATTCAATCCTCATTTCCACTCAATCCAATTTTGAATATCAGAAAAATTGGCCAATATCCATGAAATAAATTAACCATCTAGTTTTAAGAATCATTATATCATCCTCAATCATCTCATCCTTGATAATCACTTCTGGTGTAGAATCTGCTACCTAGACTGGGTTTTCCATAGATTCTCTTTTATTCTTATTGCTAGGTAGGGCATCCAAACTTTTGACTTGGCCATTCACACTTTCAGTAAGCACTTTCACAAATGAATTTCTTTCCATGTTACCTAAATGTTTTGCACTCACTACTGGTTGCACTTACTCCTATCTACACTCTATCTTGGCTTGTGCTTGCACTCACTACTGACTGCACTTACTCCTAGCTGGCATTCACACTCGCTACTAGCTATGCTCACTCTCATATTGTGTTCACCCTCGCTACCAATTGCACTTTACTTTTGACTCGCTCGTGTTCGCTATCGATTGGAAATCGATCCAAAATTTATTAAAGAATGCGAGAAAATGAAGTAGTGAAGTAGCAGAGAAAGCACTAGGATACGAATGAATGCCTTTAACTAAGAGGTAATTTGATTGCTCAATGATCCTCCCCTACAAACTATAAACTGTGTTGATGTCGATGCTTCTATCGTCGCTCCTCTACTGATTGACTGTGCGGGTTTTATATTGACCACTGAAGGCTATGATATTGTAAATTCCTACTTCAGCGATATTATGAACTCCTTCTTTGGTGAACTCCTACTTCAGTCAAATAAATTTACATTAAACTCCTGCTTTGACAAACTCCTACTTCGGTGATATTATGAAATCCTAATTCCAATACTAAATACATTTAATCCATGCTATGTCGGCTTGAGGTTTTTACACCATAATGGTATTTTAATATTATATCTATTAAGTTATAAAACAATGAATGTTTTCATAGCATAATGATAGCTTAAATATAATTTGATCCTATTTTTTTATTAAAGGATGAAAAGAAGGGATTTATAAAGGGGTCTAACCCCTTTTTATAAATGAGTCTCTTGGACAAATATGAATACATAATTGTATCATAAGACAAACACAACAAAAAATAACCATAATGTTGTATCTAGAAATTGTAGCATTGCTTCATTTAACTTTACTTATACTACTTCAATTAATGACCTAAACCAAAAAGTTGCATAAAATTATCTATAATAGACTTATAATATAAATCACTCAAAACAGGGCCAAAATATTTAGCTCTTTATCTTGTTCATCTAAGCCAAATAAATGCATCTACAACATCCCAATATTAGCAGAGAATATCCAAACAATCTTTCATATTATCCATAATAATATTCAGGTCCTCTCTAGATGAATAATCTCAATTTCAATTTCTTTCAACTTTGAAATTGAGTTAAAATTAATTTATTCCCCTATTGGCTCAACACTGTTCACATCCTATGACATCTAAAAATTTTACTTGTGTAGAATAGACATTTCCACCTTGATTTTCCCCTACTTCTCAAAGGACCGATTACCCTCAATTGACTATTTTTTTCTTCATAGACTATCTCTTTGATATGAATTGGATAGAAATATGGCTAGACACAAGGATATATAGATAACTAAATAACTACAAGTGAAAAAGTGGAAAACTTTCATATTCCAATATTTTCTAGGAATCATTCGCAATAACAAAATTGAATCTCCATCAACACCTAGAAAACTATAAACCTCCAGATGGAACAAAGGATATAAATAAGCTCATTAAACATGCTAACTCTCTCCCAAAATTATAAAAACCAACAAAAAGTCAACCTATAACATCAAAGGTTAGGCATCAACTATTTAATAAATGTGAAACCATTTTGGGATCTAATACTATTCTTCCCATGATTTTTTTTTATCTGAATAATAAGGAGTTGTATAATAAGGGGTTGTACTCGGGTCCCTCACCCTTGAAAAATTACAACTCTCTTATTTAGAGCTTGAGAGTTTATAAATAGATACACTTATCATCTCAATTGAGATGTTATAGCTAGAAACATACATCATTTTACATAAAATATCTGAATTCTTGATTTTTATTTTTTGGATCTTTTAAATTTTTTGTATAAATACAAATATTTCAGAATTTAGCATCCTTCTTGACAAATTTCTATAGCAGCCTTCACAATACCAAAAATTCACCTCTATTATCTATGCATTGCATCTTAGTAGAGTAATATTTCCAAAACATCACACTATCATAGTTTGCTTTACCAAATTTGGATTACTAGCTTCCTTCTTGAAACACAAGTGCAACCATGGAAATTATAATAAATAGTTTATATAAAAACACATTATTATTATAAAATAAAGTAGATGTTACCAATAGAAAACATTAAAATAAATCTTAATCATTATTTGATTCAGGCAATTAACATTTTCTTGTCAACTTCAGCTAAATTTACTACTTCCTTTAACCATGGAAAGGAAAATTTAACTTCATGATCCTCAATAAAACCCCCTCTATTAACTAGCCTATTTGCACATTTGTTTCCTTCCCTTAATGTATGTGTAAACCTAATTTCTTCAAACTCTTTCGCAAGATCTTCAATTTCTACAATTATCTCTTGTATGTTCCATGGTGCCTTTGCTTTCCTCAAAATTATATTTATTACCATGAGAGAATCACCTTCCATCCATACTTTGTTCCATTTAATTTGTTTGAATATTTTTAACCCTTCTAAAGCCACCCAAGCTTTAGCTTCATTATTTGTCTTAAATCCACTATTGAAAGCGTAATGAGATAAAATATATCCTCTATTATTTCTAATTATTCCTCCTCCTCCTACTGGTCCTGGATTTCCTTTAGATGCTCCATCAAAATTTAATTTAATCCACTCCACATTTGGTGGTTTCCACTTTATATTCTTTGCCTTCTTTTTGCTTCTCTTGTACCCAACATCATAATTCCATTTAATGACTTGAATCCATCTATAAAGGCTCTTTGATTCCAAATTAGGGATTGGGTGAGTTGATAGGGTTGGTTTAGACTCCTCTATGGCTAAAAATATCTTTCTTTTTATTACCTCCAAACTACTTTCGTTTCATTTAAATATTTTTATATTCCTTTCTAGCCATACAATCCAAAGTATTGTATCTTTTGATATATCCTATATTATCTGTAAAGTCTCACTTTATAATTGCTTTAACCAATCTTCAATTCTACTATTCATCACCATGCATTTACCAAACATATCAAGAATCCATTGCCATAGTTTCCAAACTATTGATCAATATCCCAAAAAATTGTCTATACTCTCCTCCTTTTTACAAAGAACACATTGAGAGGGGACATGAAAACCTCTTTTCATAAGGTTATCCTAGGTTAAATACTTCTATTTTTTGGTAGATTGTATTAAAAAGTGGGTTATATCTGGATAAAATGATTCTATGGCCTACTAGCCAAAAAAATATTTTGACTTTAGGAATTATTGGGCTATCCCAAATATATCTCCATATTCTAGTGATATTACTATTTTGTTGGTGATTTACATTATATCCACTTCTTGTTGTGTATTCTCCTGAGCTATTCAACTCCCAAATAAATTTATCCTTATATCCCCTTGAAATAATCATAGTTGTTATCTTTCTACTCAATTGCCTCATAGAATTAATGTCTTGTGTACTTGTAAAAATATATTCTTTCCATTTGTATCTTCCTTCCTGATCCTTGTACAAAATGTTTGAAACCCTATCAACATATTTGTCTTATAGCAATCTCATCCAAGGTTTCAAAATTGGATCTAAAATGAGTGCTTTTTTTATCACAACAAGTATCCATCCAAATAGACTTTTTTTCTCCAGTTCCCACCACCCATCCTAAACCTTTAATCGTTAGATCAATAGATTTTTTTAAACCATTCCAAAGAGCATAACTATTCGGTAGAGAGAATACTTAGAAGAATTCTTGCCCATTGTCTTTGACTCTATTTATACAATCTCCAAATTACTTTTCCCCTAAGAGCTAAGTTTTCATTTGTAAGAACTCTTAAACCAAGACCTCGCTTGTTCTTATCACATACCTTGCTTCATTTCACCAAAGGAAAATTATTTTTATCATGTAAATATGACCATAAAAAGGATTTCATAATATAGATTAAGCTTTTTCAACTAATTTTGGCATAGTATACAATGACATATAATATGATGGAATGACTTATATGACTGAATTAATTAACTGCACTCTTCCTGCTAACGATAACCATCTACCTTTCCAAGCTGGTAGTTTAGTTTAAATTTTACTAATAACTGGATTCCATAATTCTATCCTCATTCTCCCCTTAAATAAATGCATCCCTAGATAAGTTGCTAGCAAATTTACCTTCTCCATTTGAAGTAACATGAAAATTCTTGTTTTTATATTTTTTGGAGTGGTACGAAAGTAAATTTTGGATTTTGTCCTATTAAATTTATGCCTTGATTCTCTTTCATAATACTTTAAAAATTTATTCAAATCTCTAGCCTAATTTATCCTTGCCCTTAAAAAATGGTTGTATCATCTACAAACTATTGATAGGTGATATTGTTGATTTTATTACTAACCTTAAGTCCACTTATAATCCCATATTTGTAAACCTTTTTTTAAGTTTCTACTCAAAACCTTTGCCATAATAATGAACAAATAAGGAGATAGAGGATCTCCTTGTCTAAGGTCTCTCTTGGCTTTAAAAGATTCTATTACTAACCCATTGACCAACACTGAATAAGAAACTATAGAGACACAAGCTTTAATCCATCTAACCTATTTCTTCTTGAATCCAAACTTTTCTAAAATTGCAAAAAGAAAATCCCATTTAACCCTATCATAGGCTTTACTCATATCAAGTTTTAAGATCATTACTTTCTCTTTTCTTGAAGTTTTTGAATGTATAAATTCATGAGATATTGTGATCCTATCCATAATTTATCTCTTTCATAAATCCTCCTTGCTCTTATAAAATAATTTTGTCTAACAATGGTCTTAATTGATTTACCATCACTTTGGAGATAATCTTATGTGCCATATTACATATGCTTGTTGCATTTATTTTATAAGGTATGTACTGTTCTACCCTAGACTGTTCCACTACCACCAATAAATAATCCTTCACTATATCCCAATTATGTTGGTAAAGAGCTACAGAGAGCCCATCTAGACCTGGATATTTATCCTTATTAAAAGAGAAAAGAGTTAAATAAAATTCTTCTAGAGTAATAGACTCCGTCATTTTCCTATTGTCTTCATTAATTATAACTAAAGGTACATCTTGAAGAAGTTTATCATTAAGAACTTTAGTCTCCTATGATCCTAGAATATTCTAATAAAAAGACTTTGCCTCTTTTCTAATTTCACTATGATCTTAAATACAAACCCCTTATTGATTTTATTCTACTAATTTTGGATGTTGATCTCTGTACTATATCCATCTTGTGAAAAAAATTGTATTTTATCTCCTTTTAACCAATTTTATCTTGATTTTAATCTCTAGAATTTCTCTTCCTTATTCAAAATATTATGATATTCACTAAGCAACTTCATTTCCTTTGAGCTTGGATTATTATGATCACCTTTTTAGAATTTTGAAAGATTATCTTTTAGTTCTTATTTCTTCTAAAAAATATTTTCAAAAGTGTTTTTGTTCCATTATTTTAATATAGATGTCATAGATTTTGTTTTGGAAGAGCATACTACCTATTCTTTCCTAAAAAATTCCATGTTTGTGCTATCATATCAACAAATTGAGGATGGTCTTACCACATATGCTCATATTTTAAATATGATATTTTTTGAGTTCACTTACCACCATTTTAACCCTTATTGGCCAGTGATATGAACCAATCCTTGCTAAGGTATTAATTTTAACACAAGTTCCTTCATCTAGCCAATGATATAAGATTATGCATCTATCATATTGGTCTCTCTTATTGTTGGTCCATGTTTAGTTGTCTTATTCAAACCCAACCTCCCATAGATTATTGTTTTGAATAAAAGCTAAGAAATCTCTCATACTTTGGGCTAATTTTCTAATTCCCCTAAAATTTTCATCTAGCTTGGTTATGGCATTAAAATCTGCCATGATCATGAATCAAGTTTCTTGGTATTTAGTTATAATAAAGGCTTCAATCCCACTCTAAAATTCTAATCTACCTGACTGAGTTATATGTCCATAGACATTAATAAGGATGAAATGACTATATGAAAAGTAGCAAGTGACTAAAGAGGCTATCCAATACCTAGTTTTATGAATGGTTACAGAGGAGGTTCTAGAAGGATTCCAAAAAGTTAGAATTACCCCTATCACTCCTTTAGAATCCATAGCATCCCATTTATATCTTGTCCATACTACTTTTATGGTTTTTGAAACTTATTCTTTTGTCATTTTAGTTTCCTAGATACAAAGAATATCAAGTTTATTACTTAAACATTGGTTCCTGATACACCTTTGCTTTAAGGAGGCATTAACATCCCTTATATTACATGATATGATAATAATATATCATTAGGGGCTACTGGCCCCACTTGTGTAGGGGCTACTGGCCCCACTTGTGTATTACCTATCATTTTGTTGTTTGGTAAAGATATGTTCAACCAACTTAGTTTGTGTTCCTTTCTCTATGTTTGGTCTTGCTTCCTTGGATATTACTTGATAATTTGAGGGTTTTCCTCTTTTTGCCTTGCCTATATTAGGAGTAAGTCTTATTATTCTACTTCTCAATATTATTTCACAATTTTATTTTCATCATATTTACCGTCTCATGGCTCTACCATAGAAGCTTGTGACTTGTCCTACTTATTTTTTGGTATTTCTTTATTAATGGCAGAGTTATTAACTTCTAAAACTGCATTTTATTTATCAATTATTTTCTCCTAAATAGTACATGGTACTTCAAGAGAGTCTTCAAAATCTGATGAGCATATTCCTTAGGATCATCGATAATATTCTTCCTTAAATAAGGATCATATTGAATAGATATTTCCTTGTTAATATGTTGAACTTGTTTTACTATGTCCTCTAAGTTTTGATCTACTTTTTATTCATAGTTTTAAAGCCCTAAAAGAGTTGTATTTCTTCCAATATCCTTTCTTACTAGTCTCAACTGTTTATTTTATTTCATTTTTCTAGATCTATTTTTTAAAAGTTGAAAATCATCTTCATCCATAACCATTTGCTATTTTCCCCATGATTAGTTTTACTATTCATTACTCTTCTCACAATTACCAACAACATGATATTTCTCCTTATTAATAATAGAGTTTAAGGCATTAAGATCTTCCCTCTAAACAATCAGATAAGGACTCTCAACTCCCTTATTTTCTAACCAATCGACTGTCCCATTACCTTCCCTATAAATATGATTAATTTCCACTCTCTAAAGATAGGATAGACTAATCTTAGCATCCTCAATGATTTCCTTGATTTCCAATTGGCTACATTCCTATTTTGTAGGTAATTTAGAATTTTGTAGAATCACCCTCAACAACGATTTTCTTAATATTCAGGTCTTTAATTAATTTGATGTATGTATACAAAGAATTGGTTTCCACAAAGTGGTTAGTATGGATCCAATAAGGTTTTGCATAGGCAATAAAAACCTATTCTAAGTGGTTCCTTATAATTCTACCTCCTCCTACACCATCAAAATTAAGTTCAAGCCAACCAAATATAGGGGAACACCAAAAGGTATTTTTTCTAGCAATAATTTCTGGATCTATTTATTGATTATGAAGAGGTGTAAGATCCCATAAAGAGTTTATCCTAGCCTCCTTAAAATTCTATTAAACTTCAAGATCCTCTATAATGAAAAAGTTATATTTAACAACTAATTTTATTATGTGGAAAGTAACCATATCATTCCTAAAAACTTCCTTAAAGATTCTATTATTTATTTCAAACCAAATGCCCCAAATGAAATGAGGTACTAACATCTTCCATAAAATTTAGCCTTATAATAAGAAAGGGGGAATGCTATTATTCAAATATTTCAATAATAATGTCTATACTAACCCAACATAAAGATAAAGTCCTTAACAACAACTAGAAAACTTTAGAAGAAAAAGGACAATGCACAAAGATGTGATCCACTAATTCTTCATTGGACTTACATAACACACACATATTTTGGAAATGGAAACCTCTTTTTCTCAAATTGGCAATAATTAGAATCTTGTCTTGCACAACTAACCAAGAGAAAAAGGATATTTTAGGAGTCAAATGCTTCAACCAAATTCTAGAGGTTGGAAAATCCATGCCAAAATAAGAATATAAATTTTCGTATCCTAATTTAACAGAGTAAATTCTAGAAGATTTAAAAGCCTGAATAAGGACATCATGGTGGAAGGATTGATTTAAATGATAAATTTGTAAAATATTGTTGAGTTTCATCATAGCTTATTGAGTTATCTACTCATTTGATTGTAAAGAATTTTTCATCTCATGAAGTTGTTATTCATATCAATGAGTCCTTAAATTTTCTTCCATACAACCTTACCAAGGTTTCTTTAATGGCAACCAAGTCATCAAAAGAGATGAGATGTTTGTCCACTAACCAAGTATCTTTCCAAAACTCAATTTGATCTCCATTTCCCACCCTCCATCTAAGTTTCTTCCATAACATAGGCCTAATTTTAATTATGCTACTCCAAAAGGTTGAGCCTTTTGGGGTATTTTCACATCTCACAAACAAATTGTTAGAGTCCAAGTATTTAGCCTTAATATTTTTTTCTAGAGATAATCATTGTCTTGAATTAGCCTCTATCACACTTTACTTAAAAAAACTCTATTAATATTCTTCATTTTTCTTAACCCCAAACCTCCCTCTTTCTTGGAAGTATAGACTTTATTCCAGGCAAGTAAGGATATTCTCTGTTTATCTTCTACTCCTATACATAGAAATTTATGTTGAATATATTCTATTATTTTTGCAAATTTAGTAGGGATTCTAAAAATAGATAAGAAATAGATTAACAAACTTTGTAAAGTATATTTAACTAGTTGAGGCTTCCTTGCTTAGTTCAATAGAACTCCTCTCCACCCTACTAGCTTCTTTTGAAATATGTCTAGGATCATATTACACAAATCCTCTTTCATCCTAGCTTTAAACAGTGGCATACCAAGATAGGTAGCTGAAAAATTATCAATGCTACAACTAAAAATCCTTGAAAGTTTTTGCTATTTTTTAATGGGAGTATTGATATAAAAAAAATTATGCTCTTTGTATGATTTTTTTTTTTGGTTTGAAGCCTTCTCATAAGATTTTAAAATATTATTAATCTCTTTTTCTTCCTTTATTAAAGCTTGAACCACTATGATAGTGTCATCAACAAATTATTGATGTGTAACAAAATCTATTGCTGATACTGGTTTAACACCTTTGATTATGACTACATTTTTAGTTGCATTTAATGCTCTTCCTAGTGCTTCTAACATAAGAATAAATAGATAAGGGGATATAGGATCCCCTTTTCTTATATCTATTTCACTTAGGAAAAGACCTACAAGTAATCCATTAATAATAACAAAAAACATAGGAGAAGAAATATACAATTGGATCCATAATCTCTATTGAAGGTGGAAACCAATTTTTTCTAAAGCATTGTCTAGAACAGACCATGAAACTCTATTATAGGCCTTATTCATATCTAGATTGAGGATCATCCCTGCAAAACCACTTTTTTAAATTGAGTGGATAGATTCATGGATTGAGATAATGCCATCTAGAAGTCGTCTACCCTAGACAAAGCCCCCTTGATAATTGGAATTCTAGAAAGAATTCTTTTTAGTCTATTGGCTAGAAGTTTAGTTAAAATTTTATAAATAGTATTGCATAAACTAATTGATCGAATGTTTTTAAAAATATTTGCACCCTGATTTTTTATAATGATAACTAGAAAGGTGGAATTCCAATCTCTTAAAAGGCTATGAGTAAATTGAAAATCTCTTATTGCTACCACAATGTCACCCTGAACTATGTGCCAAATAGATTAGAAGAAACTATTTGGGAAACCATCCAGACCCAGGACCTTATATTTTTGAATATTGAAAATAACCTTTTTGACTTCATACTTTAAGAAGGGTTTTACTAGAGCTTCATTCATCTCATCTGATACCAAGTTTAGGATGTTACTTAGCATGTAATTTACCACATCTTCTTCTATATCATTATTATTTAAGAATAAACTTTTAAAGAAACTCACTACTGCATGTTTAATTTCTTCTTCATTTACTGTACTACTTTTGTCATTTTTAATAATCTCTTTGATTATATTGGTGCTTCTATATCTTAAGGTAGATAAATGAAAAAAATTAGATTTTATGTCACTTGCTTTCAACTATAAGGCTCCAAAATTTTGACTCCAAAATATTTCCTCCTTAGCCAGAATTGAATGAAATTCACCAAGAATTTTTTTTTCTTATCTAGCTATATATTTTGACATTCCTTGAGATTGAATTTACTCTTAAATAACCTATAAATTCTTAACCAAAGGTTTCTTTTGTTGTAAAAAAATATATTTTATTGATTGAAGGAAAGGGTTTTGAAAGGATACTTGAATATTTTACAATAAGACCACAACAAAAGAGATAATCTCTTGGAAACTATCTCCTAGAGATAAACACGGAACAAATAAAGTAGGAAGACAACTTCCAGAAGACCAACTACAGATGAGACCTAAAAATTGAAAAGGGATTCCCACTTAAATAGGCAAAACCAACAAGCAACAAAATCAAAAGTTGCACCATTGAAAGAGAATAGGGGGCCTCTTGGCCCCTAATGAAACATAATAAAAATTTCAAATTTAAAACAAAATTCCTAATTAAACATTGAAACAAAATTTCTCCTTGGAAATCCTACACAAAAGGCCCTTTCGAAGGCTTGAAAGTTGGGTCAGCAACACAAGGATATCTCCACAGACCACGAGATCTCCCTGTAGAAAGAGATAGAAAGCATAGTCTAAAGACGCGAAAACCTAGAGGAGATTCATATCACTATGGTGACCCAAAGTTGAAAGAAAATATTTGACCTAGGGACCACCATAAAGAACCCATCCTTTGCAACTAGTGAGCACGCATGTGGTCTCTCCATAAAGATCTAAAAAATTGTAGATAGGGCCCATAAAACAATCATCTACAATAGATCAAAGTCCAACCTCACCAAAAATCTATCTAGGAAGTAATCACCAAAAACCTTCTATCATAGCTGAATGAGAAAGCATAGGGTCCTCTCTTTGAGGACTAAAAAATAAACTATAGAGAAAGGTTCCATTGAAAAACCATTGAAATAGACAAGCAAAAATATCCATAACCCACCATTGAAAGCCTGAACCAAAAGTAGTCACGATAGTTTCTCATCTACAAACATTAAAAATATGGTCCCCCATAAAAGACCATGAAGACATAGAAAAATAAACCTCAGGTCTCATCACTCATCGGACGAACAGGATGCCAAACCCTCTTTGAAAAGCCTAGTTCGAGAGAAGATAGGAGGAAGCCACCACTGTTGATAATGATGAAGCACATGGTCCCATACCAAAGACAAAAAAACCCATAGGGAAAATCTTCATAGAATCATCTCCCAAACCAGACTATCAAGAAGCCAACCTATACCAAGGGGCAATGAAGAAAGAATCTCCAAGTCCTAATGATAAAGCAACAATATTCATAAACAAAAGTGGAGAAACACTTCTTGGTAGGCCCTAAGAAGACCCAAAGAAGGCCCTAGAAATGCATAGGCGCCAGGAAGATCCTAGGAAGACCCTCCAGGCCTAGAGAAACATGAGATCCACCTAGAAATCCTTAGGACTAGAGCAGGGAAGGAGTAAGGAATTTGAAACAAGGGCCTCCCACCCATAGCATGAAGCCTCCGCTTCCCTCCCATCCTAAATAATCATTTTGTTGTAAAATATTACCAAAAACATTAATGTTCCATTTTTAAAATTGGTTTTAACATTTCTCAATTTTTTTACCACTTTGAACATACATGTTCGAACAATTTCACAAATCCACCATTCCTTAATTTTTTCCTCTAATCTCAAGTGAAAAAACCACATGAGATCAAAATGGAAAGGAATTTTTACCATTTTTTCCTTTCTTCTATGTTAAGAATCAAAATATTGTGATCAAATACAATTTTTAGAAGAGAAGATAGAATAATAATTATTCCTTGTAAACTAGTCATAAAACACCGAAACTTTGTCTAATATAATTTGAATTAGGTCGTTCACCATACTTCTACTAGACCAAGTACATTTAGTCCCTTTTAATTCCATATCCATGAGACCATAATGGCCAATGAAATTGTCAAATTCTTCCATACTATCATTAGAATCATGATTTTATTTTATTTTATCACTTGGGGAGAGGGCATTGTTAAAATACTCTACCAACACCCATGGGAGAATATTGGTATTCTTTCTAATATCTTTTAACTCTTCCCATAGAGCTCTCCTACCTATGAGAGAATTAGGAGCATAAATATTAATTAAAACCCAATTAAAGTTTGATAATTTAGAGAAGAAAAGTGATATTTACCTTTTAGATTCCATAAATTCTAAATACACTTCCCATCAATCAAATTTGGATTCCATAAATTCTAGAGGTCTCTTGAGGCTCCATTCATTTCTCTAGGTACATAGTTTACCTTTTTCCAGATATTATTCTTAATTGTTAAAATATTCGTGTTGTCAATATTAGTATCTTGTAGAAGAAGAACATCCGAGTAATTATCCTTCCTAAGATTTTTAATCACCCATTGTTTAAAAGGGGCATTCATACCCCTTACATTCTACTATAGGATCTTCATTTCTTACCCCAGGTGGAGATTTTTCCTCTACTTATATCTAGAATACTTTGTATTCCATTTGCTATATCCTTAGTAATGTGTCTACTTCTAAATTTAGTTGATTTAGGTCTTCCTACTCTAGTCTCACTTCCTACATATGTTGATCTTCTTAAGTTTCTTGTGGGATTTATAGAAGGAATTTTCTCTTTTTTATTACCCAAATATTTAATTGGAGACTTTGCCAAGGAAATATGAAGAATATCAAAAGAACAAGGGGCCATATATTTAGATTCAAACAATGTGTTCATACCTTGTTTTGATAGATCTAGATCCTAGAAGGGGTGCCTTCCAGTTGTTAATTTTATCCTACACTAGATTTCTCTTGAATTGATTTTTGCTTAGTATTTTCTATACAATTAATCTTATCTTCCTGATATTGGATTTTTTTTGTTATGCTCTTGGACTTCAATTTCTACTAGACCATCAGAGTAATAAACTGTTTCTTTCTCCACAGTTGGTTGATTCTCCATTTTTGGTTCTATATTACTTTTTTTCTACTCCTCATTCGAAGAAAAATTCTTAGTACCTTCCATAAAAGGGATTTTTCTTGTGCCTTATTCATCCTTCTTGTCTTTCTCTTCATCCACCTTTTTTCTTTCTCCAAACTTTATTCAAGTTTTTCTTTGAAGATAATTTTAGCTAAATTTCTAGATTTATTGCACACTCTACATGGATTCAACAAGTTTTCATATTCAATTAATTGCTCCCAGAACCTAAATTTAGACATAAGCCTTATAAACATCGATAATGTTTTCTCATGTTCACATTGACACAAAATCTAGCGAATATTAGACTAGTTCGAGCTTTAGTTATTGAATCAAAGGCTAAAAGTTGACCTATTGATTTCATGATTCCTGTATTTATATATTCATCCTAGAACTCTATAGGAAATTTTAAAAGTATTACCCAGACTAGGGTGATATTTATGTTTTCCATTTCTAGATTGAAACCTCGTTTCCACCTCCTTATAAAGAGACCCATTCTCCCAAAAAAATAGAGTCCTCCTAACAAAGTTTTAACATAGTCCTCTTAGTTGAAGAAAGTGATGAGGAAAAAATATTTAAGGAGAGTTGCTATCCCCATGTGTCCTTGGGGATTTCATTTCCTTTTTGCCCACTTTCTTTATAGAATCTAAGATCCATATGAGTTCCTATAAATTTTCCAACTAGATTGTTAGCCCTCTAAGAAACTGGCCTTTCCACGAGCTTATATGGTACTTGTAAACTAAACCCCCTTTCTTCATCAAAGGGAGAGATATCATATTGATGTTCCTAGGTCAATTTTTTAGGTTCCTCCACCATCAACCTCCCCTTCACTATCTGGAAGACCAAATCCTAAAGGTCCTACCCCATTTGCAAAACAATTTTCCTCCATCACTTCTGAACTAGCTATTATTGAATTATATTTTCAACAATAATTTATTGTTGGTGTATCTTAATTTGATCCTAAAATTGATATGATATCTTATTCCTAAATATATATTTATACAAAAAAATAATTTTGAACATATCTATTTATACTTCAAAGATAAACACAAAAAATAAATACATGATTATAATGAGTTATAATACAAAATAACAAGTAGTACTTAATACAATCCAAGAAGACAAAAAGGAAATTATCAATGCTAGTGTAATTTAAGTCTAGATGTCTTCTAGAAAAATGGATTAATTTACCTTAGAATTTTCAAAGAAAATTTATGAACCTTAAATATAATAGCAAAATAAAGGGATAGCTTGTGAGACCCCTTTAAGAAAATGGTAAAAAAAAATTGGATTAAATTTGTAATTTAATGGAGCATATATACTTCCATGTTGAATTCATGACACAAACATATGAAAGGACCTAAAAGCTAGAGGATGAACTAGATTAAAGCAAGTCTAAAATAGAGGATCTCATAACACTAACACAATCATGATTTAAATCTATCATTTAATCATCTGCATATACCAACCATGTGTGAAATCAAGGTTGATAATATGGAAATGGTTTGTGATATTAATAAATGTAATAAAAACATAGTATAAGGAGAAGCATCAACACTATCAAGCATAAATTTCCTCTTCAATAAGTTCTCAGTGTCACTTGAGAAAAATAATCCAAATCCAAAAGGATTAAGCATAGTTTAGAACACACACATATATAAACGTACAAAAAGGAGAGAGAGAGGAGAGGAGATATTAATGTGGAATGGAATTCCATTATAGGAGATAAAATTAAAAAATAAAATTGAAGCAATTTCAAATGTAATTGCTAATACATTATTATGCTCAATACAATAGTAAGATTTTGATATTTATGGTGAAGCAAAAGGATGCATGAAAATACAATATATTTTTATTATAAAGTGAAAGCGGAGAGTCTCACAATCACTCATCAATACTTTAACCAAATAAGAAGAAATTAGAAATATTAATTCAATAGAAAAAATTATATATTTCTTTTGGAAAAACTAGTAAAACTAGTTAACGTTCTCAATTATAATTAATTGGAATATGTCTTAGATTTTTAGAATAGTTGTTCTAAAAGTAATTTTAAGCTCTGTTTTTGAACTAAGAAAGAAACAAAACTTAGTAGGGATTTTTTTATATCCAGGATAGAGGTATTAATATTCTTATTATACCAATGTGGAGATGATTAAAACAATACGAGAATATAACATGTTGGATGGTATATTCATGCCTAGCATAAAAAAATTGATGGATATGTTTGAAGAATTTGAAAATTGAAGGTATTTTTGTAGCTATTTGGATCTTAATATATTTAAGAAGAATTTTCCTTTAGAGAATATTGGATGAAAATAATACACTTAGGTATTTTTCTAGATGTTATGATGTTATCCTAGCTAATAAAGTTAGGTTTTTTTTAAATTTTATCAAGGGATCCCCAATTATTGGGTAATGATATGAAACATAGAAACCAAGGTAAAATTTTGTTTCAAGTTTTATATTTTATTATTTGAGAGAAAATATTAAGGTTATCTTGTTGGGATATTGTAGTGGTATGTCTTTAGGTTCTCATCCAAGATATCTAGGTTCAAACCACTACACAAGGGACAAAGACCCTTTCAAAAAAACACAACTTTACCATAAAAAAATTTCCTATTGGGACACCAAATTGGTATATATTTGGGCTTTCATCCAAGAGACCCAAGTTCAAAGCATAGGGAAGGTAGCCTTCGATTTGCCCCCAGTTGAGAAAGGTACATACCCTTTCAAAAAACCATGTATTTACCCTAGTAAAAAAATAGGATTTTAGATCCCCTTGGATAAATTTGACTATTAGAAATAAGGCATTGGTGTTAGTAAGGTGTTACTCTATTTTTTTATGGTATATAAAAAAAAATGCTTTTAGCCATATTAATGTAGATATGAATTTGTTTAGTTTATATGAGTGTAGAAACTATTATAATCTTAATAAAAAAAAATAACTGAGTTGAACTAGTTCAAAATGTGTATTTCCAAGGCAAAGACTTATGTTCAAATCTTACAAGGCAATACATTCATAAGTTCTAGATACAACTATATCAAAAACTTTATCTTTCGTGCTATAGTTAAAATATAATTTTGAGACTAGGAATACTATCATGTGTAATGGGATTAATTTTTTATATGTTAATATTATCTAACCTATATTATTAATTATTTGCCTATTATACTCATTTTAATTTTAGTCTATTCTTTGTTATCTCTAGACTGTCAGTTTTTTTGTAAAAGAATTGGAAGTTATTTTTTCAAGGTTTGTGATCCCTTGTCATGAATCCACATAGTCTTGCTTTAAGCTATTAACAGTTTAGTGAATTTTGGCAATTAGGAAAGCTAGGTTCACATATGGTATAAACTAGGTTAGTTGTCTTGTTTGTAGAATATTTAAATCTATGAAGCATTAATTTTCTTGAATGTTTTTTTAATAAGCTATGTGTGGCTTCTATTTGGGGCCACTCCCATTACAAAAATAAAACATTACAGTTCTAACAAGATAATTAAAGCATACCCATATTTGCCTTTCTATCAACAATATTCTTCATCTTCTTCAAACTACTAAGCTTTCATAATCAATTTGTTTTTAAGGAACTAACAACAAGAACAACCCTTACATGAAACATAACTACAATAGATAGAAGAAAAACAACCATAATAGTCATCCATCAAAGAGGAAATTAGTTTGATTAATTTTATTCTGAAGTAGAGGTTCTTCCTCCTTTAGAGTAGCAAGATATGAGAATGCATTTTTGCACTTCAAGATCCTGAGGTAATATCTAGTTGTAACACATTTTTTAGGATCTTCATTTTTAGAAAACTGACCATCATTGATTGTTTCATTATTAGCTTCAATAATAGCATCTGAGGTGCTAATATTTTCCATGGAATCATCTAGATGGTTTTTAGTAACAATTTGGTTTTTATTAATGATTTGATTCAAATTCTCCTTTTGGGATTGAATCTTTTATTGCTCGCATGATTCTTGTTGGACAATTGGTGCATCTAGAGGATGAGCTTCTTTCTTTTGAATTGGGAAATTTGAAGGTTTTGAATCATTCACATGCAAGATCTTCTCCTCCACCAAGGAGGAATCATAGCATGATTAGATGACTGAGCATATCTTCTTTAGGTGACCATATTGCTGATAACCATAACATCTTAAGGAGAAGTTTTCATATTCATTATTTTGGATCCATTCCCCTTTACTTAAGGGATAGTAATGGATTGAGGTCCATGAACTGAAACATCCTTCCAAATAGCTAATATTGCTTTACTCATATTAATTTTACTAAAAATTTTCTCTGTTTGGGTATCCATATGCTGGAATACACCAATGTCATTCCCGATTTTGGTGAATATCTTCTCTCCCCAAAACTCAATAGGGAGAGCATAAATATTCACCTAAATGGGAAGCCATTAAATTATCCTAGAAAGGGGTTGAAATAGGAGTCCAAGGTCTTATATAGACATCCATTTGTTCTAAAAACCAATTATATCTATAATCCATTACCCTATCTCTATCCACTAAATTAGAAAAGTAAACATAAAGGAAATTTTTTGGTAGGAGAGTTACTTGAAATTTTATATTGGTCCACCAATATTTAATGTATCCTTTGAGCTCCTCTAGGCCTTGTATTTTACCTTCGAGTTTGCAAATAATTGTTTGGGCTTCATGATCATTCAGATCCAACCTAAATTTATCCTCTAAAATCTTGATAGAGGGTAGAGGTTCAATCTCTTGTAAACCCAAAGATCCCTAAGAGATATTTTATATGACCAAAGAGGATTTCTCACAAATTGAAGAGATAGTATGTGAATAACCTTCTTCCTTCAATGCTTTACTACACCTAGGGTTTGCATTCCTTTCATGAATACTGTAGCCAAATTTATTGCTTTTTTCCATCGCTTGATTACACCTAGGGTTTACACCCCTTTCGCACTTTTATGCTAGAAAGAAACCTCAAGAGCCGCTCTTAGGTGGTCATCAATGTTATCCCATTTGGGTATACTACTATCTAGAGGGAATCCACAAGAGATTTTTCTGTGTCCCCCTTCACATTGTAGAGGTTCAAACCATGGATCTCTTGTTCAATGGGGTTAGGATCACCTTATCCACTTGTGCTACAAATGCTTATTTAATTGAATGTTATATGCTAAATAAATTTGGTTTTCTATTATCCTTAGTTGAAATATATTTACAAAGAAAACTACTAGTTGAATTGATATCTAGTTAGGTATCATTTATGACATTATCTTGAAAATATTCATGTTATACATTTTTTGGTCATTGTAGTGCCTAGTCACCACTTTGGAATTTGCCATTTTGGAAGTTTGTAAAATAATGCAATCAGATTGCCAATGCCTTTCAAAACCCATAAAACTTTTGGCTAAGTGTACTTAGGTGCCAATTTTCTTAGTAAGTGTAAATTGGTTTAGGATTAATCAATTTGCAAAATGGCCTAACTATATCACAAAAGTGAAGCACATAGGATCCACTAGAAATTCATTAGAAAATTCAAGCAATTGATCACTTTTTGGGATAAATCAATTGCTAACTTATGGACTGGTAAAAATAAAGGCATAGATTCCAAGGGAAATTTTTTGATAGTGGTACTTTGGCATGTTGTGACACATTAACTCATATTGGAAGCCATCTAATTATATTTGAGGCATATTTAGAGGTACATTATATTTGGGGGTGCATCATTTTATTAGAGATGACCTCAAATTTTTGATTTTACTCAGAGTAATAGTTCTTCATCCTAGGTAAATTAGGGTTAAAGTCTTACTATAAATAGGAGCTATGGGATTCACTATAAACCTTTTTTGACCATGATAATTCAAAAATACACTTTGTGATAGCTACATTGTGCTTTATATCTTATGAAATTGATGAGAAATTGGAAAGTATTTTTCATTCCATTAGTGGCACTACCCTCTTAGAGTGTAGAATGCATGGTGATTGAGGCATGGACCTTTTGCTCATCTTGTAGTTTGTTTAACAAATTCATACTTATTGAATTAGAAACATAGTTGATATTTGGATTCTCATGTGCTAATTTAATGCACACTTTCTTTCTATATTTATAGTTGTATTTTCATTTCAATCCCTCATACCCTTAAACTTCAAATTTTACTTTTCATGTATATAATTTTTTCATTTTTACTCTCATGCAATTATAATAGGTTATAGTAGGAATTAACAATGATAGTGGGAAGACAACCTAAATTTGTAGGTTCGAGGGCACCACTAGCTCTTCTTTCCAATGAACTAATGAAAGACTAGAATTAGGGTGCATCATTAATAAAATTAGAAATTGGGATCATTGTCCAATTCAACATAGTTTTTTCTAGCACACCCAATGGGACCATAGTCCTTAAATTTGGCTAAATTTCTTAATTGTACTATCAAAAATTCATTCATAATGGATGGAATGACTGGCCCAAAATGGAAGAAATTTTTTCCAAGTTTTTGCATAGGTAGAGATTTGCTCCAATTTTCAAGTGATTCACTTCATTTGAGCCAATCACTTGACAACCTTCTAAGTTCATTCTAGGGAGTGATTTCCTTTGTTTTGCTAGTGAGTTACTATAAATTTGTCTAGAATATATAAATTGAAACCAAATAATTTTGTCAAGGCCAAGTAGTTAATTTATCAAGCCCAACCTCAATTGATATCAAATTTCACATGATTTTCATTATTTATGTCCAAATGCTACAATTGATTTACAAATGGTGACTCTGACACGAACTTAGAAAATTCAAATTTTTGCAAAGCAAATAGTCAAAATATCATCAAAACTATTAGATACCTCATATCTAACCTCAATTTTTCTTTTCCCATAGGCAAGAAGAATTTGAAATAGATTTTGAGAAGTTTTTCCAAAGACCAAATTAGTAAGTGATTTGCTCTATTCAAGAGCTGATTTGCTCTATCCAAGAGCTGATTTTCTCTAAAATAGTGATTTTTATTTTAATCCAAATTGGAAGAATAATTCACTCAAACTTTTTGAAGTGATTTTATAGAAAGTCAACTTTCTTCCTCCTCTCTAGAGAGTGATTCACTTTGAGTGATTTTCTTGGACTCTTGTTTTTCAAAAAAATTCAAAGTTCAACTTTAGCTAGCAATTCACTTGAGTCTAGTAGCAATACACTCCAATTTAATGGCGAATCAACCAGTACATCATATTATGTAAAATTTTCATATTATAACCAAATAACTCTATTCATGCAAGTACTATTAGAAATATATTATATTCCATAATTTGGATTATCTAAATATATATTCCAAGGTACATACCTAGGGCATTAGATTACTTTAGGGGAAGTTATCTAGTTATTTCATGCAATGTAATAAATTCACAAGTATCAATGTGCAAGTTGTAAATGTGTAAGGTGTCACTTGTACAACTAGATAGAGTGTTGTACAAGTATCATATTTTGCTTATACAAGGAAGGCCTCATTATTAGATAGATATAGAATAGGGAGAGTTTGTGACACAATAGCTTAGAGAATCTTCTTAGGTAGTATAGTTCTATGTGGATCACCATCCAGTGGTGATGGGTGTAATGTAGTCTAGTAGCTTTATTAATGGAGTGTTCACTTCCTCCATAGCTACATTGTATTCATTTATATCATTTAATTTTATTGCATATCTCAGTCATATAGAAGATTTAATTTCTTTCATATTATTTTGTATATCATTATTGTCATCTCCCTTTGCATATTATATCAAAATCTAACAATGGCATCAGAGCTACAGTAGATCTAGTCTATGCAGGTCTACAAGAAAATCACCATCATTATTAAGCTTGATTATTTTGTCAACCTGATGTGCCATTAGACCAGTCACTGTCAAAAGATATCAGAATAATCTAGGTGGTATAATTAGAGAGAGTCACTGAAGAACACAAGCGTATACTGAGAGGGAGGGGTGAACAATATAAAACCACTTTTTACTTTCTTTCAAACCAATATCAATTAATATCCTTAATTACAATAACCAAATATAGCAATGTGCATTAATAAATCAGATAGTAGTAGTAAGCAAGAGCACAAGTCACCACACACAATTGAGACACAAGATTTAACGTGGTTCCCCCAATGTGGGGTACTCCACAAGCTGATCTCCTTATAATATTTCACACAAAAATATCCAATACAATGATTTATTTGATCTGCTCAAAGCTAGGCAATAACAAGTTCACACAGAACTTGTCCAAATCTGAATAAAAATCTCACATAAAACTTGTCCAAAGCTGCTCTAGCAAGCTCACCAAGAACTTGCCCAAATATGAATAACAAGCTCACACATAACTTGTCCAAAACTGAATAACAAGCTCACACATAACTTGTCCAAAACTAAATAACAAGCTCACACAGAACTTGTCCAAAATAGAATAACAAGCTCACATAGAACTTGTCCAAATCTGCTCTAGCAAGGTCACCAAGAACTTGCCCAAATCTGCTCCAACAAGCTCACTAAGAACTTGTCCAAATCTGCTCTAGCAAGCTCACCAAGAACTTGCCAAAAACTGCTCCAACAAGCTCACTAAGAACTTGTCAAAATATGCTCTAGCAAGCTCACTAAGAACTTGCCCAAATATGCTCTAGTAAGATCACCAAGAACTTGCCCAAATCTATCCACAAATATATCCACAAATATGCCCCAAAACTGTCCACAAATCTGCCCCATAACTGTCCACAAAGTTGTCCCAAAATTGTCCACAAATGCATTTTCAAAGGCTCAAACAATCATGCTGAAGTAGCACTCAAATATCATCCACAAATATATCAATGCAAAGCTCAAAGATGAACTCAACAATGAATGGCAATGTACTCTTCAATATATGACAACAATGCTCTCAACTCAACTCAACTCAAATCAACTCATAGAAGCATAAAGAGAATTGTTAGAGACTCAATATGTTCTAATCTCACTCTCAACTCAACTCAACTCAAATCAATCTCAACTCAACTCAACTCAAATCAAATAAAATCATAGAATCATAAAAAGAATTGTTAGAGACTCAATATGTTCTAAACTCAATCTCAACTCAACTCAAATCAAATCAAAATAATGGAATAGTTTGTTTCATAGGACTTTCACAATCACTTCACACATCACTTGACTAGGCTCAATCAACTTCAACTCAAGCAATCATCACAAGGGACAACTCTCTCTCACACAAACCTAGTCCAAGTATGTATCAACCAACTCAAATATTTCCAACAATGCTCAACCACAAATCTCACATAACAATGATACTCATGTTCTTTTCTAACTCAAGTTCTTTCACAACCAATGGGCTTAAACAACTATGTTTATAAAACAAGGTTTAAACACAACTCTCAATTCAAAAAACTTTGAAGAATTCAACCAACCACTTTAGAAAAGGAAACCACAAACAATCCTTTTCCCTCCAATGATATTTCAGAAATAAACCACCATAAAAAATCAATAGGATAATGTGCCCATACCTTTTATGAATATGAAGAAACCCCTTTGGAAATCTGCCACACTCAACACACTTTGAAAAGAACAAAAACAACCTTCACTTGAATCCCTTTACAAAAATAGAAATATCTCTTCATGTACACCTTATTTCTCCTTCTAAGCAAAATAATCAAATAGCCCTTGAAATAAGCTTTCCAATGATATATAACATGATATACTTTTATAAAAGGAAAAACCAAAAATATCTCCTCTTCTAAAAGTGCAATATAATTCTTAAACTTGCCTTCAAATTAAATAAAAAATATTTAATCAAACATTTTACTCAACCTCACCTTATTCCTCCAACATTAGGCAATAATAAAAAATGTTTTAATAAAGTGTTCATTTGCCTATTAGAGGGAATAGAACCCTCGTCATTGCCCACACAACACCTCAACCATGGCGCCAAATACCACGCGAGCTACTCGCTCGCATATGTTGGAGAGCAAAGATTCTCCCCTTATCTCACTGCCCTCTTGCTCACGTTAAAACGTGGGCCAAAAATTTCCTTCCTTACTCCTTCCAATTTGCATCCGGTGGGAATCGAACACATGCACTTCCACTAACAAAAACCTTAACACTCCCAATCTCACCGTTGGACCACGTTGTCACGTCGAGGAAATTTGGTGCATTTGAATAATTGTTCTCTTCGAATATTTCTTGGGTGCTTTAAAACAAAAATATCTTTGCACATATATATACAATATCGCTTGTAAATAATGTACGTCGATGATTTTAACTTTTAATAATCACCTTTGATAGCGCATGAAATTTATGATGTCGGCAATAATTTTAATTTTAATTTTAAAATTAAAATTTAAATTTTAAATAATTTAAATTTAAACTAAATATTTAAAATAAAATATCTCCATCACCGGGGCACCTTTTTCGACGAAACGAAATCCCAACTTGGGTTTCAATAAAACCCCAATTCA